>JAOVFP010000022.1:711482-1422964 GCA_025738555.1 Cyathus striatus
ACATGTAGATGTTATGTTAGTGAATCTATATCTATGCGTGATAAGGAGGTGGATATGCCATCTCTTTTTTATATAAGTTATTCTAATCTACTGATCTACTGAGAAATAATAAAGAACTGCCTAATTTGCAACACATTGACAGACTAAGAGAGATGAGTTCTTAATTAAGCAAGAGGCAGTGAAAGTACGCGCAGGGATTTGGGATATGTTGGGGTTGCATTGGAGTGCAAACTCGGAACCTGTTGGATGGTAAGCGAGCTATATTTGTCCTGTTGTATTAATAGTCCTGCTGTATCTATAGGTTATCAATGAGAAGAATATTCATGCATTATTAGAATAGGCTGGAGTTGGAGCCACTGAATACATTCTTCGCAACATAGGGATCTTTTCGATACACTATAAAATGTGTATATAATTTACAAAAAATAAATATGATGACGTTTATAGACATTGATTCGACATGAAGTAGCAAAACGATGCTATACAGTGCACTCTTGCCATCAATCTTCCACCATGATGCCCACTGCCATTGTGCTCAATCTCAACGGTTACCCTCTTTTCATTTCTGGTGACTGGATTTAAAATGTTGCTCTTATACAGGCAGTGTACCATTTTAATTGAACAATAATAGCTTACTCGAGATACTTACCCCCAAACTTCACGCACACGATTATGGGAGCAGTGTATCACTTAAATCGGATCTATATCTTCAATGCGTGGTTATTGATCTCTAGAATGAGGTTTAGGGGGTTATAAATGCTTGAATAAGTGGTCAATATCGATTGCTTGGTTCAATAGTCAAGCTGAGGCACATGCCATGGGTTCTGTATCGACCAATTATCAGTCCATGTGAACTAGATTACTTATACTCCCTTGGAACGAGTGTACTAATATCCCTGGTTCATTGACATACAGAAAAACACTTGCATTCAGTCAGCTGGTTTCCAAGAAATGTCTTAATGACACAGTTGTAGATATGATGTTTAATTTACACGATGTCAACAAAGCAAAGTTAGAGAACTTTGACTCTCACAATGACCCACTAACTTCGGTGCCTTGAAGATCACATACACCATATAGACTCATATTCCCTGCCTGCTAAGAACACGAGCACTGACTGATGTTCATGATTGATTTTGATGCATGTCAGATTTCATATGATGTGTACCATATCATAATACATACCTATAATTTAACCAACTCTTGCAATAGGGGATTCAGCATTGCATACTGTTGGGCTAAGTGAGCAATGGCATTCATCGTAGCGCTCATATTGAAGTTCTATATTTCTTTCATTCCCTAAGTTCATCTTTTTATTTACTATACGCCGTAGTAGCACTTACAGACAATATATATAGACTGTTAGATACATTATTACACCACAGTCATTGTATTGTTATACTACAATGAGGTGAGACTCATACTTACTATTTCATCCTATTGCAATTCATACTTATTTATCAGCATAGATATAGATTCACTAATGTAACATCTACATGTGTATAAGGTATCTTAACGATACTACTTTCTAAACATACTTGTCCTGTATTTAATCCAAACGCCAGCTAAATACAAGCCAAAGTACTTACATTTGAAGCAGGTATCCGTACGTTCATGATCAGTTCGCTTACGTAAAGTGAGCGCTGAGCGTCAAGCATTGACACATGGCGCGTGGACGGTTGACAGTGGATACGAATTAAAAAACAACTGCATGCGGTTCCCGGACACCGTAGACGTCTAACCCTCAAATTCACTTTCAAATTTTCACCCACGTGCGTTCACTCAATAACCACCCGAGTCACTTGACTCTCATTTACCTAAAAAGCCATTTCCAACATGACCGAAACCATCCAGCGTCAAAGCACACCACCTCTCCGCAGTTCACGTTGCAATGGGGAACCAGCCATTCCCTACTACGTATTCGGATACGCCCCAACAGACGAAGAATTATTACAGTTTGCGAAGAAATATGATATATTGCAGGGCCGCGACGAATATCATCAAAAAGATGAAGCGCGACTGGCCATTTGCCGTGAATTGCCGGATAGAGTGTCTACGCGCCTCGCGAGCGTACTTCGAGATGAAAACGACCCAGAATCGATTGTCATTTGTCATGTCGTTGGGACGAATGCAAATGCGAAGGAGATGAAGTTAACAAAGAATAAAACACTTATTGCAATGTTTAAGGATGCATTTGATACGGTTGAGGAGCCGAGGTGGTATAAGGTTGATTTTATCCCTAGATGAACCTCTTAGTGTGTTGGTACGATATCGAGGCCTTTCTACAATATACAAATATACTTCACATTAGTACTTTGATCACAATGTATTTTTTGAAGCCTAGCAACATACTTAGATGCTTTCCCTGGCCATTACCTGAAAATATCACTTCTCTTATGTCATGCTTCATCTCTAATCTTGAGATAACGTGCATTTATTATAACTATTCAAGCTTGAACAAATAAACCTTCCCTACAACTCCGGTCGCAACGGCAAACCTTCATTCCCATTAAATGTAAATACATGTACTTATTGATACATACGTAAAGTTTGCCTTCGACGACCCTATCAAAACACCACCTACCTCCAACCTCGTTGCAACTTACCCATGAATGAAATCCAATTGGTACCCGCGTACTGCTCGATAACCTACCACGCGCATCCAATTAACCAAGCAATTTCTAGCATGACTGATGAAACCATCCAACGTCAAAGCACCCCACCTCTCCAAAACGGAGGGATATCTTGCAGGACCTCGCTGAATTTTATCAAAAAGATGAAGCACGACTGGCCATTTGCTGTGAATTACCGGATAGAGTGTCTTAGTCTATGCGCCTCGTGTGCGTATTTCGAGATGACAACGACCCAAACTCGACCGTCCTTTGTCATATCGCCGGGACGAATGCAAATACGAAGAAGTTGAAGTTAACTAAGAATAAGACACTTATGGTGATGGTTAAGGAGGGGTTTGATACGGATGAGGAGCCGAGGTGGTACATATAGGGTTGATTATATCCCTCGATGAACTTAGTGCGTTGTTATGGGGAAGCCCCTTCATATCCCAAGTTCATATCATAGATTCTTATTATATTCAGCACAAACAAGTACAAGTCACAGAACCAGTCAATTACTGATATGTTACTGGATGCCTTACCGCTGCGTTTACTACTACTTTAGAAATCCAGACAACTTTTCTAAACCTTAAGCAAGTGGTATGAATTAAGGAGAGACACTGGGTCCTGGCGACGGGCAATACACAATCACGAAAAAAGGGATTCTCAGACTCCTTTCTCGCAGCTGCTACCAAGCTACTACCCCGACATTGCACTGCATAGGATCCCGCAGGGATGGCGTCGAAGCGTGGATTCCTCTCTCGTTTCGCGCTACGTTAGCTTTGGGTAGAATAGCGGTCCGTAATGTCAGCCGAGGGATATTCTGTGATGTAGCACCTTTATCCTGCCTTATACAACGGGAGACAAGGCTGTCTGTAACGCCTACGACTCCCCAAATGGTTTCGTCCTAGCCCGCCAAATGAAACGTACAGAAAACGAGTGATTCAGTATATGTCACGAAGTTACAATGCCGTTCGTCCTCCACTCGTAGACGCTGCTTGTTCCTTACAATGGGTGAAACCACGAGTCAAAGCGCAGCGCGAGAGTATCATTACTTGTTTGTGTTCGATACGGATTCCGCTGACTACTCTGGGTCAAGCAACGTAGTGCAAGAATCTAAATCAATTTAATTGCTTTCGCACGTTGAAATTTGTGCTAGCAACGTTTGGTACTTTGGAGTTGGTACTTCACGTGAGGCCTTTAAATAGCACCATGTTACTATACATAGTATACATCGCATTGATCTTCATCATCCCATGACAGAATCGATAACAGCCACTGAATCATAAGTAACGAATAGAATGGATGATGAATAAGCGACAGTAAGAATGAACGTGGTGTGGAGAGATCCAAGTTCTTCCTTCAGTGCGCCAAGATAAGCATTCTCATCCCCAGACACTCATTGTATCTATCTATCGTGCACGATGTCCTTCACCAAGGCAAGCAACTTCACCATCAACAACCTTACCCAAATTGATAATAGTGTAGGAGGGGGAGGAGAAAAAGGTCGGTGATAATGCAACTCATCCGCGATGAATCTTCCGTTGATCGTCACATCGTAGGTTTTACTCTGCTACAAAACCACGCTTGTCTCAGCTCAAGCCACAAATCAGCAGAATTATACGATGCTCCAAAGTGCCATCCTGAAACCAGGGTTGCGGTTATCAACGATATCATCAGCTGGGCGAGCTCCGATAATTTGGACCAGCCTATCTTGTGGATGCATGGACCTGCAGGAGCGGGGAAGTCCTCAATTGCTCGGACAGTTGCGGAAGAATGTTATGATAAGAAAATTCTTACTGCTAGTTTCTTCTTTTCTCGTACAGATACTACGGGCGGAAGAGATGACGGAAATCGCCTCATGGCGACAATAGCCTACCAAATGGCCATTTCAATTCCAGAAACAAGGCACTTAATCACAGAAACTCTCGAAATTGATCCTGCCACCTTTACGTACTCAATTAAAGAACAGATGCGAATGCTTATTGTGCAACCTCTTCTAAAACCATCAAGCGAATTAGATGTTGCACGGAGGATCCCACAACTGGTTATAATAGATGGACTTGATGAATGCCATAGTCCACAAGTACAGGCATCAATTATAGATGCCATTTCACAGGAGATGACACTTTGCCGTCTCCCCCTACGGTTTTTTGTGGCGAGCAGGCCCGAATTTGAAATCAGAAAGGCATTCAATTCTGAGGTGCTCCAGACATTATGCTTTAGGCTAGTGCTCGATGAAAGGTACAATCCAGATCAAGACATAGAACTTTACATTCGAAGTGAATTCAATACCATCAAGCGTACTCATACTCTATCTAACATGTTAAAGAGTCTTGAATGGCCAGTTCCAGATGATATCCAGAATATTGTGAAGAAATCTTCTGGGCAATTTATATATGCTTCTACTGTGATAAAGTTCATTAAAAACGATCGTGGAAACCCCAAAGAGCGACTTAAAGCTATTATCAATATGGCTCCAGCTCTATCAGCCTCGAAGGATACACCTTACGCTCAACTTGATGAATTGTACATGCATATATTGTCCTTCCAACAAGATTATCTTCTTATTAAGCCGGTGTTTGAAGCCCTAATATTTTGTCGAGCAGATATTCCAAACACCATGGATTCAATGTCTGCAAAAGATATTCAAGCCCCTGTGGATTCAATATCCGAGATTGGGGACTTTCTGTGTATTGAAGACATAGAATTGGTGGTGATAGACCTACACTCTATTTTACATGTCCCTGAAGATGGTAGTCAGCAAAATTTGAAGTTTTACCATGCATCCTTCGGCGATTTCTTAACAGACTCATCTAGATCGAGAAATTTCTTTATTGATAAAAGGAAAGCAAGGTCCAGGCTTGCAGAGTTCTGTCTTTCAAGAATTGTCAAAGGGAATAATGAAGCCACAACGTCTCATGCTTTACTGTATGCCTGTCTAAGCTATTTCAGAAATTTGAAAGAAGCAGGATTTCTACAAGACCTGATGTGTCTCCTCCGAGACAGTAATCCTCGACAAATAATTGAAACAATTGCTCGACATGTAATTCCTAAAAACTACTGGCTAGGTCCCATAATAAATCACGTATTCATCATGAACTTTGATACTCAACCTGTTTCAGTAAGCTGACTTTTTTGCGTTATAGCCCAATTAAACAATCATCTATTTTTGTGGCTAGAATTTTTTATTGCCTCCAAATAACACAGACATAGAAGATATTTGCAAGCTTGTACAAGAAATGGCGAATGAACATGCATTAATGAGCCTTAAGGGTGAATTTACAAGGGATGGGTCAACGCGGACATATCTCACACGTATCGAAAGTATCGTGGCAATACGCACTAATAGAGCGCAACTTAGCCAACATAAAATACCGGATTTAAACACAAATCGGAAAGGAGACAGTGGTGTTCGTCGGCTGGGCCTGCTGGTCTTGTGGCAAGCTTTGATGTTGGAAAGTCCAATTTATGGAGAGGAGTATTTTCTTAGTCCTGAAACCAGTTACCTTTTGTTTCTCGATATATGGGAATGGGGGGTCAAAAATGTGCTACGCAATGAAAGAAACCACAGACACCTTATGGACCTGGCTAAGGATCGAGAAAATGCCAATGATGATACTATTTTATGGCTTCCGGCTATCCTTCACTATTTGCTTCAAAGAAGTAGTAATTCAAGTACTGTAGGAGAATTCCTGCAGAATAAAGCTCAGGAACTAGACATCTGCTTGTCTGAATTGTCCAAAGTAATACTACTACTTGAAGACAGATACGGTTGCAATTGGCTAGTCACTGGCATGTCACACAACTCATTCTGTAGCGATTCAGCTGATCTAATGCTCCTCTTACAAGATACAGTAAAACCATATTTCTCATTAACCATTCACAAATGATTAATTATTGGGGGAGCTTGCTCCCCCTATTTGTCTGCGTTGGCGAGCGAAAATGCGTAGTGGCTGTGCATGCACGTCTGGATTTTGCCGCCACGCTCGGATTTCTCCGTCATTCTCGGATTTGTCCGAAACGCTCGTCAGATTTACCAGCCACGCTCGGATTTATCCGTAAATACTCGGGTTTGTCCGCTTTGTGCTGACAGTGCGTTAGTCAGCACTGCGATGGTGTACCGAATGCAAAATGTTGTCAAATCTTACAGATAAAGTACACTCATTTCCATTGTAAATACATCCCTGCTCATTGTCAATAATATGATTATTCCCCTCTTCTGTTTAAACAAAACTCAAGCAGAAATAGTAGTAGTTAAAATATTGTACAACAAGTTAACTTAGTATGTATGTATAAAAAGAATATAACTAAAAACTAGGATTCGTCAAGCTTGCCCTTTAACGTGCGTCGCGAAGCGACGTACGTTACATTTTATTTTTAAGATTGACAGAAACAAGGCACCTAACCATCTTTCGCTAAAAGCTGGAAGTGCGCAGGATGGGAGGACACCACCTAGTCTTGATACGAATGCATGTTTATACAGATCGTGGTTTCGCTTCAAATACTTGGCCGGGGTGAACCATGCAGAAGAGGGGAGGAAGTAAATAAATAAGATACATCATTTATCATAACTTTCTTTAAACAGTGTAAAAAATGTGCCTGATACGTTTACAGACTGAAGTACAGTATCAAAAGCCTCTGGGAGCGCACTACTTGCACGGGCATGGTGTCGGACTGCGAGCCCGCAGATTCTGCAGCACATCTTGAAGCCTTGTGGTCGAGGGAAAGAGCATCTTCCTGGTATCGAGTAAGCTGTCACTCAGAGAGCACTGTGACGTAGCCGCGCTCCTTATACGCGCTCTCTCCCACATCACGCCGCCATACCACATCGTACCATGCAGTGAGTGAATTGAACCATATTCCTAACAATCTCTTTATGCTTATGGTCACGGATGATGTAGGCACCTTCACCGGCAGCCAGGATAGATGTTTCATCCTGTATGATGCCACATAGCCCCGACCGGTAAACAGTGCACAATCCCCACTTGTCCGCTGAGAAGGGGCCACACAAAAGGAGAGATAGCGCAGCACTGAACAGCTACCCGAAGTAAGCACGAGAGAGGACAAAGTAAGTGGGGGTGGAATATTGGAGATAGGAATTGAAAGCACACGTCTCGGAGTCGACAAGAGACGGCCATCCAGTAGTGGCTGTGCCGCCTTGTGCACAGAGAACGCAGGTCAAGCTCAAGTATGAGATGGAGCTCGTGAACCTTTGCATGGGCTCCAGTAATTGTTGGTTTGGAGGTCTTGCGGGACAGGGCAGTGGCGAATCAAAAAGGAGTGGTTGAACTAGCATTACCTAAGCATGTAACGTCAGTAGTGAACACTGCGAGAAACGGTGGCACATACATACCTAGGGTCTATGTAGCCCCACATCCAGGCAACCAAGCTGACAAGTAAGCATCTAGCAACGGCAATACGGGCTGGGCGTGTAGTGTAGCTGGCTCTACCAGCACTGCAGCAGGTCAACCTGACGAGCGTCATTAAGCTAGATCTTGCATTTGTACAGCTTCTTGATACATTCGCACCGTGGAACAGCGAGAGACAGTAGGTCGTGAAGGATATCCTTGAGAGGCATCATGCGTCAGCGGTGCGACTGCTGATACGGCGGTGGATGGTGTGAGACTTATAGCTTAGAAGATATCGGGTTAGCGCAGATCGCTGATATCGAACGGAGGTCAGCAACAAATGCAACGAAAAGAAGTAACACATACGTTACTGATAGAGCACGACTAGCTCGGTTGCTTCCCTTATCCCCCTCCTGAGCGTTGAGATGTTGTCGATGGTACGCAGAGCCCGATTCCTTCTTCGCGTAGCCCGACGCACATTCTTCACTTCCTGACGAACTCCATAGGCACTTTATCCCGCGCGTATTATCGCACCTTTACAAGCTCGGTGCGCATATCTCTCTCTTCACTGCAACCAAAATCAATAAGCAACCCAAAAGAAAGGCGAGGTAAGCAAGATGCGTACGTTATAACCCTGAACATCCCCGTGACTTTCCAACGCCTGTTATTATCCGCGGGAAAGGCTACGCTGTCGTAGCTGAGTTGTTTTGGAGGCGTTGCCTCCATAGGATAGGGTATGGATTGCGTTGGAAGAAGAGTCATCAGAGTATGGGCTGGAGAGCGGTTTGTGATGGTACAAACAACACGTATGCGATGTCGCACAGTTGCGGTCGCACGACTCGTCCAGCAAATGAGATTGAAAAATGTGTAGGGGAGCATGCTGCCGTAGGTTGGGTACCATGGCACAAAACAACAAGGCGAGGTCATCGTCAGTGACATCGACGCTGATCGTTTGATGGTGCTCGGGCAATGCACGAAGTGTTGGCCAAAGTTTGATGGAGACGTCTCTACACAATAAGGACAAACATATATTACATATGACAACTCCGTGTGAAAAACGCACAGACCATCCTCAAAAGCTATAAAACCACCTTCCCAGCCATGTCGTTTCCTTAGAACATACTCAATCAGGATCTGTTTACAGAAACTGACCGAGTCTCGCATTTTTACAAATGCCGCATCCTTCATATCCACCCGATGATCTTCGCATCCGCTCGTTTTACCGAGAACACAATTCCTCGTGAGGAATTTCGAGGACGTTTGGCTTTTCGAACGGAGGACCTTTATGGTACTCCCGAAGATTCGCCAGCGAGCTGGATGTTTGTCTGATGGATAATCTTTTTATTTAGCTTATTAGAAGTTATGTATGTTAGTATTTTAGCTACGATATCCTTTTAAACCCCTTTTTGCGAAAATTTTCTCCAATTCAGTTGTATTGGTGTGGTTGTTAATCGAGTCTTCGATTCATATGTTTTGCGAAAGATTTAATGTCTCCAGTGTTACTTACTCTAATTCCCTAGGCATATCCTTTTAAAAAGTTAACAATTCATTTATCGTGCTCACAAACTAGAAAGGCACCATTTCATTTTTAGAACGGCCGGGATTTCTCAAGATTTTCTATCAATTTGAGAAACAGGCAACGGTGCCTGAGAATGAACCAATGGAGAGAGAAAAAATACAAGTCAATGCAAGTGGATAAACCTGTCCGGAGGGATATAAAGCGTAACAATGTCAAGTAAAAGGAGTAAAAGTTGAGAGAGAGAGGTGATACCGTGATAGCACATAAGATACATATGACCACAAGTCATGCGACGACATTTGAACTCCGCAACGTAGGTGGAGAGCATGGAGTTGAAACTTACTACCTTCCAGTTTCACCGGCGCCTTGGGCCTCTTTCTTGCTTGCTCAGCTGTACTCTCTTCCGCTTCTTTCCCCTAAAGTGACGATGCGGTTTAATTCCGCTTTCATGCTTCCTGTGCGTGGGCTGGTCGATGGCATAGCGGTAGGGGAGAACCGATAGACAGTGATATCTAAACGATGGACCAAGTCAGCCGTGAAGCTTCTCTTGCGCCTTCAGTTGTTGAGCTTTCGACATCAATTCTGTTACCTGTCAGCGTTGTGGGGCAATAATACAGCCTGAGAGAGTGAGACTTCACGTTTCTGTTCAATCGATATCATTCTTGACATATGTGGTACAAAAACATATGGTACAAGATAGAAAAGATATGGAGCAATGATTGGTGGCGAACCGGCGGGCCGTCTGAAGATCTCATTTGCGCTTAATTCTGGTCCACTAATCCCTCCAATAGGGAGAAGCGTTTTCCTCGACCTCGATGATTTACTCAACGTTCTGATTGGCTGTCATCTACGGCGGTCATAATCCTCAGCTGTTGTCGCCCTAAGCAGTTACGATCGTTCTAGAATTCAAATCATTGCGCAATTTCTCGGCCTCGTACTCCAAATTGTTGATGGCCTATCAGTACAAAGGTATTGTTTTCATTTCAAGACATGATGCCTACGTTGATTTTCCGATGACATTGGAGATCGTTGCACTTTAGTTCGGTTAGGTGCAAGTCTCTTGAAAATTGCATGTCATTAGCTTCTTCCAGATGACAGCCCCGAGTAAAGGTCGGTCGTCGGTGAGCTCAACATATCTAAAAATAGCGCGTAGTATAGTCTTATTCATCTATTGCAAGAAATTAAACAGAACACAAGACTGAGTGTAATGAAACGTGTAGGTTATTCGGTATTACTGTGCGCTGTTGTTGCGAAAATATGTGCTCCAAGAGTATTATGTCCTGTCAACAATCTGCTTCTTAACTCGGCGTTGAGAAGGCGTAGCTTTACTTCTCCACGTCTCGTGTTCCACATAAAAGGGTCTTCTGGCTTCGTTGGACCGCTGTAGGTTCCTTGCAATGTATCGCCACCTCTTGCTATTTTGCACCTTAGCAGTCAGGGTTCTGCATATAGCATCCTTCCCTGCATATGAATCCCTTGCCGGTCTTTCGGAACGAGAAATCAACAATATTTTATCCACTACTCATGTTACTCCCATTGAACCACCTCCAGGACCGTTAAATGATACCTCAGCGAAGCTTGTAAATGACAAGGACCATCCATGGAAGCCATTAAGGGCAGGCGACATCCGTGGACCATGTCCAGGTCTAAATGTTCTTGCATCGCATGGAGTACGTACCCTGATTCAGTCGATACCATTCACAAGCTTACAGATGTCTAGTACCTCCCAAGAAACGGAATTGCGACACCTGCCCAGCTTATGACTGCGGTGCAAGAAGGTATGTAGAGTCTGGGTCCGACAGTCTGTCTAAATTATACCTGATTAATAACATCTATTTACGCGCGTAGGCTTCAACATGGGTCACGATCTTGCACTCTTTGTCACTTATGCGGGAATGCTCGTCGATGGAAATCTCCTTACAAACCTGTTAAGCATCGGTCATAAGACACCGTTAACTGGACGTGATCCTCCGAAACCTGCGATCGCTGGAGGATTGAATACACACGCGGTGTTAGAAGGTATTCTCTCTCTTCCCTTGTTAGGTTTATAGATTAACATGTTCTCTCAGGTGACGTTAGCATGACAAGAGGTAATCACAACATTCCTCTTTTATGATCAACTTCTAAATGACCTCTTTCAGCGGACGCATACTTCGGAGATAACCACAGCTTCAATGAAACACTGTTCCAAGAGGTACATTCTCCACTTCTAATAGTTATACAAAACTGACAACTTTTGCAGCTAACGGACTATGCAAACCGCTATGGAGGGGGCTACTACAACTTCACGTCCGTAGCCGAATTCCGTTGGCACCGCATCCAAAATTCCCTCGCGAACAACCCCGAATTCTCGTTCATCACTCCCAGGTACTACACCGCCTACGCAGACAACGTCTTCCCGCTCGTCTTCTTCGTCGACGGACGTATAGGAAACGAACAGCTAAGCATCGACCACGCGCGAGGATTTTTCCAAGATGCACGCATGCCTGATGGGTTCCACCGTGCTAATGGTTCAAGAGGAATTGATGTTATCGGGGATGGGATAACGAGGCTTATGGCGGCTCATCCCATTAAACCTGGTCAAAACAAGGGGGCTGGAAATTATGTTTTGGATACGACCGACGACGGGTTGACGCCTTTCTGCTCGCTTTATACAAGATTTGTTAATGAGAAGGTAAAAGTGCTATACCCGAACCCCACGGGTGTGCTGAAGGATAGGCTGAAAGCCAATCTCGGCTTTTTCTTCCAAGCGTTCGAAGCCTTAAATTGCACTCAGGTTTATCCTTATGGGAAGTAGTTAACGACATTAATGATTAGATATTTGTATGACTGTAAAGTCGATATATACGGACTAATCTCACTATTACTCAAACGCAGTCGATTACTTATGAAACCCTAAAAGTGATAGTGAGCGCTTGAGCACTTGATATTAGCAAAGCAACCCGGCTGTGCCGGGTAGCGCCGGTCGCAGCATCCAACTAGGCGGCAAACAGAGGCAAGTAAAATTTTCCACCTTGTTCTGCCGTACCGCCGGCACGCAAGCACCTCTTTGCCTGCCTCGGAATTCATAGAACAACTCAGCTGTACCGTAGCCTCAGTAATTATTTTCCCCCCACCCACCCGCTTGTAGTTTCCATGCGTACAATACACAGATAGTTTCACTCTGCACTGCCACTACTGTATCATATACCATATGTCTGCTAAGTTTCAATACCATAAGGCAACAAACATGCACAAGGCATACCAGGCAAAGTAGCGAATCGCGACAAGGAATTTCCCGCCCACCCAGCGGCACACTCCTTTTCGCGTCCTGGGCCAGCTCCACTGACCCATACCCCCCAACCCCCTCAGCTACTTTCCCCCTCGCAGTCAGCGTGCCAGACCGAGTTGGACTATAGCACTTGTTGTCATAGGAAGGCATGGATTAAATTACTGTGTGCAAAGTCCGTCTTCGCTGTCAACGAAGTGTCATTCACGTCAATGGACCACGTAGCCTATCCAGCTTGTATAAACATTGGGGATGTACCATTTATCCATGCTACTTATAGAGCATCAATGATTACTTCACGTTAATCAAGTGTTAATATACTATAGAAAGTTTGTGTCGTGCCATTTGTCTACTACGACGAAAATAGAAACGAAAATGAAAACATCCATCGACCCCATGTTGACACATCTCCGCTCAACCAATGACATGGACATCCAGTGATATACAAATCGAACGGGTGAAAAAATTGTTATAGATTGTAGTCTATCTCTATCTTATGACTGCTCGATGATAAAGTTATCAATACACTGGAGAATTCGTTGAACGTTAATAATGGCTCCTTGTAAGAGTCATCTTCAAGTTGCGCATAGTTTAAATAACATTTCGTCACCTCAAGTTACGATTTTATGTAGAGTCAGCTCGGTTAGCTACTAGTTCCCAGCAGAGCAGCTTCTAGAAGTTACTGGTTGGCTAGTACCTGCTAGTACGTGTCATGTTTTCCTTGTACTGAAGACCTTCAATATTACTTAATCTATACACTCCAAAATATGCAACACGGATCACTAGAAGCGTGTATCATACTATTAATAAGTAGTTTAAAACACATTTATTTTCGATGTGAGGTTAAGTACATACATTTTGGCCCACGTACACATTCAGTTCTGAGAGACACACTTTTAATTTCTGGTGTAAGCAGCATGGCGCAGTGGTAGCGCGCGGGGCCCATATGTCGTCTTTCATATAACATACCTCACCCCGAGGTCACTTGATCGAAACAAGTTGCTGCTATCAGGCGATCACCTATTTTCCCCGTTTTATTTTGCCTCAAGACAGAGATGTATCTCTCTCAGTAATAGCTGAAATTTGTCGTGCCTTTGACATTTGTCTTATTTTAGCGACTCCGTATTAAGTCAGTACTTCCATGTTTACTTAATACAGGAGCCAGCATTCTTATAGTGGGTATGTATCTCTCTACAACTATATTTTCTTTGAGAAACCTCACTCTAGTTAAATGATCCATAGGTACTGACTTATTTGGTCTTTATACTGGAAGTGAGAAGAATTACAACAAGGGTAAAATTATCCAGATATATTCATGCTCATCATATTGACACTTCACGCTTGAAGAGATCAAAGAAAGCAATGATATTAATTAAAGCCGGCGTTGTAGAGCAGGCGTTCCGCCTGCATGGTGGAATCGACATATTGACAAGTTCTGTAGGCGCGTTTTAGTCACGTGACTAACTACATACGTAATCGAACCTCGAACGCGCACACATCGCCAACCATCCTCCACCTCCGTCTGCACAATACCCCGCGACGCTCTCGAAATCGGGCCGAACTCTCCGCAACGCCCGACGAACTATCACCCCAACGAGAAATCCAAGCACTCGGATATGAATACGCGAAGCCAGGGACCGCGGGACTCGCTCACAAACTGAAGATCTCAACATCAGCATCTCAGCATCCCATCTTTTTGTACCCACCATCGCTACATTTCCCACTTCTACCCATATCACATTCACTTCTCTTCACATTTTAGATACAAAACTCCCTTGCTAGTTCTCTTTGAAACACTTGTCTAGTCTCTAATCACTCTCTTGGCTTCAGGAAAATTTCACTCGCTCTTTTAGGTATATTTTCTCTATCCTTTTGCTATATAAACAGTGTATCTAGGTCTCAATGGATTCAGTGAACTTCACCCCCATCGTTCGAGCTCGTTATCAGTCTCTCGTTTCGTTCTTCTTCATCGCCTTTGTCGTTCTCTATTCATTCTCAATCGCTCTCGGCTCTCACAGCATGTTCCACTCGTTCAGAAACATTCCAGAACTTCATCTCGTAGTTCTGACTCTTATTGCGTCGTCGTCCCTCTCGTTTACGTCGCTAATACCTCCCCTTGCAACCTTAGGACCTTAACGCTGGACGGACGCACCAGCGGCTCGCAATCCTTTGATTAGGAACCTTCAACCCCGTATTCCCCTCTTCAGCGTTCCTAAAGAAGACTGTCGTCAGTTGATTAGTACCAGATCTGAAGAATGGGTATAGGCACATTGATACTGCTGTGCTTTACCGTGATTCACCTTCACAGAATAGCTGGGATGAAATTTAATATATGTATCTTAACTAGAAACCGAAGCTGCCGTTGATAAAGCAATTCGAGAGTCTGGTATCCCACGGGACGAACTATTCGTGAATACGAAATTGCCGTACGTCAAGCATTTCCCAATCCTTAGTCACGGACGGTACTAATTCAACTAATTATATCTTTATAGTCGGAATCATTACGGAAAAGTACGAGAGTCATTGGAGCAGAGTCTACAAAGACTAGGGTTAGACTACGTTGATCTCGTTTGTGGCAATTAGGCTGACTTTCATAATTGAAATTTCTAACGTATATATTCCTTACAATATCTGATTCATTGGCCTCAGAGCGTTGTATACGAGGGTAGGCAGATATCTTTTAGATTCCAGTAAAGCTCTGATGCAATTATATACTCCCCAGGTGATGATGTATTCTACCCAAAGATTTCAGATGGGTCCTTGAAAGTCGCTGACAGCCTTAACTTCCATGATGCTTACACCGAAATGGAGAAACTTCTTAAGGAGGGAAAAGCGAAAGCTATTGGTGTTAGCAAGTTTTTCCATCAAAACGTAAGTTTAATGTTCGTTTCTCGTATTCCGGTTTTTTTCACATATATGCCTACAGGCTGGAAGAATTGCTGACGACGGCGAAAGTTATACCTGCGGTTAATCAAGTTGAGTAAATTTATCATATTCCTCTCAGAAGTATTTGTCTAATACGATGTTGAGATTATGCCCGTACCTCCAACAACAGGAGCTCATCGAGTATTGCACCAGCAAGGGTGTTGTTGTAGCCGCCTATACACGTATGTAGCGGATAGTCCGTTGTAAGGAACGATCCTGTCATCAGGGAACTGGAGAAGTATGCTGTGACCCCGAATCAGATCATCCTTTGATGGCACATCGCGCGAGATACAGTGATCATACCCAAGAGTGAAAATGACCAGAGGCAGAAAGAGAATATCACGGTGTGTTCGAGATTATGTTTCCCACTGTGGCTTTGTGTGTTGATTGAGATGGTTAACGATGTCGCAGCTTCCAAAGCTTGATGCAGAGGATGTTGCAGAGATTAATGGTTTGGATAGAGGCGAAAGGGTTTGCAATAAGCCAGGACCTGATGGGTTGATGTGGGGCTGGACTATGGAGCGTTTAGGATGATGAGCGTGCATGCGTAGAAGAGTATAGGTGAACATATGTTTTATTTACTCGAAACGTTACAAGCCAGGCTCCATTCTAAGACTCAACTCAACCGGAAGCTTCCCCTTTTTGAATACAAACATATCTTCGAGTTCCTTCTCCCAATTCAAGGTATCCCAGCCATCCTGGAACTTAAAATCGAGCTCACGAACGAGAGAAGCAACTACAACACGTAGCTCCAGCTGTGCCAGGAGCTTTCCAGCACAGTTCATAGGTCCGGTAGAGTACGGTATAAAGGCAGCCTGATTTGTCTCATAGGATGAATCCACTTTAATCCAGCGATCTGGGATAAAAGAGTCAGGATCTGGACTGAAGTAGCGCGGGTCGCGATGGATAGCGTAAGGAGGTATATTAACTGCAGTTCCATCTGGGATGAAGCTGATACACAAAAATTCGTTAAGCCCAGATCAAACGTGAAAGATGTGGAACATGAATACATTGGGCCTGCCAGTTTTCCTGAACGTTCGTCAACAGAGCGTTGCACCCAAGTCGGTACAGGAGGATACAATCGCAATGCTTCATTTCTAGTGGAAGCGAATGTTAGATTATAACAAGTAAATGAATTATAACTTACATGACACCGTTAAGAAGCGGCATTTCCGCAAGCTTCGACATATTCTCTGTCGGTCTGACGCCTTCTCTGCGTGGATAATACTCTTCGATCTCCGCTCTCAGTCTGCACACATAATCGGTAAAATGAATCTATACTAGTGATAGCGTCGTACCTATCATATATGTTGCGATGGGTGATAAGATTAAAAAATGCGTTAGAAAGCACAGTGGCAGTAGTATCTGATCCAGCGATTATAACCAACATCGCTTCAGCGCTGTAGTCTCCAAAGTGAAGCGGCTTCAACGAGTTCGATACCTCTCCCAACTATTGTAACTTTATCAGCCTTTAGGCTTGTGACGAAATTAGATATGTACTTGCCAAGTGCGAGCTCA
The DNA here is from genome assembly GCA_025738555.1 of Cyathus striatus. Taxonomy (NCBI): domain Eukaryota; kingdom Fungi; phylum Basidiomycota; class Agaricomycetes; order Agaricales; family Nidulariaceae; genus Cyathus; species Cyathus striatus. Next base: position 728,676 of record JAOVFP010000022.1, read on the forward strand.
GATCACGTCCAGAAGAACCACGCTCTATTCGTTTTCTGGACTGCTCCATTGCAAATGCACGGAGTTTTGCTGACTCCTTCCCTGCATTTGACAAGTTGAATAGGAGGGGCGCCGCCCATGGGATGTGTTGGCTATAAGACAGAACGCTGGGAACATGACATGTCGATATTGTAGTCATCAAAGATAATAAAAGATCTATTGTTCGTCTCACATAATTCCGTTCTCCATAAGCTTCCACAAATGTTCAATATCACCATCACGCATTAGCTCAAAGCCTCCTCCGAATCTACACAGAAAAACTAAGTGGTCCATTTCAACGAAATTAGGAAAAACGTACGCCATATCACCCATGAAATCATACCTGTAGACAAAAAACCCGTGGTGAGTTATTGAGATGAGCAACTAGTATAGTATCTTACGCGAAAAACGAAAGCAATTCTGCCAAATCGACAGATGTCTTCTCAGAGGCCTTAGCCTTTAACAAGTCTACAAGCTGGTTCACGCGCTTCTTCAGGATAGGCTGGTACTCCCTGACGCTCGAAATACTCAATCCTTTGTTCCAGTACTTGCGCCTCTGAAGGTGTTCCGCAGTATTTCGGATTCCAATCAACGCATAATACTTGTTGCCCGTTACCCTACGTCCGTCCCAAACTATATGCAGAAACGCAGTGAACATCAGAGGGCATGGTATATAGCAACATCTCTAAAGATAACGTACTCGGTCCCTTACGCAAGCCATCTAGTCCGAGAACAGGTTGGACAGCATCTACTTCAGTGATAGACAGCTCATTCGGGCCTGTATAAACAACCATGTTGGCATCAGAAATGAATGGAGAAAAACAGTCACCGAAGTTTCGTCACCTGTCCTAACAACTGATCCATACTTCCGGTGGAGACTGAGGATCGTGACATGCGCCTTTCCAGTGTATGTCTGATATATACCCCAGAATTTTGTACACTTCGCTAGGATAGGTCCCGGATATTTATAGAGTGGATGCAGCGGAGATAGACGGTATGCCAGAGTAGATGAAACTAGGGTAGCAAAGCAGACAGCATAAGCGACAAACAGAGCTTTGTACGAGTAGTATGGCCATAGAAAATAAGCTGGAAAAAGAGGAAAACCGACTAAAAGACGCTCAAGGAGAGGTAGGTGTGTCTTTTCAAGCTTGTTGAATGCAAAATGAAGCGCCTGTTCAAAATCGATCTTATCAGATACATCATGATAGCGGACCATCAGAGATCTACACACCAAGCCGGTTAGTACAGACGGAAAAAGCATGGAAAAGGAGCCTTGGTCTTGTGAGATAAAGTTTTGCATGGTTTGGCAGACTGAATGGTGGATGGGGAACACGAATGAAATAGACGTCCGGTGAACCTCGGTGGACCCACAGTTACCGCTTACCGCTAATAGATCGCTGTGTGAGAAACCGGTCTGTATGCCACATGGAAGTTCTTACTTTAGATAACTTCCACGCCGTTGTAGAAGGACCTTGAGGGAAAAGAAGTAGCCGGAAGTTTTGAGTCTGCAAACACTTATAAGCAAAACCTCAGCTGCTTCCTAACGGATCATTCTCGCCGCCGCAAAAGTTAGACATATTGATAAGGAGCTACAGGCACTTACGTGTAACATATGTCAGTTTATCATGTCATTTCCCATACAACGTCATAGAAAGCAGCACTCATTTGGCAGTAAAACCTAATCACGGTCGATGCTGCCAACAGTGGTAGTACAAAATGGTTACAGTAATCACTAGTCACTGGTAACGAGGAGAGGGAGAGAGAGATGAAGGTCAAAAACATCCACGGCGGCAAGGTTGCAGTTGAAATCCACACCTCGGACGGTACACTGAGTCACTGACAGCAAACTGGCAGTTGAATATTTTTGAACTCCGTTTCAATGTCAATGCACGTGTATTGTGCACTGCCACCAAACCAACCTTTTGCAAGCCTTTTGTGTTTTGTGGCTTGTGGCTTGTCCGAGTCGTTTGATTGTACACAGTACTCGGCGCCCGAGGCGAAGAACGTACACTTAGTACGTTTGTCAACCTCACTGGGAGTTCTGGATAGAATATTGTTGAAGTCTTCACTGTTACGGGTTCAATGCGTAAGCACATTGTTACCATTCCTGCTTAGTTGCTTGGCACTTGTACTTGGACATATTTGCGTTTTTGCGACTGATAGCATATCTATCTGGAATGCTATATCTAAATTTTCACTCTGACTCATAAGATACATGTGATCAACTGATAAATATATGTGAAGAGTCTCACTGAGAAGAGGGCAATTGAGGAATATCCATCAGAAAAATGACAATTAGGAACCCATAGAGCATGTCTGAGCCACGCGCCACGGAAGATGAATATGTGAGAGAAGGGGCGAGGAAGTTAGTTTTATCAAGATTCACATACTATATAAGCCTATTCAACACAGGCTTCGTAGCTCGGTGGCAGGTGAAACATAAACAGTCGCCATTACAAATCAACTAACCAACAATTCTTAATGCATTGATAGCATCTCCAACGCCTTCTCAACCTCCTTATCAACAGGATACGGATCGCCCCAGTTAAATTTCTCATTGACGTCCACACTTAGCTTTTCATACAGTCTCGTCGATGTTTCTTCATCTGCGCCATTGATGTCTTCATACCCAGGTGCACGGAAACTGCCTACTCGAGCCATTTCTCGGGATTTCTGAAGAACCAAATTGGCGATGGGTCGGCGTGTGGTTGCATAAGCGTCAGTGACACGATGGATTGGGATGTCATTTTCCAAGGCCTTTAATAGGAGGCGAGCGAGCATGTATGCGTCCTGCGCGTGTTATACTAAGCACATTATTTTACGATTAATTGCAGACACATACCTCTACTGCTTGTCCAGCCCCAGCACCCAGGTTTGGGAACATTGCATGTGCCTATTTAAAGCAATTATCACATCAACCGTTCAGCATAGGAGCTATAATAAAATTTAAACATACCGCATCGCCCAAAAGAGCTACCCGCCCAGCGGCATATTTCTGCAGGATATTGAGATACTGGACCGTCCATTTTGAGCAGTCGTCTAAGTTCTATATCTCATGCGATTAGATCTCATAGAGATTAACAAGAATAATAGCGACTGACACTCAATAATCCCAGATATTCTTCAGACCAATCTTCAAAAAGGGAGAGAATATGTTCTTTAGTTACTGTCTCCGAACTGGGACCGTCGAAGGGGGTGCCATCCTTGCTAAAGTTGGTAACAGTTGCTGCCATATTAATGAATCGACCGTGCATAATAGGGAATGTTACTGAGTACTAAATAAAATAATTAGATAAATGTCAGGATTGATCAGCAACTAGAGATTACTTTTCCATCTCCCATGTACTTCAATAGTAAAGTCAATCGTTGGTTCACTCAAACATCAAAAATGCTTACCATCATTGGCTTAGAGAGTGATACATGGTTGGGGAATGCCTTTTTAACCTTCTCCGCGTCAATGAGACTGCGGTATATAACGGTGCCGCCCCAGATAGGATATATCGATTTCTTCTCATCGGGGAATCGTTTGTTAATGAGTTCAGCTCTAACATGCGACTTTATTCCGTCGGCGCCTATAAGTAAGTCACACATTTGTGGCTCTTGACTGTCGAAATTAAGAACGACGTTGTCGTCTGCTTCGTCATAGGACACAAGACGATGGCGAAGGTGAACCTTCACAGAAGGAGGTAGCACTTTCATCAAAGTGTGATGCACCTCGGCTCTATGAAAAAGAGCCGGCGATCCTAATAAAACTTCTGTAAGTCTCCAATCGTTATGTTAAAAATGACACAGCATTTACCATTCTGATAGAACTCGAACATATCAATGTTTTTTGCTTGGTCACCTCTTGTAATAGCCCATACCAATGCTGTCATCATAAATATGAGGTTCATCATACTAATTTAAGACTGATGCTTACATCGTTCGGCAACCGGTTTCTCTTGCAGGTGCTGTTCAAGCGCTTCAGAAACTCCAAGGCGTTGAAATAGCTCCCAAGAGCGCGGCCAGAATGCAATCCCTCCGCCGATCTCTTTAATTTCTTTGGTTTTCTCGTAAACGTCGATCTTGACCGCCTCATCAGGAATGACTTTGGCCAGAGCAAGTGCAAACGTCAGACCGCCAATGCCCGCCCCGCTGTATATATCTGTTAGCATCATATCCAAGCATGGTCAGTGCACTAGAGAACGTACATGATTGCAACGTGGAGTGGCTTGGTAGTGTCAAAGCTAGATGTTTCAGTGACGACCATTTCTTGTTCTACTGTGGTGAAGCTGAAAGAGTATTCTGTGTTACTGGTGGATACTTCTCATCTGACTTGAATGCATGAGTTTATATACCTTTTCATTGAGAAAATATATTAAACCTGAAGGCACCTACATTACCCATTCTTGTGTTATAAAACAATCACTAATCCAATTCATAAACACGCTTATTTGAAGTTATCGCCATTTTAACACTCGGTCCGCGTTACAACCGTAAGGTTCCTTCGAAGTTTTAAATTTACTGGTATCAGGTGGAAGATACTCATATGGTCAGCGGTTGCATCGGACAAATTATAGCCGTCTTACGGGAGTACCTCGAGAATCGTGGGCCAGAAAAACGATTGTAATGGAAGTTTGGTATGTCAAGCTACGCGTCCCCAAATAGCCAATGTCGATTAAACCTTCAGTTCTACCAGAAAAACAAGGTTTCAATGTGAATACATGGATCCCGGGGTTCAAAAGTTGTCGCCAACACACCCTTTCAATGATCCTAACGTCTAGTACCACAACAAGTTTAAAGCTATCACTTTGTAATTTCCTCCTATATTGACAAGTTCAGTCAATATAAATAGAACTCTTAGTAAAAACATCGACTCACAAATAAAGAATTTATCGTCATTGCCGTGACAAAGGAGGCTTCAGACACAGGGATTCCGTTCCACACCGCCGGATATGGAATGACAAAGGTCGAAGCAAGATATGTAATAATATTAAAAATATCATGGAATAAGTATTACAACTGTAGGTAGCAGCAGATAAAGGACACGTAATTGGGTTGAGAACCAGTTAAACCAACTGAGAACTTCCCCAGAGCTGGCGAGGGAAAGTGCGGAGGCACTAGCAGCCATTGAAAACTCATGCGTACGATGTTCATCAAGAGGTGAAAGATCCTCCGATCTTGGACACAACTTGGACACCTCTTCATGCCACGCGAGCGAGACAGTGGCTGCATCGGCAGTCAAAGACGCAAGCGAATACCACTCCGGCACACGAATCCTCTCGTCCGAAGTGCTGAATATGAGAATACCTAGTACTGTATTAAGTACCAAGTATTTAGTACTTATAAGTTATCAATTATCTACTTTACACAATACATAGAACATGTGCACGTACTAAGCATTATTCAAGTAAATTGGGGGGGTGTGGCAAGGGATATAGATAATAAATTCTTGTTAAGCGGTCTATGTTCAATGTATTTGTATTCCGACATGTGATCCTGTTGCCGAGTGAAGATAACATGTTAGCATGAACCAAGTTTTACAGTTCTGATAAAACTAATAGTTATATACAACTTATTTATGTATGTACCAGTACTTTCATGCGTGCGTGTTTTCAATTTCCAGCCAATAATATGTATTGGCATGTATGATGTATAGAGTGCGCCTATTTATTGACGCAGGCTAGCATGTCCTACAAGTGGCTGTTACACCTTTAATTTGTTTATTGTCGCTGCACCCATATAGATAACTAAGTACAGACAGGTATTAGTGATATTCATATCACTACTACTTCTGTACTTTTATGTTTGAAATTTCCAGACAAGCATGATATGATACACTTGCTCGTCAATGCTCGTACCGGCTGTTGTAACTGTTGTGCTCATCTCATGCTTTATCAATGGCTAACCTGCAGAACACCAGTAAGCATACAGGACATATTTCTTACTCGGAAGGTGCACTAGCCAGAAACTAGCCGACAGTTTCGCGCATGCCGTCCTGCCGAACATGGCACTGAACCTATTCTGTAGACCCCCCCCTCACTAGCTGACATCATAGACGTCCGGGATCGGAGGATCTGTCACCTCTTGATGTTCACCCCAAGTTGGGGGTGCCTGTGCAGGAATAAGTTCATTCGCATGCCAACTTTCGTATACGGTCGTCGGTTACGCGCTACCGTCCTACGGATAAGGATCATGGAGGATATGAGCGTTTGGACCCCCCACCTCCACCCTCGGTGTTGCTAGTAGAGAGGAATGCTACCAGAACCCAATACGAAGAAGCATGGAAGACGGCGACTCCAGGCTACCGAATGCATCAGAAATATGCGTCTAATTGCACAATAAAGCGGACAGTTAGATTTATTTTTCCTTATTCCCGCCATTGTATCCGATACAGTTACTGTCTGCCTACTTTTTTTTTAGGTTGTCAAGGCAAGTAAGAGAACATAAGGAGATGTCTCTATTCAAAAGCGAGTACTACTCACTTTAACTGCCAACAACATCATTACAAGTTGTACCATTGTTCTTGAACTTAATCTGACATACACGTTATTCGTGGCTGCTTAGGTTCCTTAAATCTTGCGGACTCCTTAGTCTTGTCAGGGTCATCTTGCACGTAGCTCTATCAACCGGGCCATAAGTACACTGTTGAAACCCGAGAGCACTTTCGAAACAAGCCGCTGCTACTTATTATGTAGAATATTGGTAGATGTATACATTTTTAGCCACATGTATATGTATTCAATAACTAATGATATGTACGTCGCTTCAAACTTTCCGCATAAGCAGCATGGCGCAGTGGTAGCGCGCGGGGCCCATATTTTCGGCTTATGTTCATTAACCCCGAGGTCATTTGATCGAAACAAGTTGCTGCTATACGTGACACACTCTATGGAAAATACGTTGAACTTTTTCAGGATGACATGGTTTTTCTTTTAGAATTTATCACTACAAAACATCCTGCCTCAAGATGTCAAATTCGTAAGTGCTTCCATCTTTACTATTAATACTACGAGAGAAACGTCTGTATCTACCCCACGTCAACATGTTCTCCGTCGACAACGTCCAATAGCAGCCTGACGCCATTCCGCTCCTACCACATGCGATTCGTCAAATATAAATTTCTCAGATAACGACATTGAATGTAGTATCCATTTGGCGGTAAGTTATGGTCACAGTTAGACCAACCGAAACGGTTACAGTAATCACAAGTAACGCACTGTGTGAGAGCTGAGAAAGGTGAAGGTCCAAAATACCCTCGACGGCATGGTTGCGGGCGAATTCGTACCGCAGACGGTACAGCTGCAACTGGAAGTCCTATCCGACTCATGGTTAGGTACTTGGTCTATCTCATCTCAATATTACTTACACTCATTTACTCAGCCAAGCGAGTCTCGCTCAAACACTGCACTGAAAAAATGTACTTTCTGTTCTCCTACAATGAAAAATTGGAGCAATAAGTCAACAATAAGTTTGTAACAAGATTCTTATGTACTTACGAACATTTGGTCATAAGCTACTAGCCACTAGCCACTTACAGCGATATTTACTAACAATTCAAGTGATATTAGCTCAAAAATAGTGTACAGGGAATTGAAGTTCTTCACCCGCGTACTTCTAGAGAGAAGAACAATGTTTATTTATATGTTTGTATAGCGTCTATACAAATAGGCACATCGTTGAATTCGTGATGTAAGCAGCATGGCGCAGTGGTAGCGCGCAGGGCCCATATTTCGTTGATCGATTGCTCTTTGTCACCCCGAGGTCACTTGATCGAAACAAGTTGCTGCTAATCCCCACTAGCTGGTTTATATTTTGCCTCAAGAGTGGCTCCCCGTCAAGCCAGAGTTGCATCTCCTTTAACTCCTTATCAATTTTTTTCCTATTTTTACCACTGATACTACGAGAGAAATATCTGTGTCTACGCCACGTCAACATGTTCTCTGTTGACAGCGTCCAATGACAGCCTGACGCCATTCCGCTCCTACCACACGCGATTTGTCAAAGATAATGCTGCTACGGGATAGGTCGAAGATCCATTTAGTCTTATCGCTGAGGAGCTGCTCGGGGCTTTGAATCTCCTTGTATATCTAACCATACCAATAACAACATATCCAAACTGATACATTTCCTCATCCATGAAACTCCAACCGGTAACCACTAAAATTCCAACCAAAGCTACAGATACAGTATATACATCGTAAAAAAATCATTCTATCAACAGTGAGGTGTCCTATCCTATCCAATTCCATCCCGTCCATGTCATGTATGTATGTTATGTTATGTCGATTACCCCGTACCGGTATCTTGAAAAAATGATTTTAAAAAAAGATCGTTGCAGGTCATGTCAAACGCGCCACCTCTACGCGAGTATGACGTCACCCCCCTCTCCCTCTACCCTTCCCCACCTTCAGCAGCCCGCTACCCGAGCCTACTTCTCGCTCCGCGGCAAAGGCTCAATCCCACCATGCTCCACATCATCACCCACGAACCCCGGCTCACGGGGCTCAGTGCCATACCGCTCATCATGCTCAACCGAAATGAACATTACAACAGTGCTGTAGTAAACCGATTCGTCAGTACACTTTCGAACACGGTGAGGGAAAGAAATAAAAGACGAAAGAAATGGAGAATAGAGCGATGTAAAATAAAGAGCACGCAAAAGTACATAGTCAAAAGTTCTGTTAACACCATTATCGTAGTCAGCCGCTCGGAGGAAGGATCGATCTTGACCCCGCTGATACTGCAAATACGCAGTACACCTCTGAGAAACGACCGCTGCTAGAGCAGCGGGATACATTCAACAAAACGAACAGAATGAACAAATCAAGACAAAAGACTGGTACATGAGTCAAAAAGTTGATGGCAGATTTCGAAGTGCGGTCAGCCGACTCGGAGGAGGGATCGATCTTGACCCTGCTGATACTGCATACCCAGCACACCTCTCAGCAAACGACCGCTACCAACACATTCAACAAAATCGAAAAAATAAAGAACGACGTCAAATCGTAGAAGAGTTATGAACGACGACGATGCAGTCGCAACACGAAGGATGATCATCGTGACCCACTGATACTACGCACGTGCGATTGGTACCACTTCAGCAGCAGGACACATTTAACAAAACCGAAAATCTGAGTATGACCATCGACGACTGCACCGATTTCGATAACGTAGACGATCTTAGGACGTCGCCCGAGTCGGACCACGCCTCGCCTCGCGCACGGAACGAATCTGATCCGCTGATGCACTATACACTCCTCAAGAGCAAGGAACGCGATCGCCACCCCCATCCAGCGCACAAACATCAAATAAGAAACAAGTGAACAGGCTAATATCGCGACACGGAACGGAGCTCGGAGTGTATTCCTGATGAGACAATTCCACTTCTCGATCAAGGTCGAGGTACCTCCCATAGTGAGCTGTACCAGGAAGGAGGGAGAGTACAGTGAACTGCTCCGAGCGGCTCTCGCGAGCTTTTGTGCGAGTTAAGGGGGAAAGTGCAGGAGGGGACGGGGAGCAACGAGGAACAGGAAGATGCATGGCATGCTCGTTACGACATCCACAACCTCACACACACACAAAAGAGAAGCGAAGCAAGCAAGCCATCCAACCACCAGCCCAGCTTGAACCTGACAAAAACTTTCCCAACCCGAAGCCCGCAATCATAACGCAAACGCAGAACCGAACCAAAAACCAAAACCAAGCAGCGAAAAGCGAAAAGCGAGAGTAAAAAGTAAAAAGGCTCACCTAGCCACAGTGAACACAAACGAAATCCATAAAAAGACAACGTAAACGACATTAGGTGCCCACGAGCGATATCCTATCAAAAAGTGCGTTAGCTTCATGTATGTAACATCAATACGACATCACCGCGGGAGAAGGCAGCGTGGGGGAAGCAGGGGCTGGGGAAACGTAGCCGAGGAAAAGCAAGGTAGAGTGTGATTGGAGGTGTAAGATGTAAGGTGTAAGGTGTAAGGAGCGGGAGCAGGGACAAGTAGAGGTACGAAGTAGTACGAAGCACGAAAAACAATGAGCAAGAAGCAGCGTGACGGAATCATAGAGAAAGTATGATGAAGCGTAGAGGTACGAAGCTCTAATATGCAATAAGAAGCACCGTGAAAGAAGAACGGTGGGGGGAGGAAGGGGAAAGGGGAGAAGGAGCAGGAGAAGAAGAGGAAGGAGAAGAGGAAGAGGAAGAAAAGAGTTAACGCACTCAGGGGAGGGCGGAAATAGATGTTCAGAAGCTGTTGTTTTTGTGCTTCGCTCACTCCTGATACTGTCGCTTCGTGAGTGGCAACGACGACCTATCACCATTACCATTCATCATCAGCATGAGTATCAGAGTATCATACATCTTGCGAAGCAAAGCAAGGGTCCCCCAGACCCCTACTCGCAAAACAAGATAAACTCACTGTACTCAAAATACAAGCAACGGCCATCCCAATAGTAATGATCACCGCAAAAGCCTTCTTCGTTACTCTCCACCATTGTGCGTATCTCCTGGTCGGCCAGAACAGAAGGAAGAAAAACTCTGCGCCAAAGAACGTAGCTAAGAAGGCGCAGAATACGATAGTGATGTCGTACGCTGCTATGATGTCGTTGTTGTGCTCCATCGCCAGCCCGCCGGAGGCTTGGAATAAGTGCGTTTGGTGGTGGTTGTATTTTGATAGTGAGGATGTCGCTACGCTCTGTTATGTATGTCAGTGAGTGGTGGGTGGGAGGAGGAGGGGGCGTACCTCCGCAATTAACCCGATGATCATGGCTAGTTGGTATAGGACTATTCAATGACGTTAGTTCATATCCTAAGATATGAAATGGCAAAGAAGAAAAGACGCACCGAACCGCTCCTTCCTCAAATGCCAACGAGGATCGAACATCCTCTTATGACGAAACGCGCCCCAGCTCATCTGCGATAGATCAAAACCCCATATTATCGTCATTCTCAGGTATATATCGTATCCTCAAAAGGTACTCCAAAAGTCACAGAGAAAAGCGTAGTAGGAAGGAAGCAGAGGGGAGGGGGGGGGGGGAGAATGTTCGAATGACAAAACCGAAGGGAGATTGAAAGGGGGAAGATATACCGCCCTCCGAAAGTGGAATAGGTGATATCCCATGGAGCGTGTGTCGTTTATAACTTTGACGGATGACGCTGCCACGGTGCGCAGGATGTGTGTGAAGTGAAATCATACCGTGGAGTCAGTTGGCGTGCAGCGTGTTTGGGTTGGAGAACTGGAGCATGGGCGTTTTTGACTAGTGCCTTTGTTGGCTCTGTGTATTGTGCATGGGCACAGGGGATGCGTGTCTCGATGGCGATCATTCACCAGGTCATTTGCATAAAAGAATAGCAAAGAAAGCGTAGAGATTGGTTACGGGGAAGCTATGCCTGTTGGAAGTTGGTACAGTTTGGGTCAAACGACGGTCAGCGTAGGAACGTTGGACGTGTTTGGATCACAGGCGCAGTAAGGCACGCTGTTACCGTTTACGTACATCATAACACGCCATAACACTGCACACAAAACTCGTAAAAAATTGGTAAAAGTGTCAGAACTGAGAAATGTTGAAAAATGTGATACAAGGTTCCGATAACATCATACTAGACTAGAGGCGATATCCAGTGTAAAAAATGTCTTAAACTAAGGCCAAAGCTCTCTGTCTGGGAGTCGAACCCAGCTTTCGCGCGAACCGTAATGGCACAGTACTATGACAGGCGCGTGTACTAACCGATATACTAACAGAGAGTTATCAAAAAACTGTACATCACGCCTATATATACCGTATATGTAAGTGCACGGGCGAGTCTTAAAACCAACTTAACACCATCATGGAAACAAGGTCATTTTATTTATGTGATACCAAGGGGGGTCCAAAAATATAATTTCGTTGACCAGGCTCATTGAGTGAACTAACTAACCACCGTAGGAATGTATTTCTAAATCAGTCTCGGTTAATCTCGGCATCATCTGAGCTATAGACTTATCAGTCTGTTTGTCATCTACATATCATGGTTGCCCGTGTCCCATCTGTCTCAAATGCCTCACAAACAAGCTACTTTATTTATATTCCTTATGAATAAGTTTACAGAATAAATCAATGTTTGAACTAGTAGGCTGTGATATCAACTTCCTAGAGAACGATGTTTAGATAAGTTGCATTTCAATACAAAGCACGCAAAAATTTACATATTTATATGAACACCGTGGCAAAAACCTGGCAACCTGTAACAACGTACAGAAACAGCTTACCACTAATTTAGACTGGAGCGGGAGCATTTTTACCAGTGCCAGTGCCACTGTGTATGGTGCATGGGCACAGGGGATGCACATTGCGTATTCCGATGACAACCAGTCAGCAAGTACATGCACACACAAATTTACATAAAATAAAATGTAACATGATACTTTGTATCGGTGGCGTAGTGCAAAAATTTAACATGGATCGGTAAGCTCATTGTCTGGGAGTCGAACCCAGCTTTCGCGCGATCAGATATGACATGCAAGTGGATGATATGACAGCCACGTGTACTAACCGATATACTAACAATGATTTTGTGTAAAAAGAGAACATCAATACAGTACATGCTGTAGACATAGGTGATAATGATAACGTGTATTTCAACTATAATTCAATCAGAAGGGTTAAAATTGATGATATGAAAAATTGATAGAACGTGGAATTGAACTCTCTGTCTGGGAGTCGAACCCAGCTTTCGCGCGATTAGAAAGCCATGGATGGAGAAGTCTCATGACAAGCGCGTGTACTAACCGATATACTAACAAAGACTTATAAACAGTTTCACATCAAGTTTATATATACCGTATATATGTGTGATCAACGAATCTTTGCATCGTGCATAGGCCCAGGGGATGCGTGTCTCGAGGAATATCTGTCAGCAAGTCCCCTATAGACTGAAATGTTGAAAAGGAGAGTGTAGATTTTGGTTACTGAGCGAGAGGCTGTTCCTATTGGAAATTGGTACAATTTAGAAGTTAGACGATGGGCAACATAGGAACGTTGGACCCGTTGAGATCACATGCAGGATAACACGCATGCACACAAAATTCGTTGTAAAGAATTTACAGAAAATAAAATGTAACATAAACCTTGGTATAAAAGTATGCGGTGGACGGATAAGCTCTCTGTCTGGGAGTCGAACCCAGCTTTCACGCGATAAGATAGGCTATGTATGTCGACAATATGACAGGCGCATGTACTAACCGATATACGAACAGAGAATTGATAAATAGTGAATGTCACTTCAATACATGCTGTAGATATAGGTGATAGTACACCAGCAATACCGATGGTCGACTTCGCAACAATGACGGTATAAAAAATTCTATGCATGATATTGTGTCGGAACTCTCTGTCTGGGAGTCGAATCCAGCTTTCGCGCGATCAATTATCAGATATGAAATGCAAGTTGATGACATGACAGGCGCGTGTACTAACCGATATACGAACAGAGAATTGATAAATGGTGAATGTCACTTCAATACATGCTGTAGACATAGGTGATAGCACACCAGCAATACCAATGGTCGACTTCGCAACATTAATGGTATATAAAAATTCTACAGATGATATTGTGGAACTCTCTGTCTGGGAGTCAAACCCAGCTTTTGCGCGATCAATCATCAGATATGACATGCAGCTAGATGACATGACAGGCGCCTATACCAACCAATATAGTAACAAAGACTTATACACAGTTGCACGCCAAGTTCCAACATGAAGAAATAGATAGTGTTAGAAATTCAATTGAAAAGGTCAGCGCGTGTCATGCTCACTTCAATGGAGTATAGTTCTAAACGGTTGCTAAATAGTTGACTAAAAATGTGCATGGGAATCGACGCCAGCAATCAGGGACTGGTGTATACATCTACTGCCACAGTGCTATGTACACCAGCAAATCTTGAAGAAAGAGATGGAAACTATGGTTTGAAGGGCTTAAATATTATAGTATCATGAGACTTTCACGACATACTTTAGATCTCTATACATGGGGACAAAGGCTCCTGTAGATTTTTTTGTACTCTAGGCTTTATTGTAAAGTAGATTCCAGATTGTCGAAACATATAGTAATGGTACCAAAACACCACCATGAACCGTAGAAAGGCTTTCTTATTATGAAAATGGAGTTAACATTGCTGGCGATGATACGTACTTATCGATAGCATTAAAAACATCACGATATCTAGGGATTTCGAAGCTCTCTTTTTGGGAGTCGGACCCAGCGTTCGTGCAATCAGACATGATATGCGAATCGATGCACTAATCAATATTTATGCTAACAGAGAGTTGTTTAATTGGGTCACAAGTAGCCTATAGCGTAGTGTTATTGTAAACTCACTTACGCTTAGTTACATTATATACTGTCAAGTTCGGGTTTGACTCCCAGCAAGGATATCTGTACTTGGCTTATATAGCTCCGGAATTTTCCGTCCCATGCGGGTGCTACTAAATATTTTTATAACCGTACTATACGCAATTAATTTTATTTCACATGTCTACCCCCTTCCACTCGCACTACTCCGCACACCAGCAGAGATTAATATGGTTCGCCGATATGTGCTAGTGTGGCACTGGATTACTTAACCGTAGTTGTGTAGTAGATGCTAGACAGAAGAACGCCGAACCATTCCAAAAGATTCCTTTGCGAACCTATACACATGTCCAGTTTGCATACTGGCGCACATTTAGCATGAGATAGAAAAGAATTCACAGAATCCAGTAGTACCTGCAGTATTAGTACTCTCTTTTCTTACACATTCACAAAAAATTAAATGACATCATTCTTCTCATGGTTGATTGGAGTCGAACCCAACCTTAACGCCTCTAATTCACATATTGCCCACTAACCATATGCTAGAAGGACCTTGTGAGGTCGACTAGTGCCTCACAATTTTTTACGCCACTAATTCACGTGTACTAACCCATACAGCGAGCTAGCAGTGGTGTATACGATATGCACCACTTCTCCATACGTTAATTTGAGAACCTTACAATGCTGTATGTACATGGCTAAATTGTGTAGTGACTAGTAAGGAACATTGCACAGTTTGGTAGTTCGAGTGAATTGAATTCATATCCTTTACGCACTTTTTCGAGACATGGCAAACTAAGGAGAAACTCGAAATACATTTGACTATACTTTACGGGCCAACACTATTGGTGCAAAACATTTTAATACCATATCATTATTTCTGTTGGAACGTTCAGTTCGGAGCATGTCAAGAAAGTAGGGAAAAGATGTTGCTATTACTTGAATTTAATTATCTTAAAATGGCCTAACATAAGCTTATTAGGCAGATATTCACAACGAACTCTGCGGTATTACTGATGGTGGAAACTTGGTAGCACTGAATGGAGGTATAAGCTGTTAAGATTGTCGCTCAAACTCACTAATACTACTGGGGTCACTAAGTGTTTACCGCCACGTTGTATACAAAGAAAAGGCTAATTTAAATACGACTAAGTAAGTTACATCCGATCCGCAGTCAATGAACACCCGACAATCTGATTAGATAACTGTCCAGTGTCTACGACTCGACTACCCCGCATCACAAACTGATCCCAACTGTACGCATCTCCCCTCTCCCTATAATATTCATTTCCGGGCAACATAAAATTACCGTCGTCAATGCACTAGTTGCCGGTCCGGTAATTCGTAGCGCGCACCTGCAAGAAACCCTAAGAAACCGCAACTGATCCTAATCCCCAGTAATAGCGGAACAATAAGTCGCAAACTTGCTGTAAAATTTTTAAAATAGAAACAAAACAGCAAGCGACATGAAGTCCGCATGGTTAGATAGATGCCAAGCTGCTGATATATGTAATCCTTAGATGAGTTGCTGAGTTTCAATTCGAAGACATCATCGAAATCGTAAGGAGTTTATAAGTAAAATGGAATTATAAACTTGTTGATGATTTAATCGTCTTTTAAATTTACATGCAGGTAGAGAATTGGTTTGTGGTTCATAATCTAACTTTATGTAGCCATAAAATAGGATCTTATAGAGATACCTGTGAAACAAGGACAAAAATTCAGAAGTCTTCCAATTTGAACTGAATGTAGACTTCAATAATGCACGTAATCGAATCCTTTGCACTTTTGCAACACAATTTCAATTAACAAAACAAACTACGAGTACTCTACCACGCGTTTTAACTAAACAAATTCCCGCTACCTTTTAAGGTAGTAGGGTTATGTAGGGTGATGAAAAATCAAATTTTGCAGAGCGAACACCTCCCATCAACCGGAGTTTAAACGAGCTCGAAATATCGGTTATTCCCGTGTCCCAACTGCTCAGAGCTTCTGGCACCGCGTCGTCGAAGATTACTTAGAGTTCCTTTGTATTTTTATTTTGCATCTTCACTTTCAAGTATTATGTTATATTGTCGGTTTATAATATTGTGAATATGTATTAGTACTTTACTGGTGATAAAGTCGCTCCACTGTAAGTAACTTGTTGTGTACATAGTTGTCCTCCTAAATTGCTTCAATGTGATGCATAGGCATGTGATCAGGTTTTGACAAGTTTCCTTTTGCATTGCTAAAATTTCACGCCATATCCATGACCATCTTTTGACAACAAATTTTGTTGGGCTTGGGCCATGTTAGGGCCGTGACAATAGTGAAGTTATTGAGCATTGCAGGTATTATTCTAGGGATTACTGGAACTGGAATTACTAAAACAAACAATCAACTAACAATAACTTTACATGTCATTTTTATGAAAATTAGTTCAAACCGGATGCAATATATGTTTAACTATTAGAGAGAATTTCAGGTAGCGGGCCTTGCCGCTAGCCGGCCTTACTGATTTATTCTTTGTCATGTGCACATAGCTGTAGCACCACCGGTTGCCTGCAAGCCACCCTTGTATGTTCAGGCTCCGCTTCAATTTCACTTTCCCCTTACTTGGCATCAGTGCAAAGCAGGGTGGCGAATGGGGAGCTGCCGGTTCAGGCGGATGTCATGGTGAGCTGAAAGTGCTACAGCCAAGACCAGTGTCCCGCGCCTCCCTCGCCAGTGCAAGACCTATTCTATGGCAATCCCCGTATGAGAAGATGGATGAGATCATTTAGAAATGAATATCAAGAACAAAAGAATACCTAGCTGCAATTGGCACATGTAGTCCAGTGATATTTGCACGCGAAACATAGCTCAATTTGGGTGATTAGTCTCAGACTCTCAGCGTAGTTCACTTGTAGTTCACGCAAAGTACGTATTTCAGACGAAATGTACGTATGTAGACTTAACATATATATAATAGTCGACATTTAATATAGCATCCAAGCTGCTGCTCTACTAAAAATAAGCTACTTATTGTATTCTTGGTTCCAGTCGCGAACGCGAGGATAAGTATTCGGCGTAAGATTGCCGTCTCGTACCGGCTATTTTAAAAATTATATCTTTTCATCAAAGCCAATTTATGTGTTTCCTATCGTTTGAAACGGCAGAAAGTATTCTAGGAAGCCCGTCAAACGCGATGTTCAGTGTTAGAGAATGCTGTTAAGAACCCGATATTTACTTAAAATAGAAGTATATACTAGTCATGTGAGCAGTTCTAAACTTCTACTAGTTATAGTCACGTGGTGTTACATACGACAACCCTAACCCTACCCCTTGTTCCAAACTCCCGAACAATGTTCACAACGTTCACAACATTGAACTCGATCCCTCACTTTCACCAGCCTGCGCGATCCTAGTAAGCAAATTAATGCAATAATCGTTGTAAATTTCTCATAAAGAGTGTTTATAACATTGAATTAGTTCCTAGCCCACCGTATATAAGGCCCTGGCAATCTACATCTATCTATTTGGACCCCCGGCATGGGGCGACGACGCCAGGCTACAGAAATGCCTAAAGAACACGAAGAAGTGCGTAATCTCTAGACTATTTTTTTATTTAGATCTAATTCCTTTAATTTTTTCCACGTTTGTGTCGATAGGACTCTGGTATGAGCATCAAACTACAAGCCTATCGCGCTAGGACCTCGCATATTCAAACTCGTCTGTTAACAACACTAGATATCCTGGACACCCTTCAAACTTCTTACGACGTCGAAAGGCATACTATGCAGAAGGAACTACGAAGGCTGGAAATACAGTTAGACGAATGCGCGTCTAGTGTGAAGGCAGTTCAGGCAGAAAAGGACGACTTGCAGGATGCGGTTCTAAGGCTGGTCGAGAAAAGTGGGTACCCCTTTTGCGCTATACACTGATTTTTGTAATTCGTCTATACTCATGTAGACATACCTCACAGTTGAGGCACAAGACGGAGAAGGCTCATGGCCGCGCAGCCAAATGCGTCTATCTAGTTTTGCTGGTTCGTCGTCGTTGCTATAATCACTGCCTTTCTGTATTGATTCAACAAATTTTTGCTATACTATCAGATTCCTTGCCATTCCGACAGCACAAACAAAGCTATTCTGACGAAGAGTTGCTCTCTTTTGCTGCTTCCATTATAAAATCGCTTAGAATCGAGCGCGACGCTGAGCGAGACGCGCATGGAAGAACAAGATATGAATATGAAACAAGAATTCTAACGTTGGAAGCCCGTATTGCGCGAATGGAAGCGGAACTTGAGAACTGCGTACAAGAACATACGGCTTTGGACCCTGTGGCGACGTCTCCTGCTCATACGAAAGCGCTTGTAAGATGCCCAGACGATCCTATTACGGACGATGAAGCTATCGAGATGTTAAACGCCACTGTTGCGCGAAACAAGGCTTTAGAAATGGAGATAAAGACTTTGTTCAGTCGAGTACGTCTCGTAAACCATACTCTCATTTACGATATTTCAGCTTGGCGCCTTTAGTTAGAGAACGTTCGCTCGGGATATACAGAAGCAGGCGTGAACACATTTCCTCCTGCATACCAGCCAGAAGCTCATGACGAGTCGAACGGATCACCTCCGGAGCATCCGCCCCCCAACACTGCTGCTGTTCCCGTGGAAGGGGATATTCCAAATCCCCGTCCTACCTCGGCCCCCGATATGAGCGTGTCTACCACTGCAAATGTTACTGACCGTAGCCTTGATGGGCCTACTATACAGCCAACATCGCCGTATGAGCCTGAGAACACGCAGGCTTCTTTTGAGGATACAATATCAGCTCCTTTTTCCTCATTTAAACAAATTACGACGGCAGATTCTAAAATTGAGCTTCGCGAACTTGATAATCAAATCAGAGAGTTGGCTGCTCAGGTTGATGCATTTAAACAAGAACGAGATGCGTTGTCAAGAGTAATTTTGTCTGAGAAAAAGTTCGTTTCTCTACGTGCTTCCAATTTGTGCTTTCTAATCATCATCTATTCTTGTAGTTTGATGTTCAGTGCCCGGTGTCCATTGAAATTCCCGAGAGACTTAATGCGGTGGAGATGGAGTGCCTCCGGTCAGTAGTTCTATCATTCTATGTAAAAGCTAATGTGATGAACAATCTCAATTGAACTAGTTTGAGACATTCGGAAGAGAATCTACGTAGTGAGGTAGAAGCATTGCAGCGTAGCGCTCAGGCCCGGGAACAACATTTAGTTGAAGAGATAAAAACACTAAGAGAGCAAATCTCAGCGCTCGCAGTGCAGACGAAAAAGGTACATTGAGTCAAACCCATGATGCCGTTGCCGTTCAGCCGGATTCTGACATAACCTTCAGAGTTCTAGTGATCCAGAGGACTTGCTGAACGACCAGGACGGGGAACTTTCTATGGAACTTGTGACCCCTTTACAGCCTACGAGTTTGCTACGGGATAATTCACATTCGCCGCCCCTTTCACCCGCTCATGACGGCACTTTAAGCCCCAACATGCACCCACCATCAATTTCTCTCCCACCTTCTCCTATAATTTGTCCCGAGCGTTCCTCTGAGCCAACTAGTATTCACAGGCCCTCGCCCACGACTTCCCCCTTGGAAACAAGAGAGCCACCTTATGACCCATCCGATGCATCTGATGCCAATATAGAAAGACTTGCGATGGAATTATCCGTGGCCCAGCGTCGTGTACAGGAAGGCGAAGATGCTCTAAACGACCTAAAAACCATTTTGGAAGAGTTCCAGTCCGCCGATGGATGATCACTGGTTCATCATGGGCGAGTTAGTTAGTAGCACTACACTCTGATCCTTCATCTGATACATCTGTTGTAGCTTTTCTCATGTACCCCGATTTATTGTACCATATACGGCGTGTATCCTCTCTTCACCCTCTATCCTTAGATACATTTCCTCTTACTTATTTCCTTTGATATACAGTTGTCAGGTCAATTTTAAACTCATATGTGGTCACAGTACTTTATCGATGTATTTACCTATGACAGATGTCTACTCGTTATAACTCTCGGTGACACTCGTGGTGTCCCCGGTTTGGTTCTCAACCACTGAGTCGTTTTCCTTCTCTTTACCCTTTTTCTTCGTCTACGACTACTAGATTGGGACGTGGAAGTACTCCCATCATGTGGTTTAGAAGGGTATACGTATAATATCCCGTTCGCTAAATTCTCCCATGGACGAGAGGGACTGAGGGCTCCGACGGCGTGCGGGACCTCCTTTGGAGGCGGAGGAATCCGAATCGGTTCTTCCTCTTCCAACTCTTTCCGGTAGACTGGACGAGTGGGTGCAGGTACGGTAGTAAATGTAGACACCTTTACGCCCTGCTTTTTACCGCCCTTGGACCCTAATGAAAGGACAGCGCGTGTTTCATTTGCCGGACGCAATGCCGATCCGGGTGGTGGAAAACTCGCTTGAGGACCACCAGGAAGACTTGGGAATTCACCGACAGCCTGTCTCGCTTCTCGCACTGCAGCCTCCCTCTCTGCGATCTCTTTTGCGATAGTAGAAGCAAGATCCGAGTCGAGCTTTGACAGAATAGATTCACGATTGCCGGTATTTAAAAGGGGCTTTGAGCATTGTGGACAGCAATATTGAGGTAGATTAACTTCACAAAGGATCAACCCACAACCGAAGCATATTGGAGAAAAAGTGGACAAGGAATGCGTTCGCGCTAGTGCAGAATAATTGTAATTGGAGCTGAAGAAGCGAGTCAAGGTGACAATACCTTGACAAAAGCATCCTCCCTTTGGATCCTTCAATGTTCCATCTGAGCTACGGATGCCTTTGATTATTTTTTCGAGTCTTTGAACTTCCCGGCTTTTCGGCGGTTCAGGTGGGTCCCTTGCTTTCCCTTTCGAAGCAGATTGCAATGCTGGCGCCTGAGACTTTGGTGGGAATCGATCAGAAGGCAATACAGACGCCTTTCCAGTCCAAGGAGTTTTATTAGATTGCTTTCTGCTCATGATAACGAGCAATCCACGAGTGAATAGACAGAGTGTAAGAATCAGTTGTGGTGGTCGAGGCTAGTGAGAGACGATGATAATCATCGTGAAAGCTGTGACATGTGACATGTGATACATGAGCGTGACGTGGGACGTGAGAATGTGACAAATAATGCCTACTCTCGCGTAAAAACGCCACAAAGGCGAACTGATCTCCCGATTTTCAGATCATCATACATCAACCATCAGGAGATCCTTAGATTCATTCCATGTACGTACTGACAAAATTAGCATAAAAATATCCAAATATCGACGGTATGGCTATCAGTAACATCCGTGTAATAAATCCCTAATTTATACTCTCGACAAAGCTCAAACAGACCACTGAAGCTGGCATATACAATACAGGCACAAAATCGACAAAGGGGTTTAAAGACGTTCTTCAACTGATAGATTGATGAGCTGGGTGGCGTAAACAAAGGACCGGGAAACTCACCAACGTTATGCTAGGTTTGCATCCATCATCATCATGTCGATACTAGGAGATAACTGAAGGGGCGAGGACCCACAGATGTGCTGCCCAGAGTAGATGGAGGATGATGCTGGTTGAAACAGCCCACTTCGTGGCACTGCTTAACGTTGAAAGCGTTGAACTCGACATTATCAACGTTAGTGGTATGCCTGCCTTTGAAGCAATGTGGCTGAAGCGTAACAGAGGGCTCGGAGTGAAGATTGCAGCACGGATAATGATTGAGATGTCCAGTCAAATCATTGACCGGATGATCGCACTTTTCCAGGGACGGCCTGTCGTGCTGTATAACACAAGCCGATAAACCATTGTTGCGCTCAAGATAGCCTTTGTGACAGCGGACGCAGTGGCGTTGAGTTGTATCGGTCGCTGCTATATACGCGGCAGTTGTGACAATCCCAGAGATTTGGAGCGAGTAAAGAAGATGATCTATTTGGTACGGGAGCATCATGTTATTCTTCACCGCTCGAAGAAGAGTTTCGTGGAGATCCTCAGGCTTTGTGTTCTTCAGAAAATACGTCAACGTGTAAGCGGATGGAGAGGTGATAGCCGCCGAGAACGACATCGCTTGCTCACCCCGAGGGATGGGGCGTGACCCGGCGTTGTGCTGCTGGTTGCTCATGGAGTGCTAGGAGGAGTAATAAGTAAGTGGAGTCAAGAAGATCGGTGGTGGGCTCAGAGACGTTGTATATATTCTGACGAAAGTCATTGTGCCACCGAATAAGCTACAAAGCCGTTCAATGCAACTAGAAACCTCCAAAGACGATTCCAACGACCTTTGAAGTTGTCACCAGCGTCCTTGGATACTTTTGACTACATAGTGAAAAGCTCGGTCAAAGCGCCGCTTGGCCGAAAGAGTGAATGTACACTGTGGGACTCCGAAAACCGGCGCCCATGGGTTGAAAGAGAATTCAGATGTTTGTCCCGACACCTCCAACATGCAGTCGATCGATTAATATGCGCTCACCATATGGTGCCTGTCAGATAGCATGCGCCGCCCTGTCATTTACTCTGGCATAATCTAATAGCCCAAGAAATGAGAGCATTCTAAGAATTCACAACTTGTGCTGCTTTGTATTTTGGGTAAACGTATACAGTGCGGGAAGGGGCTTATCCGCGGGGATAAGACGAAGGACATGAGGGAGAGAGGATTCGGCAGGGAACGAGGTAGCTCGGGGTCTAAGCGGCATGAAAGATGAATGTGGTTGCACATGGACAAACGAGGTTTCTGTGACCTTAGAAGCAAAAAAATGGGTTTCATTCTTAAGATGAGGATAGTTAAAATACAGTTCTTGTAAGGAGTGCGTTATGGCGCTACCTCGCTGCGCACGATCGTCGTCACTTGGCAGACATCGGAATGAGTCTTTACTTCCGCTTCTCAGACTTACTTAGGCACTAGAAGAAAATAGAGCTCATAGAGCGTGTAGGTATCAGTTCCATAAAGGGAACACCGTGACGTTCTCCTTTGTTACATTCCAGTATTCCCGCAGTGTCTGAATATGATAAGCTCGCTTTAGTCGACGGAACCTTACTGTACTTTTCACTCCGCTGCTACACCATAACAAGGACATGACAAAATCACATAACACAACTGTTGGAGACATCACGGCTCCGACGACACGATTCAAATTTTCTGGAACGATTACGAGGCGGAAGAAGCCAATGTAGAAGAAGAGGGGGGAGAAGGGTGAGGCGCCTCGTTCAGAAGACAATTGAAAATGAACTCTACGTAATGTTCTGTGTCTTCCAAAAGACATGGCGACTACAAAAATACAACTGCCGTTGCTACCTCTACTTACGGTTCTCCCGCCAGGGCTACAGGGAGTGCCTTCATTTTTCACAGCTGCAAGAAATTCTAGAATAACAATAGTGCTTAGTTATAGTCTGAAACAATGTCATGATACCATAAGCATACAGTATAAATCTGAAGTACAGCAGCGGCTGAATTCGCGCCTGTGGATCCTTCCGATGTCGATGTCGCCTTCCAAAATCTGTACGTCCATCAAAATTAAATTTGGGGTTTCTCCATCACGGGCAAAGAGATATAGTAAGAGGCGGAGCATCAACGACGCACAGAATGCACACAGGTCAGCATAACGGAAGGCAAGGTATCATAAATCCTTTCTCAGAAAAAGGGGCTGGTAAGAAACTAGCAATTTCAAACACACACCTGCAGGCAAACCCGACTGTGAATAGTCATGTCACTCCCTTCCATGCTAGGCCGCAGTGAAAGGGACACACAATTATATCCATACCGAGTTTGGAGTACGCCTGAGCTTACAGGATCCTCAGAGCATCTCCGTGATCCATGTCACCGGATAGCGGGCACGCTGCAGCGGGTGGTGCTGGGGATCCACATCCTACGGCGGTTCAATGCCGCGCGTGCCCTGGCAAAATAACGGATCCTGGGAGGGGAGACGCTCTGTTTTCCTCACCTCGTCGGAAGTTGGGAGAAGAGGGGGAATGTCTCAATGGATATAGTTACTGTTGTAGAAAACTATGGACTATACCTATTCACTTGTGAGTGAACCGTACCAGTATTTGTGAGAATCAGGCTGGGTCGTACGAACGCGACAAAAATAAAAATAAATCAAACCGAATAGCCCATCACCTTCATCATCTATCATCATTGCTCACATCATCTCGCACCCACTGACCCCAACCTACTTTCTTACCTCAGACATAGCTTGTTCATGCCTTCTCGACAAATCGAATTTGGACACTTCGTCTTCTCAATCTGATCGATATCATCATCAGATGGTTGCAGAATATCCCCTCTAACACACATTCCTTTCTTCGTGTGTTCGCCCCACACTTTTCGGACACGGAGACTTGATTTATGTACGTCTCGATATATATCATCCTCTCTCCTATCTACCGGTAAATACCCCGGACGATGATATAAAACATGACGCCATCTACCGGGCCGCGTTTTCCTGTCATTCATTCACCAATCCTCTAAGGCGGTGGCATTTTCCGTGAACAGCCTGAGGCCCTGAGGGTCCTGAGTACTGAGTCTCAAGGCTAAGTACATCCATATCACCCATCTCGGTATCGTATCTCGTGTGTCTGGATCTGGTGATAGGAATATAGAAGAAGTTCTTCGAAACGATGGGCATCTGATGCTGGTTCGAACTTTCTTTAATGCTGTTTCAATTTGAGGTATAGATATATTTGGATCTGTATTCACGTTCCAAATCCAAGGTTCATTTTTGAGTTCACGCATAGGTCAGTTCGATTTGCAGCTCGGTCTGGGGGCCGTGCATGTGGTTTTAATGTATAGTATTGTACCGTAATTGTACCGTATCGGCTGCCTCGCTAACTGGGTACTAGGACTGAGTCTGGTAGCGCTTGGTCAAAGAAGTAACCTCTGCCATAGGAAATGGGTGCAAGGGTGCGATAAGCTCACCCTCCAAATACAAATCCACATGGTACACTCCTCTTAAAAATCAATCCATTGCCAACGAGAGAAATAATCTGTTTGTAGATTAACGTTCAGTCAGGCTTTATTTGCCTTGAAACCCTGACATTCACGTGCTCCATGGATTCATTTCGGAGAAGATGAACTAAGGTATACCAAGAACCCATACCCGTGTCGGAAATAGAGAAGCCCCAAGTTGATAAGCTGATCCATATGATCCCAATCATTAATCCACACGGGTTTATATTTGGCATAGCTCTCGCGCTACATGGGCAGTCACCGACTGCCTCCTGCGTCTTTTGTGCGGTACGTGAGAGTGCGGGGCCCTACACTTGTTGCTTGTTCCATGAATAATGTTAGGTAGATAGGGGGCTGAAAACCGATTGCTCTGGAAGCCGTACAATAACAGAGAGAATGGAGCGGAAAAATCGGCGAGAATAGAGCGAATGAATCTGATAGCCAATGGAGAGAAGCTGATGAGGAAGGTGGACCGGAACGATGGTTGTAGTAGATCCTGGGATGTTGACTTTGCACGCCGCCTGGATGCAGCTGAATTCTTTTTTTTTTCCCATAGTGACATTGTTTGCATCATCTATGAGTGCGTTGGATTGCGACAAGCGCTTAGCTCCCTCCGTGAGTACATAAAGAAGCGCCCACTGATGCCAGCCACGAGTCGATACGTCATTACTTAATTACTAAATCATTATCTTTGTGGCGAATCAAAAATCAGAGATTAGATCAGTTTTCATCTGCACAGGTCTAAAGAACTTAACATGAGCAAGCGCGCTTGTTGAGAGACAGAAAGTATGATTCTTTACCATATCTAAGTCAGGAACCTACTCACCGCGCCCAGAAGAAAAGTAACCTGATCACACCAGCACGCGCTTATCGTCCATATTTGCCTGTCTTCTCTCCTTAAAAAATGTTCGTGAGAGGACGGACTTGGTTATTGGCGGCAAAGAAGATTAATAGCAGGAACTCGATTCTTCTAACCTACGTCACGGTAGGTTCTAGTCCGATCCAGCTCATATGATTGAGGGGTGTTGATAACACATGAACAGCAAAAATGAAAGGGACAATGCAAAATACCGAAGCAGGTACCAGTGCAACAGGAACACAGTCAGAACGACCGATGTTGTATAGTTGTGTAGAGGACCAAAAATATATAATTAGGAAATACCGTTAATGGCAAGGTACTACAACTATCTGAAACAAGCAGTCAAGCTTGAGCCTGCAGCTTACAGGTGAAACATAATTCCAATGCTTCCATTGCAAATCACATAACAATGCACCGCCTAGACTCAGATTTGGATTTACTTGTGCTATTCAACTCACGCACACATTTTACAATCCACCGCCATCCGCCCACACTCGCACCCACGAAAGAAGAGCATCATTATATCAGTTCCTGAGCGCACGCACACGAACAGTTAACGACGATCATATGGAAGTTATAATCTGTTTAAGCTAAGTGTAAGTTCAGTTTCCTCTTTGAAAAATGAACACCAGAAAATAGACCTCACGCTGCTGAAAAGACGCCCAGTAAAGGATCATATCAATGCACATTGCATGCAAAGATTAGCCAAATCCAGACTGAGATCTCTTGTTTTTGTTAATCTATACCCCAGCGCAGACATGGACCCACCGGTGTAAACGATGACTTTACATTACAAACGTAATGACGGCATCTTTCGCACCACCGACAATCATTACAAAACTGAAACGCTGAGCTTCCGGTTTTACGCAGCTGTACCGTGCACGCTGGGTTCAAAATGGACGATAATTGAAAGGGCTCCGAGCCTAGAAATCTAAACATTCGACTCGCGGTTGAAAAGGCGCCGAAGAGAATCATAGGACGACGAACCATGCGGATTTTTTGTTTTTCCTTCTCTCTTCGGACTTTCCGGCATAGCTTCGGCGATTTACCAAGCCTACAAATATCAGTTCTTATCACATTATAATAGTCTCCGAAGCGTATCAATTTTGCGGTTTACGGCAATTATAATCGTGCTTATTGCTAGAAGTGATCAGTTCGTGTATATATCTGCCAATCTTTGGCGCCGGGTGAATATTCGAAGCGAGGTGCTACCTCTCGGGAAAAGAAATAAAATACGAATGTACTGTGGTTTATTTCTTTGGAATTAGAATGAGAAACATCACTCTGAATGGTAAACGAGGGTAACCGTAGTACTATGATATCACTTCATGTTCAACTTTGATGAATCAATGTCTCCGTTGTTTGCAAGTCCATCAGATTCAACTTAGGATCAATAAGTGAAAAAAATCTGCTCTGAAGGTTATTTTTATTCGCGAGATGTACAACTCCGCATTGCGTAGACTAAGAAATGCACCCTACACCTCATGATGTATGGACACGCAAAGTCTGAGTGACATGAAACACAATACCTAATTATTCTATTGTCTTTCTTCATGTTATTGTCTCTCTACTCAACAAATGGTATCGGTGATTTCTCTCGTCCAGTAGTATCCCATGATTGTATGGCACTATAGCTCCAAACCAGTCCCCGACGCACACCAAATTGCAGTCAAGTAACCACAATCACAGTCATACTGCGACAAGTTATCAGCTCGCCCCTCATCGTTGCCTCATCTCACGATGTTTCTCGGCGTTGGGAATATATCTTGAGGCAACCCTGGGCAGCCGGAAAAGAAGTAAATCCGCTGCGATTCACTTCATTAAGCAGCTCGATTATGAGCACGTCCATATAGAATAGCGTGAATTGAATAGGTTCGACCTCGTATCTGAATCTTGGAGTCAGTTCTTCGGCGCTGGCAATTTTTGAACCGATCCCTGACCTAGTCGGAAATATCCGAATGACCCACAAAAAACGCAAACACAACGCACCGATGTAGGAATAATTCTGAATTTATACACGAACGCAGCGGGACGCCGCGAACATGTTCTGAGTGCTGAAGGTTGAGCAATATCATCTTGTCATAAGTTGGAGTATACACTGATGCTGATTTGCGTGGTTAAAATTTATAGTCCTTAAGGAAATAAATCTGCCGGGACTTGATTGCATCCACTGTGATCCACTCTTTCCCCTACAAATATCATAAGCATGACCTCCCCGGCGCACACAGAGTGGCAGTACTAGCGACATCACTCCCCAGCAATCATTTTATAAATAGTTCTGGACTCCAGAGTCCAGACGATTCATTCAGCCGGTAAGAGTAACTCGATATTGGCGGCTGATGTTCGGAACCTCGAGAAAACGCGTCTTTGTAGTGCGTTGATTCAATTGGATTTTTCAGAATGTCGGGTGCTAGTATGCTTATGTAAAAAGGAATGATCAGGGTCTCGACTCGAGGCGGAGTTCTGCGGCGAACTAACATAATCAAACATTCCCTTGATTTTAATAGCCGCGATAGAAACCGAACTTGTGGCATACTTTCTTAAGCCACAGATTCCTGAACCAGAGCCTCTTGTTTTTTTCCAAAGACATATCACTGATCAAATGTTCAACGTAGCGCAATGAATGTGCTTTATGTCCTACAAATGCCCTATCAATTTCCGACCCACACCGTGTGGCAGTTTGGTGGCAGTTCATGACAATCACTGTGTTGGAATCATTCTATGAATATGTGCTATCTCCTCTAGAAGTACTAGCTCGGCGCTTATAAATGAAGTCAAACGTTGAATTTTAAACTACGAGAGAAAGCGTACGGCCCGATTTTACTGCAGAAATAAGTAGCAGAATAAGCCACTAGCGTTGCGCTTAGAGATTAATTCAGTTGCCAGTGGCAGCATCTACAAATCCAATAATTACAATCATTCGCCCGCAAAGGATTTACTTGTTCTACTGTTTTAAACATATCAGATATGAGTCTATGCACATGATGGTGGTGATATATCATCATCATAGGCACACACAGTAGCAGTTAACGACAATCATGGCGCTGCATATTAGCTGGATAAAAGTTAAACCTTCAATCCGAAACTTGAAAAAGCGTGGTTCGTTTTCACTTTGCTAGTGTCTGAAAAGGTAACTACCAGTGCCTGTGGAGACTAAGCATATGCTATACTCAATAAAGATCAAGAGAGATCAAGAATCAAACCGTTATAGGAATCTAAAGCGTCGAGGACTGGAAATACCTTTGAGCCACATGGTTTATGTTAGTCAACAGATATTCTTTGCACGATCCATCTGATAGATTTTCGTACTATCGTTTCTCGATATCAGATGCTCTATCCACCAGCAGACCCGCCCGACGAACCTTATAACTATTCCTAGGACACATTTGATACCCCGGTTACTATATATCCATCCAAAGCGCCAGATACGGGGGTTCTTATTCTTACCGCTCAATAGACCGATCATATACTATGCATTTGGTGATGATTTATCGACACCCACAGATATCAGGTATCAGTCCCCAGCGCTCGATCCATGACAGTTAACGACAATCATCATGTTGGAATCAATGGGGTATTGAATGAGTTGAGTGAGTGGTATTCTGGTTCGGCGCTGTGGAGTGAAGTTGGTCTACATTAAAAATCCTGAATTGGCTCTGGTTCGTTATTTTTCGGGATAGACGGATATTCAAGTCAGTGCGCGTGGAGACTAAAGACGCCCATGTAAGTCGGCGATGTGTGCGTACGTGATACACTCATTAAGCATTGGAAGTCGTAGTTCTGTGCTGCGGAATCAACATCCACTGATCTTTATAGAAATGTGCAGAATTGGGAAAGACACACTATACATTGCTTTTGATTGAACCTGGTCCATAGTCCGTCAACAACACATGCTCTATGTACGCATAGATTAAAGCAGTTGATGGATTCCGTTTTTCTTCACGTATATAGCGCCAACAGATATATCAGATGCTCTTTCTATTCTTTTGTACGGCCACTGATGGATCTTCTCGATATTAGCGTTTAATATTATCAGTATTTATATCAATGACCACCTGATTTGAAGCTTCTTGCATAGGTTCCTCAATAATCGTATCAGATATTTTATGCTCTTCATGATGATGTAGGAGATACGATATCAGTTCCCCGTGCACGTAAGCTGGCTGTTAACTAATTTACTAAACATGAAAACCTTTATGGAAATGTGGGGCCGATCATGGAGGAGTGGGAGTACATTTCTTTTGAACCATCTTCCATTAAACGATCAATTAAAATTTTCACTCGTTAATAAAGGATAATGGATTTTCATATTTTCAAAGAATGTATCTGATATTCCAACTTCTTTAGAACCAATAATGATGATAGTGCCTAATATCAATTATCATTAACCACCTGATTCGGAATTACTTGTATTATTGTTCCTCAATAATCATATCTGATATTCTATGCACCTACAGATGATTTATCGTCAGTCTAAGATATCATCAGTTCGCACAACTTGACGACAACTAACTTACATAGTATGTACTTGTTACGAATAAGCTGTATTCGTTTATTGTTCCTTAACAGACGTATCAGATTCTCTATGCACGCGGTGATGATTTATCTCTATCCGACGATGATATCAGTTCCCGCATATACAGACCGGAGCTTAACACGATAATTACAGTGAGCAAAGGTATCAAAATCTCTGTGCACCCAGTGATGATTTATCATATTTTATAGATATCATATCATATCAGTTCCTAGCGCACACAAACTAGTAGTTAACCACAATCACAAAGTACAATAATTACTTTGTATCCCCGGATTTTTCTGTTCGTCAACAAAGGTATCAGATATTCTGTGTACCTAGTGATGATTTCTCATCTTTTAAAGATATCATATCATATCATATCATCCCGCATACAAACTACTAATTAACCACCATTACCAAAGTACTATACTACTTTATATATAATACACGGATACCATATCATCCCGCACACAGACGAGTACTTCACAAAATACAAAATACAATACTTGCTACGACAAAGTACTTCATACAGTACCCGGATTTTCCTGTTCTTCAACAAAGGTATCAGATATTCTGTGTACCTAGTGATGATTTCCTGTATCTTCCTCGTATTATATCACATCCATATCATATCAGTTCCGCGCACAGACGAACTGACACTTAACGACAATCACTTTTTCACTGGTATTACTCACTGCTCGTATCATGATAATTATATCGGTGCGATGAACCAGCATACATATTTCACTTCGTTAGTGGCGTTGAGATGAACCGTTTTATTTGATTTTAGGGTCATGCTCGAGGTCCACGATCCACTCCCCCCCCCAAAAAAAAACCGAAAGCCCACTCTAGCCAGCTTCAGACTCCACATACACCTCCGCCTATTCTCTTCCTTCAACTTCGGAGCGCAGCGTATCTAAGCGATGCCATAAACTATGCATTTCTCCGTACTTCCAGGATTTTAAAATGGCAGGTTACGTTTGGGTATTACTAGCTTCGATGGTGAAAATGGTCGAGTTGGAGTTGGGCTAGATATATTAGGAATAAAACTTGAAGCTGTAGGTGTGTTTTGTTGAATCAGAATCAGAATCAGATGCAATGGGAATGAAATCATTGAATTTCGTGTTGAGGTTGGTGTGCTATGTATAGCATTGGTATGGCTGTAGGTGTAGGTAGATATTATGTGTACCTTGTCTACATCCTGCCACTCACTACGTGAAACAATACAATTCATATAAAAATTTAAAAATGTGAAGTGCAGTGCCTTTTAGTAACACCACCAACACACGAAATATTCACTGTAAGCTACAAGTCATACAGTTTGACTTGACAAGATCTATTTACGCGTGGGTACACAATCCTTCTTATTCAATTGAGTAAATTCCTACTTTCGCTCCAAATTTGACGTTGACGGGTTGGTTGAAGTTGGCGGTGTTCTTATCACTTTATTGACGGGCGTAATGAAATATCGTGTATCAATTTTTTGGTACCTGTCCGTTCTGTGACATACCGTCTACGTGTCATACGATGTGGTTCGTCCTGATGCTATATTTACATTTACATAGCAGGAGGTGGGGCTGGATTGACTGACGGTTCTAAGCTGTCTGTTATACTAACAGATGTGGATGATGGATATTTGATATGCTATATTCTATCGTTTTTGCTGTACGGATAAATATACCTGGGTAGATATAAATCCTAGCTAGCGATTTTACCGTCCGCGTCCGCGTCTCTCCAAGGTCGTACCCTCACAGTCAACGTAACTCGTATGTACATGTAATCTATATAAATACAATATACGTATGTATTGAGAAAGAGAGGAAAGGGAAGGAATCAATTCATTGACAGGCTGGCAGGCGTATGATCATGATGCAGGGTCAAAGTGATAAGGTGCGAATTGTGAACGAATTGCATCCATGCTTTCTTTCATTTGAAGATTGGTGTCACCTCGTGCGCGTGGGACGGTGATGTGTTATTAATAATAATAGAGTTACTTACTCGGTACAAGGGTACGTACTGGGATGGTGATAGGGATTTATATTGTGGTATTTTGGGAATGGTAGGTGGGAATGTCACGATGTGAGCTTTGAGTGAATTTTGGGAGGAGGTAGGTAGGAGGAGGTGGGGATGTACCGTCCGTATCATAGCATATACATCAATACTGTGCAGTAGCAGTACAGTACAGCTCATGTTTTCAAAGTGATAATGATACTGATTTATTGATATGATATGATATAGATAGGATCCGTTAGTTCGGTCGGAGCACCAATGGTTTCTCATGTCTTGCCACAGATTTATTCGGAGTTACCACTTGGTTAGTTACTACCCTAGAAGAATTCAAATAC
Organism: Cyathus striatus; assembly: GCA_025738555.1. Classification (NCBI taxonomy): domain Eukaryota; kingdom Fungi; phylum Basidiomycota; class Agaricomycetes; order Agaricales; family Nidulariaceae; genus Cyathus; species Cyathus striatus. Next base: position 761,635 of record JAOVFP010000022.1, read on the forward strand.
CGCTGTTACTATCATAGCAGTGCACATCTTACGGAGAGAAGAGGGAAGAAGCAGGGAGAGAAGTAACTGATACGATGATGGCCGAGTGATCCGAGGGGATGACTAAAAACAGCAGCGGAGTTTGAAGCGGGGGATGTAAAAAGGCACGGTAACGGAAAAAGAGAAAAACGTGTGAGAGTTTGAGAGGAGGTCGTTTTTCATCCATCAAAAAGTCGTCGTGTTCCGTTGATTGGACTGATTGAATCGGATGATGGACGTGCATGGACCAGTAGGAGCAGACGAACCGGATTCGAAGGACAAGTAAGAGTTTGAGTTGATTCGTCTCAAATTTATTCTGAATCTGAACGTTCTCTTCTCCCAGATCATCGCTGTTGGATGCCAGTGCACAACCAGCCAGTTGTACAGCCAGTTCTAATCCTAATCCTATTCCAATTCCAATGCCCGTGTTTGGCGAAAAGTCAGTGTTGTTAAATACCCCCCTCTTTGCCTCCCTTCTTGGTCCTTGCCCCTTCCTACCACATCATCTCATCACATCACACAGGAAGCCCGAGGAGGACAATAGCAAGAGCAAGAGCAAGGAAGAGTCCAAGGACGATATCAAGTATTTGGATCGACTGTCTGCTGTTTCGTCTGATAGCGAGCACGACGACGACCACAAGGAAGATACAGAGCAAAAACAAAAGCAAGAACGTAGGAGCAAGACACCACCCAAGGAAGACTCACCCCCCGCGTCAGATCACCACCAACAACAAGATCAGTCAGACTTGCTGATTGACCCTGCTCTCCGTTCCCAGCACGTATGTCCCCCCTCTCCTCTTTCTAGCATCATACTGATCATCATGCGCAGTACGATAGAAAGTCCCCGCATCAGCATCATCAGCTCCCGCCACTCGTGCACCATCTCGAGCACCAGCACCAGCAACAGCTACAACTACTCCCCCACGTGCTACACCCTCAACACCCGGCCCATCCCTATCCGCCGCAGTACCACCCACCACCAGCGCATCTCGCTCTTCACCCACATCAGCACCCACACTTACACCATCACACACTGTCCATGCCGCACCGCGTTGAACCGTTTACCATGTCCTCGTATGTCCCTTCCTCTCTCCCTTTTCCTTACACAAAGGCTAATAGAGAGGAAAGACACCGCAGACATTACGACCAACCCCGTCTCTCACCTCCTCCTTCGATAGCTACCATCCCGCACTCGCAGAGTCCCACTCCGAGCGTAGCGAGTGTCGATGGGAGAAGTAGTGTCAGCACCCCTCCCGTGCGGAGGTCGCCTCCGTCAACATCATCTAACAACCCACCTCCATCGTCTGCTTCATCCGCTTCGGCTGCGGGTGGGGGTACTATAACCATGAATACCGATACCGCTCGGATCCACAACAGCAGCAGCTCTCTCATCCGCCGCCACCACCCCCACCGCACTACTACCACCCCCACCCGCATGCACATGCACATGCCCATCCACAGCAACATTTTGAGCAGGACGCATACCACCACCAATTCGTCCCAATGCCTCTCCGGGATCCATACGGTCATCCGTACCCCCTCCCCGGACAGAGTCCGGTCGCAATTGTACATACCGATGACGCTGCGACAAAGTTGAGCGATCGTGTTAGGAGGAGATGTTTTAATTGCTGTACTACGGATACTAGTACGTGGAGAAGGAGTAATTTGAGTCCTGGGAAAGTTGTATGTCCCCTCTCCCTTCCCTCCCTTCTCTTTCATATACTAATACGATGGTGATAGTTATGTAACAAATGCGGCCTATTCGAACGCACACACTCCCGCCCCCGCCCCGATCAATTCCCACATAAACGAGGTCCCCTGGCTTCATCTACACTAAGAGGAAAAACACCCCCACAGGCCCCACATCAACATCCCTCTCTGCACCATCAGCAGCAGCAGCAGGGACAACAACAACAGCTCCCGCCGATTAACTATACTTACAACCCCCCCATTGCACCTCTGCAGCATCCGGGGCAGAGCGGGCAGACCTTACCTGGTCTGGGGGCGTGGCATGATGGTGTTTCCTCTAGGAAAACTAGTGGTGAGAATACGAGTTCTGGAGGAGGGAGTGCGGGGAATGGAGGTGGGGGAAAGACACCTGTGTCGACGCCTAAACTTGAGGTTAGGGAGAAAGCTGAGGTCGGGTCGAGGGACTGATTTGTTTTTTTTTTCTTTGTGGATGGTTCTCACTTCTCGGTTTACCTTTACTCTTTTACTTATTCGTAACCCTCCCTTTTGATTTACCCTACGACCGCCAGCGGTCCCCCTTCCCTGCCTACATACAGACTCACCAAAATCGCCTTGAACACCCACCCACCTATGTATTTTTTTTCTTAGCAGATAAAGACTTCGGATTCAGAACTTGTTAATTATTATTTACCCCCCCTCCCTTTATGTTTCCTCTACTCTTTTTCTTGAGACGATTATGTTTTTTACTTTTTTGTTTCTCGTGCATGTTACCCACCTCTGGATGGAACGTAGCTATTTTTAGGTTAGTTATATATTATTTGTTTTTTTTTGGTCTTTTTCTTTTTGGTGTTTCGAATGTGCGAGGTGAGGGAGGAGGAGGATTACAAATCCCTTCTTCAGTGCGTTCCCGAGTCATTACAGCCTACACTGACTCTTCGCTTCTTGGTTCTTAATTCTTAGATTCAGAACCGCTCGGCCGCCAGCCAGCCAGCCTTGTGGTTTTCTATTGCTATGATCTCGCCATGCTATTGTTGCTGTTGATTCTTCCTCCTCCTTTCCTCATACACAAGAGCAGGACAAGGATTTCCTTTCTAGTATTGTACTGTATACCAATGATCCACTGCTAGTGATCCTGTGATATATGATTTACAGTGTAGTATATGTGGAGTGGATTGCTCATTGTGTTACTAGAAGATAGGTGGACGGGTCCGTTACGGAGTTCTTTCTCAGTTCTCAATGGGATTGGGGGATTGACGAACCCGGACCCGGGACGGGGGGCAATCACCGTTGATCTCTTTTCTTTTTGTGTTACTTGGCTGGATGAGTACGAGTGTATGCATCTTAGAAACTCAATAGAAGCTATATCTATAGCTAGCTACTTGTGTCGACGGGAGGAACCTCCTTACTGAAAATGATAAGGATACTATTTTATTGCACCACATACGCATTTGATTCTCCTCCCTGAACCCTTCCTACTCCTACGGAACGAGTAACACCATATCCAAACCATATCCAACCTTGACGCCCCAAATCCGAATCCTACATACCCGAATCCGAAAACGACCAGCCTCCTCGATCACATCATCGTGATCATGCATTGTATGATCCGCCGACGGGGAGCCTACGGCAGTTCGGCCTGACGCCGACGGGGGGCATATCTACAATCTACCAATCTCATACATGATACGATACGATGTTGAATCCATGGATTTCGTGCCGCTCATGGGTTGAAGAAGGTCTTGGCGGCGTCAGTTTACTTCATTCGTATTCGTATTGGCAAGTTATGGACTTGCATACTGAGGAAGGTACGGAATTGGGGTACGAGGTAAAAGCTATTCACCGACCGGGGACATGACAATGTTTTCTGCCTATTCCATATAGATAGGTAGCTATCTCATAGGAGCGCTAATGGACAAGTGCTATTTACTCAAATGGAAATTTGTGATGGTGGCGCCTGATAGGAACTTGCACCACGCGTTCGTTGTTCCGGTGGAGTCAGTGGCAGCTGGGCTAGAACATATACAGCATGCCCGTGCCATGGATTTGTTCAAATGACATACGGTATGATTATTGAATTATCGTCTCGGACTCTGAATTCAAGCGTACTATATCATATATGATTTGGTATCAAAAAGAAATACCATCACTGGAGTGGTGATCATTGGTGATCACCTTGCATAGCATGGGAGATGGGGGTGTACAGCAAGGGTGGCGCTGATAAGCAATGCCCGCTTGTGGCAGATCGTGCCTGTACGGGTAAGTATGAAATCATTTTAATTGAGAGAAGTGGAAGCTGGGGAGTAAGTAAGTGGTATGTAGGACGAAGAGAAGAGGTGGATGCTTTTCTCTTGTTAGCTAATTACTCAGCCCCCAATTGTCCTTATCGGACGTACTCAGTGGTTGAAGAAACCCCTCCAGTTATATGTTATTATTCGGTCGGACGTTGTACGAAGCGTGCGCGTGAGCTCATACTGCGTCTAATAGAAGCCCGTCCTTCCCGCGGCACAATGTACCGGTGGACACACACATCCCACATAAAGAAAACAAAAGGACGCCCGCTCCTAATTCACATTTCATTAATCCTTGAGAGAGCAACCTGGAAACTAGAAAAACACCCGTGCGCGCTACATACAAGCATAGCGCTGTTATTTTAAAAAAACAGCACCGGTGCGTACACACGCTGATGCGGGAAATTGATAAACGCACAACCACGCTAACGCCCTTCCTAGTACGTTTCTGTAAAGATCTCCTGGAATAGTAATGCTGTTATCGACCTGAATAGGCACTGATTGATCAGAGTGATTGATGATTGACAAAGAACTTGAAATCCCATGGATTTCATTGTTGGCATAAGCATTTGAGCGATGGAATCATTTTGGTAGATGGATCAAAATAGCTGTTACGGGTGGGTGTGATTCTACATCATTCCATTTAGCTTTTGTTCTTTCTTTCTTTCGAATTTTTGTTTATTTATATACTATTCATACTACTCCTCTCCCGCCGTGTGAGAGGGTAGAGATAGTATGACAGGAGATCTTGGTGGGGTGACATGCCAGACAGACGATAGGTAGATTATACCTTGTTCAGTTACGGGCCGTACCCGCGAAAGCCTCCACTGGCTCCCCAGTTTCGGATTCGAGCTTAGCTCTATGAATTGGAGTCTACTCGTTCCAGGGTGCACGTCTTCCCGCCGGCGAAAAGCCAAACCCCAGAATTTGGCGAGGTGGAATTGAGCATGTGATGAACTTTCCGATCCCCGACCCACCGGTCGATTCTTGTTCCCTGAAGGCCCGGAAGGACACACAGACAACTCCTCTCTTTAGGACGGGCTTCTTGCGAGGCAATAGAAGGCCCTTGGTTGGGCTCAGGTATGGCATGCGGGGCGAAAGCGCGATGAACTTAAGGATAAATGGTAATGATAATCTCATTTCATCGTTGCATCATCATCGTCGTCCCGAACTTGGCTCTTCAAGTATTCCTTTTCATAATAATTGCAAGGTAAATTTTATATGTATGCATCTCGTTTACCACCAGCGGATCAGTCACCTTGAGGATATTTCGCTCGATCAACCGTAATCAACGTACCTTTTGAGGGGTTTACATCATCGTGATTCGTGTGGTCTTCTCGGATTTTAGGAGACGATAAACATGCATTGATTGGGCGTACCCCATCACATGGGCCTTTCTTTTGACTCGGTTCAGCGTGGTTCATTCAGCATTAAGACAAGTACAGTACAATACGTCAGAGTATGGTGGTCGAGACTAGACGGGTTTGCTGCGCAGACAGATAGACAGACAGAGACATTCTATTCCGTTTGTCAAGGACTGCTGTACTCGTATGAGAAAATTAATTGCAGCAACAGCATAATTTGGGCGGGTTGAGCGGAATAAGAAGATCCAGTCTCCGCGTTAACTCATCCCAATGATTACTGCGGATAATGTAAGGGTCCATTATGCCGGCAACTTAGGCGCTGTGTATCCATGCTGCACAATATCTTCAGCCACTTTGGCGTACCGCCCGTACGAATCTTTCTCCGCATCAAAGGCGAAGAGCCATTCTGGTCTGGGAAGGTCGAGTGCGTCCCCCCGCTCGTCAGAGCTAGCTCTGTGCCATTTATCTCGTGTAGATTCGCCCATTAATTGCGCGACGCGCACGCGCTCATACCTGTAAACGAGCGACGAAATCAGAAGAATTCTAGCGGTATGGGCACCCACAAAAGAGCAAAAAAAAATGCTAGAAGGTGGTGACTCATACTCGTTGACTACGCCGCGGAGGGACCCTGCCCGGGAGCAAGTGCACGAGGAACAGAGAGGGAGGAAGAGAAAGGCAGAGGTTTTACCAACCGAAGGTGTTCCCATGCTTTGACAGCGAGGGATACCTGGGCCTTCCCAGCGAGCTGCAGCGTGACCGCCAAAACGACGCCGTCCTCAATCGCCTGTGATGCGCCTTGGACACTCGTGCTGTCGGAAAAGAAGTTATTTTCAGCTTTCAGCCGCGATGCCGCTGCATATGGATAAATAAGAATCCCATATGGAAGAAAATTCCTTCGGGATGCACCGTGTGGTGGGATGCGAGACATAAAAAGACTTGGGAGGACAGGAACAATGGTCTAGGGGTTTACCCTGCGAAGTATGTAGGACTCACGGAAGAAATGGGTGCGCTGCATCACCAATCAGAACGACGTGACCTCCTTTGCTGATCCATGTAGGTAGCGGGTCACGATAGACTAGCTTCCAATCGACGAATGATGGTGCCTTTGATAGAACTGCTGCACAACGAGGATCCCAACCACGCACGACATCAAGGACGTCTTCTTTCTTGCCTTCGAATGACCAGGATTCGTCAATATCAGCATCATCTCTGGGAATGGATTAAAACTCCAGGAACTAGGCTCGAGAGTGCTGTGGGTAACTTACTTGTGCGTAAGCACGCACGAGACGGCTTGTCCACCTTGAGAACACGAGGTAATAAAGTGCATGTCCGGACCTGGTGTTCAGGTTAGCACGTCGTAAGTTTCCGGTAGGTGTAATAGAACGAAATAGAATGAGGTGGTAATGCCATCGGGCAGTTCGATAACCCAACCGTATAGAATAGTGAAAGTGAAGGTACTGACCTATCCATCCATAGACCACGTCTTCGCCTTTGCACATGAAATCCGTGAGAGGATCTTGGTCTATCCCCTGCGCTTTAGCATCGAACCAAGCACGGTATATAGCGTAACCCGAGGACTTAGGTCGGTCGTCGTACCCCTGCAATGCAAGCCACGGAGTCAGTATTGAAAGTTTGTGTCATTAATAATAATTGCTATGTTTTCCACCGGGACTTGGGGGACACAGGTCAAGAAGTGCCTGGCTCAGGTCCTTATCTGATACAGGAATAGACATGGCCAGGGACGACCCAGTCGTCCAGTTGTCCTAAAGAAAATGGAGGACTTACTAGGATGATCTTCCTTGCTTTACTCCTGACGCCGTCGGCACCAACGACCAAGTCAGCTTCATAGGAATCACCGCTGTCTGTCTTGACACCTGCTTTGCTAGTTTCCGCGTCTTCCCAGTAACCAATAACGTTCTGCCCTAAAATTACCTGTGCTCCAAGTTCCAAGGCATGTCGATAGAGGACAGCGTGCATCTGTCCTCTGTGGCCGCTGTATGCGCGGGAGCCATACTCAATTTCTGGAAGCGGCTGTGTATTTATTAGTTCGCCTTGATAGTTGTGGAGATGCTGCGAGTGGCATTTCAATGGCAGATAATTTTTAAAAAAGGCAACAGGCAAAGTGTAATTAGTCGATTGATCAAGATGTCGGTGGTGATAAGTGATTGTTAGGCATGCAATGAAGGGGAACGACAGACAGAACTTACGAGGAACCGAGCGTGTCCACAAATAGGCCACAGTCTGTCAAATGTTTCCGTTCCTAGTTAGCATCACGACTGCCAAATCGTGGTGGGACCCACTCCTCATGCAAACCCCATCGTTCAACGAACCGACCTGCATTAGGACCTAGGCTAAGAACCTGTTCCAGTTCGCTTGGTGAGTACAACTTGTCAAGCAGAAGATGACCCCAAAATGGAACGCGGAAAGGTATAATACAAGCATGGAACCACGGAAGTAACAGTAGAACCATCAGTGTTCGAGAAGAGAATACAAATGATGAGGATCAGCGTGACGAGAGTGAGAGTGATCATACGAATGAAGTGGATCGACAAGGGAATACATAGATAACGCTGCATGATAATCGTCGCAGATCAGTCCCAGAGACGAGATGAGGATCCTGCACGATTCAATACAAATGGAATTCGTAGTGACGCGTCGTTGAGGAACGCGAAGGGTATATATAGCGCATGGTGATCGATCACTTCATGATCCACGCCGTCGATGAGCAGCCCTCGACCTCGACGAGGGTACTGTGTTCCCATCATCGGCCGTTGAAATGACGATGCAAGCCATCAAGGCATGAAGGATCACAAGGAAAATGAAATTTCGAGAACACACCGGAAGCGGATCAACGAAACAACGGAACAGTGATGGCGAGAGGGGAAGATTAGACCTGACTTACATCACCTGTTGTTGTTATAACATCAGTTCAGAACAAGACATAATGAATCTGGAGAATCACTGACCTAGGTTTTCCTTTACAACTTGAACCTTGTCAAGGATGACAACCTCGTGTCCTTTGCGTATACATTCTATGGCGCAGCCCAATCCTGCGTAGCCGCAGCCGACAATGAGAACCTTGATCCCGGATGACTGGGTAGGAACGGGAGAGTGAAACTCCGTAGAAGGGTCGTTGCATGTGTTCATGATGATTGGTTGGTGTCTCTAAAGGTGTATCTCGCTACCCCCAAAGACTTGAATGAGACAAGAGGAAATAACTGGTAGAATGATCGGATAGATGATGTGGGTTTCTACTTAAGACTATCCCGCCCGCCCGAGCGTTCGCTCTGCATGAGGCTGACGGTGTCCTCGTTTCGGCATGACAGATAGCGAGGCCCTGGCTGGTTGGATAAAACCTTGCGGATTGAGAATCGAAGTCGAAGAACATTTGTTGGAGAGCGGTGGCAGGCCATCAGCATCCGATACGCGGACTGTGCGACGTTCGGATAGAACGACGGTGGCAGATGGAAAATTGGCTTCAGTAAGGTTCAATTATCGTAATAACACTATAATAGCGCCCACCTGAGTGGTGTAAGACTATGTAGAGTGTGCGCCGGTATAGTATCATCGATGGTAATGGCGAGAAATCGCCGCCTAAACCCCGGCCCAGAGATCGATAACCATGGGCCATGGGGTAGATAGGCTAACCTCGGAGGTTGTAATGTGTGCGTCCAAAGCCTTCTTGGACATCGACAATGCAAGTAGAGGCAATATGATGCGCGATCGGACACGAATAAGTCTCGAACCTCCTGTATAACGAAATGAACCCCATGGTCAGCGGTTTAGATAGAGGAATTGATTTATTATGAAACGCATATAAGAGGCCGAGAGGCGATATTGTGTACTTGCTTAACGTGACTGCGAGGGCTCGGCTTGAAGTCATACTGAGGAATGGAGTATCGGCGTGTCTACCCTTGATTTCTCTGCAGAATAGATGATGAGTTAGTACAGTCAAACGTTATACCAAGATACATGGAATTCCGAACAAGCCCTGCGCAGTAGTTTAAAACTCACGTCGTGTTATATTGGATCCCATTTGGAGTCTTAGACGCATGGGTCTGTAATCTCTATTCAGGAAAGTATTCAAGTCGGAGGAACTACGTGAGTGAAGAACGTTACTCACCTAATGCAACCGCTTGTATGCTTGAAAATTTACCGAGCTGGCTTGATCTGATGTTCATACGCATGGTCCACTGTACTTATAGAATCAGAAACACAATTCTTCGGGTCTAATAGCATTTGCCGAAACTATAATTTCAGTACCAAGACTGGAATGAACAAGGAATGAAGCTGAGCAGACGGCAGCGTGTTTCAGGATATCGTTTACTTGGACATAGTCACTATTGAGAAATGATAGAAACCACATAAGGGAGAATTAGTCTAATTAATAAAATATTGACTTGCGTCCTCAAATTTTGTCAGTTTAGGTTAGGAAAAAGGCAACGTTGAAACACACCATTCCGTTGCAGCCTTCAGCCCTTCCAGCACGTCTATTCCAACCATTCAAGAGCCTACAAACATATATCCTTTTCAGGATTTACTGCGAATCCTAGTTCTCGTGGTAGTTTTAAGTAGAGAATTGGTAGAGAATTGAACAAAACTGTCCAACGCATGTCGTTACCACTAGACCGAAGGTTCAGTGGCAGTGCACATATACTTTGTAGTGGCACGTGCATTTATAACTATATTGAAACGGAGTTCAACTTTAAAAGCCTGGGAAATACATACATGTAAATAAACATTTTTATTATTGCTTTTCACATCAGTCCATTGCTGCAACGTCCTCGCATGATAGACTTCTCATTATGTTACCTCAGAGAAGTAGTATTTGTGTCAAGATCTGCTATCCTCTATCCACTATTTTAGCCAGTATCTCTTGAATTGTTGCAAGTGATGACCAAAGGTTCGTACTAATGATTCAATGTATTTTGTTGCAAACTAATTGCCAACTTATTGCTCCAATTTTATCATGTAAGAAAGTAGAAAGTCCTTTTTTCAGTGCAGTACCAAGTGTTTTAATATGTTGTGGCACGCTTTATCGTAAGCTCCATCGCGCAGCGTTCTTTCTAGTTTGAGCGAGACTCAAGCTACCGAGTAAATGAGTGTGTAACAAGTGTGTAATGAAGTGATGGATAAGGCACCGTCGTGAGTCGGATAAGACTTCGAATTTCTTCAATGTACCACCTGCGGTACGAATTTGCCCGCAAGCCTGACATCGAGGATAGTTTTGGACTATTACCTCCCTCTCCTCATACAGGGTGTTACTTGTGACTGCTATAACTGTTACGGTTGGCAGTGCTAAAGTCTGAGACCAGAATTTACTGCCAAATGGGTGCTGCTTTGTTACACGTAAGTACCTGTAAGTCCTTATAATCTTTGCGGCGGCAAGAGTGATCCATTAGGAAGCAGCTGCGGATTTGCTTATAAGTGTTTGGAGATTCAAAACTTCCGGATGCTTCTTTCTCCTCCTCAAGGTTCTTCTACAACGACATGGAAGTTCTCTAAAGTAAGACCTTCCATATGAAATACGAAACGGTTTCTCACATGATCTACTGACGATAAGATGTCTGCAGGGTCACCGGAAGTCTATTTCATTCGTGTTCCCTATCCACCAACCAGTCTGCCAAACCATGAAAAATCCGGTCTCACAAGGTCAGGACGCCATTTCCATGCTTTTACCGTCTGTACTATCTGGCTTGGTGAGTAGATCTCTGAGAGTCTGTTATGATATATCTGATAAGATTGCTTCTCAACAGGCGCTTCATTTTGCATTCAACAAACTTGAAAAGACACACCTGCCTCTCCTTCAGGGTCTTTTAGCCGTATTTCCGGTTTTTCCAGCATATTTTCTATGGCCATACTACTCGTACAAAGCTCTTTTCGTCACTTATGCTGTCTGCTATGCTACTCTAGTTTCATTTACTCTGGCATACCGTCTGTCTCCACTGCATCCACTCTATAAATATCCGGGACCTATCCTAGCGAAGTGTACAAAACTCTGGGGTGTATATCAGACATACACAGGAAAGGCACATGTAACGACCCTTGGCCTCCATCGAAAGTATGGATCAGTTGTTAGGACAGGTGACAGATATTCGGTGGTTGTTTTTTTCTCCATTCATTTCTGATGTCAACATTGTTGTTTATACAGGCCCGAATGAGCTGTCTATCACTGAAGTAGATGCTGTCCAGCCTGTTCTCGGAATGGATGGCCTTCGTAAGGGACCACGTACGTTATCTTTAGAGACGCTATATACCTTGCCCTCTGATGTTCACTGCGTTTTTCATATAGTTTGGGACGGACGTCGGGCACTGGGCAATGATCAGTATTCGTCAGTAATTGGAATCCGAAATATCGCGGAGCACCTTCAGAGGCGCAAGTACTGGAACAAAGGGTTGAGCATTTCGAGTGTCAAGGAGTACCAGCCCATCCTGAAGAAGCGCGTGAACCAGCTTGTAGATTTGCTAAAGACTAAGGCCTCTGAGAAGATATTTGTCGATTTGGCGGAATTACTTTCATTTTTCGCGTAAGATACTTGTATAATAGTTGCTCATCTCAATAACTTACTGCTGGTTTTGTCTTCAGGTATGATTTCATGGGAGACATGGCGTGTGTCTTTTCTACTCTTGTTGAAATAAACCACTTAGTTTTCCTGTGTAGGTTTGGAGGAGGCTTTGAGTTAATGCGTGATGGTGACATTGAACATCTGTGGAAGCTTATGGAGAATGGAATTATGTGAGACGTGCAGTTAACCCTTAATTGTCTTTGGCGACTAACAATATCACGTTCCTAGCATTCACTCTTATAGCCAACATATCCCATGGGCGGTATCCCTCCTACTAGAGTTGTCAAACGCAGGAAAGGCATCAGAAAAACTCAGTGCATTTGCAGTCGAGCAGTCCAGAAAACGAATGGAACATGGTTCTTCTGGACGTGATCTAAGCTCGCACTTGGTAAGTACACAACTAATTTCGTCGCAAACCTGAAGACTGCTAACGTTCCAATAGTTGGGAGAGGTATCGAACTCATTGAAGCCGCTTCACTTTGGAGAGTACAGCTCCGAAGCGTACCTGGCAATAATCGCTGGATCGGATACTACTGCCACTGTGCTTTCCAGCGTATTTTTCAATCTGATTATCCATCGCAACATATATGACAGGTACGACCACACCACTAACATCCTTAGTTGTTCCACCGATCAATCGATCATGTGTGCAGACTGAGAACGGAGATCGAAGAGTATTATCCACACAAGGAAGGCGTCCAGCCAACAGAAAATATGTCGAAGCTGGCGGAAATGCCGCTCCTTAACGGTGTCATGTAAGTTATAATTCACTTCTGTTATAATCTAATATTCGCCCCAACTAGAAATGAAGCATTGCGATTGCATCCTCCTGTACCTACTTGGGTGCAACGCTCTGTTGACGACGGACGTGCAGGAAAACTGGCAGGCCCAATGTATGCATATTCCGCATCTACACAATTCATCTGATCCTAACGCATTCTTGTGTATCAGCTTCATCCCAGATGGAACTGCAGTAAATATACCACCATACGCTATCCATCGCGACCCGCGCTACTTCAGTCCAGATCCTGACTCTTTTATCCCAGACCGCTGGATTAAAGTCGACTCATCCTATGAGACAAATCAGGCTGCTTTCATACCGTACTCCACCGGACCTATGAACTGTGCTGGAAAGCTCCTCGCGCAACTAGAGCTGCGTGTTGCAGTTGCTTCTCTCGTTCGTGACCTCGATTTTAAGTTCCAGGATGGCTGGGATTCCATGAATTGGGAGAAGGAACTCGAAGACATGTTTGTTTTCAAGAAGGGGAAGCTTCCGGTTGAGTTGAGTCTTAGAGTGGACCCTGACTTGTAAAGTTTCTATTAAATAAAACCTATATTTCGTCAGCTTCTGCTCATCTACGCATGCATGCTGCTCACCTTCCTAAACGGTCTATAGTCCAACCCCACATTAACCCATTAGATACAGGTTTATAAAAAATCCGTTGGCCACTATTCAAACCATTAATCGTTTCAACACCCTCTGCATCCAGCTTTGGAAGCTGCAACATCATTCATTAACCATCTCAAGCAACACATAAAACCATAATGGGCAACGTAAACTCGAACGCACCGAGATATTCTCTTACTGCCTCTGGTCATTTTCACTCTTGGGTATGATCACTGTACCTCGCGCAATGTGCCATACAAGGATGGGTCCTGGATTTGATTCGAGGTCACAACATACTTCTTCGCCAGCTCCCCGGCACCGCGGGAACTACCTCAAGAATTTGACGGATTATATACAAGAAGGGAATGAAGTAAAGAGGCATTCATTATGGAGGAGATTGTATTACAATAGAACAGTTAATAATATATTACATTAATGGTAATGATCTTCAGATTAGCAGTTTGATAAGCACCTTAACCTCTTACTGAGAACTAGCTCGGAACACGAGAGATATATCGATTGAGTTCGAAATTATAGATGAAATATATTGTAGCTATGTACAGAAATAATATACTATTCTATGCTGTAGGCGAGAACAATAAGGCCGCTCGTATATCTGTCGTCCATCACAGGAGTTACAGGCTGGAGTTCCAGTGTCTTTCGACGTTAAACCATAATACTTTGACCGGTTTCCCAAACAGTTCCACTCTTGTGCAGTATCGTAACCTATCTCATCTTGGCGATAGACAACATACGGGCGATGGCATTGAAGTTGCATGGACACCGATTTTGCCAATGGGGTAAGCGCCCTCATTGTCATGACGCAGACTAAAAAAGAGAGAGGATGGAGGGGGGGGGGAAGGATGACGTTTGGGGCGCCATTCTAGCCAATAGGATATGAGTTGTTGTCGTTTAAACGTAAGGGAGGAGGGGAGCGAGGTTAAAGTGGCGTGACGAGAGGTTGTGGGAGGTGATCGGGGCCGCAGTAGGCTTAATGGCGTGGTGGTGGAGGGAGGGAGGTGGGCTAGGAGAAAAGGGAGAAGGGAGACGCCGAGATGAGGGACACGGGGCCGCGCCCACCTCCAAGGAGAGTGTGGCAGTCGTGTGTGAGATGAATTATTGGAGGAGGGCGGCGTGGTAAATGGAAGCGAGTGTCTATGGCATGTTGACGACGCTGTGGGGACGTGAGGAAGGTGCTTACTTGACGTCGAGGCATACGATGAGAGTGGGGACGATAACGAGGTGCAGGGAGCTGAGGTGGCTTGAGATGAGGCCGTAGACGACGTGGCAATGGGTACGCCGTGACACTACAGGCGGTGGTGGTTGAGATAGCAAGATAGTAGATAGTGGGTGTGATGTCGCGTTGACGCTATGGGGATGGTAATGGTGATCATTTAGGGCGAGCGGGGATGGACTAGAGGAAGGCGTTGCAGCATTCCTGAAGATGCAGTGGGGGGGGAGGGACTTGGGGGACGTTGAAGACAGAAGAGCGGGTGGCTTAAATTGGCGGTGGTAGTGGTGGTGGTCGAAACCGCTCCGCGCTGGGAGGAGGGTGAGAAGGGGACTCGGAGGAGAGAGGGGGTAAAAATGTCGGCAGTACCGTTGTGGTGAGAAGTCGATGACATGGTATCGACATGTCCATACGACAGGGGATGGCGGCGATACTGAGTTGGTGGCAATGGAGATGGCAGTCGTTCGTCTTGGTTTATTCGCCTTGTTCGTTTTGTTGAATGTGTCCCGCTGTTGAAGCGGTAGTGGTCGCTCACTCATGTGTGCTGCGTATGCTGTATCCAGTATCCAGTGGGGTCAATATCGATCCTTCCTCTGAGTCGGCTGACTGCATATCTTGTCTAGTATGGTAACTTTTTGACTTACGAATCGGTCTTTCCCGTTTTGTTCGTCTTTGTTGAATGTGTCCCGCTGCTGAAGCGGTAGCGTTCGCGGTCGGTTGCTCAGGTGTGTTGCTGTATACTGCAGTATCAGCGGAGTCAAGATCGATCCTTTCTCTGAGTTGGCTGCCTGTTTCTTCGATATTGTGTCAAGCTTTTGGCTGTGTACTTTTACGTGATATTTGTTCTACCATTGTTCTTTTCTGCCTTTTCATTTCATCTTTTATTTCTTTCCCCTCACCGTAATTGAAAGTGTACTAACGAATCGGTTTGTTACTGCACTGTTATAATATTCATCTCGGTTGAGCATGATGAGAGGTATGGCGCTGAGCCTCGTGAGCCGGGGTTCGTGCGTGATGATGTGGAGCATGGTGGGATTGAGCCTTTGTCGAGGAGCGAGAAGTAGGCTCGGGTAGGTTAGCGGGCTAGTGGGGTAGGGGAGGGGAAGAGGGACAGGTGACGTCATGCTCGCGTAGAGGTGGCGCATTATACAGCAATGAGCAACGATCTTTTTTTATCATTTCTGCAACGGCTTAATGTACATAACATACATACATGGCATGGACATGATGGAATTGGATAGGGAAGGATAGAATACCCGACTGTTCATAGAATGGATTTACGATGTATATACTGAATCTGTAGCTTTAGTTGGAATTTTAGTGATTATGGGGATATACGTCATGCATCATGGATGAGGAAATGTAACGGTTTGGATATGTTGTTGTTGCCTATGGTATTCATTTTATTGGTAGTGGTGTGGTATACAAGGTGATTCGAAGCTCCGAGCAGCCCGTCAGCGATAAGACTAACGGATGAATCTCCGACATATCGTGTAGCAGTATTATCTTCGATGAATCATGTGAGGTAGGAGCAGATTGGCGTCAGACTCAGACTGTTATTGGGACGTTGTCGATAGACAACATGTTAACAGTTGTTAATGCAAGGTAGATATGATATATCTTCCGTAGTATTAGTAGTAAGAGTGGGGGGAATGAATTTGACAAGGAGTTACCGGTTACCCTTTCCGGGGAGATGCAACTCTGTCTCGACTCTTGAAGCAAATTTAAACCATAGCAGCAAATTGTTTCGATCAAGTGACCTCGGGGTGGCTTATAGGGTCACTACAGGTATGGGCCCCGCGCTCTGCCACTGCGCCATGCTACTTATGTTGTGAAATTGAAAATAAGCCTTATTGAAACCACGAGCCTAGTGCATTGATATTGGAACGGAGTTCCAAGACACTGGGAACTAGTAAATAAACATCATTTCTTTTTGCTTCATATTCATTGTATTTGCTGCAGCATCCTCGCATCCTCCTTCTCCTTACATTGTCGAGAATACGTGGCTGAAGAACTATTATCCACCATTTTGGCTAGTATCTCTTGAGTATCTCTTGAATTGTTAAACTTAACGTTGCAAGCGCGCCAAAAGTGGGTTGTGGCTAGTGGCCAGTAACTAATAACCGGGGGTTGACGTTGACCGGTGACCACTGGTACTGAAACTTTAACTACTGAAGGTTCTTAAGTACATATCTTGTTGTAAGCCTATTGCTCCAATTTTATTATTGTAAGATAGCAGAGAGTCCATTTTCCAGCCAAATTCCAGTGCAATCAAACCAAGTGGTTTAATAAATGACACATTTAGTAGCTCCATCGAGCGGCGTTGTTACCAGTTGAGTGAGACTCGGTCTACCAAGTAAATGAGTGTACATAATATTGAAGTGATATGGATCAACTGGAACCGTGAGCCGGATACGTAAGTAGGACTTCCAGTTGCTTCCAACTGCACCATTGTGGCACGGATTCGCCTGCAACCCAGCTGCCATCGAGGATATTTTTGGACCTTCACTGTTCTCTCATACAGTGCGTCGCCGTTACTTGTGATTACTGTAACCATTACGGTTGGTCTTACTGTGACCTTATCTGTAACTTTTGCAGCAGCGAGAATGATCCATTAAGAAGCAGGTAAGATTTTGCTTATAAGTGTTTGCTTTGCAGGTTCAATACTACCGGCTGCTTCTAGTTTCTCTTCAAGATCCTTCTAAGATATACCTCGTACATACTCGACCACCCCCACGTGGTGTGACAATTGTTACTATTTACACGTGATTACGTTATCTTAGATTATCTAAACATTATAATAGCTATCAACAAAGGCATGAGTCATGAGAACAAATCAACGATAGCTGTTAGAACCCCATTGTTCCATCATACCTTGTAACATTATTGTCCATAAAGTCTTTCTTCCAGCCAGGGGGCAATGTATGATGCCCTTTGTACTTTTTTCCAGCCCATGCAGCCTGCTTACCATCAAGACCATGCAAATAGGCATCCATGAACCTCTCAGCTTGATTTGCAAATCTATCAAGAATTCAGTGATAGCTCGCAAAAGTAGAAGAAATTGGTAAGGATTACCTTCTCATTGTATGCAGGGGGATTGCTTCAAGGGCATTTTTGACATTTGCTTGGAGGTCATCTGCTTTGGATGATGGAGGGGCTTTTCTATATATCCACTTGGAATAGCCCCAGCATTGTTCTATGAAGTTAAGTTCGCAGTGGAACTTTGGGAGGAAAAGGACCAAGAATCCTTGAGCTTCACACTCCTCTTCCAACCTTGATTTTACACTGATGAAATCAGGTTCATTATATAGCATCTTGCGACAGCAACAATCAGCTCAGTTAGCTTGTATGCAACCATCTTTGAAGTCAGAACATTGTGCTCATCATTTTGCACAGTCATCATACCCATGCTCATCAAGAATAGCTGCCATCCCTTTAAATAGGCCAGCGTTCTGGTGCCCTTCTGGATAGTAAAATGATTGTGGTGTGCCATCAGGTAAGATTCCATCCTGCATGTGTATTGTCTTTTTTAATTTTGTACCATCAGGCTTATAACATGGATTACCATCATCATCAACATCAGCTACTTCAACGCCCCAGTTCCTATTAGGTTTGGGCATGTTTTTTGGCATTTTCAAGGCAGATAAGGCATCTGGTGCGCATTTTTGGTGTGTAGTTGCATTGTCATATATCAAAACATGCTTCTGACCTGGATATTCAGCTTCCAATAGATCCATCATTTTCTTTGCCTGAGAAACAATGTTGTCATTGTCAAAATATCCATCTTGACCTTTACCAGCTTTGAAATAAACTCGTGCACTATGTTCTCCATCCTGTGAATGGGACCATCCATAGTCTGCAGAGACAAAATCAGCTACCATCAATGAAATACCTTCACCTTTTGGCTGAGGTGTTGCCTTTTCTGATTCATGGACCCATCTGGTCTTTCGCTGGTCATGTGCATAGAAGGTTGACTCATCATGGAACCAGAAAACATATGATGGCTGTGAGCTATTTTTGTTGTTAAGTTGTATTAATTCACCACCATCTGACCACTTCTTTTTGAACTTTGCTAACTGTGCCCACACTGGCAAAAACACCTCTTGATGATGTTTTACCACATCTGGTCTTTCATGTCCATCAATGAATTGTCCATTGGAAGCTGCTACCCAATGATATCCCATTAATGCCATCCATCGCTGAGCAGTGGCTAGTGAAACTGTTTTCTTCAATTGTAAACAGACTTTTACATCAGGAAGGTCCAAGTAGTCAACAATGTCTTGTGCAGACATACTTCCCCACACTTTGCAGGTGAAGTCTCAGCTCCTGTGTGATATCTTCATGTTCTAACATTGACTCTTTCCATGTCCCATAATTATTTACTGGGAGTCTTTTTCGATCTGTTATGAAGTCACATAACCATTTTTGAAGTTGCTTTGCATAGTACTTTCCATGACCAACTGTTCTTGCTGCAAATAAAGAAGATTCTTTCCATGTGATTTGAGGACCCCTCTCCTCAGTATACATGTACAACATGGTGTGCATATCTGTCAGAATTGGGTTGCACTCTTGCAGTGGTCACATGATATGGAATATTCCGATAGAGTATTTTAGCTAGTATGCATGTTGTTTGTACTCCTTACCTGCAAAGACAAAGTTTATCTTTTCTACTCTCGACTTCTCTTGAGGATGCCTGGAAGCACCCTTAACTGGGTTTTCTGACATTTGCAGGTTCAGCAGTCCTGGCCTGCTACAACAAAGCCAGCCCAGGGTGATCTGGGACATCAAGCCTGCCTTGCCATTTACATGTGCCCTGGTCAGCAATCCTCCATCAGGATTCTGCAGGAGAGTCTGCATCATCAACTCTATATCACCCAGTCAGCTTTTTGCAGGGGAGTCTGCATCATCAACTCCACATCTCCTCAACACTGCCTTTTGGCCACACTCACTTCCACCCACCACACCACTTTCACCTGGCCCCTTTTCTCTGTTCAACCTAATAGGCCAGCTCCTGGAATCCACCTCAGATCTCTGATCCAGTTCTGATCAGCCACCATCCACCTCCATCCAATCTCCAACACCTTTCCAGCACTCCACCTCCTATCTTATCTATATCTCCCCTGGCAACTCCATCTCCACTTCATCTGTCATCTGGACAACATCCAGCATACATCAAGAATGGTCTTCACCTTCAGGGAGGGACTCAGAGGACTCAGAGGGAGCTATTTGGTTCAGGGCACTAGTGCTGACAACTATTGTCATGCTTCATACTGCAATTGCAGTAAATTTACTTGGGGATATACAACTACAGCATGTGAAGCTACTTTTATAGAGTTGCAGATGCAACTTCATAGCTAGTTCTACTTCATATAATTACAGTGAGAGCTTCACCATTGCTTCTTTAAATTACAGCTATTACTTCACAATTGGAATTCACTACTTCTTCATCAAATTGCAATAATTGCTTCACCATTTATCTTCTGCTTCTAATGGTTGCAATCTGAACTTCATAACTACTTCATGCACTTGCAGTCTGAGGTTCATAACTGCTTCATTTATTTGCATAAGTTACTTCATCAGTGTAGTTTGACTTTATATAGTTGCAGTATAAGCTTCATGATGGTATATTTACTTCATGTACTTGCAGTCTCAGCTTCACAGCAGCTTCATTAAATTACAACAATCACTTCACTATTTCTGTTCTACTTCATATGGTTTCAACTAGAGCTTCATAACTACTTCATTCATCTGCAGAACTTGCTTCATTTTTGTATGTCTACTTCATGTAGTTGTAGTATGAATTTCAAAGTAGCTTTATTATACTACAGTAATTGCTTTGCCATTTTTGTTCCACTTGATTGTATTGCAGTCTTAGCTTCATAACTACTTCATTCAGGTTTAAGAGTTACTTTATTATTGTAATTCTACTTCATGTTATTGCAGTCTGAGCTTCATCATCCCTTCATTTATTTGCAGTATTTGCTTCACAATTGTTATTCTACTTCATGCCATTGCAGTTCGAACTTCATAGCTACTTCATTCATATGCAGAAGTTACTTCATTATTTTGGCTTCACATGGTTGCAGTATGAGCTTCATTGCTGCTTCATCTAACTACAGCATTTGCTTCATTATTTTAGTTCTACTTCATGTAGTTGCAGTTTAAGTTTTATCATTGCTTTATATAATTATACTTTCACTTCATTTGGTTACAGTTAGAGCTTCATTGCTACTTCATTTAATTACAGTATTTACTTCACTATTTTATTCTCACTTCATATGGTTACAGTCTGAGCTTCATTGCTACTTCATTTAATTACAGTATTTACTTCACTATTTTATTTTCACTTCATATGGTTACAGTCTGAGCTTCATTGCTGCTTCATCTAATTACAGTAATTGCTTCACAATTTTTCTTTCACTTCATTTGGTTGCAGTCAGAGCTTCAATACTACTTCATCTAATTACAGTGATTGCTTCATGAGTTTGGTGACAGCTGACATATGACATTACCTATGTCACATGTCACACAATATCAAATTAGTCATTTCATTTGGTTATACATATTACATGGTCACAATATATCACACTGTCACAATGTGTCACATCGTCGTATGTCACACATGTCACATATTCACATATAGATTTGTGTTGTTTGTTATAGCTATTGTGCTTGTCACATTTGCATGTATGTCACTTCTATTATGTAGTCATATATGTCACATTTCCAAATTCAAGTCACACCACATCTGTTGCAACCATTATACTTATCACATGTCATACATCTCTTATATGTTGATATTACACCTGTTACATTCTCATATCTGTCACACTTTACTCATATATCATGTATGTCACTCTTTGTTCACACATAACATCTGTGTCATATCTTCATGTTCTTTGCAACTGTTATATTAATCATACTGTTAAAACTATTAGACTGGACAGGAATTGAATTTGAAACCACCTGTACTCATAACTAGGCACTCTTCCAACTGAGCTACTAGCCCTTACCTATACACAAACAGGAACTGATACTTAACCAGTTGAGTGGGCTACCAGGCTTGTCACCATGACAGGAGTGCTCCAATATTATACACCCCCATAACCCAGTCAAGGCTGTCAATCTTGTCAATTCAACACATATATGTCACATATCTCAACACATCACATTTATTCACATTTTATTCACAGGTCACACATCTCTCATTTATAATACTGTACAGTTCTGTAACAACGAAGATTGAACAGTAGTGGGTACTGCCAAGAGGGACACAAGAAATTATATAGCCCAATAGTCAGTCAAGAAGAATAAAACATCTGATTGGCTAATGGAAAGTGTGACAAAGATATAAGTGATGTGATAATAGAAGCAATAACTAAATGGAAGATATAGATAAGGCAATATAACCAGACCAGGTTACTGAACATGCTTAAGGTTTGTTAGACAAAATTAGAATCTAAGTACAGTTATATCTACTATAGAATCTGACAGACTAATTAAAACATAATATTGTAGTTGCCAGGAAGTAGTATTGATACAATGTGATTTTTGCCTAGTGCTATGAATGTTGAATTCAACCAAACACAGGTAAATAGTGGGAAAAATATGATTTTCTTGAAGTAGTCAAGTGTCTTTGTCATATAATTTGTAATACACATGAATCACTAGGTGAGCACTTTTCATGTAACCTTTTCATGTGACATGTATGATATGTGTTGCAGCAGATGGTTGCAATGCAATGTTGAGAGAATGATAGGCTAGTAGAGGCAAAAGCTGTCCAGGGTTTCAAGAATGGTAGAAGGGTCTGTGTGACTGTGGAATGTGCAAATGAAAGTAAAAAGTGTAATTTTATTTTTTGACAAGGAGAGTACCTTGACAATCAAGGTGATACTTAGTAAAATGCAAAATTGATTAGTGTCACACAGAGTCAAATGTAACTACATGTTAGGTGTGACTATTGTTCAACTATGTTTGACTTTTGGTCTCTATATTTGACTTACATTTGACTTTGTGTGACATATATGCAATTTTGCTTTTTACTAAGAGTGTCATGAGAATGAAGTGTGATATGTGTGACAGATGTGAGAATGTAACAGGTGTAATATTGACACATAAGAAATGTATGGCATCTGATGAGTATGATTGTTGTAATAGATGTGGTGCAACATGAATTTGGAAATGTGACACATGTGACTACATGATGGGAGTGTCATACAGTAACATGTGTGACATATGTGAAAGTGTGACATATGTGAAAGAATAGTGTGGCATATTGTGACAGTGTGATATATTGTGACAACAGTCTGATATAATGTGATAGTATGGCATATTGTGATAATGTGATATATTGTGACAGTGTAATGGTATAACGATGTGATGTACTGTGACGGTGTGACATATTGTGACAGTGTGGTATTGTGATATACTGTGACGATGTGATATATTGTGACCAGATTAATTTGATATTGTGTGACATGTGACATATGTAATGTCATATGTCAGCTGTTACCAAACTTATGAAGCAATTACTGTAATTAGATGAAGTAGTATTGAAGCTCTGACAGCAACCAAATAAAGTGAAAGAAAAATTGTGAAGCAATTACTGTAATTAGATAAAGCAATGATAAAGTTCAAACTGCAACTATATGAAGTAGAACTGAAATAATGAAGCAAATACTATAGTAGCAATAAAGCTCAGACTGTAACCATATGAAGTAGCAGTGAAGCTCTGACTGTAACCAAATGAAGTGAAAGAAAAATAGTGAAGCAATTGTTGTAATTAGATGAAGCAATAATAAAGTTCAAACTGCAACTACATGAAGTAGAACTAAAATAGTGAAGCAAATACTGTAGTTGGATGAAGCAGCAATGAAGCTCAGACTACAACCATGCAAAGTCAAACTAAAATAATGAAGTAGCTATGAAGCTTAAACTGCAATTGCATGAAGTAGAAGTACAATTGTGAAGCAAATACTGCAAATAAATGAAGCACTGATGAAGCTCAGACTGCAATGATATGAAGTGGAATTACAATGATGAAGTAACTCTTAAACCTGAATGAAGTAGTTATGAAGCTAAGACTGCAATACAATCAAGTGGAACAAAAATGGCAAAGCAATTACTGTAGTATAATAAAGCTACTTTGAAATTCATACTACAACTACATGAAGTAGACATACAAAAATGAAGCAAGTTCTGCAGATGAATGAAGTAGTTATGAAGCTCTGATTGAAACCATATACAGTAGAACAGAAATAGTGAAGTGATTGTTGTAATTTCATGAAGCTTCTGTGAAGCTGAGACTGCAAGTACATGAAGTAGATATACAATCATGAAACAAATACTGTAAATAAATGAAGTAGTAATGAAGCTCATACTGCAACTATATAAAGTCAAACTACACTGATGAAGTAACTTATGCAAATATATGAAGCAGTCATGAACCTCAGACTGCAAGTGCATGAAGTAGCTATGAAGCTCAAATTGCAACCATTAGAAGCAGAAGATAAATGGTGAAGCAATTATTGCAATTTGATGAAGAAGTAGTGAATTCCAATTGTGAAGTAATAGCTGTAATTTAAAGAAGCAATAGTGAAGCTCTCACTGCAATTGTACATAGTAGAACTAGCTATGAAGTTGCACTTGCAACTCTATAGAAGTAGCTTCACATGCTGTAGTTGTATATCCCCAAGTAAATTTACTGCAATTGCAGTATGAAGCATGACAAAAGTTGTCAGCACCCCTCTTCAGGGAGGGAGCAGCAGTTCAGGGAGGGACTTTTGGTTGGGGGGATCATTGGTGCTTTTTGATTTTGTTGTGTTTTTTCTTTTCTTTCCCAGTTCTTCTGGGCACTCTTTACATATCCATTCCTTTCACCCTACTCTCTTATCTTCCTTCTCTTTGGGTTTTTCATTTGTTCCCTGTGTGGCCGAAATTCTCGACGTACTCATGAATATCGGCCGTAGCTGGATCCGATGAGAGAAGCCTTCTCCGGGCCCACCAAATTCGAGACAGAGAAGGATAGCTGGAGGGCGCTTACTAATTGTTTTTCTTGATAGATCTTGCCAAATGCCCAAATTGGGGTTGCTTGAGGGAAGAAGCGTGTTGGCGC
Source organism: Cyathus striatus (assembly GCA_025738555.1). Classification (NCBI taxonomy): domain Eukaryota; kingdom Fungi; phylum Basidiomycota; class Agaricomycetes; order Agaricales; family Nidulariaceae; genus Cyathus; species Cyathus striatus. The sequence goes on from JAOVFP010000022.1 coordinate 786,292, forward strand.
GAGTTTCAAGGGAGCTGTCTGGCTCCTGTCAAGGACTTTCGATCGAGAGGGATACCGGTACGGGGTTAGAAGTAGCCAGCCAATAGTGGCTTTGTTTTTCTTTTTTTTCTCCGCTTTTATTTGATTTTACTTACTTTTTTTTCGTTACTTAATTAAAGGTGTTAGGAATTGCTGGAGTAGGAGGGTTGGGCTAGGTGCTTTTCAGAGCTGCGACTGAGCCGTTTGGGGACCGCTCTGTGCAGGAGGAGCAGATGCGATCACAAATAGTCCCAAGCCTCGGGACTGCGCCCGAGAACACCAAGTCCGAGTTTTCCTGTTTTGGTAATTTTTGACATCTTCTCCTTCTTGTTGCTTGACAAGGACTCTTAGACATGACATAGAATAGTGTTGTAGCTAGATATTGGGGTCTGTGACGCAAGAGAACGCGTTGCACAGACCATCTCTCATTTGTACATAAACCACTCCCCACTGAGAGAGAAATACATCTTCTGTTCACTCGGTATTTTCTGCGAGACCGTGCTTTGAGCTCAGATCGACTTCTGGTTTTATTCTCTTTGTTCTGTGTGCTTTGTACCCTACTAGCTAAGTCCCATCTTCATTCGTCCTCTTCCCTTTCCCTCCGTATTTCGCTCCCGCGACGTATAAACGCGTCGCATTTGTTTCCGCATGTGGATTACATAATCCGTTGAACGCATCACTCACGTGGTCTAACGGACCGCATTTCGCTTGCCAGAGCTTCGTTTACTCGTACTCTAACGCACAGGTACCCGCCAACGGACTCCCGTGTCTCCTCCCCTCTACCTCACCTGCTTTGAGTGAGGGAGGGTGTCAGAATTGGGTTGCACTCTCGCAGTGGTCACATGATATGGAATATTCCGATAGAGTATTTTAGCTAGTATGCGCGTCGTTTGTACTCCTTACCTGCAAAGACAAAGCTTATCTTTTCTACTCTCGACTTCTCTTGAGGATGCCTGGAAGCACCCTTAACTGGGTTTTCTGACAATATCTTCAAGGCACTGTCTCATTAAAAGGTCAAAGCCAGGGTCTTTGTACCCATATCCTGTTTTTCTTCTTGGTTTGATAATAGCATGAAGACACTCGAGTGCTGCAAGTGCTTCGACATGGTTAGGTGGTTCATGAAGCAGTGGGTTGTTTCTCGGACCATAAATAGGTTCAGATGGCTCTCTATTATCTTCTGGGTCATCTTTGCCTTCATTGTTCTCATCATCAATCACATCTACAAAGCCTCCATCTTCAACATTGTCATATTCTGTAAGAACATTGTGTTGTGACTGAATGTCAGTGATATTATTGATGCTAACACGTTCAATATTAATAAATTGCAGAATCTCCTTTTGTGCTGTGTCAAACTCAGCCTGTGCATGAATGCATTGCTGGCCTGCTAAAGTAGCAGTTTCGATTGTGCACTGTGCGATTTGAGCTTTTTCAACAGCAGTGTCTTGATGTGTCAATAAACAAGATACACTGGCCTGTTTTTTTGCTATTTCTGTGACATTTACTGCATTTACAGTGCAGTCTGCTGCTAACTTTGCTCGTCCAGCTACCAGATCCAATGATAGCTTTGTTCTCTTGAGGCAATCTGCTAAACACTGCTTTTCATGGACATATAGCATCTTTTCATGAAGAAGGTCATCCAGTTGACTCTGTGGATCAATGTGGCTTCCATCCATGATGTCTGTATCGCATAGTTCAACCTGTGGTTCAATTGTGGACTGGATTATATCCGGCTCACGGTCTCCACTTGCACCAGTTAAAGGTAATGTGTCACAATGCCAACTCTGCAGTGACGCACTTCTCATACAGTCAGCTGTAGTTGGTGCACCTGCTGTGTGCAACATGTTGCAAGATGCTGGTGATGCACTTCACATAGTGTATGTACTGCTTGACTGTACAGTGTTGCATCGTGATTGGGATGTACTTCTTGCATGCCATAGGTTATTTACAACAGATGAAACATCTGTAAAAATCTGTGAGAGTGGATTCTTCTTCTGTACTTTTGCTCTTGTGCTGTTGTCATGCTAAATAAATGCTTAGATGTTTAGATATGAACTTGACATGTGCCCATACCACTGTGTTCTCCACATTATCTCTATTGCACTCCTCAGCTTCATCATGTGAACGCTTTCTTGAGCCCCATAAATTGTCCCGGAGCCATTTTCTCTTATTGGATACTGCTGGCATTGTATGAATTAAACCATTGCATTGTCAACCTTACTCATGATTTGCACCAGGACCCTTACACTAGTGGTGCCACAGGTGCTTCATCATATATCTTATCTCTATACCTACCATTTGCGGCAACAATGCACTGATTTGATATCATCATAGTCATATCTTACTTGCCTGAAATATAATAACTACCACAAGTGTAAAATACTATTTCAAACACTTGGTAGCTACAAGAATGAAATACATTGAGAATACAATGTCCAGATTCCAATATACCTTTCTGTCCCATGTTGTAACACTTATATCACATGGGGTGGTCAAGTATGTATGAGGTATATCTTAGCTTTCAGTGACATGGAAAAGTTCTCCAAAGTCACATGATCTACTGACGATAAGCTGGCTGCGGTCACTGTGGTTCACCAGACGTCTATTTCAATCGTATTCTCTATCCACCAACCAGTCCACCAACCATGCAAAATCTGGTCTCACAAGGTCAGGACGCAATTTCCATGTTTTCTTTGTCTGTACTATCTGGCTTGGTGTGTAGGGCTCTGATAGTCCATCGTCGTGATGTATCTAATGAGATTACTTTTAAACAGACGCTTCATTTGGCTTTTAACAAATTTGAAAAGACACACCTACTTCTCCTTGAGCATCTTTTAGTTGTATTTCCTCTGTTTCCAACATATTTTCTATGGCCATACTACTCGTACAAAGCACTGTTTGTCACTTATGCTATCTGCTATTCTACTCTAGTTTCATCTACTCTGGCATACCATCTGTCTCCACTGCATCCACTCTATAAATATCCTGGACCTATCCTAGCAAAGTGTACAAAACTCTGGGGTGTATGTCAGATGTACACTGGAAAGACACATATCATGACCCTTGGCCTCCATCGGAAGTATGGATCAGTTGTAAGGACAGGTGATTAAACTTTGGTGGCTAATTTTCTCCTTTCATTTCTGATGTCATCATGGTTGTTTATACAGGCCCAAATGAGCTGTCTATCACTGAAGTAGATGCTGTCCAGCCTGTTCTCGGACTGGATGGCCTTCATAAAGGACCGAGTACATTATCTTTAGAGACGCTATATACCTTGCCCTCTGACATTCAATGTGTTTCTGCATATAGTTTGGGATGGATGTTGGGCATCAGTCAATAAGCACTACGCATCAGTGATTGGAATGCGGAATACTGCAGAGCACCTTCAGAGACGCAAGTATTGGAACAAAGGATTGAGCATTTCGAGCGTCAAAGAGTACCAGCCTATCCTGAAGAAGCGCATGAACCAGCTGGTGGATTTGCTAAAGACTAAGGCCTCTGATAAGAGACATGTTGATCTAGCAGAGTTGCTTTCATTTTTCGCGTGAGATACTATACAAGTTTCTTGTCTTAATAACTTACCACTGTGGAGGGGATGGTTGGACCACGGGTGGATTTGGGGTGTTGTATTAATACTAAGTTTATTGCTCATATTTCTCTTTCCTATCTTTATCTATGTGTCTATTTTATTCAATGTATACTAACATATGCCTTATCCTCGAGTCTTCATTACAGGACTTGCGGCACGGCAAGTTCAACACTGTAGCCAAACAAGTCTGTGCCAAACAATGTCAGCTGACCAACATGTCAGCCATTGCGCATTCAACATGTGTCGAGTAATTTCATTTACTCTCCCTACTTCTTAACTGGGAAGCATCGACGTTGTCGACGGAAACCTTGCTTGCATATGTTAAGATAAGGGATTTTTCGATAAAAAAAACTGAATAAAAAAATAGCAATTAATATACAGTATAAGAGGGTCATGAAGGCACAAATATGTATTAGATGATATTTAATGTGTTGGTGCAAACCTTGACATTAGTTTCTCAATTTCAGTGAGCAGTAGCATTGTTTTCTTCATGTTCATTATAGCTCTGATAGTGATTTGTTATTATTGTACAAGTAATGTATATATACATATAGATATATTGTAAGAACACTTTGCTTTTTACTTACATTTACTCTCCTCCCGAAGAGATATGGAGGAGGAGTGATTACAGGAGGAGCCATGATATTGTGAGGAGGAGGAAGTATAGTATAGATTGCTACCAGGTCAGCCATGTATAAATGCCAGGAAGGTGCATTATCGCGGGTAATGTCCGGAATGTGCCAATGAATAAGTGAATAAGTTCAAAGTGAATTTCAGCAGTGGCATTGACAAGGCAACGTTGATAATCGATTGGATGAATTTTATTTTTGTTGATGTTGTAAATGGCGGGACGATTGATACTATGCATGGCAAAAAGTTTTGGCATGGCATCACGAGCCGAGCAGCTTACAAGTGCTCTCTAGGGTGGTAGACAATATGATCCTATTATACAAAAAGTGATGAGTGGAGATACGAAGAATGGCAGGTGTGGGTGATGGTATGAGAAAGGATGGTAAGCAAGTGGTCAGATGAAGGAATGATACGGGACAAACGAAAACATGAGTGAGGAATTTCAGAGAATCATAAGAGAATGCAGATGAACCACGAGCGTCTGCGGTACACTGATGAAGGGGATTGCACTGCATTCATAGAGGAATGTGACTAGGACGCTACCCCTTGTTACAAAGATAAGTAAGAGGTCAGATGAAGGAATAATACAGAATGAACAAAAACATGAATGTGGAAGAATATTCTGGGTTGAAGGTAATTCTTTACAAAGAATTTGTGAGCGGATAGCGCATCCATCTATCCTCAGGTGCTAGTGAGGTACATTGAGAAGTGAAGAAGGGGGGAAGAGTAACCTGATATTAAATAGGTACAGAAAAATGTAAACGAGCAGACTAATAAAAACCAACACGAGGCCGATTCTACGGTACAGGCAAATTGCCTGCTCTACAATGAACATGAACCACGAGCATCTGCGGTACTTTGGTGAAGGGGACTACACTGCAACATGCATTCAGTCAAAGCCCTATCTGTTCACCATTCGACTTTTGCTTCCCAACCAATCCCTCTCTCCCCGTTGATATCTCCGGCTGTCCAACCTTTAAATGTCTTCGCAGTTACGAGGTTCTTGTGGATACACTAGGGAAAAGCACTATCTTGGTTGCAGCGACTAAGCCTGCGAAGTTTTTTAACATGCCGAATAAGCGTAAAGTCGCGGATGAAGCAATGTGGGAGTGCATTTGGCAATTGTCGTTGTGTTCTACTCGAGCTCCCAAGCTCTTTGGGGTCTGCGCAATTGGCAGGAACCTCGCTTGCTATAAATACGACCAAGAGACTGGCAAGATTATGCCCCCGAAGATTCCTCAGCCTGATTTTGTTGATATAGATGGCGAGGAACCCATTGACACAGCCCCGATCAAATGGTGAAGTACAAACACCATATGTATTGATACATTGCATATATGCCTGTCAGCCTCCTCACTCTCGGGTTTAAAACTATAGAGCTAGACTTCTCAGAGTTAGCAGAAGACATTCCATAACAAACAAGGTAAGTTTTAATCAGTGAAGTTGGTACATATTCTGACTTACTCATTAAAGTTATCTCAGTGACTTTACTATCCTAGCGCCCGAATGTTGATTCGATCAAACTATTGGAATCTTGTTTGCTTCAGTGTCGTATTACCAGACAAAAGGAGGCGCTACTCACACAGAACAGCCTTGCCAGGCCACACGACACGTCAAAACCTATCAGACTCCGGGTGTCAGGTTTCGTGTTGAAGATATTTTCATAGCGGCAAGTAACACAATACACAAAGGGACTATAAACGAGAGAAGGTAGAGGAGAATGCATCGGAGAGAGACTTGCAACGTTCCGCTGAGAAGAGAGCCGAGTGAGAGCAGGTGACCGTGGGAGAGTTCATGTGAAGGTCGAAAAGTGCAACCTATTTTAACCTGGACAGAATACCTTGCAAGCAAGGTGACTCCCACCTCTCTCCTCAAGTTTCTCCTCAAGCCTCAAGTGTTACCTCAAGAGGGGAATCAAGTACGGCGAATGGGTTTTTACCATTGTCTTTCCTCACATGTTGTTATCTCGCGTTGGAAGGATAAGGGTCTCAGGTTGAGGAATTGGGTGTCGTACTCTTGTTCTTCCTATCTCATATAGCTAACTCCTTTCATTACTTCCTATTCTAGTTCTTTTATTGTACCATACCGTGGCACTCTATAGTGCATGATTCACGTTCTCTACCGACACTTCGGAGCTCCAGGGATTAAATGGGTGACAATCCAACTCTTCAATGTTCCATGTTGCCGTGCTACACCAGCAGCTTGGGCAACTGCAACTACCCTTGGGGAGGGGTACATCAGCAAGTACTGATTATACTACACAGTGCTACAGTAGTGCTACAGAGCATTGTATAATGCCATAGCACCATAACAAAGGTGTTCAACTCTGTAGTACTACAGAGTTATCACTACACGCTATCAAGCACTACAGAGACATGGTAGCATGCTATGGAGTGCTATACAACACTGTGGAGGCTTGGCAGTATGCTATGGAAGCTTTAGAATATCCAGGATTACGGCAGGTCCTGTAGGATTTCCTTGGGATTCTAATACCTCAGCCAATAGTGTCACTCCTTCAGTTATATAAATAAATAAATATATTAAGTAATTTTAATAGATACAGGATAAATAATAATATTCAATGAGAATGGTATTTCCCAAATTGTGCATCCCGTCCAACCCTTCGCGAACAAAATCCCTCAACACCACACTTGCCGACAGGAGACAGGATGGGCTTCGTCATCATCGTAATGGTGCAGGGAAGGAGGGGGCTGGATGATGTGCGGTGATTGTTATTGCACAGGGGACGAGGGAGGAAGGGGGGAGGAAGGGGCTGTATCCAGTGGCGTCATTGTTGCTGTGACATGGGAGAGAAGGGAGGAGGGGGGTGGATCGCGTGGCTTTCGTGCTGTTCTTGCCAGCGGCGTCGGACATTGAGGAGGGCAACTTGATGAGATGATGTGGCTATCTATGAAGCGTTAAAGCATCGGTTTGAGACCGGATCTGAGGAGTCTCCGTCGTAGTCTGCTGCTGAGGAGCAAGCAGAGCGGATGACGAAGTAAGAGTGTTCATGATGCCATCTGTAGATACATTGTCAATGCAAAAGATAAGACTGATAGGGATAGCGCACGCATGCTCTTACGTCGCCATTGCCCAGAAAAAGAAAAAGGTACACAAAGATGTGTGAAATCTCAACAACGTGTCGTTGGTGGTGGGGTGCTCTGTCATCGGACACCGGCAGTTGGAATATCGGATGAGGAATGACGAGAGGAAAAGAGTCCAGACGTGTATCATAACGAAAAACGAGGGTGACGAAATTGTATAACGAAAGAGAGGAAAATGATTGAGGAAAAAGAATAAAACGAACGGATATAAGATAAACCCAATGCCTTGACCCAAGTACCTTATCCTTCCACCAGTAATAGCATAGCACAATGAGGGTAAAGACCCAGTCATCGTGCCTCGGCGTTCGAAACACCAGTCTTGAGGACCAAACGTGTAAGTATCTTGATGAGAAAGAGGGGTCTTGAGTGGGTGTACAACCCTAAGCCCTATCGTCTCGAGCTGTCCGAGGGGCACATAATGCCCAGAGAGTCCGAATGTCGTCTTGACAGGCCTTGAGGCAATGGAAAGAAAGCCTAGAGAATACAAAAAAAGAAAGCAGAGAGTGATATGGAAAGCAGTAAGCGGAATGTGTTGTAGCATGGGCGAGACATGACAGCACATACACGCGTCACGTGTTGTTTGGCATTGGCTTCCCAATATTTGGTGAGGCCACGCCGCATCTCTAAGTCCACACATGGAATGAAAACACAGAAATCCGAGTGCACTGTTTGCACAACATGTCGTAGAACCAAAGTAAAAAGATAGAAATATGTAGATAGGAATTTAGAGTAAGTAGAAATAGATAATTAAAGGTAAATGATAAATGAAACGAAGTAAATCAAATTATAAGTATAGTACTGGGTTATACCAGTATACCAACTACTCCCTCCACAGCAGAGAGTTGAACTTTAAGTAATATGTAGCAGATTTGTGGGTATTACCAACTATGTACAAGTTTCAACTATTAAATTTAGTAGTGCTGTATAATACTACATATCATACTAGATAGATTACAGATCATTACAGAGCACTTGGTGTTGAACTGTATAAAATTACATAGTGTACTACTTACATTATAGATTATTGCATAGCACTTGGAAACTGTATAGTACTTTATAGCATACTAATTACATTATATATTGCTACAGATTTCTCATAAATTGTAGAGAGCTATACAGCACAGTAGTTACATTACAGAGTGCTACAAACTACTATACAGTGACTTTGGCTAATTTGAAAAGTTATACATGTTACAAGGATTCATATACATACTATAGTATGCTATATGCAAAAACCAGTGCTTGCTGATGTAGAACAAGTCATCGTGCCGGTACCATGGAAGCTCCTCAAGAGACTAGTTGTGAATGTCATCTGGTTGGTCTCAAGAGTATTCGAGTGTTGAGTCTTCATTTTTACTTACCTTTTGTGTCTCCTCAATGGTCTTTGTACGTATCAAATGACTTTGTAGTTATATTGTTATTCCTCTTTGGCTCTGACGGTGCGAGAGTACATGCGCGTCATCCAACTTTGTAGTGCAGCCGCTGTATATTATGCGAGTGCTTCGGCATTCGAGAATCTTACCTCTTTCTATGGCTTATTCCTTACTGTGCAATTATACACCTCGAGCCTTAAGTCAAACGAAGAGTGTCAACGTCCCAATCTCTCAAGAATTATTCAATTAAAAGCTAAGTTTTCGTCAACGTTACAAACTAACATTGTTTCCTGTTTCTAGTTCTGTGGCCAACGAAGAAGGATAACGCTCGCTAAGCGTTCCTCAACTCATTCTTCCACACCACTGGTTTTGTCTTCAGGTATGATTTCATGGGAGACATGGCGTACATCTTTTCTACTCTTGTTGAATGGACCACTTACTCTTGCTGTGCAGGTTTGGAGGAGGCTTTGAGCTAATGCGCGATGGCGATATTGAACAACTGTGGAAACTTATGGAGAATGGAATTCTGTGAGTCGCGCAGTTATTCCTGAAACGCTATTTTTGGTGACAAACAATGTCACGTTCCTAGTATTCACTCTTATAGTCAGCATATCCCATGGGCGACACCCCTCCTACTAGGCTTTTCAAACGCAGGAAATGCATCAGAGAAACTCAGTGCATTTTCAATCGAGCAGTCCAGAAAACGAATGGAGCATGGTTCTTCTGGACGCGACCTGAGCTCGTACTTGGTAGCTAATTTTTAGTCGCAAGCCTGAAGACAGCTAATGTTGCAATAGTTGGGAGAGGTATCGAACTCATTGAAGCCGCTTCACTTTGAAGAGTACAGTGCCGAAGCATCCCTGGCAATAATCGCTGGATCAGATACGACCGCCACTGTGCTTTCCAACGTATTTTTTAATCTTATTATCCACCGCAACATATATGACAGGTACGACCACACCACCAGTATACTTCGTTATTTCACTTATCAATCAATCATTTGTGCAGACTGAGAAAGGAGATCGAGGAGTATTATCCACGCAGCGAAGGCATCCGGCCAACAGAAAATATGTCGAAGCTGGCGGAAATGCCGCTCCTTAACGGTGTCATGTAAGTTATGATCCATTTACTTCAGTTATAATCTAACATTCGCTCCAACTAGAAATGAAGCATTGCGATTGTATCCTCCTGTACCTACTTGGGTACAACGCTCTGTTGACGACGGACGTGCAGGGAAACTTGCAGGCTCAATGTATTCATCTTTCACATCTTTCACATTTGATTTAGGCCTAATGTATTTTTGTGTATCAGTTTCATTCCAGATGGAACTGCAATTCATATACCGCCTTACACTATCCATCGCGACCCGCGCTACTTCAGTCCAGACCCTGACTCTTTTATCCCAGATCGCTGGATTAAAGTGGATTCATCCTACGAGACAAATCAGGCTGCCTTTATACCGTACTCCATTGGACCTATGAACTGTGCTGGAAAGCTCCTTGCACAACTGGAGCTACGTGCTGTAGTTGCTTCTCTCGTTCGTGACCTCGATTTTAAGTTCCAGGATGACTGGGATACCATGAATTGGGAGAAGGAACTCGAAGATATGTTTCTTTTAAAGAAGGGGAAGCTTCCGGTTGAGTTGAGTCTTAGAATGGAGCCTGACTTGTAACGTTTCGAGCAAATAAAACATATATTTCACCTATACTCTTCTACGCATACACGCTCACCATCCTAAACGCTCAATAGTCCAGCCCCACATCAGCCCATCAGGTCCAGGCTTATTACAAACCCTTTCACCTCTATCCAAACCATTAATCTTTGCAACATCATCTGCGTCTAGCTTTGGAAGCTGCGACATCTCAATCAACACATAAAGCCACAATGGGCAACATAAACTCGAACACACCGTGATATTCTCTTTCTGCCTCTGGTCATTTTCACTCTTGGGTATGATCACTGTATCTCGCGCGATGTGCCATCCAAGGATGATCTGATTTGGGGTCACAGCATACTTCTTCGCCAGTTCCCCAATGACAGGATCGTTTCTTACAACGGAGTATCCGCTAGGTGTATAGGCGGCTACGATAATACCCTTGATGGTACAATATTCTATGAGCTCGGGCTGTTGGAGGTACGGGTGTAATCTCAAACGCTGTATTAGACAAACACTTCTGAGAGGAATATGATAAGCTTACTCGACTTGATTAACCGCAGGTATAACTTTCGCTCTCATCAGCAATTCTTCCAGCCTGTAGACATAAATGTGAACAAAGCCAGAATAGGAGAAACACATGTTAGACTTACGTTTTGATGGAAAAGTTGCTAACACCAATGGCTTTCGCCTTTCCCTCCTTAAAAAGTTTCTCCATTTCGGCGTAAGCATCATGGAAGTTAGGGCTGTCGGTAACTTTCAAGGACCCATTTGAGTTCTTTGGGTAGAATACATCATCACCTGGGGAGTATATAATTGCATTAGAACTTCACACGAATTTAAATAATGTCAGCTTACCCTCGTATACTACACTCTGAGGCCAATGAATCAGATACTGTAAGGAATTGATATGTCAGAGATATCAATTATGAACGCGAGCCTGATTGCCACAAACGAGATCAACGTAGTCCAGCCCTAATTTTTGTAAACTCTGCTCCAATGACTCTGGTACTTTTCCATAATGATTCCGACTATGTAGATATAATTAGTATTAAGTAGTACCATCCGTGACAAAAGATTGGGAAATGTTTGACGTACGGCAATTTCGTAGTCACAAATAATTCGTCCCGTGGGATACCAGACTCCCGAATCGCTTTACCAACGGCAGTTTCGGTTTCTAGTTCGTATACATATATTAAACGCGTCAGCCCATCCATTCTGTGAAAGTGACTCACGGTAAAGCACAGCAGTATCAATGTGCCTATACCCATTCTTCAGAGCTTGTACTAACCAGCTGACGACATAGTCTTCGTTTGGCACACCGGCTTTAACACCATTGTTTTCTTTGATCTCTTCAAGCGTGAAGTGTCAATAGGACGAGAATGGGGCTGCAAATTTTTCGAGTTCCTGTCGAGTTTTTCGAGTTAAAGTCGAGTCTCACTTAAGTTATAGTTGAGTTCCACTATTGAGCTCGTTAACTTTTTCGAGTCAAAGTTAAGTTTCCTAAGGTGGCCATTTTCTTATTTCGAGTGGACTTGAGTTCCCGATTTTTTTTTTTGATGAAAATCGAGTTCCCTCGAGTGGACTCAAGTTCCTTGCTTTTTTTTGTTGAAAGTCGAGTTCTCTCGAGTAAACTTAAGTTCCTTGCTTATTTTTTTTTGAGTGAAAGTTGAGTTCCCTCAGATCAAGTTAAGTTACTACCTTATATTTTTCCAGTGAAAGTTGAGTTCTTAAGTTCCATTCGAGTTATAACTTATCAGTAACTCGAAAAGTTGACAGCCCCTTGCTCTCCTCTAGCTAACCTAAACTACTTATATATTGTAATTAGACTCGGCTGTATGGTGTAGGTAAATAGTGTAAGTGTACTACTGCTAAGACTATCGATAATACCCGGGAGATATGGAACACCCTCCATGTGGCAAACCATGCATTAATACTGTGTTTCAGCGGCACCATATTTGCCGTGGCCACAGTACTATTGTGGGACATGCGCTATCTTTAGTTAGCGCTTGTTATAAATAGATCCGGAGTTACCGGCTCTTTCTGATGCGCGCATCAATAGCGCGTGATGGCAGAGGTCTGTACAGTCCTTGACTGTTTCAGGCGCGGGGCTCCACAAGGTTTTGCACACGTACTTAAGTTCCTTGCTAATTTTTAGTGAGTGTAAGTCAAGTTCCTTCAAGTTCAAGTTTCAAAATTTCAAGTGTAAAGTAAGTATAGACTAATTACTGGTAAGGTAGACGTAGCTCATAGTCATCCAATGTCAGGTGATGTGACCAAACTGTGACTATGAGGGTTAGCTGACTGCGGGAAATTCACTGCAACAGCAGCCGGAGCATTCCTACAGGCTTTTACACATCTTTCCCAAGTACACTGTCTCTCTCTCCTCATACCAAATAGACTACATAGTATAAGATGAGTGCATTTACAATATTTAAAACAGTATAATACATTATATCACACAATATCATACTAAGAGAATAACAAAGAGATTGTAGTTCAATGAATATCTTCATGCCCATGCAGATTGCCTTCCATTCAGTGTCAACATCTGGTTCTGTAAAAGAGTTCTCAGTTTGTTCAGAATGTGTTCCAACTTCCACAATTCACAAAGAACTGTGACACAAACTCCCACTCAGTGGGTGGACCAGGTTCCTGTTTCATGTGTGTCCTCCTCTCCCTAAGTAGATCTAAATCAGCTCTTATCACAGCAGACAACAGCCTGTGTTCAATAGGAACCTTAACAGTGAATCATGCACAAGTTATAGAAGGATTGCAAGAATATCACCTACATTTGGCTGATTTTCTTTATCTGACTTGTCAATTTCATGTCGTGCTTTCTTCTTACTGTGGAAGTTATCAGCTTGCTGTCTTTTTGCACTTCGTTCTCAACGGCATAGCCTATTTTGACCTCCAAACACAACCTACTCTACTGCTAGCTAGCGCATCACTGTAATTTGTAGCATCACGTGTACTCAATGCATTATTTTTTCGTGCTTTTAAAATCTATCATTTTTATGAGACATGCTACGCAATAATTGACTATGATTGAGCTTCACCGAATATCAGAGAAAACTGAACCTATAATTTTGGTGAATGTCATTTTTTGAGAAAACCACTCCACAATTTCACATTTAAATTTTATTCCTTTGTCACGCTATATCACGCTGTAGCACGTGATATTGGATGTCTATGTACTACAGCTACCTTACTACTATCTGAGTGAAAGTTAAGTTTTTCGAGTGGACTTAAGTTCCTCACTAATTTTTTTTCTGAAAGTTGAGTTCTCTCAAGTTAAGTTAAGTTCCTTACTAATTTTTTAGTGAGTGTAAGTCGAGTTCCCTCAAGTTAAGTTTTTCGAGTCAACTTAAGTTCTTTGTTAATTTTTTTCTGAAAGTTGAGTTCTCTCGAGTTAAGTTCCTCAGTAATTTTCGAGTTCCTTTCGAGTTCCTTCAAGTTCAGGTTTAAAATTTTCAATTATACAATAACTATAAACTAATCACTCGTACTACTATTTTCTAATCACTACTATTACTACCACGGCTCTGTCCTGCACCCCACCTGATTTCATCTACATTTCCCACGCACTCTGCCTGCCTTTATTTACTTCTGTTTGCGTGCAGTGTTGAACCATCACATCTATCATACACAAATATTCATCACTGCGATGTCAACACATCGCGTGATTTTTGATGTGCTATCTTCCTTATCACCAATGCTCATCATGTTCAACAGTGAGCAGGTCTTTTCTGAATTTTAAGCTCAATTCTTGCTCTTTTTATCTCAATCTTTTTGCATCACTTAATATAAGTTGCTATACATTTAGTAGGCCATATTATACTAAGTATTAATGTAAATAAACTTATAAAAATGCGAGTTATATCTGTATTTAGTCTTTTATTATAATATGTTCCATGCTTTGTACAGATTATGTGATTTGTTTAGAAAAGTGTATTAGTTGTGAGGGAAAGTAAGAGCGGAGGCGTGGGAAACTATGAGCGGGAGGGCGGGAAATGGTGGGAAATTGCGAATGGGAGGGAGGGAAATAATAAACAAAGGCCGGAATAATAAGCGATAGCGTGGGAAAATGTTGAGTGGGGATGCGGACAGCAGTGAGCAGCAGAAGCGGAAGCATGGGAAACTATAAGCAGGAGGGCGGGAAATGATGAGATTGCGAGCAGAAGGGAAGGCAGGAAATAATAATTAAAGGAGAAGCGAAAGCGTGGGAAATGCTCAGCGGGAAGCGGACAGCAGTGGACAGCAGAAATAATAAGCGGATGCGTGGGAAATTATGAGCGGGAGGGCGGGAAATAATGAGTAGAGGTCAGAATGATAGCAGCAGAGCGTGGGAAACATTGAGCGCGAAAGTATGTAGGCGCGATATGTTAAGCGGAAGCGTGGGAAATTATGAGCGGAGGTGCGGGCAACAATGAGGATGTGCAATTAATGGGAAATAAGTAAACATTGAATTATATGCGTGGGAAACAGTGAGCGGGGGGGCGGGAAACAACACAAACTACTGTATGTATTATTGTAAGGTACTCCATACAATACAATTTCGCAACTTGCTTATTTTTCAAGTAAAAGTTAAGTTTTCTTGAGTAAAGTTAAGTTCCATCGCATCGAGTCGAGTTCCTCGCTTATTTTTTTGAGTGAAAGTTAAGTTCCATTGAGTCGAGTTGAGTTTCTCACTTATAATTTTTTTCGAGTGTCAGTCGAGTGGAGTTAAGTTCCTCGCTTAAGCTAAATTCGAGTGTCAGTCGAGTTACCATCGAGTTACCTTCGAGTGGTAAATGACAACTCAACTCCACTCGAATTTGAGTCGAGTTCCATTCGAGTTCCAGTTAAGTTCCAGTTAAGTTCCTACTTTAAGTTCCTCAAATTCCATTACAAAAAACCCACACTTTACAATCTTGCTCATTGCTGTTGTGATCCTTAGCTCGTTGTTTCCCACGCCCACCCCTGCCACTGTGCATGTGTAAAAATAGCGCCATCACATCAACCATCAAATCTCCGATAATTCCACTTGCTTCTGATGCGTTGATGGTGATCGCGTTGCACTTCCATCATCATGCTCAACAGTGAGCATGTATTTTGCACATTCTTCTCTCAGTTTTTGCATTCATCCTGTGATTTTTTTTTACAATATGAAGTTAATTATTTTGTATGCAATATAACATCTTAGTTGCATAAACATCATGTACTGTGCTTACATAAAATATAACAAGAATAATATTAATTTCAACTTCTCATACTATTTTATAGGTAATTTAGCTTTACTGTAGAAGTATTTAATATACATTTGTATTCACGAAAATATTGGGAAGAATCACCCAAAAACTCGACCAGGAATGAAAATAATGGGTGCTCACTGTTTTTGACGATGACAAGGCACATGAATGCGATCAAACGCGCCGCGGAAATAACGTGCGGCACCCATTGATCAATTGATGGAGGCACATAAAATTAATGATCAACATTAAGGGGCGTGGGAAACAATGAGCGCCGAGGCGCGATAGTGAGTAAGCATTAATCTAGTGATCCATAGCAGTGTTGGAATATCTGTCATATACCATACAATTTACATTTTTCGAGTTACAAGTAAGTTCCGAAGTCGAGTTCCACTTAAGTTCGAGTCGAGTTCCATTCGAGTTACCGGTAACTCGAAAAGTTGACGGCCCGACGAGAATGAAGGTATTTAGATAATTTTACCCTTGTTGTAATCCTTCTCGCTTGCAGTATAATGACCAAATGAACCGGTACCTAGGGATCATTTAACTAGTGTGAGGCTTCGCAGTTGTAAATGGATACATACCCACTATAGGAATGCTAGCTCCTGTATTAAGACTGATTGTGCGCCCAACTTGAGTGAGAGACATCGTGATGACTACTAGTAGTGCTATGTATTCGAGGAACTTATATGAGATTGGCGTTGGGATTTGTAGCAAAATCCCCACCCTTTATATAAAAAATACAGAGGCGTCTCTGAGACACAATAGGCGGCCCGATCCTAAAAGATCGCCATCTAACTCGGAATTCATTATAAACACAGCAAAGGGGAGCCCATTCAATATTCTACAATTTTACCATGCGAACCGTATTACCCGATACGTCGGGAATTGAGGAAAGATCATCGAATTTTCCTTCCGTATTAAATTCCACATATAACGGGGTACAACTCTGAGTCTTTGTCGATGGTAATATGAAGATAACGCAAGGAGAGCTATCCCCGCACTGTATATTCAAACACGAGTATATAGATATGGATGATTATTCCCACTACCTTTTAAGGTAGTTGGGTTGTAGGGTCGTCTTGATTTCCTTATATTAGTTATAAGGCGATTTACATGATCTTGAACGGGATCTCAATCTGATTGGCTGGCACCTTGTGACACTTTGTGACCACCCACTGTTCTATGCTCTGTATTGCTCTATACTCTATACTCTGTTTTATTCTCAACTTCATTCATGACCTCTCGTCTCCATTCACTTTCTCTATATATATCACTCCCTTTTCCTTTCCCTCTACTTAGTTGCTCATCGTAATCAGTGGTCATATCCTTCTAGTGCCATATGTATGATGACTGCCAGATTTTGTATTTGGCTGAATCAATTTGAGAGATAAAAGGAAGCTGTGAGTGTGAAAAATGTGAATTATGCATTCCTTTATGACCACAACAATTCATAACTATAAAATTCATCTCGTATTCCCTTCCTCACTAAATTGAACGCCTGCATTGATAACCTACCTACCAAAACCAATCTCACCATCGACAGAGTCATTGTGTCCTGGATCCATTTGTATGTACCACCCATTCACTCTGTGTAAGCATGTACTTACACATTCTCTAGTATATCAATCTATTTGACGGATGAAGGTATGCGAACTTTCATATACGTACCATGGCTACAGCGCTTTGGGCAGGCTTTTACTCGGTTCTTGCCTTATTACTAACTGTAGACATGACCCTTGTACTTTGTCCCATCGCCGCAACTCCAGGCTCCTGGACTATCCTGTACTCGCCCCCCCCCCCCCCCCCCACCTCTGTCTCGAGTCCTCAAAATTGTAAAATGATCTGGAACCGTACTTGTTTCGTTGCCTGACACACCTCACAGATGTTTAGCTTACCCAGAACTCAATGAATTCATCATGAAGCTCAGTTTGATTGCCATCTCTCTTGCATCTGCGGTCGCTCCAGAAATAGCTGAACGAGTGTAAGTACGAATTAACGCTTTTATTGAACATGGGCTCTTACTATCATCTACTTTCACTTCATACGTGTGGGAGGGGTTGAGACTCGAGGAAGCGAGCGCACTCTGGAGCATCTGAAACGTAACTCATTACTCAGGGAGGTCGCTTATTCGTTCTACATAAAAATACTAATCATTCTTCTGTTTTCTAGAAGTGTAGAAGTGCGAGGGGATGAAGGGAGGGGTGAACGGTGGCGCATGACGCGCGTGACGAATAAACACTTGAATGAGGCGCTCATTGATAATGAGATTTCTCGTTAATGCGTGTAGTTGGAATGAGTGAATGAGGAGGTTGGTACTTACAAAGAAAATACGGTAATGAAGTACGAGCATATAACAAGATTACTGACACACCATTCTCCTAAGTCTTAGTGGGCAATGCCGCTTGTCGGCCTTATTTTTAATTTTTAATCAATACAGTGGAATGAAATAACTTTCTCGCATTCTTATTAATTGCACAAATTGAAGTACTAACTTGACACGAAGTTATCAAAATAAATCTTATTCCTCGGAGATATACATCTCCGTCTTGAGGCAAAATAATGACGCGGATAATTACCTCTTTTAAGAATAATAGTAGCAACTTGTTTCGATCAAGTGACCTCGGGGTGATTATCTTAGAGACTAAGCTTCTTCGATCATGCACATATGGGCCCTGCGCGCCACCACTGCACCATGCTGCTAGGTCGCAATAAGTCCTCGAGGAAGTATATACATAATTCGAGATAACACTCCTCAGAACGAGCTTTCCAATCAATTCCCAATAGCAGCTGCTTTTTTCGAAAGTGCTGTTGGGGCTTCAATACGATGTACTTATGGTTGAATGTACGTGCTGCTCCAATACTGTTCGGTGTGATACACAGCAGCTATGCTATACCTCCATTATAATCTGAGGAAGTGATTTTCAAGTTTTGAAAAATAACACTGTGTGTCACCTCTACTAGCAGCAACGTGTTTCAGGTCATTAAAGCATTGGAATCCCAGCCGACTCGTTAATTTTATATTCTTTGTTTAGGCACCAACACATTTTATACCTCTACAACACTAGAGCCATAATCATTGAAGTAGATCATCTTGAGCACGGAATTTCCAGTGGAAGGGGTGGTGACATAGGGAGCACAAGACCCAAGGAATCCATCGCTGCAACAAGTATGCCGGATTAAGGTCAGTACTGAACATTAAATAAATCCGCACTTTGTAAGACAACCAAGAACACAGCTGCCATTAAGGATACACTTGTTCAGGTCGAGGGAACTCGACTTGTATGAGCCAGATGTGGTACGACAACTGGCCTGAAGAGTGGCAACTCCTGTACCATTGGATTTGGTTCTGAAGTCTCCAGTCCAAGATTGGCATGACTGAGCGAAGCCGCCTGAAGCTAGAATACTGAAATCTCCATTGACAGAGGCTACTTTATTGGTGCGACTTTCCGGAACAACTGTGTTGGCAGGCCCATCGAGAACGACAGTACCACTTGGAATGACATTGGCGGGTACAACGAGTACAGAGACCGCGCAGAGCATCGCAGTAGTGAAGAAGAAAGTGACAAGGCGAGTGATCGTGAGCATCGTGAGGTGAAGTTGGAACGTCTGAAGAGATGAAATAGTGAATTTCTTGAGATTTTAGCTCAACTTTTATACTTTTCACTGAGTCTGCGAAACCTCCTGTAGAGCAGGTGTTCCGCCTGCATGGTGGAATCGACATTCTGTAGACGCGTCTTAGTGACGTAACTAGCTACGTAAACCATCCTCCACCTCTGTCTGCACAACACCCCCCAACGCTCTCGAAATCGGACCGAACTCTCCACAACGCCCGACGAACTATCACACCAGCGAGAAATCCAAGCATTCGGATATGTGTACGCGAAGCCAGGGGCCACGGAACTCGCTCACAAACTGAAGATCTCGACATCAGTATCTCAACATCCCATCTTTTTGTAGGTGACCCACCATCGCTACATTTCCCACTTCTACTCATATCACATTCACCTCTCTTCACATTTTAGATACAAAAACCCCTCGTTAGCTCTCTTTGAAACACTTGTCTAGTCTCTAATCACTCTCTTGGCTTCAGAAAATTTT
Source organism: Cyathus striatus (assembly GCA_025738555.1). Classification (NCBI taxonomy): domain Eukaryota; kingdom Fungi; phylum Basidiomycota; class Agaricomycetes; order Agaricales; family Nidulariaceae; genus Cyathus; species Cyathus striatus. Next base: position 805,989 of record JAOVFP010000022.1, read on the forward strand.
CATTCGCTCTTTTAGGTATATTTACTCTACCCTTTTGCTATATAAACTGTGTATCTAGGTCTCTATTAATTCAGTGAAATTTACCTCTCTTTTCTATCATGTTCTCAGCCTCTCGTTCCGTGTTTACTCGTCGTCTCTATCACTCTCTGTCGCTCTCTTCTCTCAAAGCAAGTCTCCTAGAACTTTGTCTCAAAGTTCTATCGATTGTTGCATCATTGTACTTCTTGTCTATATCGCTAACTCCCTCTTTTACAACCTTCGGACTTTAATGCTGGATGGACGCGTCAGCGGCTCGCATTCTTTTGATTAGGATCCTTCAACCCCCCATTTCCCTCTTCACTCCTGTTAGCAATAAGTCTCTTTGGTAAACATTAGCGATGCCAATTTCCGAATGCTATACAGTGCCTGCGCCATGTGCTAAGTTGTGAGTAACGACAATTGGGAAAAAAACACATTTTGATGATGTGCTCATCTGGGTGGCGGGACCCGACAAGAATCGACACAGCGAAGGAGCGCCGATAGTGGCCATTTGATACGACCAAAATGGGTCCACATACTGTCTGCGCAATGTGGTTTTTGATGATAGACAAGCCTGAACATAACTTCAAGGTATTGATGTTTGCGGTGAAATTAAAATGAGTACTTAACATTAACATGCATAGATAGTTCAACTATGTGTTCTCCTTGTCTCAAAAGAGTCAATAATAGCAGAAATTAACATGATTATGTAGGAGCGAATTTGTGATCTTAGACCTTTTCTACGTACGTGTTGGAGAGCTGAGACCTTCACCAAGTTGCTATTTATCTAACCTGTAATGCAGATATCCATCAGCATAATCACAGGGTCCCATATGACTTAATTCGACCAAACCGAAAAGGACGTCGGATCTCGTCTGATTCATTCCGAATCCCAAGCACATAAATTTTCAAAGCACGGATTCTAAAACTTTGGATCAATTCAGGGTTGAGACGACAAAGATCGACAAAGGTCACCTGTTGTCACCCGAAGCCAACAGCAGCTGTTGTTAAGCATCAAGGCTTCATCTGGCTTCATGCGGTTGCGTCGGGATTTCAATATGAATACCGAGGTTATCATAGTATTTTGAAATTCAGGGAATTGTGGTACCTGATTTGCTGTGTAGTACTACATTGTTGTGATATACATAAGTATGTACACAAGCCACTATAAAGTATGAAATAAGGCACTTCACGAAGCTGGCCAGCTGGCCCATAATAGTAGTTGACAAGGTGGTGAGTGCCAGGGTCATGGCTATTGGAGTTATGTTGAAGTTACTTCTACTATTATACTGTGATGTAGTTAGCTGTTCGTAGAGGCCTTCACTTCAAAAGTTAATTTACTAAAGAGACCCTATGTAGGACAGCCTTATACATCATATATTTATCTGCTTTTAAGTTATTAAAAGTTCCGAACCATCGAATAGACAAAGTAAAAACTATCTGATGAGAAAGCGAATTTAAACCCAGTTTCTGTAAAAACAGTGAAGTTCAAGGTTTTCCGTAAGGGAAGACCTGTATACAGCCAGAACCAGAAGAATTAAGGGGACTAAAGAAAAAGTCCAAGTTCTGGTTCAAGGCATCGAGCAGAACACCCTTGGGACTGGGATATAGCGACCGAACAGTTTGATCAACGAAGTTCGTGTAAAGCAAGCAAAAGTCGCTAAAGTTGGCCGAGGTGGGGTCAAGAACATAGTTTCCTACTCCTTGATTTTTACCAGGCTGAATAGGGTGAGGTTCGAAAACAACATCGATACCGCCACCTATAACGTCAAATGTAATGGACGTATTAGACCGAAAGAATCCTGTAGGCATTTGGCTATTTTGGAAAAAACCACGTGCGGTGGTCATGTCCAACTTCAGATCGAAGTTCCTTCCATCAACGAAGAAAACTAGCGGAAATACAGACTCTGCGTATGCAGTGTAGTAGCGAGGCGAAACAAATGAGAACTCTGGATTTGTGGAGATAGATTGTTGTATACGCCGCCAACGTAGCTCTTGGGCAACAGTAATATTGTAGTTTCCGCCTCCGAAACGATTGCTGAAATCTTCGAACTGATGTGGCATAAGACTTCAGTGCAGGTCCATGTGCAGACGGAGATGTTTTTACCTGATCGAAAAGAGTTTCGTTGAAGCTATGATTATCTCCGAAAAATGCGTCGCCGCGGGTCATACTAGAATCACCTGAGGTACAATGTTAGCACGATTGGTCGACATCACTTGATACTTCTTTCTAACCTTCGAACACTGCATGCGTATTCAATCCTCCAACGATAGCTGGCTTGGGGGGATCCGGTCCGGTTGCAGGTGTTTTTCCACCAATGCTCAATAAATTCGTGACCAAATTTCCGTCAACAAGCATCGCTGCATATGTTACAAAGACTGCCAAGTCATTTCCCATATTAAATCCTAAGAAAAGTTGAATATAAGTATATACTGTATTAGAACAAAGACACAAACCTTGTTGAACAGCATCTACTATTTGACCAGGAGTGGTGATACCTGAACGAGGGAGCCACTGTTGGCATTGTACTATTGTCAGCTCGATTAAAGAGAACCATAGATTTACCTACTCCGTGAGAGGCTAGGGTATTCAACCCGGGGCAAGGCCCTCGTATATCACCCGGCCTCAAAGGTTTCCATGGATGACTCTTGTCGTTCACCAGCTTGGCGGAAGTATCTGTCAGCGGGCCCGGAGGAGGATAGGCCTTCCTTGCTTGCAAAGTCGGAAGGATAGCATCGAGTTCTCTCTCAGAGAGGCCTGCAAGCGAACCGTATTGTGGAAAACCAAGAGTGACACTAGCTATAGCGACGATAGCTGAAAGCTTCAAGAACAGAGCCATCTTGAGTTTGAATGATGATTCGGTATTATGAATGATGTACCTTATAAACCAGGAATGAATACAAATGGAGAAATGGAGAGTGTGCAATTCTATCCCTGACATATCGTACTGCGCTGTCATACCTAGGAGATATAATTATCAGTAGTAACCTTCGATATAAAAAAACCCGACATATGCGGCTCCAGCGTTTGACATTAGTATCTCCGCAATTGCTATGAACGTAACCTCCAGTTCTAACGTGTGTTCCTTGCACAGCAATCCGCAGTCTCAGCCTGAATTTGCATGTTACCGTTTACGAGCGTGAACGTTCGAGGAGGGAGGATGATTGCTACATGCCAGTATGGACGGGGATTTTCCCGGGTTCTCAGCGTAAGTCCCTGAGTTTGTCCTCGTCGTGTGAGGATCGTTACCAGCCCGATGCTAGGAAAGATTAAAAACTGCAAATGGCGACTCCGGTTAAATCTCCGTGGTTGAAAATGACTGGAATCTCAAAGTTGGGTATTGGCCTGAGTGATCAGTCAAATATACATAGTTGTACTATCTAATTGAAAGCATCTGTCCAATAGGTGAGCATAAGCAAAGGAAAAATGCGGAGAGGCAATGAAAATGCAATGAACGCCACTTGAACGTCAGTATACATATCTTAAGCTTAACCATATAATATGGGCATAAATATCATGTCCTACGCTGGAATGGCCCAAATTTTGAATACTATTTTCCCTGCATTTTTATTTTAGACTTGGAGTCAAATTGGAGTATTGATAATAACTATTCGCATGGAAAAACAGTATTCCATGCTTCCAAACTCGCATGAGCTTTAGAGACAGAGTATTAAACTAATACGCCACCTGAAAATGAGCTGTGAACAAAGTTTGATGAATTCTGCAAAGTTCAGCGGTAAGTATAGCATGATTATGACGATGTAAATAGAGTGGCTGACAAGGGACTATACAGCACTTCAAAGTTTAAGGGGCCAAACTGAAACTTACTGAGACATGTATCATCTGATTGTTCCCCTGAAAATCCTCCCGAGACCGATGACATGGAAATGCACTGAACTTCAGGAGAGAGACGAACTACGGTAACTTCGCTAGCACCTTCTAGATGTCTACCACAATTCAATATAACTTATAAGGGCGAAAAGAGGATTGAAAGCGCACATGTGTCGTATATCAACTAAAGCGGGATCCCAAAACCATGCACGAGGATGCTTGGGGGGAAATTGTGGTCCTGACGCGGCTCTAACACGCACGTTCTTCAGAATCATCATTGAAATCCCGGACCGTACGAGCCGTCCCATGATCCCAGTCAGGTACGTCAGGAGCTCGACCCCGCTCAGGAACGAATGTTGCGCTACATAAAACCCCGAATTACACAATAAAGCATCATGGTACAACTCTTATATCGTCGAAGACAGAGGCGCGGATCATCGTACAACGAAATCGATGCTCGGGAAGAAGCAACTTCGAATTCTGAGCATAAGCCGCCTTTAACCAACTTCAAGTGGCGGTACTTGAAAACTGCATAAGCTTCGGTTTTAAATTTCCTCTGTAAAATTTTAAGCTGTAAGATGCAAATGGAGTGCAAAACACAAATGTCTGAACTCTGGAGGAAGGAGCGACTCAATGATTCTGGTTAGCTCGATGAGCCGAAGCTGCCGAATTATCCTGAATCAAATATTTGGTGATGTTATGATCAGTTAGGTTGAAACGTTATCGTCAAATAATACCCAAATAGCACCTAATAAAAGCCCAAGCTGACAGATCCTCCAATTGCGGACGTCCATGACGTCAAACCGGGGTATACACTTTTGGTTAGTACTTACATACGGCAAGTCGGCATTGCTAGTATTCCGAATAAGCAATAATATCTTTCGACAACGTTTCACAAAGTAGCAATACTGGTATCCAACAATATCTCTAACTTCTAAATCTGTAGCAATATCCGTAGCAATATTTTTGGAACTTATGGTGCCGTGTAATGTCTATAGAGTAAGTAATAACCCATACGTGTCAACGAGTAGATAAATTTAAGCGGAATTCTTTGCTTTATTTATATCCCCCTGTGCAGTACAGTACTCACGCTTCGAAGCTCAATGTATTGGAATTTATTGGATATCGTTGAGTATGGAAAATTGCCCGTTATTTTTCTTGAGGAACATGTGTGGTATTACGATAGCATAATACTTGCTGAACCAGCAGCAGTGGGGATAGTTATATACAATCAGTGTGTTCAATGGTCAGTAGTACCGGTCAGTGGCCACAGCCCACTCTCTATGTCTTCATAAATAGAGTATTTAAATTTTATTGGCTACAAAATTGTACATCCTGGGCCACAGCGGTGGTGGAAACTCGTTGTCACCCTCTTCCTCCTCCTGCTCGACGGCTTCTTCTCAACGTGATCTGCACTTTCTCCTGATACTACCTCTGCAACACGACAGTCCTGTCCCTCCTCACACGACTTGCATCCACGCCGTTCCGCTCGACAGCCTCCTGCCCCCCCTCAAATCTCACACATTTGGTGCATATTTAGCTTTGTAAAAGCATTTCATATACATAAACTCAGCCTCATTCAAGGAGGTACTTCATGTGTACAGACGAAGTGTTGAGGGTACTAATGCGATTGCCGATGGGGCACTCGCTTGAACCGTTGACTGCCGATGGTGCCACTGTCATGCTCGCGTGGCAGGATGGAACATCCAAGATCGGAGGATCTGTCAGCTCTTGCCCAAGCTAATCTTGATACTCCTGAGTCTTGAGGATCGCTTCGAGACTCCGTGACTATGAGAACTGCAATACGCAGACTCGGGGAACATATTCATACAAAAGATGGAAAATTAGCTATGATTAACTTGTAGTTAATGTTGGTTCAATAACAAGAGCAAAAGGGCGTACACAGCCGCTATAAACATCGAATAGTAATTATATTCGCTAACATCCTTGAAACATTCCTTTAAACATAGATCTAAACATTTGCGGGCAATTGCACCTATATGGAATACTAAAACGGTGCTTCAAGAAGTTTAAGGCCTTAAGGCTTTCCATAAGGGAACACCTGCGTGCAGTTCCTCGTTTTAAGAGGACCAAAGAAAAAGTCCAAATTCTGGTTTAAGGCGCTGAGCAAAGCACCCTTTGGGTTGGGATATAGCGAGCGAACAGTTTGATTGACGAAGTTTGTGTAGAGTAGACAGGTTTTTCCGAAATCAGCAGAGGTTGGGTCAAGAACATAGTTTCCTACTCCTTCATTTTTGCCAGGCTGAATAGGGTGGGGTTCGAAAATCGCATCGATACCGCGTCCAATTGTATTCAGTGTAATGGACCTGTTAGCACGGAAGAACCCTGTGGGCATTTGACTATTCTGGAAGAAACCACGTGCAGCGGTCATGTCCAGCGACATATCCGATCTCCTCCCATCCACAAAAAAGACTAGAGGGAATACCGACTCTGCGTATACAGTGAAGTAGCGAGGTGATACTAGTGAAAATTGAGGGTTGGTGGCAATGGACTGTTGTATACGTTGCCAGCGCAGTTCTTGTGCAGTGGTTAGATTATAGTTACCACCTCCGAAGCGCTTGCTGAAATCTTCAAGCTGACATAACAGATAACTTTAGTAGCTACCCCGACGAATGTAGTGCAGTAACATACCTGATCAAAAAGTGTTTCATTGAAGCTATGGTTATCCCCAAAGAATGCATCTCCACGAGTCATACTGGCATCACCTATGTACTATAGGTCAGTACTTGGATACGCAGTATTTCAATTTTATTTCTGACCTTCAAATACTGCATGTGTATCTAACCCTCCAACAATAGCTGGCTTAGGAGGGTCAGGTCCTGTTTCGGATGTCTTTCCACCAATGCTTAACAGGTTTGTAACCATATTCCCATCGACGAGCATCGCTGCGTAAGTTACAAATACCGCCAAATCATTTCCCATGTTAAAACCTAACAAATGTCACAGTGTGATTTTATGCCATTCAATTCGACGAAAACCATATACCTTGCTGAACAGCATCCACTATTTGACTTGGAGTGGCAACGCCTGATCTAGGGAGCCACTAGTTTATATTATAGTCAGTGCCAAATTCGAGAGAAGTCAGTGGCAGTATACGTACTCCGTGAGAGGCAAGAGTATTTAGGCCGGGACAAGGGCCTCGTATGTCACCCGGCCTTAGAGGTTCCCATGGGTGCTTTTTGTCGTTTACCAATTTGGCGGAAGTATCCTTCAGTGGAGGAGGAGGAGGATCAGCCTTCCTTGCTCGCAACGTCGGAAGGATGGCATCGAGTTCGCGCTCTGAAAGACCCGCAAGAGAACCATATTGTGGAAAACCAAGCACAATGCTGGCTAGAGCAAGGAGAGTTGAAAGCTTCAAGAAAAGAAGCATTGTGAGTTGGGATGATGATTCTGAAGTGCGATGTACGCAAGCATTTTATAAGTTATTACAGGAATAGATGCAAATGGAGAAATAAAAGGAAGTGAGGCTCTAGCGCTGACATATCGTTGTCATACTGCGCCGTCATGAGAGATGTAATTATGAATTTTAGCCTTCGATATACAGAAACTAACATCTTACACTTCTGAGCTACGCCATGAAATTTCACCGATATGTTCCTTATACAGCACTCTACACTCCAGGCATGAACTTATAACTTACGAGCATTAGTAGAGCATTAAAGGACGAAGGTCTAGTGTTGTATATGATGAACAGACTCGAAGGGAGAATTTAACGGAGCATTGTAATCTAAAATAACCAAATACCTTGATTGAAGTTATGAATGGAATTTTTCTCGGGTTCTCAGTGTGCTATTTCCGGGTTTGTCTTCTCGTGTGAGAATCGTCACCAGCTCGATGCTCGGAAAGTCTAAAAAATAACCTGGTTAGCTTCGGCAGAAGACGATTCCGGTTAGATATCCGTGTTTGAATAATAGGAAAATCAAACCTGGGAAATGGATATAGTTTGTAACTGACGGTGAGCACCTATTGAGCACACTCGAGCATACTGAAGTAAGCGAGTAAAAAATTCCGTTTCAGCCGAGCCACTGGCAACCATATATACCATGTGCATGTGAATATTGGCATATGTCATAAGCTTTAATTACCTTCTTTCAATGATACATGAGTAGGGAGTAACTGTAATACTATATAATGCCTTGATTAGAGTAGTATATCCTAGAGTTGTGCAATTTGAAAGAAATATTGAAAGTCGAGATTCAAAAGGAATTAAGATGTGTGTGAGGTGAGGTGGGGGTGGGGAGTACGCATAGGAACGCAAGTATAAAGTGTTTGTTACAGTTCAGAACATTTGGTTTTCGATTTGCATGCTCCACGATCACGATCCAAACAACTACCACCACCCAACTTTCATAATGCGTAATTTTTGAAGGTAACTAAATATGCGAAGCTTCCAGGGCTCCTTGGGTACTCCCATCGATAGATCAGGACCTTCAAATGGCCAATCGGATTCCGATTTTCCAGACAGGATCCAATCATTTTTCAGATAATTGTGCATAAAATAAGCCAGTTCGAAGTCTCGTGCCCTCACCCAGCCGTATCCTGTTACACCAATCTTATCGCACAATTGCATATGACGTTTTTGAACACTCGACCATTCTTCGTATTCCTGTTGATATAATTTACGTTGTTCGGACGAAGTCGGCGATGGAAATGGTGTGTCATTCCCGAAATACTTTGACCATATATCTTCTAGCTCTACCATCTCTTTTCTAACCTGAAAAATGCGTTATTACTCATTTTATCACTATACAATTAATCTAAATGAAATATTACTTACCTTCATGAATGAACCTCCCCACATGCCATAAGAGCGCTTCACGAGAGTTTTAAAATGTACAATAATAGGATGTGTCATAGAGAACAGACTCGCTGCGAGTTCTTTTTCATTTTTGAGACGTTTAATAAAGTATCTTTCCACCCCGAGTGAACTGTCGCCACTGTTATCTGATGGGCTTGTGTCATGCTGAGGTCCGTAGTGAATTCTCTCGCCCAGGAAAATCTGAGTCGGTGTAGCCTGGAGATACAAGGGGAGAACTGAGCTGTGTTGCCAGTCAATAAGAGTCACCATTTGCTTTGACTTTCCACGAAGTCCATCGTATGTGATCATAATATCTCCAATGGAGAATTCAGGGTGCCAAAGAATTGGCGTTGTCAAGTCTGGGCTATCTTTTAATATGAGATGCGGAATCAGCGATTCGATTCTTTCTACTAATGCAATATGAGCAGCAGGATCGCGTTCAACCTCGAGGCTGTGTTGAAATCCACGGAGTGATTTAGGATTCGCATGTTTTTCTATCCACTGTTTCTCTAGGTTAAATACGGTATGAAGATACTGTTTGACGGAGGTCCCTATCGATTCGAATTATATTTCGTGTAGTCACTGCGCCAAGGGAAAGTACTCACATGGTCCCCTAGATACATCTATTTGGTCTCGTTTAAGATTGTTCATGCAGAGAGGCAAGGCAGGCCCTAGCACGTAAGTATCATCGATAGGAATGCAGTGGGAATCTTTGATAGCATCATGATAATAGATACTACCATAACCTGGAAAGCGGAATGAAGCAAATTTCCGCTGAATTTTGACGATTTCGTCCGCCGCTTGACATTTCTGAGAGAACGACAGGCTGTCCCAAACCATAAATATCGGGTCGCCCTTAACATTCTCCATAATGATGTAGGCGGCAGATACATCTGTAGCTTCGGGTTTTGAGCACCATCCCAGCACGCGGGGTACCGGGAGCCCAAGTCGAGTACGCGCAAATTCCATGGTGGCAACTTCGCTTTCAACGACTTGCTCAACAGGCCCTACGTTGCTGCATGCGAGACGAGCTACCACATCCTGGCCATTGTCCATAGTAATGGTGACCAGTTTATTAAATCCGGCATCTTCGAGTTTATCGAAGTTTACAACCGATTTAGCTCCCTCCACTGCATCCACTGCGGCTTTTTTCAAAGCTGGGATGTTGTACTTGAGATAACGCTGTTGTAACTCGTGTTTTTCGTTCTGGAACCAACGTGTGGATGTATTTCTGTAGAAATACTCCTCTTCTTCAGCGCTCATATTTGAGGACGAAGTGCCAGAAGATGTCGAGATTCCACGAATTCGCCAGCATTTGTACGGCACCTTCACTTTGAAGTTGTGTGATATGTGGAACATGTTGAACAGGCCATTCCTCATACTCGTAGCTATGTCAGCGATGTAATGTAGGCAAGAGGTGGTGATGGAATGAAGTTCGAGCGAAAGGGTCGGTGCAAACTGCATGAACGTTCAGAATAGCGTGGGATGTTTTGAATTATCGGTCCATATGGAATGCCTAACAACCACACTTGATTAATTGGTTCTTGGACCCACTCGATTTTATCAATCTCCGACATTCAGCTTCCTCGGATCTTCAGTTATGTTTTTTTTCCGGTTAATTCAAGATTCAAGCAAGATTCAAGTGTTAGCTTTAGTATACAGTACCTTGGATTTAACTCGACATATCTATTGCAATGCGATGTTTCTATGCTTTCCGAAATTATTCAAAATAGTAAAACTTGACTATGTAGTCCTTGTACTGTTTTCGCTTTCTCCATGGTATTCGGCAGATGCCGCAGATGACTGGCCGCACCTGATAGAGCTAACCTGGGAACCGGGATTGCCGAATGTCGGAACTCAACTTTCCGTTGGTCCAAGCATGCGATCTTGAAACGTAATAAGCTTCTTTTCCCTGTCAAAGTACACAGAGGTTCTTATTGAGCAAACAGTAATCTACTAACGATAAGAATAGCGAAGTTTAAGTCGAGTTCAAGGTTTTCCATAAGGGAACAACTGTACACAGCCAAGATGTTTAAGGGGGCCATACATATAGTCCAAGTTGTGCTTCAAAGCGACACGCAGAGAACCCTTGGGGCTAGGATATAAGGACCGAACAGTGTTACTGACGAAATAAGTATAAAGCAAGCAAAAGTCTGTGGGGTCTTCAGAAGTGGAGTCGAGAACATAATTCCCCACTCCTTTATTGTTACCAGACTTAACAGGATGAGCTGTGAAAACAGCTTTCATGCCATTCGCTAACTCTTCCATTGTAACCGACCTGTTAACACGGAAGAATCCTTCGGGCATTTGATTGTTCTGGAAGAAACTACGTGCGGCTGTCATGTCCAACTTCATGTCCGACTTTCTTCCATCAACAAAGAAAAGCGCCGGAAGTACAGACTCGGCGTATGCGGTATAGTACCGAGGTGAGACGAACGTAAACTGGGGGTTTGTGGCGATGGATTGTTGCATACGCTGCCAGCGCAGTTCTGAGGCGGCGGATATGTCGTAGTATCCCCCTCCGAAATGATTACTGAAATCTTCGAACTGGAGTATGACGTCAGATTTTAGCATTCCTATTTGAATATCAGTAGCTGTGATACTTACCTGTTTGAAAAGTGTCTCGTTGTAGCTATAGTTGTCACCGAAGTATTCATCATTACGGGTCATGCTGGTGTCCCCTACATACAGAGGAATTATTAAACCGAATAAGCACATGGTGCGTAAGTATATCATGGCTGACCTTCGAATACTGAATGTGTATTCAACCCTCCAACAACAGCTGGCTTGGGAGGATCAGGTCCTGTTGCGGGAGTCTTTCCGCCGATGCTCATCAAGTTGGTGACCTGATTTCCATCAACAATCATCCCCATGTAAGTGAAGAATATTGCCAAATCATTTCCCATATTGAAGCCTAAAACATTCTATGAGTATATACATTACAAAGGTGATCAACAAAAGACATACCATGTTGTACAGCATCGACAATTTGACCGGGGGTGGCAACGCCTGATCGAGGAAGCCACTGTATGCATGTCGTTAGTAATAGCATGATTTCAGAATAATAACTGATCCGCGTACTCCATGAGATGCGAGAGTATTTAGCCCAGGGCAAGGACCCCGTATGTCACCAGGCCTTTGTGGTTTCCAAGGATGCTCCTTGTCATTGACCAACTTTGCCGAAGAATCTTTCAGCGGAGGAGGAGGAGGAGGAGGAGGTTTGGAGTTCACAACTTGGAAAGTTGGAAGAATATCATCTATTTGCGGCTGAGGGATATCTGCGAGAGAGCCGTATTGCGGAAATCCAAGAGCAATACTAGCCACAGCAAGGAGAGAAGAAAGCTTTAAAAGGCTAGGCATTGTATTCCGGGATGATTATTCGGATTTTTAAACTGCTCTTTTATATACAGGAATCAGGCATTGACAGTGCTAATGATTCATGCCCTGTATAGTTAACAGCAATACAACAGTGCTGAATGCAAATGTGATGGGTTTCACTTTAGCTTTATCGAAAAATTGAGTATGCGCTCCTATGGCGTACTCGCATTGCAATCGAAATGAGAATGCTGCGAGTAGTGGCTACTTTCAAAAACATTATTCATGCACGATAAACCCTATAACTCTTTAAGTGGGGGTATATATATTCTGCACTGATCGGATTCACCTGATATTAGTTAGAGATAAGTAGGTAGGAGAGCCTAGGGACACGATCAAGCCAAAGCCACATATCTCTGTGAAGTGCATTATGACATTCTGCCCCTGAAGCTTGAAGTTTACCTGACTCAGATATGTATTTCTATAAAATGTGTACCTCTGGGAAGTCTCATGTAAGAATGGCATGAGCAATTTTCACATATACTCGTTGGGTTCTAAATACTGTAATAAGTATTGAAATGAGCATGTTCCAAGCGAGTGAAACGAACTATACTACTTCACCTCTGGAGGTCCTCACAGATCTTAGAAGCCGGATGATTCAACTAACGTGAACTCATAGGCCATGTTGATCCGAGTCGAGACTCGACAATGTCTGCCAAACTTGAGCTTGGGCAATGTCATTAAGTAGTGCCACTTTGACCGCTGACTTTGACCCCGAAGCCTGTACTATAACTTTATTGAAGGTGGATGTAGCTGATGGCGGGACCCAAGCATAAGTATCCTGGGCTGAGGTGCAGGACGCGTATACTTACTTACGTGTGTGGTTCGCTGAGTAAATAAGATACCAGTTGATGTTATGTATACACCTTATTGCCAAACAAAACGCAATACTTAAGTCTCAGATCTCATCGCTTGTGACTTGCTTATGACCAGTGGTGTCGTGGTCAAGCCGACCAAGGGTCGATTTGGTCAGGTCATTTATGACCAATCAAATTGACCTAGGTCAATGACCAGGTCGCCGATGGTCGAGATTGGTCATGCAATTCTCAGTACCTAATCGAGTTAGATAAGATAAGGTGGCTAGCGAATAACTCAATAGATGAAACATGCTAGGGACGCTCTTTTACATAGACATGACAGAGTGGATACTTAGGAATGGAAAATTTATATGCTATTGTAGCTCATCGTGCATTGTGCAGTATGGTGGACAACATCTCATTATAAACCTCATTCTCAGATCTCTACAATGTCTACAATCAACAGCTGGGGTTGGACATACTTTGATGCTGACAACGAGACTGGGTCTGGTGCAGGGGATGCATGGTGCATGGCCTTTTTGATATTGTAAAGAATGTATGCCATCGTATATTTCCAAACGAGACTCTGACAGGCACAGATTTCTATGCTGCCTTCATAAATTACTTGAATAATGATGGAGAGTACCAGAGAGACCAGATTACGGATCATAAATGCTGAGGTGGAGGTTCATGAAGAGGCAACATTGAACTTATTGGGAGATGAAGACGGCGGCAGTGAAGACGAGGGCAGTGAAGACGAGGGCAATGAGCGCACTGATGGAAACTCTAGAATCTCAATTCTCACATAGTACTATGCAATCACATGATCCTTCTTGACCACTTTCGACCATTCTGACCAAACGTTGGTCAAATTTACAAACTTGATCGACCAATTTGTAAAATTCGGTCCGACCCTTGGTCATGACACCACTGCTTATGACAACCTCTCACAACCTCTGTTGAACGTTCGAACGTTGATATGATGCGCCAGTTGTCGGACCGATTCAAGCTCAAGCGCTCATGACGCGTTGAAAATCGACTGTGCCAGCTTGGTGCCAACGTTTCTCCAACTGGTTATCCCATCAAACTTGAATCAAAGGCCCAGCCCACGACATCACATGTCCTTCCATATGTAGACACATACGCTAGCCCACGAGCAATTGCGTGGACGTGTTCACTTTAACACTTATGCGTCCGTGAACGGTCTTGGGTCGAGACTATTGTCCCACCCATTTCGTGCGTCCCGAACAAGACCATTAACCGAATACTTGGCATTAGCAGCAAACGTACTTGCGAACACGCTGTGGAATATTTCTTGCTGATGTCGATGAAGCCCTTCCGAGTGGTGATTTTGCCGTTGCATGACTTGCAGACGCTTTAGGAATGCATCTATCCCAACGATCGTAGTCTGCCAGCTACCCTGATCATATTGATTGTGATGACAGGCCGCACATTACATGTAAGGTATCGACCTGGGATGATGCGGGAATCTCAAGTAGGAAGAATGTACGTTCAGTCCCGCTGATGGATACTTCACTGACGCTGACCATCGACTGTAGATAATGTTAAACATAGTGACGAACCTGAAAATTGACTCTTCCAACGGAGCACTTCACTCAAACGTTACTACTTACTACTAGTAGTGCCTCCAAGCAAGTTATGTATATATAACATATATCTATTCCTGGTGACGTATTCGGCAATTCGACTACCGCGGATATCCTAAGATGTACCCCATTCAGACTGCAGCAGATGATATCGTGACCGAGTCCACCTGAATTTAGAATTCTTCGTATTTCCGGAGTCTTAAAAGTTGCCAGGAAGCTATATAAAGCCAACGCTGGATCATTATTCATCATATCAGTCTTATCATGAACTCTCAACTTCTTGAAGTCCCTCACAGCACGTTCCATAAGCCACCGCTTGACTACTCCCTGACTTACCTGGACATGGTAGATTATAATGTGCTGTACAGTCCCAGCCACCCAGTCTTCCGTTATCTCCAGTCAGACGGATCCACTCGCATTATTAATTGGAAAGAAGCTGGTGCTGCATTTTATAATGCTGCTAGAATTATTCAAGCAAAGTGCAACGCCTCGCATGTTACTAAGGACTCACCTAACCCAGTTGTAGTTGGAATCTTGGCCAATATAGGCGAGTGAACCAACTTTACTAGTGATGATTTTATAACATCAGTGTTTAAACAGATTCCCTCACTTATGTGGCTATAGTTATCGGCATTATGTTGGCAGGATTTGTCCCATTCCCTATCTCTAACAGAAACTCTTCGGCTGCGGTAGCACATTTGCTGCGCGAGGGAGACTGCAAAGCGATCATCACTACCCAGGACCATGCAACACAGTCTAAAGTCGACAAAGCCTTCCAGATATTCAACGAGAATGAACCGAATGTTGAGCCGGTATTATCAATATCTGCACCACCATACGAGGATCTCTTTGAAAACGCTGAAATTGGCAAGGGCTATCCTCCACTTAGGAAGTTCAGAGATGTTACGCATGACTCTCTGTGCATCATTATGCATTCCTCCGGCTCAGTCTCGTTCCCAAAGGCTATTAAATACTCGTACCGAATGATGGTACAACGTGCACTAGTGATTTGTGGGTTATCGTCCATACATAGCATAGTGGCTGTATCATTTTTACTGATATTCCTTTTAGCCATGGGAGAGGTGGATGTGTGTGGCGAAATCTTTGGTGGACATGGAATTCCGATATATCGTACGTTCCATATTGTTCGGGCGTTTAGAATTAAAGCGTGATACTCAAGTTCATCCTTTAGATGCCTTGGGGATATGTGTCCTCGTTTCGTGTTGTGTAATTTAAATCCTTCCTGCTTGCGAAGATAAACAATTTATGTGTTACTGGAGGTTGCGCTTGGGATGTCACTGTCCCTATTATCGCCAAAAGAGACATCGGTTCCATCACCTGATCTGGCACTAACGAACGCTGTTCAAACAAATTGCGCATTTGTCGCTTGTGTTCCATCTTTCATCGAAGTGGGTGCTGTCATATACAAATATCCACAGTTGTTAACCTTCCAAAAATAGAGTTGGGCACAAGATCAACGCAAAGTTGCACTTTTGAAAGGGTTTAAGGCGATAGTACGTTATTTCCATCAATGGCGTATATTCAATTCCAAATGTACGCATTTATAGCTTTATGGCGGAGGACCGTTATCAACCACCATTGGGAACATGCTGGTGAAGGAAGGGATAAATATAGTTCCCTTGTATGGAGCGTAAGTTGCCTTCGCTCCCCCCTCAGCTTAGTTGGTTTTGCAACCTTGCCAATTAAATACAATGATTTTGATTCACAGAACCGAGGTTGGAGGGCTCTCATTGTCTATCCCAAGTAAGTATCATGAGCCTCACTCCTCTTGAACTTTTATCATCATTGAATTTCAGGAAAACCTCCATCGGAAGGCTGGGAATGGCTGAGGGTAACAATATCAACGCTACGGTTAGATATTTGGCTGAAATTTGCGTACGACCTATTGCTCTCAGACTTCTCCTGGTGCCGACTTAGTATTCGTTCCAACCGAAATGGCGGATAAAAATGTATATCGTCTCGTTGTGAAGGTACGTAACAGATTAATCTAATAATACCTTGCTGCCAATACGTTAGCATGATCAGGCTGGCCGCTTTAAGACCCTCGCTGTGTCAAACACAATGATAGATAACATTCCAGCTTACGATACAAATGACCTCGTGATTCGTCATCCAACCAATCCAATGTTATGGAAGATATTTGGGCGGGAAGGTTCGTAAAATCCAACTCGGTAGGCACTATAGAGTTTAAACTTTACATTTAGATGATCAAATTATCCATAGCACTGGCGTGAGTCTATATTGTCTTGAATGAATTTTACGAATGACTGTCCCATGTTAATATTGTAGGAGAAGGTACGAGCGCTGTGAATCATCTTTTTACAAACAGATTGATCATTTGACATAGACAAATCCGACTCCAATAGGTACACATGAAGCCTTGTAAAGTACCGAGCAAGTAGCTAACCCCCATTTCAGAAGGCCAACTTTTGAAAGATCCAAGAATATCGTCAGCTATTATGTTCGGCCGTTCGAAGTTCCAACCTGGTGTTCTTGTGCAACCTTCCCCTTCGTATGCTTTCGATCCAAATGACGAAATTAAATTGGAGGAATATAGAAACTTGATTTGGTAATCTATATCCCCAACCGACAGTGTAATAGCTTAACATTCATGGTAGGGAAACCGTGGAATTGGCTAATAAAGATGCACCACAGCAGTCAAGAATCTTTAAGGAATTCATTCTTGTAGCAAACCCCTCGAAGCCATTCGAGTTTACAGCCAAAGGAACGCCAAAGCGCCATGCCGTGCTAAAGGCTTACGGCCCTGAGATAGAAAACATTTATCAAGCTTCTGAACACTATACACTTACGAAGGTTCCTGCTCCTGTTAACTGGAAATTGGACGAAGTTCGGCAATTTTTGCGCGCAGTTATTGTCTCAGTGATTGGGCTCGATATTACAGATAGCGAAAGCATTTTCTGGCTGGAGCTGACAGGTAAACTCATCTTCATCTTACGTTTTTGCATAGATGCTGATTAATATGCTCCAGTTTGGCGGCAATATCTATCCGAAACTCAATAATGCATGCTCTCCGTCAGTCAAATTTGATATCCAATTCACATATTCGATCACTACCCTCGGACATCGTGTATATGTTCCCCTCGGTAGATGCGCTCAGTGCATACATTTATGGATTCTTAACGTTCGCGTTCGGAACACAGCCACAATCAACCAAATATACTGCTTCAGTGAAAGAGGACGTAAACGAAGTTAAGATACGCGCTCACAAAGAACCAACAGTGGTTAAGCTTCAGGGGGGCAATCCTGGGGAAACTCCATTGATAATATTTCACGGTGCCGGTGGGACTATTGCAAGCTTAAGGCCAATGTCTGAAAAATACCACTCAGCTCTGTGGGCTATACAACATACTGAGGAAGCCCCATTAACGTCCATTGAAGCTTTAGCCGAATTTTATTATGGCAAAATTAAGGTACGTATAAATTCATTGCCGTATGAAGTATTTTACTGATTTTTAATCAGGAAGAACAACCAGCTGGGCCTTATCGACTTGCTGCATACAGTGGATCCAGTCTCCTTCTCGTGCAGCTCGTACAGCTAATTGAATCCAAGGGAGACATTGTGTCACAGTTCGATTTCCTCGATCACTTTCCTACTATTTTCCTTGAAAGGATTGATGTCTCTAATTTGGGCTCATTGGTCGCACGGAAAGCTATGATAAATGATGCGAGTAGACGCGGAGCTGAGGACATTTCTAGAGCGGTCATGGAAACCAGCACTGGTGCGGACAAAGGATTACGGAAGAAGCTTGGAGAGGATATGTTGTCTGCCCTTGACGGAAAATCTTCGAATGAGCTTGCATGCTTGCTCGTTAATACTTCCCGATCTATGATACAGATATCATTGGAGTTTCTGCTTGGAGACAGGTTTTATTATACAGATGACAGGCATAACAGGCATTGGTCGAAGGAAATGATTCTGAATTGGATGAGGAAGGTCAAGAAAACACCAACCGTCTACGTCGCGAAAGATGGACTTCGTGCTCGTTTTGAAATTGATGATCTTG
Organism: Cyathus striatus; assembly: GCA_025738555.1. Lineage (NCBI taxonomy): Eukaryota > Fungi > Basidiomycota > Agaricomycetes > Agaricales > Nidulariaceae > Cyathus > Cyathus striatus. The sequence goes on from JAOVFP010000022.1 coordinate 824,483, forward strand.
GAGCAGGTTTGGTCTATGAGGACGCGAAGGTGGTTGGGATAGAGGGGAATCATTTCAGCTTTTTGTTGAATCCTGAGTTACTTCGTAGGTTGGAGGATTATTAAATTTATATAGGCGATGTATGATTCCTGTTGTGGGAAAGGTTGAGGCAGAGAAATGATGATGGTACGTAGCGAGAGGAATGATCCAAGCTGACCAGGTCGAAACACTCATCTCCTTCATCCCAAGCATAGCCACCTGAGTAGCATGAGTTAGCAGTGTAAGTACACAACCATCAAGTAATGGCACTAATCTACTAAATAATTGTCCTTTCCCAGCCCACCCACCCTTACGAAGTTATTATCGGTTAAAGACTACTCTGCCGAACAGGTATGGAAAATAGACGTTCAAGTTGAGTTCAAGACTTCCCGTAAGGGAACACCTGTACACAGCCAAACGGTTTAAGAGGGGCATAGAAATAGTCTAAATTCTGATTTAAAGCGCTGCGCAAAACACCCTTGGGGTTCGGATACAAAGACCGAACAGTCCGATTAACGAAGTTCGTATAGAGCAAGCAAAAGTTAGAAAAGTCTGCGGAAGTTGGATCGAGAACATAATTCCCCAATCCTTTATTATTACCAGGTTCAACAGGATGAGCCTTGTAAAGTTCCAGAACGTCAGGTGCTATCGCTGTCAACGTAAGTGAACTATTGGCACGGTGGAATCCTTCAGGCATTTTGTTGTTCTGGAAGAAACCACGTGCGGTGATCATATCTAGCTTCATATCTGACTTTCTGCCATCCACGAACAGACGTGCTGGAAGAACTGACTCGGCGAATGCGGTGTAGTATCGAGGTGAGACGAAGGAGAATTGGGGATTGGTGGCGATAGATTGTTGAATGAGCTGCCACCGCAGTTCTGCTGCGACGGTTAGGTTGTAGTAGCCTCCTCCGAAGCGCTTGCTGAAGTCCTCGAGCTGGTATGACATTCGTATTTAGGATTGGTGTTTGTGTGGGCATGTGATACATACCTGATCGAATAGTGTTTCGTTGAAGCTATGATTGTCCCCGAAGAATGCATCGCCACGCGTCATACTGGTATCCCCTATATTACAAAACGAGTAACCTTAATACGAATACCAGGTATTTCGGGTTAATTCTGACCTTCGAATACTGCATGTGTATTCAACCCTCCTACGATAGCCGGTTTGGGCGGGTCAGGTCCCGTTGCAGGAGTCTTACCACCGATGCTTAACAAGTTCGTGACCTGATTTCCATCGACGAGCATTGCTGCGTATGTGACAAAGATGGCCATATCGTTTCCCATGTTAAGGCCTAAAAGGGTTCAGTATATTTATGGCTTTAAAGCATAATGATGCAGACCTTGTTGTGCAGCGTCCACTATCTGAGCAGGCGTGGCGACACCTGAGCGAGGAAGCCACTGATAATATCGTATTGTAGTTAGCATGATTCGAGATAAAAAAATTGATACACGCACTCCATGAGAAGCGAGGGTATTTAAACCGGGACATGGGCCGCGTATATCGCCCGGTCGTAGAGGCTTCCACGGATGCTCCTTGTCATTCACCAATTTCGTAGATGTGTCATTAAGTTGAGGAGGAGGAGGTTCAGCCTTCACTACATGCAACGAAGGGAGGATAGCGTCCAGTTGGGTCTGCGAGAGACCTGCAAGAGAAGCGTACTGCGGAAATCCGAGAGCAATATTGGCTAGTGCAAGGAGAGCTGGAAGCTTTAACAGGCGAGCCATTGTGAGTGGGAATGATGATTCAGAATTGCGGGCTGTCGTTTTAAATACTGGGATTGGGTGCGGATAATGGAGTCAGGAAATGTAGTCCTGATCCGCATTTTGTAAGGTTAACGGCACCTCACCGGAGCTTAACACATATGGTGGTGGGGTATGGCTTCATTGACAAGGTGCGTATGTGGCCTGCTTGCTATCGATCGTCTGACGGCTTATGCCTATGACACGTGAAACGAGAATGCTGTCTGTCCTATATGCAGAAACCTTGCTGGAGGTAGGACAAGTTGGAGGAGTAGTGGGTTAATGTTCATGCGTTATAAGTCCAGAGACTCTCCAGGGATGGGATGAATAGATACATATCCGGAACTGCAAGTCGGCTCAGTGGATCGTGTAGCAATATACGAGCAGAAAAGTGCGATCGACTGCCTATGAACCCTAGATATGACGTGAAATCACTGTAATACGGCTGAGTGACTGAACAAATTAGATGTTTGCTCATTGTGTTTAACTAGGCCCTGCAATAAGAATTGAATTAGTATATTCAGGTGATCTGCAGAGAGCCCACAGCACGAACTTTGCGACAGCTGAATGCCTATTTCAGAACAAAGCCCCTAAAATCTTGGGGGGCAGATGATATGGAAATTCAATTAACATGCGCTGAACGAGCTATGCCGCGTTGATCGTCTTTGTATCCCATGTACACGAAGGTAATGCATCATACAAAGCCGTAGATAATCTTCCCACTTGAACGATTCAGAGTTCGCCAGCAGTGCATGTCACTTTAGTAAGCTGACATTTAAAATTTGTTCAGAAACTTTGAACCCGCCGCTGACGATCGTGTGCGGCATGCGCAGACTCCGTAGAGTTCTTAAGTACTATTTTGGGTAAGTAGTAGTGACCGAGTTAGCCGGAAGCTGTGATGAATCGATAATCTTGCGGGCGGAATCAACTTCAACTTGATTGAAAGCTATTGAAAGTGGCTGTTGCCATCGGGATCGAGAGTAAAATGGTATACACGTTTAATCTTGTTGTATAAAGACATAGTCCCGTCGCTGTCGCTGATAGTGCTCCGCGAAATAGGTCTCACAGTCTGGTTCGCACGTGCAGGTTAGGGTGGGCCCAGTAGGGGTCTAATTCGCTGTGCGAAATAGTGCTGATTAGTATGGAAAGCCTAACGACCACGCTCAAACGCATCAAATATAATTGAGCTCTATTATAATATAATATATATCGGTTTCAGAATTTCACTTAAGCGAGACTGAGTGCTTACTAACTGAAGCATGGTCGTCCAGTAACTATGTGTTCTTAAGTAATTATTTAATTCGTTACAGTGAAATAGAATAATATGTCTATATGAGCTCGGATGCTAGTATTTGTGTACTATGTAGATGAACCGATGATGCAAGCGATACTACGCCGCGCTCATATTAAGTAAACCGAATTTCAGCCATTTTACCGTTAAATCCAATTTCATTCAAGTGTAACGTTAAGCATTACTGCACTTTTGTTTATTTTATCGTTCTATGCTACTGTTTTATATTTTGCACTGAATAAGAATTATGAAAGGGTCGTTGAGATGTTTTAGAGATGCTATCTCTTGGTTATCTCAAGTATAAAATACACTCATACAAGTTGTAAGAAGATTATTAGAGTGACGGAGCATAAATCACAGCAGAGAAAATGTTTTAATGGCAAAAGGAATGAAGTTGGATATAAGTCAAACAACATGCCGTGCGCGATGCTTAGAAAAGCGTGGGAATTAAAATGGGATATTTCCGAAGCCTCATAAATTCGTCGAAACGGTCATTATAAAAGAGATATCTGTGGTGGTAAGATATACCAATGCGTATAATATAGCGGCATATCCATTCGTAGACCGGACACATTTTTATAGGGAGTTGTTTTACAGGGCTTTGCATTAGAAGCTGCTGTACTGATTTCTCTGAATTTGTTTGATGTATTTTCTATAAACACATAATGACGGTGTCATGCTATTCAATCATTCGATACTGACAAGATATTGTTGAAGTTGTTCGGTACTACTGTAAAGAACCCCTAGAGTAGGTAATTAAAGTACAGGGTATATAAGTAATGTAAATCATGAGTTCGAGAGTCCGCTACTTCTAGAGTCAGAGTGGAGTAAGCAAATGATAAGTAGTAGGCGGTGAAGCGTATAGCACTGTTGTACAGTGTATAGTATTTGTAAATACTGTACATGTCAGGATTATGGAGTAAGAAAGCAAGATAGACATAGTACGTATGAAATAATTACCTGGTCGTCAATCGTATATGTATGTCAAAGGTGGCTTACTGAAGTGAATTTGTAGTCGGATCGGGTGCGTGGGTTCACTTAATATGAGTGCTACGTAGTATCGCTTATATAGTCTGCCGATGGCTCATCTAGTCTACATTGCACAAATACTTATACTGGAGCTCGTAGAGGTATATTATTCTATCTTAACGAACTAAATAATTACATGAGCACACATTGTAGTTACCGGACGACCATGCTTCAGTTAATAAGCGCTCAGTCTCGTTTAAGTGAAATTCTGAAACCGATATTATAACTGGGAAGTGTCGACGTTGTCGACGAAAACCTTGCTTGCATTTGTTAGGAAAAAATAATAATGTTGATTAATTTGTTAAAAACAAAAATTAATATGTGGTACGTCAATGTGTGCTTAAGGGGAAATCTACCAGAGGGTCTAATTTATGTAATATGTTTACCTCACGAGGAGTGACCTTGCGACGAGGCGGAGGAATGGTATGTATTGCGAGTAAATGTACCATGTAACGAATACGAGGTCGGTTCAAATGATCTCCTTGTAAAGGACGATAAGTTCAAACATGATTTCAACCATTGCATCGAGGAGACGGTCTTGATACATCTGCGGTCGGATTAAGTAGCCATGCATATCAAATGCTGGAGGGCGGACAATTTGATGGGTGTCAGATAACGTACTGAGCGAGTTGGCTACAGTTCTGGAACAAGTTGGCCGATTTGGAATGGTAGACCAGTCTTAGGAAATTTGTAAGAATGCTGTTGAGCTGGAGGTAACAGCGACGAACTAAGTATGTTTGTTGGAATCACATTGATGTTAAATATTGGGACTGGCTGCAGTTATAAATGAACGAGAATATTAATATTGAGTAAGATGGGTTTAAATTCATACCTGAAGGAGTTTATGATAGATTTTGAGGCGAGGTTTGTTACTCATGCCTACAAGGAATCCAATTTTGTCCTTATAGATTTTAGAGGTGACAAGAGACTGGATCTAGTCAACATTTTTTATTATGCTGTGGTAGTGTGTTGCAAAAGGTTTTATGGATACATAGTCTATGACACCTATAGGTCAGAACGTTACCAGACAAAGACACATGGCATACCCATGATAGTCTCTAGACCTTCCCTCTTGAACTGATACTGAGTGCCATATCACAACAAGAAATAGAAGTACCACATCATAAGGGGGTTGAGATTAACAATGGTGAGAGAGGATTTGAGGCAAGGGAGAACGGACAGAGGGAGCACACAGTGACTCGAACAAAGAAATACGACATCCCACCCTTACACGAGTACAACGATCCAGACAGGCCCCAGCTCGACAAACAAAGACCACAAGCGATAGTTTCACCACGTAGCAGAAACCGGATCCCAATATCCTGTCATCGAAGCACTAGTCACATAGAACAACCTTGCCAGGCCACGCAACACGTCAAAACCTACCAGCCTCCAGGTATCGGGTTTCGTGTCGCAGATATAGATTTTTCGTAGCAGTATGTACCACAATCAACGGAGGGATTAAACGAGAGAAGGGAGAGGAGAATGCATCAGAGAGAATGAAACAGATAAACTTACAACGTTCCGTTGAGAAGAGAGCCGAGTGAGAGCATGTGACCGTGGGAGAATGCACGTGAAGGTCGAAAAGTGCAACCTATTTTAACCCGGACAGAATACCTTGCAAGCAAGGTGATATCTAACCGAGAAGCCGTGGTGCCGGACACCGGAGCTCAATTATATTTGATGCGTTTGAGCGTGGTCGTTAGACTTTCCATAGATTAGCAGGGGTCCGGAACTATTCTAAGTGTCAAAACGTCCATATTCTTCACTACTAACTCAGGCTAATAACACGTTTGCATAAGTGGCGAAGCAATGTGGTCCAAACCACTATCCCAAATTACAAGGGACATACACCGTTCAGACCTTCATGATAACTGCAGGAATATGAGTAAAAATACCAGAAAGTAATATCTTGAGGGCTTACATTCCACCAGGTTCAACATTGATAGGTCCACAGCAACGCCACCCAGTAGGGCCTACATGAAACATGTTAGAGTACGGTTGAATGTTATTGTAATAATGCGGAGAACCCCATTTTGAGATCCATCTTGGAGTCCACTAAATTTTCAGCGCAAATGAGTCGGACATGACTCATACAACATGTGTTCTTAGCGAATTCCGACTGGATATCATATTACATATGGGACATAAGGTGGAAATTATTCTGCTGGAGTACTAATATCCTATTCCAAATCAAAGGGGGCAAATTCCGGTCGTTCCTTTGTAGCAACTGCAGGAATGCGAGCAAGAACTTCGTAAATATATATATTATATGGAAGATTCGGACTCACGTTCCACCGACATCAAGGAGGATTGGTCCACAGCATCGCCAACCAGTAGGACCTAGAAAATGGTTATTAGATGAAATCTATCACTGCAATAGTTATGTAATGGGGAATAATGATCTACATTGCAACTACGGAAAGAATGTCAGTATTTGATTCAATATTCCGAGAACAGTAGTTGCATTTACATTATAATCGCCTCCACCTGGCAAAGAATTACGTGTCAGCATTCCGCCAAACTCACAAGGCTTCATAAGAAATACTTACAGTGATGGACTACTGTAGTGGTTGTATCCTGAGGAGCTGGGACGGCGGATGCGAATCCGACGAAGACAAGGGCGGCGCCAAGAGATAAAAGACTGGTGAACTTCATTCTGAATTTGTGAATGGGAGCTGTCGGTTGAGCGAAACAACTAGTCGTCCGCCAAGTCTTTTTATTCTACTCACAAAAAACTAAAAATAGAAAAACTAATCTTCTTATGTTCTCGTTTCAGGCACTTAGGCTAGTAGTACACATCTAGACAGAACGAACAGACAAACAACATGACACGAAGAATATTAGATCGTTACCGTATCACGTATCAGTCGGACTCGCAATTGTACATGTCATGCACTATATTTAGAGAGGCACGAATTTGAATATCCTGATGTTCATGCACGTTTGTTGGCGGCTTTCGTAGAATGGACTTTGATTTTCTCACTGAGCATTCTTTTGGGGCTGAAATCAATATTGTTTCATTCAGGGTGGAAGTTCTACAAGAAACGGAGGCCTGGAGGCCTGGCTAAATGTCGGGGCATTGGTGAACCTCATTGGCGATACAGCTAAGTACGTACATCAAATGAAAATGGTTAGCAAAATGCATCCGATGGGGATGGGAACATGACATAGTTACCTCCCTACTCCATTGGAAATTCCGCAGCATTCGTAATATGCAGGGCCTGGTGGGTACGATGATCAGCGTACGTAGAGATGTCGTGTCGTAGAAGAACTTCCAATCCTATTAAAATGTCGGAGCCACGGTCATTACTTGTCTGGATGGGTAGTACACCTGACTCACCTTCGTGGAATGAACAATTATAGACCAGATGCTTACACTCTGTAGCCAAAGCAGTCGATGGCGGGCTGTACAGTACGCATATGCTGCCAAAAAGAGCGGAACAGCTGAATATGCCAAGAGCTTCATGATTTGATATGCAGAGTTTGAGATGCCTTTGTCGGTATAGAGCAAGTACCTATGTTATTTATACACTCTCCGTAAGCGGATTCGTGTAGATTCTTGTCATATATGCGAAAGTACCCAGCGGAATTATTATTCTGAAACCGTGCTGTAAGGAGAGGAGGTGAGACGACTGATTGCTTAATGTCGATCAAGTCTTGGCCTCTCACGAGATAAAGGATACTGGAAAAATTGGAATATGATAGTGCGGTTTACACCGGCCAAGGGCTGTATCTCGCGAATGGATGTTCGGCAAATGACATGATAATGCACTTGCGCTGGTATTGATTTCTGGATTGAATGAAGTGAGATTTTAGGTAAAAAATGGCAGTTACAATCTGAACTCGGGTGGTACAGTGCTAACTAGGAACAGTTGAAGGATGACCAGGACATCTATGCACGTATAGCTTAGCATGGAATTCTCATTCTGCACATAGCCAGATAGAGAGGATCATCATGCATCAGACGTTGTTATTAGCCGCGTAGTTGATAAGTTAACCAGTCACTGCCAGTGGTCCGAGCATGCTCCACCGGAATCAGCTGGTGTTCCGAATGAAAGCCGATCAGTAACACACGAACGAACAAAGTCATGCACTGTGTACCTTTTCAGCTCAATAGAACATAACTTGACAGCCTGGATCGGCAGTTAAGTATGGCAGAGCTTTTGTTGACATCAGATGACGTTGAACCCGACTCAATTTCGCTGGCGCTGTTACAATAGTTGCTTGGGGAATCGGCCAGCACAAGAAATAAGTGCATTAAGAACGCAGCCGTATTACCCGAGGTTTGAGGTATGATCACAAGAATGTATCTGTAGATTGCAGATGCATACTCGTCGAGTCGTATGGTCCCAAGGTACAAGAGTAAGCGACCAATGAACTCCAAGATATGACATTGACAGCATATGGTATCCAAAGATGGGATCTTGTGAACCGAAACCACCGGGAATGGGCATGCATACAGCCTCTCCTTTTGAGTCGGTCGGGAGAGCGCTGGAGAGCGTCGTTCTGCGTCGCACTCGGTTGGCACTCGGGATGCGGAAAGATGTTCCGATGACAAAGATTGATTTGGTCGACTTGATAGCTGCCGATGACATAGTGCGAGGTGAGCGTAGCGCCTAGAAAGAGAAAAGAAAAAGAAAACATAAGTTTGACGCCGACCACAAACTTTGTGGCACGAGCTTGAAGTCTGGGAGTGTCAGAGTGGAGATATGTCACTGTCACAAATTAGTATTATTTGGCTACTTTGTCTGATCTAAACACGGCACTAACAATAGAGCTCCACCATCCAATCAATTCTCGAGCTCGACGTATGCGTCGCCGTCTTGTATCTCCCCTCGCCTTCAGCAGAAACAATACACCCAAGCCTTTATTTTGTATAAAACGACACCCACTGTCTGCTTTTAGCCCTCGCCGTGCCTTATATCGAACAAAGAGCTGTTCAAGTTCAAGTTCAACTTCCCAGCCCACACCAATGGCCACGTACAGATACCTAATTATGGGATCCATACCAATAGAGCTCGCCAATAGCACAGGAATGCCTACTCCTCCTTCTCCATGGATCATAGCCAGCGTTGTAATTGGACTTCCAGTGACGCTTTGGACGTATAAGGTATCTTATATGTTCTCGTTTTCATTCTCTTCAGATTGCTCATGATTCTTTTACAGTGCTTAATTGTGTACCTCTTCCAGCGGAAGATCATATATATGCCTTATGCACCTATAAATGCACGAAAAGACACACTGGACGAAATACCTACGGAGTTTCTCAGAGGGCTAGAAGTGGAGGAAGTTCGCGTGCCTAGTAAAGGCACTGTACTCTCGGGGGTCTATGTGCGCTCTGCTACGGTGCAGAAGGAGAATGAGCCAGAGGTGGTTATGCTATACCTCCAAGGTACGCACTTGATCTCACTACCTTAGTAGCTAACGATTTTGTACAGGAAACGCAGGAAATCCACTATATCGTCTTCCCGTCTTCCAATCCCTCCTCGCTTCACGCTCTTCCACTGCATCTATATTAGCAGTGGCACCAAGAGGATACTGGAGCTCACCAGGTCGCCCCACACAGCGCGGGATTACAGCCGACTACCTCTCCGTGCTGCACTACGCCCTACGGAGGTGGCTGGATGCACGTATAGTAGTCTACGGACACTCGCTAGGCGGAGCAGCTGGCGTATGCCTGCTCAGCCAGCTACCTGATCCTTCTCCCAGGTCGTCAGATACTACTTCTGCAACTCAATCACACCATAACCATACCTCACCTGAAAATTGCGTAACGACGACCCAAGCAGGGGATTACTCCAGAATCCGCGGTTTGATCCTCGAAAATCCCTTCTCATCAATCCCAGGCATGGTCCGCGCGCTTTACCCTCAAAAGTGGCTGCCGTATCATTGGATGGCGCCTTTTGCTTGGGATAAGTGGGATGCACTTGGGGCTTTGAGAGGTTTGAACCATAGCTTACCCCCATTATCTTCCGATGCTCGAAAACCCTCTCATCGACACAATACGACGAAGGTGGACACGGCCGCAATGCGCCCTATTCCCATTTCTCCTTCTCTATCATCACCTTCGGCTCTGCTCGCGGAGGGTAGACAGCCGGTACTCCACCGTCTCGCGCCGGACATGCTACTCTTGCTTAGCGAGCACGACGAGATTGTGCCCCGCGAAATGGGCGAGGCGATGTGGGGTGCTGTTCATCCTACTCGTGCAGCTGCAGATGAACTTCAGCATTCGAATGGAGCTGCTAAGGATATTCGTCCTGGTGAAATTGCTAAAGAGGTCTGTTCGGGCGGGGCTGCCGATCGTGTCAAACGCCCATGGGAACGTGTTCATACCGTCCATCCTCCACATGAAGCGCTTGAAAATGATAAAGAGTACGAGATTAAGGGGAGAGGAAAGAAAGTCATTATTCCCCATTCTCTGCACGAGACAGCATGGCAGAAGATAGAGTGGAAGGAGGAGGTGAGGGCGTATTTGGAGCGTGTGGCTCGTGGCGGGTGAAGACACGAAGTGAACAAGAAATATGGGTGGTTTTTTCTCTGTGTGTAGGAGGATCACCTTTGACCTCTTCCTCGAAGCCGTTATATGCGCCTGCTAAAGTTGCTCGTGCAGCCTTGGATGGACGGTCTGGTCCGCACATGGCTCTACTCTCTTGTGCCGAGCATGCTCCGCGTTCTCAACGCGCCCAGTGCGGTTGGTTCTCCGGCAAGTGGCAGGTACGATGTGGGGTACTGCGACTCCTTTCCATCCGCTGGCTGATACTCGGTGCTAAGGGGTGCCAACGATGTCGAGGGAAGGGGGGGAGACTCATTGTTACCATTTACCTGCTGTATGTGTGGGTCTGGTAGGGGAAGTGAGGACGGAAGCGAAGGCTTTGGAGAGTCTGTGTCGTGAGATGGGAGGTGATGGGTTGTGTGCTCTACACCCATCTACCAATGCTTCCGCATCGTTTGGTGGGCTGGCGTTTGAGGCTCAGAGAAATGTATCCGTGGCATGTGCACATATGGCTGCACCTACGATGGCACCCTATCTTCTCTTGCCTGGTACCCCAAGAGGAATGAGCTCAAACTCATACCCACTGCTTGTGTGGTTTCAAAAGCTTCGTCATCGCCCCTAGCTCCTGCTCGCGGGGATGTATCCCTGATGTACCCAACACTCAGACCTTACCGATACATTTCGTTACCCTCCTCTCGCAGCGAGCAGCTACTCAGTACTTCACCCTACTCAATATGTTCCCGCTTGGCTAGCATGGACGAGACTGTCCAGCTCTACTATTGCTACAACTTACAATGTCTTGCTCTAGTCTCGTGGCCTCTATTGCCTGAGGAACGTAGGATGCGCTTATGCCTTGAGAATGCTGAGCCATGCTACTCGTTCAGCCTCTAACATAGGTAGAGAGCTTGGTTGTATGTTAGATGGTGAATGGATTAATTCGAGTTTATACAGGGTATATATAGTGACGATACAACGGGGCGGATATATTTCTACGTTTACTTTCTCTTTTTCTTGTCACTGCTAGGCTTTCTCCCCCAAAGCTTGTGCCTGAGGGGCCACAGTGACCTCGGTTGCTTTCCCTTGGAATCCTGATTCCGTCCTTCGTTCTTGTCTGCATGTGCACCTTCGTTGGAGTTCTCGAGCAAGATGTCAGGGCAGTTTGATGAATCAAGCTCCTCGGGGATCTGGTGTTCTTCGATGCTTGATAGCAATACGAACTTGCGCGCTTTGTGGTATCCTAGGGCTTTGTCGTTTTCATACATTTCGGCATTATCACATGAATCGAAGGACAAAATATCAGGTTCCCTTGACGCCATAGCATGTTGCTTGTCTGTAAACCGGGGAATGGAATATTTTACAGAGGGATCGTATACTCGCATGAATTTCAGTAAATCTGATACATCTCCTCTGAAAGAACTAGCCAATATTGATGATAATCCTTCGGCCTTTTGAGCCACATCTAGCAAAACTTGAGTCAGATAATTTTCGAGATCTGGGAAAATGCTACGCAAGAACTCCGCGAAATGTCTTGAAATTTCGCTTCTTCTTAGTAGATAGTGTAGCACAGCTGGCAGCCAAAGGTGTTCTTTCGTGTATCGTACAATAGAACGGTAAGAATGGTCATCCAATGGCGCCAACCAACGGTCAAATCGAAAATATCTCCTGATGAAGCTAATACTGGCCTTCTCTTCTTCCCAAATGATCCGGAAGACCCGTGGACTGGTTGTGTTACTAAGAAAATATTCCTTTCCTTGGACAGGACTTTCTAGCATCATTGCCTGCCACAATTCAAGTGGCTGGCTTGTGTGTAGTCTGTATTCCGGAAACGATGAAACTGTCTGGTGTTTCATTCTACGGACTCGTATAATGCTGGATATACACGTAAAATACGTTTGTCCAGGATGGTTTCCCTGAGCTTTAATGGCAAAGTTCGAAAATGCTAGTTCATTAGCCTTCTCTTGCACAATTGAACAGATGTCCTTTATATGTACATTTATTGGCGGCATTATGAATCTCTAGTCATTGAAAATAATAATATCGGTTACTGATATTCTTGCATGAAGATAATGAATCTCATATAAGTACTTACGGAATCAAGGCGGGCCTTAAAGTCCAGGGAGAAAATTTGCTCTAGTACAGGACCTAGCCAGAAATTTGAAGGAGCCAGATGTCGACCCAGCGTTTCTATTATTTCTGGAGGACCACTTTGTCGGAAGAGAAGCAATAAATCATGTGGGAAGCCAGCTTTTTTTAAGCATTTGAAAAAGCTTATACAAGCATACAACAATGCATTAGACGTTGTATATTCCCAATAACCCTTGCATATCCGTAAAAGACAGAGCTCTGCAATCCTGTGTTTGGAATGGTTTTCTTCGATGAAGAACCTTCCTGATCTGTATGAATCTGTTAAAAAGTCGCTAAACGATGCATGGTAAAATCTAATGGATTGTTGACTTCCGTCTTCAGGAATATAAAGAATAGAGTGAAGGTCAGAAACCATCAACTCTATATCATCTGCGCAGAGAAAGTCCCCTATTGCGAAGATTGATTTGATAGGAGCCGAAACATTTAGATAGTCCCGACAGAACAATAATGCTTCAAATACAGGTTTCACAAATGTGTAATCCTGTTGGCAATGCGATAAGATATGTGTGTACAGTGCATCAAGTTGAGCATAAGGTGATTCATTCTGTGACCTGGAAGAGGCAGATATATGTATAATATCTTTAAGCCGAACCTTCGGGTTTCCGCGATCATCCTTAATGTACTTCATGACAGTGGAGGCATATATAAATTGGCCCGAGGATTTTATAACGATATTTCGAACAGCACCCTCATCTGGCCAGTCAGAGTCCTTGTTCAGCAAAGAAGACAGGGTGTGTTCTCGCTTCATAGTGCTGAATTCACTTCGAATGTAGAGCTCGATGTCTTTATCTGGCTTGTAGCTTTCATCGAGCACCAGCTTAGAGCATAGGTTTATGAGTGCCTGTGAGTTGAATGCCTTCCTAATCTCCAGTTCAGGTCTGCTTGTTATAACAAAACGCAGGGGAACATGGAACGTAGACACTGCTCGAGCAATGGCATATATGATTGAGACCTGTACCTTGGCGTCACGACATTCATCAAGCCCATCAATTATAATAAGCTCTGCATATGTCGTAGATGGATCAAATTTGCTAGAGGCTTTGACTAGTGGCTCAGCGATCAGTTTGGACATCTGTTCATCTAGCGAGTACATGAAAGAGGCAGGATCCTCCTCAAGAGTTTCAGCTATGAAATGTTTCGTAGCAGGTATCGCAATTGCCATTTGGTAGGCCAGTGTCGGTATGAGACGACTCCCATCATCCCTTCCGGTGGTTGTCGCTGTGCGAGAGAAGAAAAAGCTAGAAACGAGGGTCTTCTCTTTGTGGCATCTTTCTGCAAGCGTCTGAGCAATTGCTGACTTTCCCGCCCCTGCTGCGCCATGCAACCACAAGATTCGTTGGTCCGGATTGATAGAAGATGCCCAACTCATAATGTCGTTTATCACTGCCATTCTGGTTTCCGGGTGGCACTTAGGAGGGTCGAAGCGCTCTGCAGAATTGTGACTCGCACCATGACAAGCATGGTTTTGCAGCAGATAGAAGCCTACAATACAATACAATGAACGGATGATTCTACACTGCAATTTTAACATACCATTTTCCTTCCCTCCACGACTTTTGTCGACTTGGGTTAGGTGGTTGATAACGAAGTGATTTGCATTTGTAAAGGACATAGCACGCTATTTAGTACTGTAAAGCTGAAGAGATGACGAAGTATCAGGTAGGATATGAGAGCATATGGAAAGAACATATGTGTCATGCTCATCCGAATCATATGTACTAGAGATTGTGCGAACGAAGCTGTCAAGCTATTTTCACATCAGCCCTACTTAGGTACCTATGTATAGCCTACAAGCGCCTATTCAATCCGCTAGGATACACCACATGATGATAAGCATGCACATTATGTATTACATACATGGCTACTGTCCTATGCGCAAAGTATGGGGCCAGTGGAACTCCGGAAGTTTAATATCCCACCTATTCAAGAATCCAATAGCACCTTCTTCATCTACCATCTGAAGATCGACAGACTGAGTCAATGTACGCTTAATAGAGCAGTAATTGTCGTAATAGTGATATTTCTCAGAATAGATAGCAAACGATTTGAGTGTAGGACAATGTGCAGCAAATGGGTATGCGTAAAGATGGCTATCCATGTAAAAGTCTTCATCAAAGAGATATTGAATCCTCTCGATATATTCTTCAATTGACAGAAAGCCTTCCTCGAAATATTTCATTGAGGATGGTGTCGATTCATCGGGGTTGAGACGGAAGTTCCAGGCAAAGTGTTCAAGACGCCTAAATGCAGAGAAGTGGGTTGCATACTCCCATGATGCATGAGGCCAGGCTGCGAGCTTGCATTTTTTCTGGCTAATACTTTCGCGTCGCATGAGAGTAAGGCCTAACAATCGAGGACAGCTTCTGGCAATCCTATCAAACAATTCAAAAGAACCTTCTTTGATACCATCTAGGACGAGTACCTCTAGCGGAGCAGACTCTATCGCATTGAGAAGCTGAAAAAGAATTGTGTCTTCTAGACAAATTTCGGAGCCGATTTTCAGATGAGTTAGTTGCAACGGTGACAAAGCAGCATTCAATTCTATCCATCGGGCCAATGCGACGATATCACCACTGTTGACCAGAGGCCCCATTTTGAATTTCTGAAGGGTCGAAAATATGTCGCTGTGGTTGGTAATAGTGCTCGATGGCTCCCATAGCCAATCGGGATGGCTACGAATTCTCGTGACAGATAGGGTGCGCAAGTTGGAGCAACAAGCAATGTAATCCCAGAGGTTGTTCTCCTCGATGTCTGTGTCAATAATATCGAGATTTAGGACACTGGAGGATGGGATAATTGTTTCGGAGAAAACATCTTGTAGTACCTCCTCTGGAATTATGCAGCTATTAAGCTCAAATTCAACGAGTTGTGGAAGAGATAGAATTCCCAGCAACATCTTCTCTGACAGGTCAACCTGAAACATTGATAATTGCGTTAACCTTCGGCATTCGCATATGACCTCTGTGAGTGCTTTCCAGATGGGTTCGTGAAAGTCTTCACTCAGCGATTGTTCAAGGCCGCGACCTCTAAGAATTATTGTAACCTCGTCAGAGAGTTTAAGGTGACCAAGGCGACCGACAATATCAGGCCTACTGAGCAAGTATGCAATGTTATTCAGAAGATCTGTTTTACGTTCTTCAGCAGATGATATGAGTAATTTATTGAGATCTTCTGCTTTGATACTCTCCGGCTTCCATTTTGTGACCACTGACATTTGATAATGAAGAGTGAGACTTCCACTCTGTCGATTGTTATTACCATGTGATAACACAAATAGATGTGAACCCACCATGAATGTGAACGGTCTACCGATCTCTCTTAACAGCTTACATGCAGAAGAAAGGAGCCTTGCTTGCTTGACCGTGGCGACAGAAAAGATCATGAATAAGATCTCCAGTGGGAGGTCAAGCAGACAAATTCTCTGGATCTTGGGGATCCATGGACGTTCCCGAGATTCTCTAATAGTTTTTCTGTTTGAATGAGAAATAAGTAAATAGGGAAGATAATTCTTATGAAGTAGCTACAACTCACGAACTCTTCTTGCCAGCTTGTCATAGGTGGCAACTTTTGGAATTCGCCATTTCTTCCTGAATTGTTCCCATTTATCGATGTCATTCATCTTGTATTTGTAACACTTGAATGTAGTCGGGCCAAGGGATGATGATCCCAGTGATTCTTCGACTTCATACACATCAACTGTTAATGACAGGTGATTGAAATCCCGTAAAAATGCTTCCCATCGACTTGAAATTACTTCAAAGCGCTATCAATGAGTTAGTTTAAGATAAAGTAAGTCTGTAAAAGCAAAATAACCGGTAAATGACGACCTGTAAGATCAAGGGATCCCTGTATCATCAGACTACTACGTCCGTAAAAGAACTTGATTCATAAGTTAACAGAGACGCACTGTGTAAAACCCTTTGACAGAATCACAAAACCGCGATATTCTATAGAAAAGGTGGAAACTTCCGTCCTTTTTTTTCTGTACTATCTCTGCATCTTCTCCTTTCTGCTCCATTTCAACAATACTCGTCCGTTCGCTACGTTTAATCAACTCTTCCTCCCGTTCATATAAGCGAAGATATGGCCAGGCCACTGGCTCAGTCCTGATGGAATATGTCTCATCTTCATCCTCTGAAGAGTCGGAATACATAACAATTCAGAGTTTGGCGAGTATGGAAGGATGATGGTGACAGTTCGATGCAAGAAGATAAATCGTTTCCTTAGGCTTTGTTTAATGTTTGGCCAATGTCCATTGTCTAACTGAAAGCAGACACGATCACGTGAACCTTTATACATACTTGTAACGATTGTGTAGTAACGACATTGTAACGACCGTTACCTCGATCATGCTGGAATTGCCCAAGAAGTCCTACTAGAGCTAACAGTATGCGATATGTTATTTCCCATTGAGAAATAGAACCTCACTCATACAGCCAGAGAATGCTAACAATGAGTTTAGTACCATGAGTGACGATGTTGTTGCGATGTTGGCACGAATGATGAGCTCGATGCGTGTTTCATCAACCTCGATTGATGCACGTTACTCGTTCAAACTTCAGTACTTCATTCTCGATTCGTTGTCTCATACTTCCCATCATTTTCCGCAAAAACAACTGTAAAACGACATTCACCGACTGCATTAAGCCCTCAACATGGCTTACATTGAACACAGACCCATTCAAGTTGGACGAAATATCTACGGAGTCTCTCTAAGAGCTGGAGGGTAGAGGAAGTGTGTGTCTACTACTAGTGACGGTACTGTGCTCTCAAGGTTTTTTGCACGTTCTGCTAAGGCGCTGTAGGTGGATGGGCCAGAGGGTGTTACTTATGATCTATCTACAAGGTATGTAACTACATTGCTCAGAGTTGCAATCATGCCAACAACCTATACAGGAAACATTGGAAAACTACTACACGGGCCTCTTCCCATATTCTAATCCCTCCTCGCCTCTCACCCCTCCACTACTGCTACCTCTGAGGCATAATGCGACGATTGTAATCTACGGACACTCCTGAGGCGGCGCTGCAGGCATATGCCCCCTCATCGAGCTACCCTGATCCTTCTCGCGGGTCTTCGAGTGCTTTTACGCAGAGCTTATTGAAACATGATATATCCTCGGGAATGTTTCCCACTGTGGACTACACACGAATCCGTGGCCTCACTCTCGAAAACCCTTGTCATCAATCCCAGGTGGCATAGTCTGCGCTCTCTAACAACAAAAGTGCCTGCCATACCATTGTAGAGCACCTTTTGCTAGGGATGAGTAGGATGTGCTGGGGGCTTTGAGAGCTTTGGACTATAGCCCACTCCTACCAGGCTACCACCCTTCGATGCTCAAAAACCATCTTCTGTATATCTACCTCCTAAGGCGAAGGAGGTGACGGCTACAGCATCCTTATTCCCCCTTCCCCTTCCCTATCGTCATGGCTCTGCTCGCGGAGGGCAGCCGCGAGGTGATGTGGGGTGCCGTTCTCTCCCCATGCGGCCGCGGATGAAGTTCAGCGTTCAAGTAAAGGTGCTAAGGAGGTGCATCATTCGGATGAAGCTGCCGTCGATATCGAACCTCCAGGGAGAGGCAGTAATGAAGTCCATTGTCAGGTTGAAGATGTTGATAAGGTCGGAGAGGGCGTGATAAAGATGAGGAAGAGGATATTCATTATCCTCCACTCATCGCATGGCGTGGCAGAAGATGGACTGGATGAAAGAGGTGAGGGTGTATACATTTCGAGGAGGGGGAGACATGGGGAGGATGGGGCCGGGGCGCGCACCGACTATGCGCTCTCGAGTAGAGAAAGGTGTGAGTGAAGCAGGCAGCTTAGGGGACGTACTCCAGAACAAACAGAGTAGGGATCCAATAATCAAACTAGGGAGGCAGACATCAAGTACGAAGTGTAAGGATGTATGCCAGTGGTTATTCCAGAGTGGTCTGGACTCCAAATCCATACGCACTTCCAGCCCCCATCTACCATGGACATCCAATATTGATATGCAACCTATGTTCTAAATGACTTGCACCCACCTTTCATCTTTGTCTAACACCTGCGCATAGATCCACATGGTTGCGGGGAAGGGTTACTTCCATAGACACCAACGTCTACCACCAACCCAACGTAGCCTTGTATAAAGAACCTTCGTCGGTAGGGCTACAATCGAAGAACTTCCTCTGGCTTTCGTCTGACTCGCGTTCAAGCTCGTCATTGCAGTAACTTCGGTATGACCATTGGCTAGTAGTGTGGAGAGGTAGAAGATACAAAGATGGAGAAGGGGCTACTGTGTTTAGTCATGGGTGGGCGATTCGTTGGTTGAAGAGGCACTTACGCGTGTCTTCATTGGAGGAGGAGAGAGGAGGAACGCGCCCATGGCCGCTTTCACCATGGGCTTAGAGTAATGTTAAATGAGGCCTGAAGCTAGAATATAATAAAATAAAAGTAGAAATATCCACTTATTTGCATCGTAATCATATATATATCATGTAAAGATTTAACAGTACCAATATTTCAGCATAAAACTAAGCCCTTTACTTATGTTGCAACTTGAAGTGTCAAGAATCAGGATAGCATTTTCAGACAAAATCATATCCTATGCAATACCAGCAATCGCCTTAAATGCTTCAAGGCACTGAAAGATTACATGTCTGTTGTTGAGAAGCTTCATCCCTTCTTTAAACAGGAGACCAGGAACAGGCGGATAACAACATTCCACAAGGGTTTCCTCTGGAGGATAGATCCCAAGTTCAATTAGACTTGCAAGAGTACTGGTGACAGGAATTTTAAAGAAAATTGGTGCCGTGCCCACCATAATAATGCCAGGAATAACCTAAGAAGAACAATTATCAGTAAGGGTCAAAAAACTTGTGAAATGACTTACCATGTTCTTCAAAAGAGGACATCCATTCTTTTCCCTTATCGAATTATTGTGGTGAAAGACTGCGATTGCTCCTGCCACAAGCCGAGCATGTACATTAACACTTTTATCCAACCTCCTTTCTATCATGACGATGAGATGAATATTATTCTGGGGTATGTCGCGGATACAGGCATCGATTGTTGCGGTCTTCTCTGTGTGACAAATAAAGAGCGGGTAGTTCGATTGTAAGCGTGGGATCCGCCGTGGAGCAGTATAACCTATAGTTCTGAAAAGATGAAAGATAAAATTAAGCACGCCGCTTTCTTTTTCATCAGGAATCATGGCGTCATTGAGGTAGTCCATCAACAATACGTGGTTGTCTTCTTCCATAGCCTCAGCTTCGGCATTGGCTAGTAGCTCTGGATCAACCGAGGGTTGAGGTAATTCCTGTAAGAGTCATTAGATCTTTCCAAGAGCTTTAGCGAAATGTATCCTTGCATACCTTTAAGCCAAAGAATGTAAGAGTATCAATCTCACTGAAGCTAATGTTATATGATTTCAGGTCATCAAAAGTCCATTCGTTGTCAGACTTGGCGGAGCGTGTGAGGTGAGCCATGATGGTTGCGGGCAGTCAGTCCCAAGTCAGTCCCCTTACATTTGTACTATACTGAATTGAATGTCAGCTAATGTATTCTATTTAAGGTACTTCATGCATTCAATCAGACAGAATGTAATTTAATGAATGGGCTGTTTTGCTTATATTTTATAAATGTAGTGCATATTACAATTCAGACCGTCCCCATTCATACTGCGAGTCAATGCTAACAACAAGTCTAGTATCACCTTGGTATCACGATATTGTCACAAAATGATGACATCATGACTGTATTTCGCCGGCGACCTTGATTCCAAACACAACGCAACAACTCGACGCATACTCGTGCACGCTGGTCTTATACATAATACTAAGCTCTCAGATCTCATCATCTCCCGCAGAAACAACAACTAGTTCTACATCTGGTGTAAAACGACATTCACGGACTATATTAAACCCTCGAAATGGCTTACATAGAACACAGCCCCCTTCAAGTTGGACGAAATACTTACGGAGTTTCTCAGAAGGCTGGAGGGTAGAGGAAGTTCGTGTGTTCTGGTAAGGCGCTGAAGGGGGGTGAGCTATAGGTTGTTATCATCTACATGCAAGGTAAGTAACTATACTGCTGGAAGTTTCAATCGTTGCTAACAACTTCTAGTACAGTAAACGCTAGAAAATCACTGCTACATGGGCTTCTTCCTGCATTCCAATCCTTCCTCGCCTCTCACTCCTCCGGTACGGTTGCCCCATAGGAATAATGCACAAATACAGTATGCGACACGTCACCCCCCACTGGCTCTGAGCAACCGAACCCCACCCACACACCGAGTGAACGCCAACAATGATTTTAGTATCACGATATTGTCACGAATGATGAGCTCGATGCATGTTTCTTCGGCTTCAATTCCAAACACAACGCAACAGCTCGACGCATGTGTCGTTACGAGTCATTGTCTCATACTTCTCATCACCTCCCTCGGAAACAACACAACTAGATCTGTATCTGTTGTAAAACGACATTCGCCGACTGCATTAACCCACAAAGTTGGACGAAAAACCTACGGAGTTTCTCAGAGGGCTGGAGGTAGAGGAAGTTCGTGTGCCTAGTGACGGTGCTGTGCTCTCAGGGTTTTTTGTGCGTTCTGCTAGGGCGCACAAGGAGGATGAGCCAGAGCTTGTTATGATCTACATTCAATGTGCGTATTGGTACACTACTCAACACTCGTTGCAATTATTGCTAAAATCCTGTATGGAAGCGGTGCCCCACAGGCATAATGCAAAGATTGTAATCTACGGATAGCTCGACGTATGTGTCATCGTCTCATATCTCTCCTCGTCTTCAGCAGAAACAATGCACCCAAGCATTTATCTTACGTAAAACGACGTTCATTGTCTGCTTTAAACTCGCAACACGTCTTATACTTATCGAACAAAGAGGCGTTCAAGTTCAACTACCCGACCTACACCAATGGCTGCGTACAGAAACTTAGTTCTGGGATACCAGTAGAACCCGTCAATGGTACAAGGATGCCTACACCTCCTTCTCCACGGATCGTACATAGCCAGCGTTGTATTTGGACTTCCAAAGTGTCTTTTATGTCCTCGTTTTCGTTCTGTTTGATTGCTCATAGCTCTTTTAAAGTGCTTAACGATGTATCTCTTCCAGCGCAAGATCATCTATATGCCATATGCATCGATAAAAGATATGCTGGACGAAGTACCTACGGAGTTCCTTAGAGGGCTAGAAGTAGAGGAAGTTCGCAGTTCGCGTGCCTAGTAAAGGCACCCATGTACAATCTGCTAAGGTGCAGACGGAGGATGCGCCAGAGGTTACCACGCTATACCTGCAAGGTACGCGCTTGATCTTCTCCTTACCTTAGTAGCTAACGATTTTGTACGAGAAACGCAGGAAATCCGCTTCATCGTCTGCCCGTTTTCAAATCCCTTCACACCTCTCATTCGTCCTCTGAATCTATATTATCAGTTGCACCGAGAGGATGCTGGAGCTCCCCAGGTCTCCCTACACAGCGCGGTATCACAGCCGACTACCTCTCTGTGCTCCACTACACATGCACAGATGACCGAACGCACGTATAGGACCCTCGCTAGGCGGAGTAGCTGGCATATGCCTCCTCAGCGAGCTACCTGATCCTTCTCACGGGTCGTCGGGTGCTACTCCTCGCCCGCAAAGATCTTAGTGCCCACCCAAGCTGGGGATTACACAAGAATCAGTGGTTTGATCCTCGAAAACCCTTTCTCCTAGATCCCAGGCATGTTCTGCACTCTGCCCCCGCAAAGTGACTTCTGTATCGTTGGATGGCGCCTTTTGCGTGGGATAAGTGGGACGCGCTTGTGGCTTTGAGAGTGTTGTACTATAACCCACCCCCACCACATTCCGATGCTCAAAAACTCTCTTATGCAGCCTACTACAGCGAAGGAGGAAATGGCAGCAACACGCCTTACTCCCCCTTCCCCATTCTCACCTTCGGCGCTACTCGCAGAGGGTAACCAGTCGATACTCCTCCGTCTCGCGCCGACCATTCTGCTCTTCAAGAGCTAGCGAGCGCGATGAAATCGTGCAACCTGAAATGTGGAGGCGATGTGGGATGTTTATCCTACTGGTGAAGCTAGAGCTCGACGTCTGCCATCTGGATGGAGATTACTACGGAGATTCGCCCTGATGAAAATGCTAAAGAGGACCGTCGTTCGTGTCGAGCGTCCAGGGGAATGTGCCTATACCATCCATCCTCCACATGAAACGCTCGAAAATGATGAAGAGTACGTGATTAAGCGAGGAGGGAATAAAGTTGTTATTCCTCGCTCGTTACACGAGACGGGTGGCAGAGGATGGAGTGGAAGGAGGGGCGGCGTATCTGGAGGGAGAGGCTCGTAACGGGTGAATGTATGAAGTGAAGAATAATATGGTGGTTTTCCCTGAGTGTACGTGGATTACCATGGTCTCTTCCTCCTCGACAAGCTGTTGTTGTCCATCCTGGCCGTTGTCCACTTGTTACTCGCATCTTATAAAGTTGCCTGCGCAGCTTTGGATGGTCTGTCTGGTCCGCACGCGGCAGCTCAGCCTTCTACTTTCTTGCACCGAGCATACTTCACGTTCTGAACGAGCCCAGTGCGGTTGGTTCTCCAGGACGTGGGAGGAGGATGTGGGGTACTGTGACTCCTGTCTATCCGCTAAGCGCTTAGTACTTAGTACTAATCAGGTATGTATCCTCGATCTTAACAATACTGGTGACAGGAATTTTAAAGAACACGGGTGATGTACCCACCATAATAATACCAGGTATGACCTAAGACAACAATCCCTTAGAAAGAGCCGCAGTGGGCACAAGCAAGTGAAAAACATCGAGTTGTGGCTTATGTCGTGGTGTCGTAACGTAAAAGCAAAGGACATGCTGTAACGTAGGCTAGCTAAGGCGACTACGTAATGAAAAATCTATTATGACTCCTCCCTTGTAAAAGGAAGGGTTTCTGGAGAGGACGAAGCTTCAACCAGCCTTCTCAACAAGCTGCTCTTGAAAACGTTTGAGCTTCAGCATTAATTACTTCTCAAAACCTCAAGCTCAATTGCGAGTATCAGTTAAATCGAGTTTTATAACAGCAGAGACAATCTCCCTCATATGCTGTATCAAATTTTATCTTAAGCTCTGATCATATACCAACTATCGCCTTAAAGGCTTCATAACACTGAAATATGACACGCCTATTTTCCAGAGGCTTCATCCCTTCTGAGCGCAAGAGGCCACGACGCGGAACGGGCGGACAACAATACTCCACGCGGGTCTCTTCTGGAGGATAGGTCCCATAGCGAATATGCGTGGACAGAGTGCTGGTGACAGGAATTTTGAAGAACACCGGCGACGTACCCACCATAACAATGCCATGAATGACCTAAGCAAAAGAACGATGCTCAGAATGGATCAACGAACCTGTAAATACTTCACTTACCTGTTCAACCAAAGGAGGAAGTCCAAGCATTTCCCTCTGATCATTATTCTTCTTAAAGGCCCCAACTGCATCTGCTACAAGACGAGCTCGTGCATTATCAGGATCACTGTCCTCCAATCTCAATTCTATCTGTACAATGAGAATGGTATTCCGATATCCTTCAACACGGTCAATGATACAGACATCAGTTTTTGCGTGCCTGTTTTCACCACAAATAGAGAGTGGGAGTTCCCTCCTCCTGTGTGCCATTTGGTGTACACGATGGTAACCCAGAAGCCCAAAAAGATGAACAGTAAAATCATTCACGGCGCTTTCACCTTCTTCAGGGATCATAGCATCACTGAGGTAATCGATGAACTCCGTGTGGAGATATTGTTGCATATCATCGCCGACGAGGATGGTTAGTAATTCTGGATCAATGGAAGGCTGTGGCAACTCCTGTGACATGAAAAGTAAGTCTTTATGAGAGCTTTAGAAAAACTTATCCACACATACCTGTACACCAAAAAATGTAAGAGCATCGATCTCATTGAGGCTAATGTTGTATGAGTTCAGGTCCTGGAGAGTCCAATTGCTACCAGACTTGGCAGAGTGAGTAAGGTGAGCCATGATGGTGGTACTTAGGTGAATTATTGATTGTATCGTGATTCATCCATGGTGAGTCCAACTGTCATGCTGAAAAGTTGTAAGTAAGCAGTTGGTCGGACTTGCGTGTTATTGATACAGCAGGCCTGGGCCTGACGCATGATCAAAAGTGTGGGGAATTGAATTGGATCCGATGCGCGATTGGATGAATCCAACAATTCGTCCAGTCCTCGGGCCTGCAGGAATCCATGAGACCTGTAGCAGATCCAATGATGACGACAACAGTCACCGAGACTCGCCTGTGACAATTTGAGAATCGAGATTTGTACAACATTAAGCATAAGGCAGTGCGCAAGAAATTGAAAACCATGGAGTTGGAGTGTAAGGAAAACCTTTGACCTCTAGTCAACCTTCGGCACTTCAGTGCTCAGTGCCAAGTCTCATTGACATTTATTATTTCGCAAATCCTCAACTCTCAACCGCGAATGTCAGTTAAATGAAGTTTTATAACAGGCTACAGCAGAAACAATCCTCTTCATACATGCTGCATCAAAATTTAATTCCCGAACATAAACCGATAATTGCCTTAAAGGCTTCATAGCACTGAAAGATTACATGTCTGTTGTCGAGAGGCTTCATCCCTTCTTCACGCAGGAGATCAGGACGAGGAACAGGTGGATAACAATAGTCCACGCGGGTTTCCTCTGGAGGATAGGTCCCGTGGCGAATGTGAGTGGACAGAGTATTGGTGACAGGGATTTTAAAGAACACTGGTGCCGTTCCCACTATAACAATGCCAGGCATAACCTAAGAATAATAATTTCTCAGAGAACAGTCAACAAACTTGCGAAAATACTCACCGCTTCCTCCAAAGGAAGGAGTCCATTCTTTGCCCTTATCGAGTTATTGTGGTGAAAGGCTGCAACTGCTTCTGCCATTAACCGGGCTTTTGCATTTCCACGATCACTTTCATCCAACCTCTTTTCTATCTTGACAATGAGATAGATATTATTCTGAGGTACGTCGCGGATACAGGCATCGATCGTCGCGGTCTTCTCTGTGTGACAAATAAAGAGTGGATAGTTCGACTGTAAGCGTGGTATCCGCTGTAGAGCAGAATAACCTATTATAGTAGTGAAAAGATGAAAGATAAAATTAAGCACGCTGCTTTCTTTTTCATCAGGAATTATGGCATCATTGAGGTAGTACATCAACAATACGTGGTCCTCTTCTTTCATAGCATCAGCTTCAGCATTGGCTAGTAGTTCTGGATCAACCGAGGGTTGAGGTAATTCCTGTAAGAGTCGTTGATCTTTCCAAGAGCTTCAGCGAAACACATCCTTGCATACCTTTAAGCCAAAGAATGTAAGAGCATTGAGCTCATGTAGGCTAATGTTATATGATTTCAAGTCATGGAGAGTCCATTCGATGCCATACTTGGTGGAGTGAGTGAGGTGAGCCATGATGATAATGTTGGTAAGTGAGTAAGGAGCACTGAGCTTGTGGGTGCAAGTCTTATATGCAAAAACAACTATTCAGTCAATTGAATGCAAACACAATCACATGAAACACTTGCCAAAGAATGTAGGAGGTTACACCGGATTGAGACTGATGTTATATGGGTGCTAGTAATAGAGATTCCAGTAATTGCCGGACTTGGAGAAGCGAGTGAGGTGAGCCATGATGGTCGCAGGTGAGTATGCAAGCTTTTAGTCAGTTGTTAATATTTCAATGTCCGAGTGTCCCTTTCCACCATTCCATCCCTCTGCCACGCTGTCTAGTGCACGGGGTGGGGTGTGTGTTCCCCTCGCTTTATCTCGCGGTGCACCTTAGCCTCACTGGTATCGGTACTACTTATCTTCAATTGCTGGACCTTGGGGGGAGGTGGTGGCTGGGATGGGAGGTGGAGAAGCACAAGAGAGGGTGTAAAGTTGTCGGTGCTACTGGTGTGCTGGGAAATCGATGACCTGTCTTCGACGTGTTAATACAATGGTGGACGATGGCCAAAGAAGCACAGGTGGGAGACTGCGCAAAATGTTTTTGTGTGCGATGCGAGCATTGAGTTTGAATTGGGATGAGGGGACGAATATTTTCAATTGTGGTTGAGGTCCTATTGAGGTGCAGATGGAAGTGGGCAGAGCAGACGTCAAGAGTGGATCATGGCGGCGGCGGCGGGGAATGAGGGTGTTATAGTGCTGGGATGGGGAGGAGAAGCAAAAGGAAGGGGGTAAAGTTGTCAGCACCAGCGTGGTGCAGGGAAATCAAAGGATGTGGCTTCTACACGTCGACACGATGGGGGATGATGGCATGAATGGTGGAGATGATGGAATGAAGGGGAAGGGGGTGTTGGTGTAGATATGGCAGTGCTCGTTGCCAATGATGGGGACAAGAACGTCTGTGTGCGCTGACGAATGACACAGAATGGGTAGGTGAGCACACCAGTCTACGACGTGGGATGAGGACTCTAGACATGTATATCTGGCAAAGAAATGATAAAGCACGGGAAGAGAAAGAAAGACAAACATTTGATGTTGTCATTGTGTGCCATACTGCCGAATCATCTAACCCAAACTCCCTCAAATCTGTTCACACTGAGTCCTAACCCACCCATGCCTTTGTCCAACCGTCTTCCATATGGGGTTAGGGTTTTCATCTACCATGAATGATTGTAACAGACGATATCATATCTAATTTGGTCAATCTATTTCCTATATAACTCAACATTTGGGAATGCTAACTGATTTTGATGAACTTCATTGTGACTTTGGTTCTAGTACAGCTTTCTTTATCAATCCAAATTGGTCACTGAGTCTCAATATTAATCACGAACATTATGTACCACACATCTTGATACTTAGACCGTTTGGCTCAGTTCATGACCTTTATCACTAGATGGATGAGGCGACATCGACATCGTGGCTAAATCATCGGCTTTTCGATACCTTGTTCATCAGGAATCAGCCATTGCAATTTGAATCCTATCTTTCATATTAATCAGAAAATGGAAATTTAGTATGATGATTCATGACATTCACTGAATCCAAGCCCTTACGATCCCTCCCAGACATGTCTGTATTTTTTCTGACTTGCTTTCTTCCAATTTTACTTGCCCTTCTTTCTATCACAAAAGCTGCCATTGTCAATATTACTGTGGATGACACATATCCAGATCCACTAACTGGACAAACTAACCAGACAATTTGTTAATTACCTTCCAAATGGTTTATGGAATAATGGGCCAACGTGTTACACCTGCACTGCAGATGTTGACAGAGAAAAAATGAGTCGTGGCTTCGATTCTGATTGATCGCTGTCGGTAAGCTGCGGGGCTGCGAAATGTTTCGTCACCGAGAGGGTGATTGATTTCAAATATGGTAGGGTGAAATCAATTACTTACCATTTTAATAGTTTGAAATCATTGCTTGTGAATATAAGGGAAATCAATACTAATTAGTATGAAATCAATGAGAGATTAATCAATTAATTACATTAAGTAGAAATCAATCCCAGTTCAATCTGAAATCATTAGAAATCATTAGAGTGAAATCAATGACAATTAAAAAAGAAATCAATGAGAAATAAGTGTGCAATCAATGAGAAATCAGTCAAAAATCAATGAATAACTCGAAATTGTTAGGTACCCAACTATAGGATATACTAAATACTAAGGTGGTTAACTATATACATATACTTACTTTATCTACTAGACTATGATTCCTTTTCTAACAAGTAAACTTTATTCTATATTACACATACCTGGAGAGCGAAATCAATGTTGAAATCAATCATTTGTACTTAGTTTAAATTGCATTTTAAAGTGAAATCATTGCTGAAATCAATCCTTTTGGACTTTGTAATATTATTGGTCCAGTTTGAAATCATCGGGGAGATCAATGTAAATTCTAAGGGAAATCAATGTGAAATAAATGCGAAAATCAATGTGAAAATCAGTGTTATATAATATGGAAATCATTGCTAAAATCAATGCTAAATTTAATGATATTATAATACTTGTTTTATATTTATTTTCATCATACATAAATGTACATATTATGTAAAAGTGTTATAATAGTAATAATACTGCAGCTTAGAAACTTGGTCACGTGATTTCATCGTTCTACCATTTTTGAAACTAGTGCCCCTTTGTAAAGGCTATAGAATAGAATGAAATAATATATTGATTTTAGTATTTATTTCTCATTGATTTCCCTATGATATAACATTTATTTTCACATTCATCCCACATTGATTTCTTTTAGAATTTACATTGATCTCCCCAATGATTTCAAACTGGACCAATAATATTACAAAGTCCAAAAGGATTGATTTCAGCAATGATTTCACTTTAAAATGCAATTTAAACTAAGTACAAATGATTGATTTCAACATTGATTTCGCTCTCCAGGTATGTGTAATATAGAATAAAGTTTACTTGTTAGAAAAGGAATCATAGTCTAGTAGATAAAGTAAGTATATGTATATAGTTAACCACCTTAGTATTTAGTATATCCTATAGTTGGGTACCTAACAATTTCGAGTTATTCATTGATTTTTGACTGATTTCTCATTGATTGCACACTTATTTCTCATTGATTTCTTTTTTAATTGTCATTGATTTCACTCTAATGATTTCTAATGATTTCAGATTGAACTGGGATTGATTTCTACTTAATGTAATTAATTGATTAATCTCTCATTGATTTCATACTAATTAGTATTGATTTCCCTTATATTCACAAGCAATGATTTCAAACTATTAAAATGGTAAGTAATTGATTTCACCCTACCATATTTGAAATCAATCACCCTCTCGGTGACGAAACATTTCGCAGCCCCGCAGCTTACCGACAGCGATCAATCAGAATCGAAGCCACTGGTGAAAAAATGCACAATGGAACATGGCATGACAGTACAGTAAGTTTGGATTACATGACCCATTTGCTTTACCTTGCAGCTCGGAACTCATTCAGTGTATGCAAGTACTTCCCCTCTGGTCCACTTCGGTTTAAAGGGTCACCAAGTGCTACCTTTACTTTTAATGGGATGTTTCTCCCAGATCTCAGAAATAGCTATAAATTCCATTTATTATATAGGAACTGCGATATATATATTCTGTGTGATTGCTTTATCAAATAGCAATCCATCAGGCTACAGTAATATGACTTTCTACATCGACAGCGAGGTCATTGGTTATTTCGAATGAATGCCACCTGGATCTCAGGATTACCAATATAATGTTTTGGTTTACTCCAATACGTCTATAGTGCCAGGAGAACACATGTTCGTGCTGAAAAATGGGCAGGAAGGAGGTGGAAATATGTCATTGACTCTCTTCGATTACCTGATTTACTCGTAAGTTTTAGGTTTTATATTATAATCCTTACTGAGAAATATAGTTATGACAATGCTGTAGAGCAAAAAACCAACACGACTACTCCTGCTGACTCGTCATCCAGTCAAACTTTCCCAGCATCTACAAGTTCAGACACCAAGATACCAGCTGGCTCTGTTAGCATGGCATTAATTGGAGGCACAGTTGGTGCAATTGTTGGGGCACTGATCACAGTAACAATCATATGCATATGGGTCATTCGAAGGCACAGGAAACTTGTTTCTGAAGAACCCGACTATCCCAAATCAGCCTCAGGGGAGCAGCTTGACAATTGTGACATACCTGATACTAGTAGCACCTCACAACCACTCTAGAATACCTATGAAGATGGATCCCCTACAACCTCAAACTTTCCCATGGGATATGGAATTGGAATAGGAAAATATAGCCTGCGCTCCCCAGGTTATTAAACATTATTACGAGTTAAATTTGAAAACTCGTCAGATTGTCTCAATTATGAATCGCCCGATGAATGTAAGAAATCTGTGATTGTTACTATGACTCAGCATACTAGTGGATAGCTTTCCACAGCGTTAGAATCCTAGATTATTTAAACTTAAGCGAGCATTGTTTGGCAGAAAGTAGATTTTATTTCTAAACCATGACGCAAGACAGCATACATCATAAATAGAATTTATAATGAGAACCCTGAGGCATGTTCCTGAGAACTTGATCTTATCACGCCATGTATGAAGAGCTTTATTACCTCTGTACATCTACAATTCCCAAAGTTTTACTTGTTTATTATTGCAGAAGGTTGGCAGAAGTAATACTGTACAGTACATAGTGTGAGCAATGAAAGAGTTCATTCTATATGTCATAGTCTGGAACTGTACAGTGCAATGTAAATGTTTTAGCTCTGAACATTGAACATTCGATGCTTTGTGGAGGAAGATACTAGCTTGGGGGTATCTTCTTGACAAAGAATATGCGAGTGGAACGACGTCCGTCGTTCCTCCAGTTCTAGTGAGGTACAATACGAATTGAAATGGGGGTAACGAAAAACCTGAATTCAATGAGTGTATGTACGACAGTTTAAGTAGCTAACGAATGCAGTATGTATGAGTAAGCGACAGAAAGAATGAAATGAGGTACAGTAATGAAAAACACGAGATTTGCATCGCAGGCAAACTGCATGCTCTACAGCTTACTTTTTTAGAATTAGTGTATTCTCATCTCAAGATGCTGTAAACTTTGAAGTAAGGTAGTCATATAGATGAGTGGTACAAGGTGGTACATGCAATGAGTGCATTTAGAATTAGAAGCAGCCCAAGCACAATTGTTGTTGGCAGAGAGTGGTAGGTTGAAGGCAGGCGAGCACTGGATCGATTGACGTCAGATCTCGAAAGCATGATTAGAGAAGGTGTTTAGAACTAGAAGAAGGGGGGGAGGCCTCTTCCAGATGTGCCATGGCCACCTAGGATGGGTGGCTTCAAGATCAGCTGTCAATGTGTACCGATTCGGAAAGTGGCATTTGGCATATCTCACTTAAGATGTTTAGAAATTTAATCTGTGTTTCTAAACCCTGTGGAAAGCCACACAGTAGCAACAAATTCTAAATTTAAATGTTGCAGGGTACAAGTTTACCAAAGGTCGCTAGATATGAACGATGACGTGCATGGGATTATGCTAGAGGACTCTAGTATGGTCTAACTATTGTCGTGAGCTCCTATGATGGCTACCAAAAATTGATTTGGCTGTGTGCTCTACATTTCCGATAAGCTCAGTAAGGTGCCTTTATTCGTGATACCTACCACCAAGGCATACCTGAGCTTGTGGCGAAATGTTGTGTTGATGGGTGATAAGAGTCAGCGCATATCAGTTCAGTAGAGGTGGAACCTCGAATTGATTTTGGTCCGTCAATACTAGTACATGGATCATCAATGCATCAATCACAAAGCGATTTCATTATATTTCTTCTCTAGGGTTTCAAGTTGTTCATTCCTTTCCTCAAGTAACTTGAATGGGTTCCAGGTATAGCTCATTAATCCTCATTTCAGCTGTTACGAACGCTATTCTTGTCAACGTCACTGTGGACGACTCGTTACCAGACCCATTGACAACAAACAACATTACCTATCTTCCATCTGAGGGTGAATGGACCAGTGGCTTAACCTGTAGTACATGCAAAACAACTATAGATGTAAACCTTATGCATGAGAATACATGGCATGATAGTACTGTGAGTTCGCAAATGGTTATAAAGTTAAAACATATATATATGATAGCTATCTTCAATGTATAGAACTTCCCATACTATCTTGGACCTCCTAACGCAACATTCAAATTCAATGGTATTTTTACCTCGTCATATAGCAAGGTTAAAGTTGCTATAATTTAGCGGTTTAGGGACGGCCATATACGTTTTCTGTGCCATTGCCTTATCGACAATAAATCCAATAGGTTATAGCGATATGTCATTTTACATCGATGGCGAACGTGTTGGCAATTATACAAGAATCCCGCCTGGAATTCAAGGTTATGAGTACAACGTACCTGTGTATTCCAACACGACTTTGTTGCCAGGACCACATACCTTCATGCTTCAAAACGGGCCTTACCCCGCACAGAAGGGAAGAGAGACATTGACACTTTTGGATTACATTGTTTACTCGTAAGAACATTAGCAAAATTTATCTTTAAATTTCTCCAGCTAATAAAATTTAGATATGATAATGGCATAAAGTTAGCAAAGCCCCCAACCCCAACCCCAAGTTCAACTCCAACACCATCTTCATGTTCTGGATCTGGATCTTCGAAATCGATTGGAATAGCCATAGTAATTGGAGTGGTGGTAGGTGCGGTTTTAGGGATAGCAATTGCTGCCCTCGTAATATGGTACTTGGTGCGACATAGTGAGAAAGCAAAATTTGTTAATCAATTGGACGCCATGGGATCGTCGCCAAGGATAATTGCACTTCAACCTTATGTAAAGTCATGCGGTGCAGTCAGTCCAATTGCGCGCCAAGCTGGGGGATTTTCTCCATCCGTGAAGGAACGCTTGCATATCTAGGGAATGCCAGAATATTAGATGTATATAAATTTAAGATAGTATACTTACTACTACATACTGCGGTTACTAAACTGACTTGGGGCCCACTGGGTGGCTTGGTCGTCTCCAATCGCTGCCCCGTCCCGCTCAATCGTTGAGTATCACCAGATAGCGCAATGCGCGTTGTACAGCTCCTGTAAAATTTTCATTTGGGGTTATGTGTACATATGTTAATAAGGCCGACAAGCGGCAGAGCCCACTACCTCAAGAATTTGACGGTTTCGATGATCTGAAATACATAGTGGCTACAGCATAGCATTAGTTAATACAGAATGGGATTGAACACTCAAACGGTACAGTATTCAGACAGCTCTCATAGGTTTTTCGTTCTACTATGTACAAGTGTTCTAAGGAGAACATGAGAGTATGTATGTAACCAGGAAGTGAATGGAGAACAGATATCTAAATACTCAGAAACCTTTACCGTTCCTTTGCCTGGTACTGCTGACTGGTATGTGGTTACATTTCGTTTTCAATAATTACATGAGAGATGTTTGCTGGAAGATGATGCAATCCGGATTCTAGACGAATCATCAACGTAAGACGATACGAAATAAGGGATGAAACAACATCACATACATACGAGTGACAATACAAAAATTATGTTGTAGTTATACCTGTAGCCGCTATACACCAACGGTCTGAACGGGGATCAAAACGATGGGAAGTTGTGAGGTCGGAACAAGATTACGTGTTCGCCACTGAAAGTGCAAGTAGCAAGTGCCAAGGTTGTGGTCGTGCCATACGGAAGGAGGGAGGAGGGTCATCGTAGGCGGGAAAATTGACGTGATGGGCCAGTAGTGGTGCGACGAGAAGGTGGAGATGGGTACAATGATGTTGCAGTGGGAGGGGAGAAGGGGAAACGGGAAGAAAGGAGAAGGGAGGCGGTGGTGGTAGTTGGAGAAAAGAGTCGTGCGGGATCGGGATGGAGTTGAATTTGTCGGCAGCAATGTTGTGGTCATGACGCGGGGGAGAAGAGAAGAGGAAAAGAAGGGAGGAGGGAAGAATGGTTCTTAGCACCGAGTATCAGCCAGCGAATGGACGGGAGTCACAGTACCTCACATCCACCTCCCACGTCCTGGAGAACCAACTGCATTGGGCTCGTTCAGAATGTGAAGCATGCTCGGCGCAAGGGAGTAGAAGGCAGCGCTGCGACGTGCGGACCGGACAGACCATCCAAAGCTGTGCAAGCAACTTTAGAAGATGCGAGTAACGAGGGGACGACAACAGTTTTCGAGGAGGAAGAGACCACAGTGATCCTCGTACACACAGAGAAAACCACCATGTTATTTCTTCACTTCATATATTCAGCTGTTACGAGCCTCTCCCTCCAAATACGCCATCGCTTCCTTCCACTCCATCCTCTGCCACCCGTCTCGTGTAACGAGCGAGGAATAATAACTTTCTTCCCTCCCCGCCTAATGACGTGCTCTTCATTTTCGAGCGCTTCATGTGGAGGATGGACGTATAGGCTCCCCTGGATGTTCGATACGATCGACAGCCCCACACAATGACGGTCCTCTTTAGCGGTTTCACCGGGATGAATATCCATGTCAGCTCTATTTGAATGTTGAACTTCATCCGCATCTGCACGGGGAGGATAAACAGCATCCCACATCGCCTCGCTCATTTCACAAGGTACAATCTCGCCGTGCTCGATAAGCAAAAGTAGCATGTCCAGCGCGAGACGATGAAGTACTGACTGCTTCCTTTCCGGAAGCAGAGCCGAAGGCGACGATGGAGAAGGGGTGAGAGAAATAAAGGATGTTGTATCCGCCGCCCCCTTCGCTATAGTAGGTAGATATGCAGGTGTGTTTTTGAGCCTCGGAGAGTGGTGGGGGTAAGGCTGTGGTGCAAATCTCTCAAGGCCCCTAGCGCGTCCCACTTATCCCAAGCAAAATACGTCATCCAACGATACAGTAGCCACTTTACGCGTAAAGCGCATGGACCATGCCTGGGATTGATAAGAAGGGATTTTCGAGGATCAAACCGCGGATTCTTGTGTAATCCTCTACTTGGGTCATTGTTACGCAATTTGCAGGCGATGTATGGTGTGACTGGGTTGCAGTAGAAGTAGCATCCAACAACCTGGGAGAAGAATCAGGCAGCTTGCTGAGGAGGCATATGCCAGCTGCTCCGCCTAACGAGTGTCCGTAAACTACTATACGTGCATTTGGCCGCCTCTGGAGTGTGTAGTGCAGCACGGAGAGGTAGTCGGCTGTGATCCCGCACTGCGTAGGGCAACCTGGGGAGCTCTAAAATCCTCTTGGTGCGACTGCCAATATAGAAGTGAAGGAAGAGTGTGAGGCGAGAAGGGATTGGAAGACGGGCAGATGATGTAGTGCATTTCCTGTAGAAAATCGTTAGTTACTAATGTAGTGAGGAGATCAAGCTCGTACCTTGGAGGTATAGCATGAAAACTCCCGGCCCATCCTCTTTCTGCGCCTTAGTAGAACACACATAGATCCCTGAAAGCACAGTCCGATACTAGGCACACGAACTTCCTCCACTCACAACCCTCTGAGAAAATCCGTAGGTACTTCATCTAGCGCGTTTTTCGCGCATTTATACGCGCATAAGGCATATATATGATCTTGCCTTGGAAGAGGTACAACATTAAGCACTGTAAAAGAGTCATTAGAGATCTGAAGAGAACGAAAACGAGAATATAGAGATACCCTATAAGTCCAAAGCGTGATTAGAAATCCAAATACAACGCTTGCTATGATCGATGGAGAATGGGGTGTAGGAAATCCTGTGCCATTGGCAAGCCCTATGGGTATGTATCCCAGAACTAAGCTTCTGCATGTGGCCATTGGTGAGGGTTCGGTAGTTGAACTTGAACGGCTCTTTTTTCGATATAAGACATGTCTGGGGATTAATGTAGACAATGTGTTTCGCTTTGAAAGAGATATTGGCCCAGTTGTATTGTTTCTGCTGGAGAAGAGGAGAGATATGGGGGGATGACGCTGGAGTATGGCATGCGGCACACACATGGTCTCAGCGTGTACGTAGATATATATACCTGTTTGTACGTAGTATACAGCATCAATCCATCCTGGTACCCAACCGCCATGACCGCTCGGGCTACTCCATTGTGGTGACGAGAGTGTTCTTTGTTCACTGCGCTACCTATGGTGGATTGATCACCGAGTTCTCAGCATTGTCTTATTGCTTGCTTGGGTTTCGCTCCTGGATCAGTGGTTCATTTGGATTCGTGTTGTCAAGCTTTACTCCAGCCTTGCGAGTTGTCCGCTTCCAGCTAACGAAGCATGTTCATGTTCATCCTTTCCAACCTCGTTATCTTTCACCACGCATTATTTCGTCGCCACACATCACACAGCCATGTTGCATCCATGCACCCACACATCAGGATTTTATAGAGGTTTTTTGGTTATCGCGCGCGCATCACTTGGGAAGCACCCGGATTTTTACTGTTTTGGTACGATTTTTGTCGCAACGAGGACGTTGCTTTTTAAAGGGGGGGTAGATGGGTTACACTTTGGGTTGTCGCGCAGGGTCATCACACAGGGTCATCACGCAGTCTCTTCAAGTCTTTCTGAGATTTGTGGTGTTTTACTTCG
This sequence comes from Cyathus striatus, assembly GCA_025738555.1. Lineage (NCBI taxonomy): Eukaryota > Fungi > Basidiomycota > Agaricomycetes > Agaricales > Nidulariaceae > Cyathus > Cyathus striatus. The sequence continues at coordinate 861,226 of JAOVFP010000022.1, forward strand.
GGTTCTTTCAAAATGGCTCGCTGCAAGAATCTTCGCACTGCAAGCGCTTCCTTGCACTCGGCCCTATGATTGGGGGGTGGGGAAGGTTCGGTCGGGGTGAGTAGTTAGGGGTTTTGTTTAGGATCGCGACGAGGACGTCGCTATTTTGAAAGGGGGGCACATGGAGTATGGCATGCGGCACACACATGGTCTCAGCGTGTACGTAGATATATATACCTGTTTGTACGTAGTATACAGCATCAATCCATCCTGGTACCCAACCGCCATGACCGCTCGGGCTACTCCAACGCAAACGTCGAGCTCATCGTCAGCGAGTGACAGCAACGAAATGAAGTTCTGTTGGGTTGTGTTTAGTAACGACGTTAATGTACAACAAAATCAAACGTGTATCCCATGTTTACGCAGCAGCCAACCACAGCGTTGTGCCAGTTAATGACTAGACAAAGACTAGTTAATATAATGGTCGATTGCAATGAGAAAGCTGCGAAGATAATAGGTACTGGTACTATAAAATTTAAACATGGAGAATAGCACACGACGAATCATAAGAACGTACTTATGTGTTATGCTCAGTATCTCTGTATGTCGCGGAGGAGCATAGCAAGTATTGCATAATCCCTGTTAATATTCGGTAGCTTTATGTCATCCAAATCCTAGATCTTGCACCATATCAAAAACACATACCTCACTCAAAAATACTCTTGAAGACGCCACAAATTTAGGGAACACAAGGAAGAGATGGAAAGTGGAGGTAGTTCAAGTTGAATATGTCGTGCCGATCTACTACATCTATGTGCGGTGATCATACAATGTGAGCACATCATTATGGAATTGGTACATCTGCCTTCATTCACTTCAACATGAGCATTGTCTCCAGATTTGATCAATTCCAGAATTTATTCGGATGTGGCTTTTATGCTCAAATTGGACGATATTCCGAATTTTCATCCTTGTATCACGAATACCTCATTCCATACTTACCTAATAATCCTGTACTTCTGTACTCCAGACGTGACATTGATTTAGAATAGGGGTTTCCAATCATAAGGCGATCGGACAACATATGCATACGGAATTCCGTTTTATAATCAGCGATAGAGTGTCCACTGCGTCGTAAATTGAGAGGCACACTCGTATTAGTCATCACATTAACTACGCGCAATTAGTGCTCAACATTTCAAGCGAGCTGACGACAAGTATTGGACAAATATTGACTCAGTTATCAGTCAATTGACTTGACTTAAACTGTTGACTTAGTGATCGACTGGCACAACGCTGGCCAACCAGGAGTAAGGCAGATTTAGAGGATGACGACGACAGTTACCGAGAAGCCGGTGACAATATCGAGAATCGAGATATGTACAGCATAAGGCACAAGCAATTGTTGAATTGCGGCGTAAGGAAAACCTTTGAGAAGTTCAGTCTTCAACTTAAAGCCTCTCCAACAATAGTTATTTCGCAAATCCTTAAACTCAACTGCGAGTATCAGTTAAATGAAGTTTTATAACAACGGAAACAATCCCACATGCTGCATCAAAATTTAAGTCATAATCATATACCAATAATCGCCTTAAAGGCTTCATAGCACTGAAAGATTACACGTCTGTTGTCCAGAGGTTCCATCCCACGTGAGCGCAAGAGGCCACGACGAGGGACGGGCGGATAACAAAACTCCACGCGGGTTTCCTCTGGTGGATATGTCCCATGACGAATATGATAGCACAGACTATTGGTGACAGGAATTTTAACGAACACGGGTGTTGTGCCCACCATAACAATGCCGGGCATGACCTAGGAGGGCAATGCTCAGAAAGGGTCAACAAACTTTCGAAATGACTTACCTTTTCTGTCAAAGGAGGAAGTCCAGTCCCTCCCCCCCTTTGCGTATTATTACGCTCAAAGGCTCCAACAGCTTCTGCTACAAGCTGAGAAAGCGCATCAAAAGGATCACTGGCATACTCCCTATCCACTTTCTGGGCAACAAGAAGGATTTCATTCCTAGATGCATCAATGATACAGATGTCGGTTTTTGTGCGCTTGACTTCGCCGCAAATAAGGAACTCAAAGTCCATCCACCTACATTCCACTCTTCGTCGATGAACATAACCTAGAAGTTTGAACAGGTGAACGGTGAAATCATCAGAGGCATATTCATTGACCATGGAAAATTTGAGGTGAGTAAGTAACTCTGCGTGGAGATCGTTTTGCATAGCGCTAGCATCTGAATTGGTTAAAAGTTCTGGATCAACCGATGGTTCTGGGAACTCCTGTGACGTGTAAAGTCATTAGCGTGTTCCAAGTTTCGAGGGCTTTAGCGAAACTGATCTAAGGTAGACGACTTTCATAATCGACCAACGTCACATGATTAGCGTGACACATCCTAAAATGGCAATTTCTGCGGCAGCCAGACTAATTAGTTGAATAACTTCATAGCCAGGCGTGTTCTTGTAGATATGGCTCCAGGGAATTGTGAATAATATCATATTACACGTATATATGTCTTTATATTTCAAATAAATCATGTCTATGTTAACTAGTGGAAGAAATAGTGTTATATGTATGGTACAGAGCGTGGAAATGATGCATTAAGGTCGTGTCGTGTCCTCATCATGCTAATTATTGACCTAATATGCCTATGCGAAAGAGGTCAATTCGATCTGCCATAGGAAATCTCACCAAAACTGCAGCTGAACATGCATGTAAAAAGATAAAATGTGAAAATTTGAAGCCAAAGCAAGGGAAAGAGAATAAATCTGTAAGTGTAATGTGTCAGTACATGTTTGTTTAGATACTAAAACATACCTATATCAGTCTAGTACAGAAATACCAACTGAAAAGAATGGATGAAGATGTTCTTGAGAAGAACACACTGGCAGCATTGGAATCCATACCTTTGCAGACAATGCGATGATTTGCGAACAGGTCTCTTAGGTTTATGGATGCATATGAGAGGGGGTTGAATGGAAGGCAGGCCGCATGGGCAACACAGGTATACTGTGGACATCGTGTCCTTCCAGCTGACATTTATGATGAGCTTGAGAAAGCAAATGTCTTCTAAATGTCCCACAAGAAGATTGATCATGGTTCTGAGCACTGAGCGCTGAGTGATAACCAAGTGATTGATCAACTTCTGAGACTGATGTAGAATTAAAGCAAGAAAATACAACTCCTCAGTGAGCACTCACTCAAAAATTATGAAATTTTGTAGATATACTCTATTCATTCATATGTATAAATCCCTGGAGTAATATTTTCTATAATGTATCATACTATTGCTCTATTACCTTTTCGAAGAATAATTTCCTTTTTAAGATGAATTGTCACAGCGAAGTAACGCTCACGTGACGTTGGTCGATTATGAAAGTCGTCTACCTTACCTCAGGCTGTAAGCCAAACATTGTAACAGGGTCCACCATATTGAGGCTGATATGATAAGAGTCCAAGTCATAGAGATTCCAGGCATTGCCAGACTTGGGGGAGTGAGTGAGGTCAGCCATGGTGGTCATTGGTAAGTAAGTAGCTGTGTGGGTGCAAGTTTAGTCAGTTGCAACAGTTGTTCAATATTTTAATATCCGATTGAAAGCTCTTGTGACGGTTACGTAATGGCATTTACATAGCATTTCATTAAATTTCATTCGTTACATGTACATTAGTCTCCACTCAAGACATTCACAATCGATTGTCTCGACTTGGACTTTGTTGAGCGCTTGAGCCTACATGTTACATATGTAAGTACATGCCAGAAAGGAGATAAAACGAACTACCTAAAGGGAATGTATTGAAGCATATCATGGTGCCCAAGCAAAAGGAAGGCCACTACAAAAATAAAAATAAACCCAAACAACCACAAGACCAAAACGGAAATATTTGTCGCTGGATGTTGCTGTGGACACCTCAAGTATAAAAACAGAAGCAACAGCAACTTCACCTCGCTTGACGCATCATGAACCAATAGCGACATTATCAATTATGTGTCCACAGGCATCCGCCCACTAAAAGACAGAAAAATAAATCACATGTGAATATTTGTCCGTGGATGCTGTAGATGCCTCGAGTATGCAAGTAGACTCGTACATGTGCAATGGCGCTTCATATACCCATTTCTTCCATACATGTACAGTATACACCACAAAATGCGGGAGGGCCCAATGAGGTCTTTGAAGAAGATAATATTCTATAAAATCCCATCCGATAGATTAAGTTCTCCTTTCGTTACTTCTGCTCTAGCTGGTGTGAAATTTATTTTACGCGTCCGCCCACTGAAACAAAGAAAAATAAATAAACCGCCTGAAGTGCGCAAATAGAAAAAGGAGCATGGAAAGAACATGTGCAAACGCTTCATGCATTAATAACGCATCAATAGCAACAAATGCTGTGCTTAACATTCAATATTCATCAATGCCCAGAAGTATGTATAACCATTCCTTACAGTTTCAGTGCTTGATGTAAGAATATCTTTTCCATTTAGCAGTGATAATACTCCTTTTTGAACTTGTTGTTGTAGCTGTGTGACATTATAAATTACGCGTTAGCCCACACAGAAAAGAAAGAAACACAAAGCCAAATGGAAATATTTATCTCTGAATGTTGTTGTGGATGCCTTGTGTGTGAAAATAGAAGAAGACAACATACCCGTGCATTGATATCAAGATATGACAGTTTAGAACTTGTAAACACCGTTCGGCAGTACGGTACACGCACCCACCTTCAGGTACCAATGCTCATCGGAACATTTCTTGATTGATATTGAACTCACAGAGTAGGTTCAACCCTAAAACGGACAAGAGATATTATCTCGAAACCCTTTTTAAGAGACAAAACAATATGTAACTTATTTACTTATCTTCCGCCATCATGGCTAATAACATTCACTCAGCCAAGTCTGCAAGCAACTGGACTAACAGTGACTTAGATTCATATCACATAACTCTCAATGAGAAACATGCCCTTACATTCTTTGGCATACAGGTATGCGTGGATAAGTTTCTCTAAAGCCCTTGGTATTACTAAGACTAACGACTTTGCACATTACAGACATTACCACAACCCTCAGTTCATCAAGAAATACTAAACAATACCAATGTTGATGATATGCAACAAGAAATACATGCTATGTGGCTCGCTCACCTTGAAAGTGCCATGATAATACAAGGAAGTGAAAAAGCCGTAGACATTTTTACCATTATGCTTTTCATGATTATGGGTTATTCTTGTTGACAACGAACTGCTGACGAGGGAAGGAACCTCCCTCTCTTTATTTGCGGCAAAAGATGGAATGCAGAAACTGATGTCTGCATCGTTGATAGAACTCAGAATGGTATTCTTCTTCTTGTGCAGGAGGACAAGAGGTTGGAGTCAGACACTGAGCATGTCAAAGCAAAAGCTCAGCTAGTAGCAGAAGCAGTTGCAGCCTTTCATGAGAATAATAAGATAAGGATATGGTACCGACACTCCAGCTGGCTGACCTCGACAACAACCATGCCCAAAGGACCCACTCTACAACTTTCTGATACTCATCACTGGACTCCAGACAACCTAAGCTCCTGAATGACACCAAAAACACTACTCATTGATTGATAACGAACAACACAAGCAACTCCAGCATGTCAAATGGACTGCCACCTGGTGGGCTCCCAACAGGGGTCTGCCAAGAAACAAACACACCTCCCATTTGCAGTAAAGAACTCAACAAGAATAGAAGATACATGGCAGGAATTAATAGAACTAAAAGTGCTGACGGGTACTCAAAAATCAGTCTCGGACTACTCAAAAGCCCTCCAGAAACTCATCAATGCAGAAGCACAGAAATCACCCAAGAAAACAATAATGACTCAACTTGTAAAGCTCCTAGAATATACGGCGGCAGGAGAATCCCCAGCAGAAATGAATAAGCAATCAGCTTTAGAAATTAGAACGGTAACAGATGCACTCTCCTCTGAATTTGACACTCTGAGAGATACCACAGGAAACATTAATGCTGGACTAGACTCATCAGTACTGGAACTTAGATCTGCAATCGGGGACATAGCCAAAACTCTAGATGAAGGCATGAAGAAGCTAGGCAACAAACTTGACTCTCTTCCTACACCAATACTGGGGCAAGGTGAAACTCTCTACTGGGATGCAGCTCTGCGTGGGACCTCTGCACCTGTGCCCCCCATGATTGACCCTAGGCTACAGGCAAAAATTAGCATTCAACGGCAACAATTCCTCCTTGGGGCAGAACATCTAGGACAGGCTGCACCTAAGGAACTAACTCAACACCAGCTCAAGGACAAATTCAGTAAAGCCCTTCAAGAGGCTTCTGGCGATACCAAGATGATCTTCCACACTGTGACTCGAATCTCCAATGGAAGTATACTGGCTGAGGCCGAATCGGATGAAGCAGCCAACTGGCTCAGGAACACTGGACAAGCTAAGATGGTAACAGACTCACTTGGGGCTACAAACTCCTTCTGACGGCGACTATATCCCATTATGATCAGAATGGTACCAATAACCTTTGACCCAGCAGATGAAAACCACATCATGGAATTGCTTCAAAGAAATGACATTAAAAGAGAGGACTGGGGGAATGCTTGCTGGTTTAAGCCAGTCGAGCGAAGGCGGCCAGACCAGAAATTTGCAAACCTTTTGATATCGCTTGCTGATGAAAGTAAAACAAATGAACTTATCACCCGAGGGATCACTATTTGCAACATGTGGCGTGAAGTGGCTAAGCAAAAGAAAGAGCCACTTCATTGCCTAAGATGCCAGCAGTGGAACCACATAGCAACAGAATGTGCTCAGACAAAGGATACCTGTGCAACTTGTGGGGGGGAGCACAGAACTAACACATGTGATGAGAAAGAGAAACGGTGGTGCGTATCATGTGACAATAACTCACACAGCAGCTGGGACAGGAACTGCCCCTCCTTCCAGGCCAAATGTGACAACATGGACAGACGCAATCCTGAAGCCTCCCTCCCCTACTACCCCGCAGAGGAAGCATACACATGGTTGCCAGATATTCACCAACCTCGCGAGCCCACCATGCCCCACAGCTGGCCACAGCAAGAACATGTAATCCCAATTCAGGACCTACCCAGAGGTCGAGGGTTGGGGTCACAGTGACAACATTGGGAGAGACACCGCCAGGGGGATGAAAGGTGGGGATGGGCTGAGGAAGACAGGAATGGGCAACTACCCCCTCCTTTGACAGGAACCAATGCAATAGAAACCAGGCGAATGCCCCCTCCCCATTTCAATGAACAGTACTGACACCGATCTCACCAGGTTAAGGATATTACAACTAAATATTAGAAAATCACCTGCAGCTCACTGGGACCTATCTAATTGCCCCCTAGCAACTGACTGGGACATAATCCTTGTTCAGGAACCTAACATCATATTTACTAATGACATACACACCCCTAATAACTTCCACCCTGTAATTCCTACTAATTGCCACAATCTAGAACATCCTGTCTGGTTGGTTATCTGGGTCAACAAGAATATTTCCACCAGCCAATGATCTATTATCGACATACCAGATACTAATGACATTTCTGCCATCCAAATACGCAATGGTCATCACACAATAAACATATTTAATATTTATAATGACTGTCAACACGCTGACTCTCTATCTTCCCTTAGCAATTACCTGACTACACAACAGCAACTAGGACGGGAAGACCACTTCAAGAACATGATATGGGCGGGGGACTTTAACCGGCACCACCCTATGTGGGACAGCAATGAGGACATCCGACTCTTCACTACATGGGCAATGGGACAGGCAGAACAGCTTATCAACCTCCTTCAAGATTGGGCCATGGTAATGGCTCTCCCAAAAGGAATTCACACCCTGCAACACTCAGTGGGAGGATACTCGCGACCTGACAATGTCTTTTGCTCAGAGGGGATCATGGACTTGTTAATTGAATGCAACGTCAAACAGGAAATGAAACCTGTGAAAGCAGATCACTTCCCCATCGTCACAACATTAGACCTGTCAATGGAACAGGTAGATCATGTACCGTCTCCTAACTTCCACCTAGCTGATTGGAAGAAATACGGGAGGCTCTTGACAATGAACTGGCAACACTATCTCCCCCCATGGCAATCAGATCGGAACAGGATCTGGGTATAGCAATAGGTCAACTGACAGATGCCTTAAAAAGAGCCATCACCTCAGCCATTCCAATCTCTCATCCATGCCCACATTCCAAAAGATGGTGGAACCATGAACTGAACACTATCAGGATGCAAGTCAACAGAGCACAAAGAATGGCTAACTCCCACAGAGCGACTCCAAACCACCAAGCACATCAGACTCTCCAGCAACAGGAGATCCTATATGAAAAGGTCATATTGGACGCAAAGAAAAAGCACTAGACAGATTTTCTCAAAGAGGCAACTGATGAAGACCTCTGGACAGCCCACTGCTATCTCAAGAAACCTACTGGGGACGGAGGCACTCCCCACATACCATCCCTACTGGTACCAATGGAAGATGGAACACAAGCTACAATCTCCGAAAACGAACACAAAGCCACAGAATTTGCTAAGACCTTCTTTCCCCCTCCACCTGAGCAATCATACATACCGGCTAACTTTCCATACCCACAGCCGCTACCAGATCCAGACCCCATCACCAAAGAACAGATCCTGCGACAAATATCAGCCCTTTCCCCCTACAAGGCTCCAGGCCCTGACGGTATCCCCAACATTATACTTCAGAAATCTGCTGACCGTATTACAGACCATCTTTTCTACATATACAGTGCTATTCTAGCCAACAGCTGGTATTTTGATGGATGGAAGGAGTTCACCACAGTTGTAATCAAAAAACCTGGTAAACCCTCCTATCAGACACCTAAAGCATACTGGCCAATCGCCCTCCTGTGCACAATGTCCAAAGTGCTGACGGCACTAGTCACAGAAGATGTCATCAGACTGATTGAGAAACACAGCCTGCTCCCTTCAACTCACTTTGGAGGCCGGCCTGGATGTACTACAACAGATGCACTACACTACCTTGTGGACAGGATCAAAACGGTGTGGCAGAAAGGGAAGGTTGTCTCAGTGCTATTCCTTGACATAGAGGGTGCCTTTCCCAATGCAGCAACAGACCGGCTTATCCACAACCTAAGATGAAAAGGCATTCCCGAAATCTATATCACATTTATTGCAAACATACTCCAAAATCGGAAGACTAGAATGGGGTTTGACAACTTCGTATCTGAACTAATAGCACTATGGAACGGCATTGGACAGGGTGACCCCCTCTCCATGATATGTTACATACTATATAACACAGACCTTCTGGACATTCCTCAACACCCGAATGAAGATGCACTGGGTTATGTGGACAACAGCAATCTACTGGCAGAGGGCGACACGCTGGAGGAATCAGTGCAGAGACTCTGTTGCATGATGGAATGGCAAGGAGGTGGATTTGAATGGAGTAGGAATCACAACTCCAAATTTGAGTTATCCAAACTAGCAGTTATGCACTTCTCAAGGAAGACCATCACTGACGCTAATGGCAGGAGATCCCCCATGACCGCCCCCCACTCATACTTGAGGGTCGTCTGGTCACTGAAGTCAAATCACACTGCTATCTTGGACTGCACATCGACAACAAGCTCTTATGGAACATACAGGCTCAAAAAACAATAGAAAAAGGAACAAAATGGGTGCTCTTACTGGGCAGGCTTGCAAAACCCTACTCTGGTCTCAGCATTGACATGGCGCGAAGACTTTACATCTCAGTAGTCCTACCTAAGATCACATATGGCACTGATGTCTTTTATGTTCCCCCACACAGGCCCAACACCCCCAACTGCACTCGACAAACTGGATCAGTATCACTCCTAAAACACCTCAACACAGTCCAACGAATCGCAACCAGGGCTATCACCGGCAGCTTCAGGACGACCCTGACAGACATGCTGGACGCTCATGCAGAGGTACTACCAATAGGACTGGCAATGGAAAAAGTCTGCTATAGAGGCCTCACCAGGTTGTATACTCTCCCCCCTCAGCATCCACTACACTCAATCATTACACGTAGCCACACAAACCAAGTAGGAACACGACACCTGACCACCCTCCAACGGCTGATTCGACTCTACAAGCCTCCACATCCAACTCGAATGGAAACAATACAACCAGAAACATGCCCACCAACATACACTAAAAAATTTCAGACACACATTGCACCCACCAGGAAGGACTCAATCGAAATAGAAAAAGGACTTAACGATATAGTGCGTATATACACAGACAGGTCAGGGCAAAACGGACAAGTGGGAGCATCAGCAGTAATGTACCTCAACAGAAACCGAGAACCCACTGAACAGCTACGATATCACTTAGGACCGACAAGCAAACACACAACATATGAAGCAGAGGCAGTAGGAATACTAATGGGCGCGTGGCTCTTGAAACAAAACCTCCCGGTACACCCAGACCCAAGCTCCATACTGACGGACGGCAAATCAGTCATTCAAGCCCTCGACAAGAAGAAACTGGCACCGGCACAATACCTACGCAAAGCTATACTGGACGGAATGGCCCAGGCAAGAGCTATGGACACTCAACGCAACGGGAGGCCGTCGAACCGCGATATCACACTGCGATGGATCTCAGGACACAGTAACGTCACAGGAAACGAAGCAGCAGACAAAGCACCAAAAGACGCAGCAGCAGGAACAAGTTCCCCCCTACTCAGTCTCCCACCACTACTACGCAGGCACGGCGGCCTTCCAGTGAGCCTAACGGCAATACGAGAACGCATGACAAGAGGGCTCAAAGAGAAATGGAAAAACATACATGAAATGTCAATTCGGAAGGATCGTCTCAAAAGACTAGGAGTGGACTTCCCCTATCGCAAGTTCAGAAGCCTCATGGGAACACTCAAACTACCACGACCACAGGTGTCTATCTTAATACAGCTACGCACAGGCCACGCCCCACTAGCAGACTACTTACACAGATTTAAACGCGTAAACTCCAGTAAATGCGAAAAATGCTGGAACCGGCTTCATATCACGACATGAGAAACAGTGAACCACTTTTTATTCGAATGCCCAGAATACGCAAGGGAGCGGCACGCCATGAACAGAACACTGGGCCGAAAGGCAAGGGACTTCGAGTACATCATGAATGTTGAAGATGGCATTAGAGAGGTCCTAAAATATGTAGGGGCCACAAAGAGATTCTCGGAACAATATAGGTGAGGTAGTCTTCAAAACCACAGAACATACGATAAGGCAATGTATCTTCACACAGAGACAACATCGCGACAGCAAAAATTGCCAATAACACATATCCGGCACCCACACTACCCGCACTCATACTGTGGGACGCGCTGGACTCGACTTCCACTCAGCACAACGGACAGATGCTGAGACTCAACGGACAACGAGACCTGCTTTACCACCTTGGTCAGCTCGGCTCCACACTATGCTCCTCTCCACACCGGAGACGGGTACTCACTAGATACAACATCGAACAGAAGAACAAGAGGGAAAGGAGGCGGGGAGAGTAGGAAGGAGAAGCGGGGAATGAATACATAGAAAAATGCAGCATATGTAAAGTCTGACATAGGGCACGCCCTAGTAGACAATAAACCTGACTCAAAAATAAAAATAAAAATAAAATAAAATAAGATAAGGATAGAGAATGGACTCCCTCTTTTGGAGGAAGCTGTGAGTATTTCGCAAGTTTGTTGACCCTTTTCTGAAATTTTTTTTTCTTAGGTCATGCCCGGCATAGTTATGGTGGGAACATTGCCAGCATTCTTTAAAATTCCCGTCACCAGAACTCTGGCAACTCATATTCGCAACGGGACCTATCCTCCGGATGAAACCCGTGTGGACTATTGCTATCCACCCGTTCCTCATCGTAATACCATGTTTACAGATGGTATGGTGCCTTTGGACAACAGACGTGTGATATTTCAGTGCTATGAGGCCTTTAAGGCAATTATTGGTATATGACCTGGATGTAAATTTTGATGCAGCATGTATAATGGGGATTGTTCCACTGTTATAAAGTACGCGAAATACGGATTTGCTAAACTCTCTGAGACTGCGCCCTAGTTTCAAACATGTCCATATCGAAAGCACTAGTAACAACATTGTTTCTCAAGCTCGCTGCGACGCGTATGAATGCTACAACTAAATATTTTTCACTTTTTGGCTGATATGTGATAAGAAAATGATAATGTATACTTAAATCCGATCTGCATTGTGACTGCATATATTCTGTATAACTTTGAATTCAATTTTTCAGCCTGTAACATATGTTTCTTTCCCACAACCGAGTCATGGTACACTGTAGAGCAAATAGTATGCAACACGTCGCGTCACTGAAGTCCCATCGTCACCTCCCATCTCACGTCAAAAAATCCCGAGATAGGCCCTCGCTTCTTTCAACACCGCATCCTGCGACAACCACACAAACACTACTTGAATGACAGAAATGAGTTTATTTCCTTCCTCGTCGCTGGAGATTGTTGGTACACCTTAGCAGCCTCAGCTAGAGGATGTACAGTACCCGACTTCGCACTTCCGAATTCCTGGAGAAATAATCGAACTGGGCTCGTTGAGAATGTGGAGCATGTTCAGCGCAAGACGCTAGAGGGCTGAGCTGAAAGATCATGTAGTACTCGCACATGTGTGGCTGTGTCCGTCTTGCAAGTTGCCAGCCAATTCCGGACCACTGAGCCCGACGCTGGCCTCAGAAGTGAGTATAAGTACAAGTACAATAATTATTATTAAGTAGTACTCAATTTTTCAGTCGAAGTTATAATTATTTACAACTACACAAATATATATTTATGGAAGCCTGAAAGCTGGTATTAGGGAAGCTCTCACTCTTATGTACGTCGCGAAGCGGCGTACATTACATGTTGATTTACTTATTGGAGTTAAATAGCAGCGCAAGCGTTTGAGAAAATGGTGGGCGATGGAAGAGAAGCGACGTGGGCAGATGCCTTGGAGCCGAGAGGCCCGAGACCAGCCGAGACTTCGCTCAGTTGGACACCAGATGCCAGATACGGAATATTGTTATTATGAATATATCCGGCATCCTTGCTCATGCAATCAGCCAACAATCAGCCGTCGAATCTCTTTCACCCGTCTCTCATTGTGCACGCTTGAATCTCTACTGCACCACTGCTTGTTTACGATCCTGCTGGACTGACTTTCACTGCTACTACACATTTTATAACGACTCGTATGTAAGCGTTTCATGCATTCAATCAGATCGAATGTAATTTACTGAATGGGTTACTCCACCTCAAGAACTTGCACCCACAAGCTGCTCCCTACTTACCTTCCACCATCATGGCTAACCTCATTCGCTCCGCCAAGTGCGCCAGCGACTGGACTCTCCATGACCTGAAGTCTTATAATATTAGCCTTAATGAGCTCGATGCCCTTAAATTCTTTGGCATACAGGTATGCGTGGATAAGTTTCTCTAAAGTCCTTGGTACTACTCTAACGACTTTGCACGTTACAGACATTGCCAGAACCCTCGGTTCATTCAGAAATACTAAACAATACCAATGTTGACGATATGCAACAAGACATACACGCAATGTGGCTCGCTCACCTCGAAAACGCCATGATCATAAATGGAAGTGAAAGAGCCGTGGACATTTTTACCATTATGCTTTTCATGATTATGGGTTATTCTTGTCGAAAACGAGTTGCTGATGTGGGAATGAACCTCCCGCTCTTTATTTGCGGCGAAAGACGGAATGCAGAGGCTAATGTCTGCATCGCTGATAAAACTCATAATCGTGGTATTCTTCTTATTATCCAGGAAGACAAGAGGTTGGAGGACGTTGAGCCTGGTAAAGCACAGGCTCAGCTAGTAGCAGAAGCAGTTGCGGCCTTTCACGAGAATAATAAGATAAGGATAGAGAATGGACTCCCTCCTTTGGATGAAGCTGTGAGTATTTCGCAAGTTTGTTGAGCCTTTTCTGAGAGATTATCCCTCTTAGGTAGTACCTGGCATAGTTATGGCAGGCACATTGCCAACATTCTTTAAAGTTCCCATCACTAGAACTCTGGCGACTCATATTCGCCATGGGACCTATCCTCCGGATGAAACCCGTGTGGACTATTGCTATCCACCCGTTCCTCGTCCTAGTACCAGACTTATCGAAGGTATGAAGCCTCTGGACAACAGACGTGTGATATTTCAGTGCTATGAGGCCTTTAAGGCAATTATTGGTATATGACCTAGATGTAAATTTTGATGCAGCATGTATAAGGGCTATTGCTCTACTGTTATAAAACTCGATTTTACTGATACTCACAGTTGAGCAGCGAGCTTGAGGCTTTGAGAATTGAGAGATGTGAATGAGACCTGAAGCTGGAAAGCTGGTTGAAGCTTCTTCCTCTTATGACACCTCGCAGGTATCTCATTACATATTCTTCTCTGCAACTCCTCTGTCAATGGAAGGATTTCTGGAAAGATTTACAGCATGTTCTTTGCTTTTACACCGTGACCCAACGGCACGAGCCTTACACTATGCCATAACTCCACGTTTTGCACCCAATGTGCCACGCAACTCAAGTCTTCCCTTGTGCCTTTCCTTGTGCCACAATTTTTTCAGAGCACTTTTTTAGCGCAACATTTTGAAACATAGTGCAATATATGTCTACCCAATGTCTACCATAGTTATTAAGCACTAAGAATGGAGTATAAATTTTGTATTTTATATGTGAATTATGAGTGACAAAGTTGTATGCAGGCTATGTAAACGAGACTGTAACAGAGTCCGAAGGCATACAAGTTATATGTCTTCTATGTCTTGTTCTCCATCACTGCTAATCGCTGACTCCGACAACCATACCACCACGCCCATTTATCTGTGCGCCACTACCAAGCCACACCTCGCTGTCGGCTTAAGCCTGTAGAGCATGCAGTTTACCTGCGATGCGAAACTCGTGTTTTTCATTACCGTTACACATTTCATTCTTACTGTCGCTTACTCATACATACCGCATTTGTTAGCTACTTAAACTGTCGTACCTACTCTCTTTCAACTCAGGTTTTCGTTTCCCCCCATTTCAGCTCGAATCGTACCTCACTAGAACTGGAGGATCGACGGACGTCGTTCCACTCGCATATTCTTTGTCGAGAAGATACCCCCAAGCTAGTATCTTCCTCCACAAGCCACTGCCTCTTGCATCAGAACCCACTATCACGCGTCGCAAATACTACCAGTAGCTTGGATTACCACACCTGAACTGGGGGCTGAGTATGAGACTAACAGCAGGTGTCCCAGCTGAAAAGCAAAGGTCCGGGCAAAACTGCGAAGCGAAGCATCTTGGTGCTAAATACGCGGCTGCACAGACAACAATGATGATATATCGGAGGAAAACCTGTGTTGTGATTCCTGTCAGAAGTGCTGTGAGAAGTGACTCGGCGAGGTGCTTGGTGAAGTTCAAGGCGGACGATTAGCGGGTGCGTATAACGAGGGGATAACGTCCAGGATGATCCTCATACACAGAGAAACCACCCATATTCCTTCACTTCGTATCTTCACCCACCACGAGCCGCACCCTCCAAATACACCTTCATTTCGTTCTTCAACTCTATCCTTTGCCACGCTGTCTTGTGCAGAGAGTGAGGAATATTGACTATCGTCCCCCTCCTCTTACACTCACCCTCTCTGATCTTATCGGCATCTTCAACCCAACGATGGATCCCATTATCACCGCTCCCTGCACGTCCGACATAATCAGCAGCTCTACCCGAACGATATACCTTTATCTTAGCCTCACCAGAACGAATCTCCGTAGCTCCTCCATTCGGATGTTGAACCTCATCCCACATCGCCTCGCCCATTTCGTGCAGTACGTCTGGCGCGAGCGGCGAGGTACCCACTGGCTACCTTCGACGAGCAGAGCCGAAGGTGATGATGGAGACGATGAAGGGGGAACAAGGGACGTTGTATCCTTCACCACCTTCGTCATGGTAGGTAGATATGCAGGAGAGTTTTTGAGCCTTGGAGAGTGGTGGGGGTAGGCTGTGGCGCAAATCTCTCCAAGCCCCAAGCGCGTCTCACTCATCCCAAGCAAAATGCACCATCCAGGGGTAGAGCGCGCGAACCATGCCTGGGATTGATGAGGAGGGATTTTCGAGGATCAAACCATGGATTCTGGAGTACTCTGCTACTTGAGGTGTCGCTACGCAATTTGAAGGCGAAGTATGGCGTGATCGAGGTGCAGCAGAAGTAGCATCTGACGACCCGGGAGAAGGATTAGCTAAGCTGGCTGAGGAGGCATACATCAGCTGCTCTGCCTAGCGAGTGTCCGTAGATGACTATACGTGCATTCGGTCATCTGTGCAATGTGTAGTGGAGCACAGAAAGGTAGTCGGGTGTAATCCTGCGCTGAGTATGGCGACCTGGGGGGTTTGAGTATCCTCTTGGTGCAACTGATAACATAGAAGCAGGAGGTGGATGGGAGGTGAGAAAGGATTGGAGGATTAGAGGGCGATGTAGCGGATATCCTGCATTTCCTGTAGAAAACTGTTAGCTACTAATGTAATGAGGAGATCAAGTGCGTACCTTGGAGATATAGTATGACAACTCCCGGCCCATCTTCTTTCTGAGCCTTAGCAGAATACACATCGATCACCGAGAGCGCAGCACTGTCACTAGGCACACGAACGTCTACCTCCAGCCCTCTGAGACTCCGTAGGTACTTCATCTAGTGTCTTTTCACACATTTATAGGCGCATAAGGCATATATGACCTTCCCTTGGAAGAGGTACATCATTAAGTACTGCAAGAGTCATGAGCAATCGGAACAGAACGAAAATGTGGACATAAAAGATATCTTGTAAGTCCAAAGTGTCATTGGGAGTCCAAGTATAACGCTTGCTATGATTCATGGAAGAGGTTAGGCATATCATGTGCCATTGGTAAGCTCTACTATGGGTGCGGATTCCAGAACGAAGTTTCTATACGTGGCCATTGGTGTAGGTTGGGTAGTTAAACTGGAACGGATCGGTGTTAGTTTTAACGGGATATTGGCTCAGTTGTATTGTTTCTGCTGGACACGAGGAGAGATATGAGGTGATGACAAAAATGTCGAGCTCATCGTTAGCGACAGCTAGGGCTGCCAACCGTAACCGTGCAAAACGGTTACGGTACGGTTACAGACATCACGGGTACCGTACCGTCCGAGACCTGGAGGCTGGAGACAACTCAGCACGGGACGGGTTCGGTGCGGTTATCATCCGTTGGTACCCGTACCGTGGTACCGTTACACGGCCGTCAATACGGCTTACATATGAGCTGCGTTTGCCCGTGTCATGTGACCATTATCTCCAGATACCTACAACGCTATCAGACCTAGCCGTGCACGCATTAACGCGTTATTCGCGTTTGCTCTTCCCCCTCTCTCACCCTCTCCCGCTAGTTCCCTCCAACGCTGACATTTCCACATCGTCCCGAACGCTGCAGTTACGCATGAGGAACTCAAGATAGTCAGTATTGCGTACTACCAAGAGCCACTGACTCCCGCAATCTGCCTTACCAACGGCTGCATTATCGCCCCAAGCCTCTCTCAAGTTTTTGTTCTTCAAAATTTTCTCTTAATTCATTTCCACCCTCTTTGTTTCATACCATACTCTACCCAAATCTTCGATCTCAACACACTTAATCTCTGTTTCACCAACCATTCTTCGTTAAGTAATGTCTTTATTCTATATTTCTATATAACCCATGTACACACTTCCCCACAACTCAGTGAATTTCCCCCGCCCTCTGTGAAGTTCTGAGCTATTGTTTGAGCCTTATTATTGATCTCCTCATGCTCCTCTCGCGTTCTACCGTTCTGCTCTCGAAGATTTGTCAAGTCTTCGTGTTTTAAACTTCACTTCGAAGTTTTATTCCGTGTTACGTTCTTAACTTCATATTATAGCTGCTAATCATGCATGCCACACACTATTCACCTTGTCACCATTAAGGTATATTATTTCATTCCCTAGTCTTGATTGTGTACATAAATGAGTAGGATATGTTAAAATGCTCATAATATTATTGTAATTGCTCTGTCAACATAATTATATATGATATTTACTTCTGGAGACTCACCCCTGCTACCCCAAGCCTATAATAATGTCTTCACAGTTTTTGATGTATCTTTTGAGATGTCCTGAGTAGTAATAGCACTGTCTTTATGGCTAAAATTTATTGATTTTAACCGTGAAACCGTTTACGGCCGTGTTTTAACCCGTACCGTACCGTCGACACTTCTAAAAATCGCTACACGGGACGGTTACGGCTGAAACCCGTACCGTCAACGGTTTTGTAAAGACGGGCCGTAACCCGTCACGGCACGGTTGGCAGCCCTAGCGACAGCGACCGTCGACGAGACGAAGCGCTGTTGGGCTGTGTTTGGTAATGACGTCTCTGTACAACAAAATCAAACGCACGTGCCATATTTACTCCCCGAGCAGCAAATTCAAAGCAAATTTTCAAGTTGAAGTTGATTCCAAGATGAATTGAAAATAGACATGAACACCCCAGCTTCTGACTCGCCGACCAATAGTTTTATCCACAGTGATTAATACCGTAGAGTAAAATACTTTCCCAGCCGCTCATTGGCCATTATCAAAACCACAGAACCAATGAGGTTTGGCAAACGTTTGTTCTTCACAGTTAGGCGATGGGAACATCACAGTCTGATTTATATATCAGGTACCACACTGTTCCAGCTAAAATACACCATGACAAATCTTATTAACCCTTCAGCACTCACATCTACGGTCAGTGAATGACCTATGTTGGCCTATGTTCCTAAACGGGAGATGTGCGGATGCCGGCACCGGCGCTTTAATAATAATAATAATACCCTCGCGCTGCCCTCGCTTGACTCCTGCAAGACATTCCTCGGACATATGACAGGCTATGCGGCAGAGCCATCATGTTATTGTCAGCCAATCCGGAGACGTTTCGAATTGACAAGCCTATTGTTTGGTTTAATGCAAGTTAGCAATTATCTGATGTAGAAAGCTTGACGCCGAGGCTGTAAGTAATGTCCAGACGTGAGAATTATATGTGCCGTTAACTTCTTGCTGGGCGTTAAGTGCTACAAAACACCGGCCAGTCGCAGACTCGCATATGTTCTTGGAAGCTCGGGCATGAACAAGTCACTTCTGCCATACATACCCATGTCTACCCGTCGCGACTTTGCTGATTGTACCTTAGAATATTAACGATTGGACGGAGCAGTGTAAGTAACGCTGGAACGTAAAGCGTAACCCTTAATAGTTCCTAAATGTGATAATTGTTTGGTAATCTGATAGTCGAGGGAATGCTTGAAGAATTCAGATCTCAGCCATCGTCTACTAACCAGACTTGCATCAGTTTAATGTGAGCGGAATTGGCCGTCGGTTTGACAAGAAGAATTGCAATCCATGAGGCACAGAAAGTCGTCTGCATTGAGTTTCCAATTGAACGGAGAATAAGGGGCGAGAACGACATGACACAAATTCAGTTCTAACTTCTCTTGGAATGTCGAGATAGGTCTGGGAATAGTGGCACTCCTGTAATGTCCATTAATAACAGTGCTAGAAAAGGTAACATAGAGAAAGGCTTCAGCTATAAAAGAGAAGGTGTACGAGCCTCAATCTCCAGTCGAACAAACTTAACCGTTCAACAACTTCACTAGCTCTTCTACAATGCGTGTTTCTGCTGCTGCTTTCACCTTGGCTCTTCCACTCCTTGCGGCCGCCAGTGCTATCCCTCGTCAAACCGGAGGGCAGTGCAACACTGGGCCAGTGCAATGCTGCAACTCCGTGCAGAATGTGAGTTACATTTAGGTTCATCACCTGCTGTAAAACAACTTACACATTTTGCAGGCAAGTGACCCTCTTACTAGCACCTTGCTTGGCCTTTTGGGCATTGTTCTGCCGTCTATTACAGCTCTCGTTGGCTGTAAGTTATCACACTTTATTGTGGAAATGCATCTTACCTGCGACACTTTCTAGTGAATTGCAGTCCCCTTACCGTTGGAGGTGTTGCTGGGAACTCGTGCACTGCCCAGCCAGTCTGCTGCACCAACAATCAATTCGTGAGTCACATTTTACTGTGGAGAAGGTGAAATGTCTTACAATTATGCCCAATAGAATGGACTTATTGCCGTGGGATGCAGCCCCATCAACATCAACTTGTAGGAGTTTAGGTTGCGAGTTTCTGTATAAGCATCATGTATCGGCGACGTTGCGAAATATTTTTTTTGATGAGCGAATGTTAACATGCTGGTACTTACCTTGAATTGACGTAGCTTGAACGTTAACATCAATTGGAACGTAGAATTTGAGTTCAAACTCGGAGTTGCTTCCCGGTCATATATCATATTTGAAGTTGAATTTGAATTTGGAAATGGGAATGTCAAGGGAATGTACTAAATCCTAATGATAAAAAGCGTGTGGGAAGTGAATCATACGGGCCCTGCACGCCAATTGTGTGTCAATCCATCCGGATCTCAGGCACGCGGGGATCTATCACTGTCCCATCCTGGCCGGCCGTATCTCTGAGTCCTGACAGAGTGAGCACGGGCGCTCCCCAAGGCAACAGGCTCTCATCATCCTCTCCAATGAGCTTCATGTTGGACCGGTTTCGTGGACGAATTCCAAAATGCAAACATAAGTAGTGTGAGGACTTGATTATCTGATAAAATACATATATTACGCTGTGTCCATGAATTAGCAAACTGAAGTATTATATACTAAGACATACCGGCAAACTTCAACGGAAATTGGAATCGAGAGTCATGGAGTACTAGTTTGTACGCACTTGATATTGTTGTACAGAGACCTCGTTACCAAACACAACGGCAACCCCGGGCAAACATTGAACAGGGCGTCACTTGTCGCTGCCGTCTCTCACTCGTCCTCTACTTTTGTATTAGCAATTGCACCGGGAGTATACTGATACTCTTCAGGCTACCCTACGCGCGGGTCCATAGTCACTACAGAAGTGGCCAAATGCGAGGATAGTCTTCTACGGTAAGGTGGGATGAATCACGCTAATGTATGCATGTGTGTTTTCCCTCTTATACAAGCTATCTATATGTGGAGGGTAGCGGATGTGGGAAGGAGACAGTGGATGGCGCAGGGGCATGTGCGAGGGTTAGGGGTTATCGGAATAGGGAGGGAGTTATCGGAACAGGGAGAAATGGGAGATTGGGGTACGGAGGGTTTTGTACGACTCGATTATCGATAGCGCTCGTTATAGCTTGAGTGCTGCACTCTACGCCCTTCGATACATCCACGTTCCTGTGCTGTGATCCATATTTAGTATACACCTGATTTGAGACTAACCTGGCTTTAAATTGTAAACTATATTCAGTTCAGCATTTGAAAAGCCTAATAGAGCTGGAACAAGCATGAAAGAGTCAGCTATTGTCAGCGTTTCAGCTGCCATTGAGTCTCACTGCTTCTTTACAGATGTGACTCGTTCAATATTCTTCGACGCTCGATTATATTGGACCGACCTTTCATTGGGACTACTTCAACGCCCCTACTTACTCCCGACCTCCTCACCTCGTCCCCACCCGCGACCATTACCATGGCTAGCATCATTCGCTCCCCTAAGTCCGGTAGCGACTGGACTCTCACTGACCTCAACTCGTATAACATTAGCCTCAATCAGGTGGAAGCTCTGGAATTCTTTGGCTTGCAGGTAAGTAATATGCGAGGATGAGTTTCACAACGGTGATCTAATGACTTCTGGATGTTACAGGAGTTGCCTCAACCCTCAGTTCATCCAGAGCTACTAACCAGCGTCGATGCTATGCAACAAAACGACCACATACAATTGATCTGTCACCTCAATCGTGTTATGATTCCTGGAAAACTAGAAAGCGCTGCCATCACCGATTTCACCGTTCATCTTTTCCAGATTCTGGGTTATCATCGTCAAAAACGAATGATATCCACGCAGCAGGACCTCCCGCTCCTTATTTGTGGCGAAGAAAGGCTCGCAAAGGCCGATGTCTCTATCGTTGATTATGGGTCTCAAAATGTCATTCTCATTGTGAAGGAAGAAAAGAAGGTGGAGAACGTTCCTGTTAATGCGCGGGCTCAACTTGTGGCAGGGGCAATTGGGGCCTTTAGGGAGAATAATAGGGAAAGGGAAGTGCTTGGACTTCCTCCTTTGGTGGAAAAGGTAAGTCATTCATAACTTTGTTGGCTCTTATGAGACTTTGTTGCTCTAGGTCATCCCTGGCATTGTTATGGTAGAAACGGCGCCCGTGTTCTTTAAGATCCCTGTCGATAGTACTCTGTTGACGCATATTCGCCATGGGACCTACCCTCCAGAAGAAACCCACGTCGACTATTGCTATCCACCTGTTTCTCGCCCTGATCTCCTGCATGAAGAAGGGATGAAGCCTCTCGACAATAGACGTGTATTCTTTCAGTGCTATGAAGCTTTTAAGGCAATTGTTGGTGTATGACTCAGAGAGACGATTAATACTGTATGTACAACTTGTGTACAAGTAAAGGGCGTAGATGTATGATATGTGATTCAAAAATTGATAGATTATTTCGTGTTAAATGTTTATACCAGCCTGTACTTTCGATTTATAATTTCATATACACGTTATACAGTCTTCAAAGCCTCTTCAAAGACAAAATCTTCTGCGTGCTTGCTTGCCTACAAGTATTAATGTATATCATTAGCTTCGATATGAGATAACTGAAATGCACAAACGTTAGCTCCACTGTATCTTGAGCTGTTTATTGTACTTACACCTGAAATAAAGTGTAGACGAGGTGCGCGAGTAACCGAGAACTTAGGTTCACACTGATTTGGAGTGGGGAAAATATGGGGAGTTAATTCACTAAGGTATCTACACAGTTTCTTTCGCATTTTTATAGACAGAAATGTATCTAGAATATTCTACAGTAATCTACAATGTATATTCTACAAAGTTCTCGCATAATGGTGTTCTCGGGGATCTCGAAGATGTGAGAACACGCTTGCTTGATCTGGGTACTTCAAGATTGTACCATCTCAACACTGTTGATGTGCTCTATATTCATTGTGTCTTCGGGTCCAGTGCTGATTGCCGTTACGCTACCATTAGGATTGATTGCCCTACGAATATTCAACCTAGTGTCTTTTAAGTCATCTTCGAAAAGGATGCTAAACAAACATAGCACATACGATGCTAGGACGGAATTTACATATACTGTTACAGAGATTGACTAGAGGGAATTTTAAAGATGAGAGTATCCTTACATTTTCCAACTGCTTGGTGAAAAGGTTGCCAGTATGTCTTGGTTGGAAACACAAGACTCTACATATGGCGCATGAAGCAATCTTGTCACAGCATTTTTGAGTATGTAGCTGTGAGACTTACTAGAATCATAAAAATAAGTTGGAAAACCCTACAGAACGTCTGAGTCTTAGTCGATATATCAATTATTTTAATACGCTTACGCAGTCAAAAAACCCCGAGCGATGACCAAAACGATAAGTTTATCGATAACCTTCTCAGTGCTTAAGTTTAGATGTTCGTCATTAAAGTGATAGCGGGTTATTATACATTTATAACTCACGGTTTCATTCCGTCCCGGCGGCTGATGTGAAGGTAGTATACAAGGCTTACGGTGATGACGAGGTCACACAAAGCACAGAGTCCCTGATCGACGCTACCAACAATCTAATGTTCTGTCAATGCTATGGAATTATGATTTGACAAGAGCTTAGTACCTGAACAGCTGCATCACTTAACGAGCTGGTATCAGAAACTCGAAATCTGGTGAAAGTGAGCCAGGTAGCCACTACCTGTCCCATTTCAAAATACTTACAGGTGAATGGTAACCTCTGGATACATAGTAAGAAAGAAAGGCTGGTTGTAGCAATCGATTACTACTCACCAAGATCTGCTCCTTCATATACCGCTTTGCTTAGTTTCAACGAGTTTTAGACAATAAAACTGTTATACCTAGAGCGGAAAGAGCTAATAGTGCCTACGGAGAACTCTTGTCAGTAATAGAAATTGTTAATAAGTAAAGCAATCATACTATCACAATCGGAAGGATTCGCCGCCCGCTCACTAAAGAAGCAGTCTTGTAAGCACCTCACCTTATCATTTGGCATAATGTTTCTTACCTTGCCAGATTTGATAGGCGAAGAACCTAGAAATAGTTAATCCTGAATGCCTTCAGTTCGCCAGTATATGACTTACGTCTGCGCGATGCAGGTTATAACGTCCTGTATACTGATTGTTGCTCGCTCAATATTTAACAATACATCAGACGACGCACCACGATTTCATTTTCGAGCTTCATTCAAGAATTTGGGTCGAAAGTCACTAATCATAAATTGTAGCATAGGATATATACTTACGGCAAAACTCCTGAAGTCAAACAAAAATCAGAACTGACAGTGGATCTTTAAGCCAGAATCATACCATGGGATAGAAGTATCAAGAAGAACTTGATCATCATTTCCGAGATGTAATACCAAGTACGTATAAATAGAATGTCCCACAAGGGCCGTTGTAAGTGTGTCAAAGGTCCTTCAAAGCAATTGTTATGCACTCGTCGGACAAGGCTTGTTTTTTTAAAAAAATTACGTACCATAACAAATACACCTGCGAGGAAGATCGTTTGTATATCGCAAACAAAAGATAACGACACTATACGCTTACCATGGATTTGATCCAGAGATAATCGGTGGTGAACATTCGGCGATACTGATACACTTGGACGCATGATACTCCATATAATCTGTTGGAAACGTGATATCAGAGCGACTTCTGACGGGAATGGAGCATATCCTACGCAGTAGCGATGGCAAATCCAATGAAAGTTGTCCCGAGTTCTATTTTCACTAACTGTAGAAGTTCTACTAATTGCTGAGCAGCGGAAGTTCCTGCATCAGAAGACATGGTGAGGGACTACTTACCACCGATGCCTGTGCAGCTCTATAAGTAAGAAATGCTGAGATTGGACCTACAAGACCAAAGTTTGGAATCCCGTGGCCACACCTACATGTACCTTCATTTGCGAACAGAAGCTGATAATAGATGTTAATCCGCAAATCATACATGTGCTACTATATAGACCGTGGGGATGCGATAGAGTCTTAGAGAGGATATAACGGTTAGACTCGCTTCTAGGCGTTGTCCTTGGAATTCCATGAAGCTACTCACTGGGTGGAGAATAACTCTTTCAACTTATCGCAAGCAAATGGAAATAATAAGTAGTTCTAGCGAAGAGATTTGCCTAACCAGACAATCGTAGTTCTCGGGTTTACGATGTTCACAGCCATTTTTGGTCATTTCGTCCAAATGATTCATAACATGGCGAAAAATGCTCTTCATTTTCCCTAGCTTAGTTGAAATATCGTTACCTTTGCCTGTAGCATATCCTGTTCCCAATATTAATGAATCCCCGGAATTAAGTATAACGATTACCCACAGTTACTAGTATGGTGCTTGATCATAGGATAGATAAGAAACCCAGTTCCATTTGGCTTACATATAATTCCATCTGCATCAACTTCTCCTTTTGCAATCGTTACTTCCTCTACTAGCTGTATGAAATTATTAACTACGTGCTGGCCTACCAAAAGAAAGAGAACAAACCACAAAGCCAAAATGGGAATATTTGTCTCTGGATGTTGTTGTAGACGCCTCGAGTGTGAAAATGGAAGAAGGAGCATGTGCAAATGCTTCTCGCATCAAGAGCGACAACATGCCTATGCATCGATATCGAGATATGAGCATTCAGAAGTAAATACAAGCCGGCAGCACGCACCTTGTCCTTGATATTCTGGTTCGTTCCCGCCAGCTGCAGGTACCAATGATCATCGGCAGTACCTTCTATACCCAAGCTCTTTAGCCCACCATTTACTGATTCCTCACTTGCATGAACTACCCCTTTGACCCGCTTAACGTTAGGAGTATATCAGCTTAGATAGATGCAGTAAATACGAAGTAATTACCTTGAACATTCCCGGTCCCCATCCCCAAAATACAGGGAGAAGACCAGCGCGAACAAGAGTCAAAATGTCATCCTTCGTTGGTTGTTTCGGGAGCCTCCAAATACAGCAAGAGACGATTCTTTCTTCTGACGAGGACTTCCGAGGGTCCACTTGTGGGCTGACAACGACGGTGATTCGGGCTCCAGACATCCAGCATAGGTGTACCATAAAGCTGAAGAATCGCTCCAGGTTGCGACAGTGAGTCGAGTTTTGCAGATTTGAAGTAACCAGCTGCATAGCTTATATTAACTGAAGCGCACTTGATCACTTCTGAAATCACCGACCTTATCCAGCCCCGCGAAGTAGTTTTGAATTGGATCGACAATAAATGCACGTTGCATCATGTTCGCGATGTACTTCAGCTCATCACGCCTAGCGGGCCTAACATAATAGGAACGGAGAGAAGTGTTTGACATTGCCTGGGGCTGTGGATCCAAGATGATCCTGCATGCTCCCGATGGCAAATAAGAGTTGCCATCGTCAGGTGGGGACTTGTCTTACATATAACTTCAGGGTATGTCTAATACATCATTTGCAACGAAGCGAGTTGGTTGTGGGTACCGGTAATTCGTGGCAAATTCAGCATGGACCTACAAAGTCGCCCACCATCGGCTAGTGTATGTAGAGTTGTTGTGATATCTAAATATTTATAAGTACAATGAAAATGCTGCTCAATCATAGAAAATTTGTTACCCGCCAAAAGGCTGTAGCTGAGTTGTTCGGAACGTCGAATTTACATTGAATGTTTGAACTTTGAAGTTCAAGAGCATGAGCTCACTGCGGCGGGAGCCGTACGAACATCAATTATGTCAGCTTTCACGCGGTACTTACTTCCGAGTTCCCACGTGGATACGGTGACCGGTCGAGAACTATTTAATATTTACTACATACATAAGTACTGCGTAACTTTAGTAAGCCATCGTCATTGGACGCTTGCCGACATGTTACTTCACTAACGCTCAATTGACGCTTGCGACTTGACTAGGACCGAACATTAGTAACTTCGCTGTGTAGCGAAAAAAGTTAATTCAAGTTTGCAGGTTCAACATGTCGTATTGGCATAATTTTTAAAGCCATAACTGTCAATGCCATAGAACAGATAGATATCGATGAAACGGTCAATTACTATTGCAGTTAGGCGATAGTGGCCTTACGAGCTCTATGACTAGGTGCAGTGGTGGCCCTTGTAAATTTCTGGGTCACAATGGTCCAATCAAAATATATCTTCTCAAATCTCATTAACCCCGGTTCTGTACTAACAAGATTGAATACTATTGGATACTTTTGTTTACACCTAGTAGTCATGTCCTAAACGAGATATGTGCGGATGCCGGCAGCGCATTAATGCCCTCAAGCGACTTCTTCAAGACATTACACTGACACTACCCGGACATATGGCATATGGCAGACCATCATGTTAGCCAATCCTGAGACGTTTCGAATTGACAAATCAATCTGTGAATTGGAAAATGAAGGGGGAGCTATTGTTCCGTTTAATACAAAAAGCAGTTATTTGATGTAGGAAGTTCACCACCAAGGCTATAATGAAGTTACATCCAGACGTGAGAATTATACGTGCCGTTAACTTCGTGCTAAGCAAGTTAAATGCTACAAAACACCAGTCACATGTGTGCTTGGAAGCTCGGGTATGAACAACTGCCACCTCTGTGTCCATGGCCACGGTCCACCCGTCGCATTTCTGCTGATTGTACCTTAGAATATTAACGATTGGACGGAACAATGAACGTAACGCTGGAACCAATAATAGTTCCCCGAGTGCGAAAATTATTGGGTAATCCGATAGTCGAGGGTGTGCTTGACGAAATCAAATCTCAACCATCGTCTACTCATGAAACATCGGGTTAAAGTGAGCGGAATTGGCCGCCTTTTGACAAGAAGAATTCTATGCATGGGGCACAGAAAGTCGTCTGCATTGCATTTTTAATTGAAACGGAGAATAAGGGGCGACAAAGAAATGACAGTAATTGAGTTTTCTGGGAATGTTGGGATAGGTCTGGGAACGAATTGCAGCGGAACCCTTTATAATGCGCGTTAATAACAGTGCTGGAAAAGGTAACATAGAGAAAGGCTTCAGCTATAAAAGAGAAGATGTACGAGCCTCAAATCTCCAGTCGAACAAACTTAGCCGTTCAACAACTTCTTCACTAGCTCTTCTACAATGCGTGTTTCTGCTGCTGCTTTCACCTTGGCTCTTCCACTCCTTGCGGCCGCCAATGCTGTCCCCCGTCAAACTGGGCAGTGCAACACTGGGCCAGTGCAATGCTGCAACTCCGTGCAGAGTGTACATTCCATTTAGGTTCACAACTTGTACAAAACAACTTACGCATTTTGCAGGCAAGTGATCCCACTACTGCCTCCTTACTTGGCCTCTTGGGCCTTGTTCTGTCACCTATTACTGCCCTTGTTGGCTGTAAGTTATTATCATTTATTTTGGAAATGTAGCTTATCTACGATGCTTTCTAGTTAATTGCAGCCCCCTTTCCGTTGCTGGTATTGGTGGGAATTCGTGCACTGCCCAGCCAGTCTGCTGCACCAACAACCAATTCGTAAGTTGCATTTTATTGTGGAGAAGATTTGATTACTCACAATTGTTGCTGATAGAATGGACTTATTGCTCTGGGGTGCAGCCCCATCAACATCAACTTGTAAGGATTCAGGAGTGCAGGTTCTTAGTTTCTGTATAAGAATGTATCGTCGACGTTGCGAAATATAGTCTTCGATGACTCGGAGCGATTGTTAACATATTGGCAACTTGAATTAGCGTGGCTTAAACACCAACATCATGGTACGTAGATTTTGAGTTTTGAGTTGCTTAGCATACTTGATATTTATTTGAAATTGAAATTGAGAGTGTGCTACTCATACTTAAACCTTGATGATCAAAATGTGGAGATGTCAATCTGTCCGGACCTCGGAACGTACCGGCCGTACCTCTGTCAGAGCGCTCAAGGCTATTTAAGGCTACCATCATCCTTTCTGGTAATGACTGTTTTGTCGGTTCTGGGTTCATACGGGGTGGTACAAAATGGCAAAATCTAGTCTAGTAGGACTTTTTATATTCTATAAACTATGTATCTCACACTGCGTCCACATATTAGCAAATCAAAGATTATGTATTAACCAAACAAGATGTACCGGGTTTAACCATAGGGTACATCGGAAATCCGGACCCATTCTTCGAAGTTACAATTCCATTTGCGTCTACTTTACCTTTTCCAATTATTACTTCTTCCATCGGCTGCAACGAAATGTAAGTAACATAAACAGCACAGCTTAATACTTAAACACAAACCACGAATCCCAAGTGTGCATACTTGTCTCCGGCCGATGTTGTGCTTGCGTCAAGTGCAAACACAAAAGAAGGAGAATACGTGAATGCTTCGCGCATCAAAAGGGAAAACATGCCTGCGTAATGTTATCTTGTCAAGAAGAATTAAATGGAATAACATATATAATAAGACATACCTTGTCCTTGATATTCCGACTCCGTTCCCACTAACTGCAAGTACCAATACTCCTCTGATGCAGTGGATTCCATACCTAACATATCTAATCCGGTATAAAATGCTTCCTCAATTGTATCAACTAATGCATTGACTCGCTTAATATCGGACGTTATTAGTGTACACCTCAGAAGAAGAATGTATCTACCTTGAACAATCCTAGTCCCCATCCACATACAACAGAAATAAGTCCAGAACGAATACAAGAAAAGATTCCATGTGTGTTTGATTGTTTTGGTGGCGCCCATACGCTGCAAGATATGATTTTCTCACCTGACGATGGCTTCTGTGGGTCCTGTGGGATAACGACGACTGTGATTCGTGATTTCGACAACCAGCACTGCTTCAACGTGTAATTGAAATATTTCTCCAGGTTGCGGCGACGATAGTAGTCTCGTGATTTTGAAGTGAGTGGCTACGTGTTTAACGTTGAGTATAGTTGGAATGGAGTGCTCCTAGCCCTGATTCTATGTACTGACCTTATTTAACCCAGCGAGGTAGTTGAGAGATGGATCCGAGATAAATGCACGCTGCATCATCTTTGCGATGTACTTCAGCTCATCGCGCCTGGCAAGCCGAACATACGGATGGAGAGATGTTTGTGACATCGTGTGATAAAGTTGTTCGTCCTAAAACGTTAGTGGCTTAAAACAGTAGAGAGCTCACATGGGTGAATAGGCACTTCACCTATTTATATGCATAACTCGTACAATTGTTCACAGTATTTGGAAAACAATGCTATAGATGTTTAACATTGTCAAAAATAGTACTTGGTATAATTCATTGTTAATTACAATGCACAGCTTCCTTGTACAAGCTGTAAATGGATGGACCTACAAAGCTGCCGGTACTGCTATAGTAATGTTGAACTTACTTACCTATGGTAAAATGCAAGTAAAATTACAAGCTTTTAACAAGAACAGTGTATAAAAGGTAATTTGGCAATGAAAATGGCCCCAACTTTTCTTCCAGTTGAACGCCAGAGAGATCTTGTGGTTACTAATCACACCTTTATAGTGACAATGAATGGTCGGTGGCTTTGAATTGAACACGACCTATTATGCGAAAATTGATCTCAAGAAAAACCTCGAAAGCATCATTGAAGCATTGAAGTTGTTTGGCCAACATTGAAATGTTGACCAGCGAACAAGGCAGGACGTAGCAGGACGAGGCCCAAGATCCCGACGGACCCGAATGGGCCGAATTGACAAACAACACGTACATAGAACATCACGTGAAATTTAGATTATCACATGATTCCGCTAAATATAGATGACGTCAATCGTTGTCCAGGTCTGGACTCTGAAATGGCTCCGACGGGTTGCTGTTGAACTCGTCCATCATCTCCTCCAAGCCCTGGATACACTACCTACTTGAATCTGCAATGGCAAACCAAGACTATCGCAACTCTGAAGACCAGAACGACCCTCAACACCCCCTTCTCGACGCCGAGAGTAGGGTGGAGAATAGAGTGAAAAGCATCTGGAATGGCTTCGTAGACTTTGCTCTAAGGGACAGTGTTCTCGAGGTTGCGGTTGGATTGATGTACGTTTCTAAAACATACTTGAGCATATATGATATGTACTGATACCAATATCAGTATCGCATCAGCGTTCACGAAGGTCGTCAACTCCTTAGTTTCAGATCTCATTCTACCCCCGCTCTCTCTCCTACCTTTCATGTCGAAAAACCTCGAAGAAAAGTTCTTAGTACTTAAGAAAGGACCTAAGTTTTCTAAATTGCATGGATACAACACTCGAGAACTGGCCTTGGAGGACGGAGCGGTGATTTGGACTTATGGGTTCGTTCATATCGATCTCATACTCTTGAAAGTTGTATCAACCATTCTTTTGTCACAGCGCATTCCTTGACCAACTTACAACGTTTATCGGAATCGGTCTCGTACTATACGGTCTCGCCAATTTGTATGGCTTTTTCACGAAGGACTCTATCATTCGTCATACCAGGCGATGCCCTTTCTGTAGGAAAGAGATCAGCGCAAAGGTATTGTCGATATCACATATCACGTTACTCCACTCATAACTTACCTATTCTTACTTGCTAGGCGAAGCGCTGTCCAATGTGTACCTCTTGGCTCAATGGTAGAGATGACGAAGCGGAAAGTAGTTTGTAATGCATGACTGGACTAGCATCGGACAGTTTAAGTGACACCTTTCTATCTTCATCATCAACACAGTACGACTATATGTACTCCACAGACAGTTTATTTCAATAGCATTCAATGTACATTGCAAGTACACCATCTATCCCCACTGCATTTTATGCAAAGCCCTCTCAATCTCCAAGTGCGGTCCGACATCAACCATGATCCGGTTTGTCGACTTTCACACTCGGAGTGACTAGATTAAGATACAAGTAGTGTGTTTCCTCACCCTGAGCTTGTACATTTAATACCATTATAGGAAGAAATGCATACCTACTCAGGCTACTCTGAACAATTACCCTCATCTACTCGACGCCCGTGTATGACGTCGATCACGAACTACCAAAGGGTAGCAGGGCACTGTCCTGGCACTGTGACTCCGACAGACATCGGGTATTCCCATTTCTTGCTCCGAGTCACCGGAGGGATGTGACATCCTTTGTTTCTGCTCAACGATCACAGCCTATCCTAGCCTATCGCAGCCCATCGCTTGGTCTTTCTAGCGGGCACTGCGTCTCCCTCGCCAACACAACTGCAACTGTAGTGCATCATTTGGGATCGTTTAAGATCACTTGACAAAAATGATTGATTGCATGCAGTGTCAGCCTGATCGAGGCAATCAGGAACGAACGTTCTCGGAGCCCTTTCCCCAAAACGCTATTCTTACCTGCCTCATTGAAAGGTTTTCTTTCTCATTCATTTACTGGGCAGTCTCACGACATGCTCTTGGCTTTCACGATGTTCGCGGGATTGAATAATTGAGTAACGTCTTATTATTAGAATTGTCAGTACCTTTTCATCATACGACGTCAATTGGCGTTGTGCACATCGGTATATTATTGATAAATTAGAGAAAAAAGTTCATTGCTGTATGCAGTTGTATTAAACGTGAGTAGAAGTCGATATAACAGATCCTTCGCTAAATGTAATCTTTACAGTTTCCGGTTCTACCTGAGTAGGTGTTGTGAATTGTATGTTAGTCCCTGTACACTGTCCGTATACTTTCTTTTCATTTTCCGCCCTATTCCTTGCGATACGTACTAGAATGAGATTAAATGCTATGCCTGCCACAGGAAGGTTCTGTTTACGACTTGGTCAATGTAATATGTATCGTAGCGATGAAGTCCTCACCACCCATCCAAAGAAAACAATCGCTGCCGAGTTAGGTGTCCACCATACCACAAAATGCGGGATAGCAATTATCAAATACAGTGCTCCCGACTCGACCAATACCCTCGTCGTAAACGAAAGGTGTTCAGTAGGCACTGTGAGGGACTTGATTGCAGCTCCAGAGCGCCATATCCGATAAACAATCATCGCTACGAAACATACATCAATATCGATGACATGAAAATATGATGTTTTACTTACAAGTAGTATAAATATTTATAACGATAGTGGAGCTCCAGAATGGGGTGAGCACCGTCCCGGGACCGATGGACATGTTTACAGGCTGCCACGCTGTAACTATGTCCGCACTTTGGACGATTTGCCAATATACTTGAAGGATTATGCACCCAAGGCCTCCCACCCAAAATATGGAAGGGAATATAATGATGAGTTTTCTTTTGGAATATATCAGCCAGCACCTGTACATCTGAATGCCAAATGTTAGTAAGTTTTGGATATAAGCAAATATCACAACTTTAATACCAAAACAGCATCTAAAATCAATATGGAAACATTTGCCACTGTACACTTATTAACACTAGTCATTAAGTATTCAACTTAAACTGCTATCTAGAAGCGGTACTTACCATGACGGTTGCAGACCAATCTGTTTTCGTCGTGCCCTGATGAGGTATATTGTTACTTCGCACCTCCAGAATAGTATCTCGAACCGCAAGACATAGATGGACAGAAGAAAGTATGAATATTGCCAAAGAAGCTGACAGCATGATCCAGTTAATACGCCTGCGGATCTTCCATCCAGAGTCCGAAAATACAAGCCATCGAATAGTATAGCCAAGTGTAGAGAAGTATAATCCAGTGGTGAGCGCTGCAGCAAAAAGGGCAGCAACCATCTGCTCCGCAGATATTTGGTGCATGCCGCAATACACTGGGGGGATATCTGTATAGCTGAGATAAGTTCGTGAGGAAGCTTTTATTCGCTGAAGTTGTTTGACTGCGCAGTTCTGATGGCTTCGAAGACTGTCTAAAGTGACCACATCATGGGACTCGATCAGCTCTGTAATTAGAGGATATATTTGCTTCGACTTGTATACACCACTTATATATAATCTGATTTACGTATCTCCTTTACGACCTTTAGTCTCCAGGCCCGTCTAAATGTTTCTACTATATCCTGAAAGAAAACCCAACTTGAACCCAGCAGTGTCGGGTGTGCGAAAGGAAATCCCTTTTCAAGGCTGCTTACTTCATTATGGAAATTCCATTATCAACGAGGTCGATACGTGAACAGTTCTGTACTTAATGCGTTCGCTAATCTTCACGACGCCTCCTGATGCTAGTAGTTACGGTTGCCAGTCGTGGGAAATACAAGTAACGCTACCCATGGACTCCTGGCTACAGCCTACAGCTAAGTACATCCAACTGAGCAGCTTCCAAGCCATAGCCACGGAAGCGAGTAGTCAAGCGGCTCTGCTTTCAAACAACTTCCAAAGCTGAACAATTCGGTGGCCCTTTGAGCAAATCTCGAGTTCACTTAGTTACGCTGCTCCAATCTTCACAGCAGTAGCGCTCGTCGGACTTACGCTAAGCTTAGTACTGTACACCGCTCGCTATCACTGTCAACTGATCCATCGATGGACCATAGTAACGTCAACTTCCAAAACGGATCGAGAAAAGTCAAACGTGCCTGTCCGTGCCTGTACCTGACCTGTCCAAAAATGCTCAAGAGTCTAACGTGCAATGTTAGAAAACCGGTGATGAACATTGCATCTCTTCGGTACGATCAGTTCTATATTCATCCATCCTATACTATCCTTTCAGCGACTGAAAACTACGAAGATAATTACAATGCTAGTGATGAGACCAACCACCGGCTCGTAGCATAATGTGGTATAGGGTTTTGAAGATATCATTTACATTCCATAGCAGTGCTTAGAGCCGCACTAATTGGCCGCCCTGGATAAGCAGAGATTTGCCTATTGCAGACCTGATTTGACAGTCTCAGGATCGTGCTAGGAACGAAGTCCGAATCGCATTGGTAGTCTGGGGGCAATGTCGGATCATCATATACGCCTTTATAACCTCACAGTGGCAATTCGTTTGTCCCTCTGTAAATCGCCCCCATGATTACCTCGTTCTCCAAATTTGTCGTTTCCTCTCTCCCAGTACATGACAATGCCGTCAAGAACATTATTTTTCATGCCGCCACGATTTTGCTCCAGATATCGATAACGAAGTTTTTCGCATTCCTAGCGCTTCGTTCCAACTACTACACATCGTATTTGATGTTTTCGGAGAATATCATCAAGAAGGCAGTTTTCGCAGCATCCAGGAAGTTTCGACCCCAGGCACTACTCGTACTTCTATTTGCTATCGCGTTCAGTGCCTCTAATCTCTACGACACGTTACTATGGGCACTAGATTCCCCTGGATATATCGTCCACTCGTCCACACTTACCGCAGAGGATGCTTCAAGGAACATGTTGACGAACCCTTCATACATTAACTTCATCTCCAACCCCACGAGAAACCTCAACGACATCAACGTCGACGAATCCCTCACAGGCAACCTTTACAAGACAGGATTTAACTTCACATTTCCCGAGATAATCCCCTCCGATAACAAAACAGCTTTTACATCGAGCCAGCCTTTTGAACTCGCAGGTCCTCGGATATGGTTGGACGAGGAAGGGCTATCCGTCTCGGTAGACCAACTTCAGGCTGTAACCACGCAGGTGTACTGTCCTTCCGTAGTCTCTGGGGCTGCACTTGTTTGGAAGTGCGTTTTCCCAAACCACAATGGGTCTGAGATGTTA
This sequence comes from Cyathus striatus, assembly GCA_025738555.1. Classification (NCBI taxonomy): domain Eukaryota; kingdom Fungi; phylum Basidiomycota; class Agaricomycetes; order Agaricales; family Nidulariaceae; genus Cyathus; species Cyathus striatus. The sequence continues at coordinate 896,888 of JAOVFP010000022.1, forward strand.
ACACAACTTTACGGGAAACCTCTGATCTGGTGGGACAATGAAACCGATTCGAGATATCTCTCTATGAGTAGGAAGGACAACCCATGGCAATCGCTAGGCACTGGAGGGGACACTGCGGTTATGAAGCATGTATTTACTGTGACGAAAGGCAGCACCAGACATACTTTTCTTCAGACAGTAGTTAAAGTGACTATGGTTTCGATTAACCCACCGAGGTTGGACGATGGGGAAATCACAGAGTTGATCAGGCGGACGTGGTCAGCGGATCCTACACAGCCCATCGACAATGCCACCCAGTCACTAGCTGATTTCATTGTTGGTGCTCAAGCAAATGGGACGAGCGCATCTCTCGGATCATACATTGGACTGGCAGACAACTCTTCCGTTTTTGCAGCTAGCATCGAGCTCTTACATCCCACCCAAACCGTAACTGTAAACGACGATCCTCTTTACGCCCTCCTCCGCATATCCTCGACAAACATCACTTACATTCGTTCTGAGACCCTTCCGGAATCGGTGCAGCCCTTGGAGCCCTGCAATTATTACTATGAAAACCTTGCTTTCGGAGGCAAGGTTACAAAGACCGATTGTTACCGGAGTTTGCAAGCGAACCAGACTGGGGCTCGTTTTCTCGGACAGCTGGATTCCTCTGCTATCACGATTCTCACTGATATCATTGGCGATGGCAGTAAATCCACCAATGACGGTGCTTTAAACGCAACTGGGTGGCTCTGGTATACCGATAACCAAGATCGTATCGACAGCCTACTTTTGTCCCGAGGCATTACCCTCGGTGGCAATCCTACGACAGTAGGTATCGAGGTGAAGACTACTGTTCCAGCAATATCATACCTCCAGGTTTTACTTGTCGTTCTTCCTTTGATATTGGCCATTATTGCTCTTTTGACGATGATGAAGGACCATGGAGGCTACTATAGTAGCTCCTTCCTTTCCGCCTTGTCCGCCACAACTCACATTAGCTCGGATTCGTGCACGAAACTTCCATTTGCAAGCGCGCCACCAGATATTCGGCTCAAATATGTTGGCCAACATGTAGTATTGCAGACAGGGAACGGGGATACAGTTACGCTTGTTAACCCCGGAGAATTATCTCCTTACTTGGTATCGTCGGAGCCTCTTCTTAGTGATAATAAGGAAGTTTAGCCGAGAATTTCATTTATGTGCGGACACTTTTATCACGTTTTTACGACGGGATCATATGTATTTTATCTCACGTTGAGTCAAAAGATAACGGTACATATATGTATGTCACAAAAGAGAATGACAATGACAACTGCAAGAATGGTCAATACCGTTACAATGGTAGGCCATTTGGTTGGCATGTAGCTCCTTGTCCAAGATACTGAACAAAATCTGCAGCGTTAACCAAAAAAAGTTTCGCTGCCAGAGGGATTGGAACAGGAGGGACAACTCCCCCGGTACAATCAGGATTCCTAAATCAGTTCCATGAAGTTGATTAATACACCCTTCAACGTCATAATTATGTACGCACGGGTTATTGTAGCAAGTTACAGACTTGCAAAAAACGGCCATCTGAGCTTTGTTTCCGTTGACTACATACGGATAGCACTGGTTGTACTTGAATGTAGTGTAATTATTGTCTCCGTAGCGAACTGCAACATACTACAGGATATTGTTAGTTTGATTCCACATGTTATCAGTGTGAAAACGCATAATACCGTCCCATAGATATTAGAATCCTGACACATGTTATATAGTTTAACATATTCAGGAATCAGCTGAAGGGGAATGGTGGGAAATCCCGGAAGCAGAACATCTGCAGGTGTGATATCCTGTGCGACCACCAGCATGGATGTAGCGAAAATAATAAGAGTAGAAAGTAGCTTCATGGCGAGGAATAGTATGCTTGTAAGTCTGCGAAATTGAAGAGGGGAGAACTGGAGTAAGCTGAAATTCTCAACTTTCTTTTATACTGTGCGCTGATACAAAAACATCCAAGAACTTCCTAGAATAATTATGTCTGACAGATTTCCTGCAGATCCGAAGTATCATCAATTCAGTTTCAAGGGACATATAAATTTGTAGTTACATCTTATACTTTCAGATTACTTAGCTCCACTTCTTGCGACAAGTTAGACAGTTGACAGCCATATGAATTTTTTTTACGTATTGCTTGAATATATATCATGCATGGTAAATCAGTACTTAAAGATAGGGTAACGGAACTTCAATGGATTTTCATTTGTGACCGGTGACCCCTGAAGAATATGAAGTGCATGTGCATATTACACCGTCCTGAGTGGCTGAGGAACAAGATTGTATCACTAGGTTTACTCAATACAATAGCTGCCAGCCAAGTACATTCTAAGTTGTTCACCCTTCAGAATCCTCAACATTCAATGTTCAGCGTTACAACTTCCATTCCATAGAGCTGATTTCCGTGACTTCCATATTTATATACCCGTTCGTCCATTTTTCCTATCATCAATACGTAGTGTGGGAGATATTCTCGACCAGAGGCTCGGAGTCGTTTCCGGGTAAGGAGGATTACGTAATTTGAGGAACATAAGCATGAGCCCTTGAGCCAGGTGTTCCCTGGGTGTTCCGCTAGAGCCTAGCGCTGTTCCATCATGATACGATAAGTAGTAAGTACCGTAGTGAAAAACGAATGAATTATCATAGTAGTATCTCTGGCCACGGAAACCTTCCGTGACAAAGCTGAAAAGTCTACACCAATTCAATTTTTACAAACTGAACCAAATGTACTTTATGTGTATCATTTTGAGGAGTCGAGTGCATGGGATGATACAGTACATCATATACATATGTCACAAAAAATAAAATGACGGCACCCACTGCAAGAATGATCGATATTATTACACTGGTAGGCCATTTGGTTGGCATGTAGCTCCTTGTCCAACGAGTTGAACAAAATCAGCAACATTAACCAAGACAAGATTCGCTGGCAGAGGGAACGGAATAGGAGGGATAGCTCCCCCGGTACAATCAGGATTCCTAAACCATTGCCACCATATTGATTAATGTGCCCTTCAAATCATATAATTTTATACGCACGGGTTATTGTAGCAAGTTACAGATTTGCAAAAAACGGCTATCTCAGCTTTGTTTCCGTCAATTACATACTGATAACACTGATTGTACTTGAATGTAGTGTAATTGTTGTTTCCATAGCGGACTGCGACGTACTGAAAGATACAGGTAAGTTTGATTCCACAATGTAGTGTCATATGCATACCGTCCCATCAACATTGGAATTCTGGCACATGTTGTATAGTTTAACATATTCGGGAACCAATTCAAGGGGAATAGTGGGGAACCCCGGAAGCAAAACGTCTGCAGGTGTGATATCCTGTGTAGCCACTAGTACGGACGCTGCAAGGACTACAAGAGTAGAAAGTAGCTTCATGGAGAAGAGCTATACTACGTGTAAGTCTGCGAAATTGACGATAGGATGACTGGAGTAAGCTGAAATTCTCTGCTCGTTTTTATACTCTGCATTGATATAAACATCCAATAACTTTCCTAGAATAATTATAATTGTCTGGCAATGGTTTGACAGGTTTTCTGCGGATCAAAATATCGTCAATTTAATTTAAACAGACATATGAATTTGTAGGTATTTTTTAGAGTACTTAGCTCCGGTTCCTGCGAAGAGCCTCTGGATAGTTGACATCCGTATAAAAAGTCTACATACCAGTGCTTGAAATTTACATATATATTGTAGCAAACCAGTGCCCCAAGAAATGAAAAAGTTGAATAGATTTTGTGACCCTAAATACTGTTATAATGATAGCAGTGGCTGAGGAACAAAATTGCGTTACCAACCTGATTCATGCGACACAATAGCTTCTAGTCACAAGCATTCAAAGCTGTTCGGTTCATCTTTCAGAACCCTCAGCATTCTTCTATTTCACCGAGTTCATTTCCACTGCACCTTCGCATTTACATATCCATTCGTCGGATTGCCACGCTATATTTTCGAGAAGTCTTATTACTGACTCTCACACCAAAATCTGAAGCTGGAAGCATATAAGTAAATCCAAAAAAGCGGGGTCAGCTGAAACTTCAGACAAGAAGAATGAATGCGCAGAAAAAAAATTCGTCGCGCTAAGCTAACAGTGCACCCAAATTTAAAAGCTATGTCGGGGGTTGAAATGTTCATTAGTACATCTGAGGGCCTCGAGAATCAACTTCTAATGAATAGTCGTCGGAAAGAAGCTTGTTGGACAGAAATACTCAACAGCTTTTCTTCTCACAAAGTCTTCCCTGATTTAAATAAAACCATTTCAAAGTACCTAAGTAACAACTTCTTCATTGTTCCTCATTCATAATGTGGGAAACTTTGTCGGTCGGAGGCTCTGAGCCATTTGTAAATGGTTTGACGATACTTATAAGTCACTTTTACTTTCACACCTCGCACCTAGTGTGAACTGGTAGCCCGGGAGAATTACTTCCGTACTTGGTATCTCGACGCATCTGCTAATTAGTGATAAAGAAGTTTAACCAAGCATAGGTACCATACTTCAACAAAATCGCATACGTAGAGACTCGGGATAGGATTGAAAGTTTACCACGGCTCTAAGATTGGTCGATATAATTACACCGGTGGGCCATTTTCTTGTCACGTAGCTCCTTGTCCAAGGTACTGAACAAAATCTGCAGCGTTAACCAAGAAGAATTTCGCTGCCAAAGGAACTGGAACAGGAGGAACGGCTCCCCCGGTACAATCAGGATTCCTAAATGCCACGAAGTTGATTAACATGCCCTTTCAGTGTCATAAGAATGTACGCACGGATTATTATAGCAAGTTACAGATTTGCAAAAAACGGCCATCTGAGCTTTGTTTCCGTTAATTACATACGGATAACATTGGTTGTACTTGAAAGTAGCATAATTATCGTCTCCATATCGAACTGCGACGTACTAAGGGATATAGGTTAGCTTAATTCTACAAAGCACTAGTGTAAGCATACCGTCCCATCGACAGAATCCTGGCACATGTTGTATAGCTTAACATATTTAGGAACTAGCTCAAGGGGAATGGTGGGAAACCCCGGAAGCAGAACATCTGCAAGTGTGATATCCTGTGCAGCCACTAGCATGGATACTGCGAAGATTATAAGAGTAGGAAAGAAATTCATGGCGAGGAGCTACGTCTGTAAGTCCGCGCTTGATGAGTAAAGACTGGAGTAAGTTGGTATTCTCAATTAATTTATATATGTATCGATAAGTATAAAAAGACCTTCAAGTACATTTCAGACTGGCTCCACTCAAAGATACGGTGTCAATCAGAAGTTTACGTTTAATAGACATGATAGCCAGTGCATGATAGTAATGGCTACTGTCACTTGTGATCCATTGACGTCCAAACTTGAAGTAGTTCTTAAGTATTACAGTGATTGAAGAACAAGATTGCTCGCACCAAATCGGGCTTGCCTGAAACTTCAAGCTTCAAGCTTCAGGCCCAGGCAAGAAAGAATGCGCAGACAACCCAGTTAGGCAGATGTTGTGACACTTCTAAGAAACTCTGCTTCATATTCTGAATCTCACAAATTCTTTTCTATTCGAAACAATTTGCCGTTTGGAAATAAGTACCTTTCCTGTTCGTGGGAAACTTTTTCGGTAGGAGGTTCGGAGCCGTTGCCGCGAAACCCCCGCGGATGATAAATTTGAGCTGCGTTCGGCATCATGATGCGATAAGTAGTGAAAAATGGCAACTTCCTTCAAGCTTACTCATGGCGAGACCGAGGTCTTTTCCATACCGTCAACATGTTCAAGCCCATTTCTTCAAATATCTTGTCTCTAGCCACAGAAACCTTCCACGATATTGGAACAAAGGTGAAAAGTCTTGGTACTAATTCATTAAACTCAACTCAGCTGAATTTCTGTCGTTGCACAAGCTTGATCACAAGGATGTTCAAAGTCTCAGAGCAACATGTAAACGACTTGATGATACTCTCAAGCCTCTTGCACTTTCTCGCCTTATACTTAATATGAATAGAGCAAACCTAGACTTTACCATCGAACAACTGGCTGCATATGCAACAAATACCACATCTGCTATACCGTACGTTCGAACTTTGGATCTCAGATGTTTCGCTCCTTCCCGCGATCCAAATTCCACCCAAGCTGCAATAATTACAAATGGGGACGGAACTTGGTCATATGTATTTCCAACTAAAGAGCCTTGTCCTGAAATAATTATGGCAGAGAAGAGACTGCACGAATACCTTCCCATCTTGCTTCCTCAACTTACAAATGTCCGCAGAGTAAGGTATATCACTTTCACACTCTGGCTAGCATAATTCTGAACAAAGTAGGTGGACGCTATCCGCACCTGACCTACAGTGGACATACTCTTTGATCGTGGACTACATTCTTAACCTACCTCATCTGGAAGATTTTTCGGCGCTCTTCATCCATGGGCTGTTAAATTCTTTACCGTTCACGATGATTCCAAGATTGAACAGGCTTACAGTATCTGGCATATACATGGCGAACTGCAAAAAGTCAATCATCCAATTCCTCACGGACACCGTGGCCAACAGCCCTGAATTAAGAGAAGTAGAACTTCATAGTGGATTTTACAGTGCAGACGATGACTCTGATGCGCCAACACTTCATCAACTATTTGAGAACATTCCTCAGGATAGAACTTCAAATATTCAGCGATTATCACTTACTTGTTGGCGTACGCTATTGGATGTTCAGACTATACCACATCTACACCATCTGAAATCACTCCAAATTGACCATAACCTCCACACTATCAATTTTGGTTCCTCTATGTCAGATATCTGGTCGTCGCTACAAAGCGAAAGAATCCATCTTGAGGAAATACGGCTCAACCTCGTCGACGTAGAGAATGGTCTAATCGACTACTTAGCTTCTTACTCTGGCTTGAAGCAACTCCTTTTAACGAACTTTGAATGCAGATGGAGCGACCCCAAGGATGTGAAGCAAATCGCAAAACAATTTTTCGCAATGGCGCTCTATCCTCATGTAGAATCGCTCGAAATACTCAAGCTATATCCCTATACAGAGAATGACTGGTGTGTCGACAGCAACAATGCTCCCGCTATTTTGCAATGTAAATGGCTAAAGGAGCTTCATATCGCTATTCGTTCTCGGAGTCAGACCAAGCCAGTAATCAGGGTACGTGTCTGTCTATGTTCCAGCGCCGGCCAGATATCTAAAGACAGCTATGATAGCAACTCATTGTGGAAGTATCCAAAGGACTAGTACATCTTGAACGATTATCCGTCTGTTGCCCTTATGGCTCGCCAGACTATGATATAGATCTGGGACGCGAAGGAGAGTGGGACCTCAGCACGTTAGCTTTGTTCCGCTGAGACTTCAGTTCTATTGGATATACATTGCCCCAACCCATCAGTACATACTCGTCATCATCGGGTACATACCATACATACTTCACAGGTATGGAAAGGTGATATGACGCGACCACCGTAATCAGGTATGCACAGGTAAAGAAATGGATTAACAAAGCGCAGGCACCGAATGCGCCCACTGGTATCTGCGACGACGATCGCATATCAAGGTTGAGACCCAGCAGGGGCCAGCAGATTGGAACAGCAACCTCTACCGGTTCAACATTTCGCGTTTCACCTCGCTAGACCACTTGAAAAAGTTACATTTCCATTGAGGATCGACATCCTCTCTAAGACGCTCAGCCCGGCCCTTATCGTAGCCAGGCCCAACTGGTCTACATATTGCATTAGTGGATGACATTGAGACATAAGCAACGGTATCGTACCTTGAGCAGATGAAGAACTTCTTCCCGCGATTAGGGCCAGGCTTATTCACCGTAAACTCCTTCGCGGGCTCTCCATGTACAGTGCAATTAGGCGGTTGAATGGGAGCGAGCAGAGACGACCACGTCTCTGAGCTTTTGGTGTTGTTAGCTGAGATATTGGATGATGTAGAAGCGTTAGACTCTTGAGAGAGCAGGAGTGCAAAGTTATAGTCGGCATCCTCATCGACGGCTGGTGAATCGGAGGGCTGTGCTTCCGCGGGATCTCTAATCTTTGCCTTAGATTTGGATTTCGACTTGGAAGAGCTCGCAGCAGAACCCGATTCAGCTCCCTTCGACTTTCCAAAGTAAGATGCAAGGTTAGCCTGCCCCGGTCCCACACCAATCTTGCCCTTCACTTTTTCAGTTTGCTTTTCGAGTTTGAGCTTCTTCCGCGGCGGGGGATCAGCAGTAGTCTTCCTCTTCAGTGGTTGTGAGGTAATCGATGGTCGAGAAACCGTGGGTGCAGTGCTAGATAATGACGTAGTTGAGGAAGATTGCGGAGATTTCGAGGAAGAGAATGATGGGACCGGAGGAGTGGTATCACTAGGCACGTGACGAGGTATAGGCGCGATCTTGGGGTCCTTCAGACTTTGTAGTGTGGGGGTTATATTGGTAACGGTAGGACTGGGTGTCGGTGTCTTTTCCGATTGCGAATCGCGGGCAGCGGTGCTGCCTTTCTTAACGAAGAACTGGCCAAGCAGACGCTGTTTCCCCGAGTGCTCATCCCAAAACTTAGCAGCCAGACGAGGCAGATCCTTCTTAACGCCATTGAAGCAAACATTGTCCTTGAGCGCAACAGTATTCCCCCCCGAGTCGACAATTTCGTCGTATAGATCGACATAGACGGGGCAATGGTCGCTGCCTTTGATCTGAGGCTGAATATCGGCACCTTTGATCCATGGAAGCAAACCTGCTGTGATGAGAATATAGTCTATCCGAGTTCCGTAGTTGGATTCTCGGGCCGAGATCTTCGTATTCCAACCTATAAGCTTCGAGTAAGAATAACGAAGAAACGAGTCTCAGCACAGGCTTACAGGTGTACATCCCTTTCCTGTCAGGCCAAAACCGTCGCACAACATCGATCACGGGGCCACCGCTCTCTACAAGCCACCTCTTCAACCACATACGACTCTCTTTTTCCTCATAAAACACCTCATCTTCATCTTTACCCTCTGCCTCAGCTTTGCGCCTAATAATAGGTGCTTCACAATGATCCATCACGCTAGCACATGCGTTTATGTCGCCCACAACCATAACTTCCCTGCCCTCACTAATGAGGTCCCGTACGCGTGCAGAGAGGAGGGCATGGTACTGAGACTTGTATATGTCACGCTCGGGAGAGCCTGTACCATCGTTGGGGCAGTACACGTTGATGAGCACGAAGAGACCAAAGTCTATCACCAATCCTCGACCTTCTGCATCGAGATCTTTGAAGTCGAGCTCAACTTCGTCTTCAACGTCAATATGGGGAGGATAAGATGCCAGAGGTGAAATGCGTTCTGCTGCTGAGAGAGAAGGCTTGGGTTGTATCAGCCCTGTAAGCCCTTCCTCTGCTTTTGAGGGCACGACTGTAGAACTTCGTGTGTAAACTGCTACGCCAGAGTACCCAGACTTCTTGATAGGGAAAGAGAAGAATGAGTCGTAGTTCGGTGGTACTGCAACCTCTTTGGGAAGTCCTTGACGCGAGGATTTCATCTCTAAGTGGGTAAAGTTCTTAACGTCACCAAAATTCTACGAATTAGCCCGAGTTCTTACCTTGAAAACATAGAATATCTGCCTCCAAGGCTTGAAGGATATCATCATGTGTCTTCAGCTTGTTCCACCTATAATTCATATTAATCAGAAACTATAAACTAGTCGATATAGTTGCTAGCTCGAAGACCATTCGTCGACACCAGTTCGCGACGCTACTCTTTGGCGCCGTGCTGGACTTCAACCTACAGGAAGAAACATATGCTTACGGATGATATTGTGGAAGCGTACGAACTCCATTCTGCGCCAAGCATAACACTTGTTTAGTGGCCTAGAATCTGTCTAGAAGAGCGAACGCGTACTATGTTCCATGTCATAATTCGCATAGTGGCATGGTCGCGTCCTTCCTTTTGATATACGCAGTACTATATGAAAGACAGAAGCAGTCTTCAGCGGTGTTGAAGATATATGATAGTTAGACTAGCGAAAGTTGTCACCGTTGTCGTCGTGAGCAACGTTCGTGAGAATGGTTGATAGTCGTGGTTGACGGCGTTAAACAAGAGAACGTTTAGGCCTGCCATAAAATTGGCACGTGATTCCTAACAACGCAGCTCGTTTTCAAAAAATTAAAATTAAACACAATTAAAACATTCAACTTGTACACGCTTAAACCTCCTTCTAACCGTCCTGATTGTTCCAGCTCTAACTATATTCGCCGTTTTATAACATACCGTCTAGAACATGAAAGCTGGCATTATGCTTACAATAATGACAGTCTCCCTGGAATCGAAACTTGTCAGAAATGAGCAAGAAGTGAATCATTCTTATACAGCATCCGTTAATGTGCGTTATTTTCATATTAAGATGAATTCAAAGTTATGCACAGGAAGTATACTGATACATGCGTAATCAGTGAGGATTCTAGAGTTGCGAGGTTTAGCTGGCAATCGGCTTCTGAAACGTGCCACTGCAGCAAAATTATGTCGTCTGCGTCTGGACTCAGCGCCACGTTAAGAAAAGAACATAGAACCTAAAACATGCTCCGTGCTTCTACGGTCAATACGGGTGTCATGTTGTTTACCTCTGACGTCGTTATTCCAATTCTCGGTCCAGCAACAACATATTTAGCTCTTTCTGGGCAGTATAAATTCCTCGACCGGCCTCGAAGTTCCCTCTTTTACATTTCACAAGGCACTAATCATGCAAGTTCTGTCGTCAGTATTACTCATTTCATTTCTCTCGCTGCTGTCGGCATATGCCACACCTACACCCCAGGTGTCGATCCTTTCTCTCGGAAGTGCCACCAGTGTCTTTTGTATGTATCTCTTATCGATTCGTGAATGAAACGCTGAATTTTCTTTTCAGGTAGTTTAACATCCGTAAGTTGGCTTCACTGAGCGTAACCGCCACAGATTACTCACCGCTCATTGCAAATCCCCGGTACATACCATAGGACTGTAAGTTTCACAGCCAAGAGTCGCGGAATTGAAAGAAGCCAGACTAATAATATGAAATAGGCCCGAAAGGAAGCCACTGTTGCCCTTCGCTTATCGCTGTTGGACCGCATACCGGCACGTTAGTTGTTTATTATTAGCTGGATGTTATAATTCATTAACTTGTATTTCAGATGCATTGAAGGAAAGGCAACAGCCGGATGTGCCAGTTCTGTGTAGAAATTTTCCGATTTATATGTATAGATATTTTGTTCCGGGTCGGTGCTTACAATTGAATATAATAGATTAAACGAACACTAGGGGCTCCAGTACCACGGCGTGCTTAGCATGAATCTTGCGACTATCGATGTGTTTACCAACATCCATTTTTCATGTCTGACGCAGAAACGATGCAGTTTCATATTTTAATCGAGACATATTCATGTATCCATCCCCCCCCCATCTTGCCACTCTTGGCAGCGACCATGATGTACACGCGGTGTCCACGAGAAAGCTTCCGCCAAAAACGTTTATTGGTATTTTCATCTTCTACTAATTCCGAGGACTTTACCCTGATTAGTCCCAAGCGCTATGGATTCTAGTGATCACTCGGGTAGCTCCAAAGAACTAGCAATTTTGCATCATATCGGCGTGTCTTATAACCGTATGGCAGTTACACATTTATTACTATTATTACATTCCAGACATCACACTCTGATCTCTAGAAACCAAACTTTATCATCTTAACCGACAAGTTTTAGCTGACGACCCCATATCTAGGTCCCGGGGGAGCTTGATCTTGCTGACAGTTTGGGCAGAGCCGCTGGATTGTGCGATCTGTAGAAGAAATCAGCGCAGCCGCGTGAGTTTGATCAATAGGACACACCGTATTGTTCTGGGAATTGGCGGCTAGTTAAGCGTTAGGGAAAACCATCATTTACATCCTCGTTTCATGCTTACTATTGCCAGCAAGTCTTCCTACAATCGGGACCGCAGTTGCTTGGGTGTGTAACGCTGAATTTACAAAACCGATCTTCGCAACGAATCTAACAAGGATGATCAGAGAGACTACGATCGCGAGCGAGATGCCAAATATCTAACAGTTTCGTCGGGCTATGGTAAAGCGTTAATCAGGACTATTCGGGCCATCTAAAACCGACCTACGAGTGCGTATCTGTGCCCACAGAGGGCGTAGATTTCTACAACTCTGGGGAATGATGTCAATAACAAGATTCGTCTCGGATTAATTTACACTACTTACTGACGAAGTCGACACATCTTGTGGAACAAATAGAAAGAATACTGGATTATTATACGAGTAGTGAGTTAGAGGAACTTGTTTGTAGGAATACAAGAGAAATCCTGAAGTTTTAATACCATGTTGTCTGGGACTCCAGATACCTTGTTTTTTCGCATTCACCACGATTCCAAGGACCGCATGTCGATCCGATTTCTCGAATCATTCGATGACGGCGAAGTCTCCTCATTGAGGCCACGAATATAGGGAAATCAGACTTATACTACCGCCGCCATAGAGGAGGTCCCGACTGGGATGTTTGGGCATGGTCTCGATGATCTGGTAACTCTACGGTTTGATCGTGACGACGCTGAACCGGGAAGTTAAAACTTTAAAATTCAAAATGCTTTAACTTTCCTCGAATGAAGCTCAATGAACTCATGACCTCATTTGCACTTTTTCGTCCTATATGTTCAGTTTTATGAAGCGGAACAAATCTTTGCTATTTTCACATCGATTACAACAGGAACGACACGCGGTCGAGCAAAGAAAGAATGTACGACAGTAACTTGATCTGATGATAGTTTCCAATTGGCTGGCACCGGCCCTCTGATAATGGAGTGCCAGTGACTGAGAAGCGAAGCCGCCTTGCGGCAGTAAATTAAATATTCAGTACCCGTGCTGGGGTCGGGTGGTACTTGTAGGTCTATTCTGGTGCCGTGAAGATGTGAGTTATCTGAGAGTTTATGTAGGAAGTCAAATAGATACAAACCGATAATTATTGCCACCGAAATTATCACTCGCGTTATCAATAATCAATGAAAGGATGTTAATATGACAATAGTTTCAGCACTTGATCCGAAAGCACCGAGAGCAAAGATTATCTGTAGGTGCCAGATAATCCATGACTGCGAGCCCTGCCTAAAGGATGAGGCTTCCTCCGAGAGCCATTTTACAGCTATGTATCGCGGGTGTTTGGATAATACAATGAAGGCGACACAAATGCGCAGTTTTACTACATGAATGATGTATACCTGCCGAATCAGTGGATATTGAGAAGCCCGATAAGAACTCGGGGGGCCAGAATGAAGGTAAAGTGTAGTGGTCGGCTGTGAATGGCCTCGATAGCGATGAATTCCGCCGACAGAAAAGGACCAAGTGGTTAGCTCACCTGATAGTATTACGGAATATATTTCCATTAATGTGAGGTTACTAATATAAGACATACACATGCGCCAGCTGACATGGGAAACCTTTAACAGCTATGAGCAGCGGCGTCAACAACTAGCTCGTGTGCGTGAAGGGGGAAGGGCGTACCACAGTAGAGGTGGCCCCGTAGAAGTCCTACAGAGTTTCACACTCTAGAAATATCAATAAGGGTAGTACCCATGTCACTATTCACGGCCCAGGATATGCTACTCAAGAGAGGAATAACTGTGTGATCAAGTATGAGCACCATCTCAGTCGCAAGGTAATGCTGGAACTAAGCTCCGTCTCGCGCCAGTCAGGCGACGTTCGGCAGCGGAGGGAACCCTATATCTCGCCCGTGGATAAGAAATTGAGGAATAGCGCTGGAGCAATAGCTAGGGGGGTGCATACTCTAGTATCTACCAACGTCTCGGGATGCTGACGGCACGAAGCACCCTACAATGGATATAGTAACCCACCATACGCTCGGGTCAAAGTAAACTCTTTGGCAAAAGCAATTGAGAAAATAGCTGCGGGCTGAGTGGTAGAAAGACTAGGACACATCTCCGTTCAACTACTTGCGGGAGTTCACTATCCAGCTTATATCGTTCTTACGATCTCGCGTGTCTAGCTTTCTAAGAATATTGTCACCAGCTATGCGCTCGCGTCAGAGCGCAACGCGATGGGTAGTCCCCTAAACAAGGTATCTGTCAAGCCGGGAAGCCAGAATGGTAGGACATACCACAGACGTACATGATATCGAGTCATACTGATCACCTTGAAGCATAGTAAAATAATTGCCCAAACTGGCTCTTGACGAGCAGCTATAAAACACGAGTCTGGCGTACGTCGACCCGTTCCGTAGACAGGCACATCCCGTTCGTAACGATAAGTTGGTGCACAAGAGGGCACCAGGGTTCCTATTCTTGCACAGGTACTTTCACCCATATTTGGCTGTAGAGCCGCCATGAGGTCTAGTAATATTGTTCTGTTGGAGGAATAGGGGCTGTAGCTAGGATTATATCAGATACCGGCAAGTAAACCGGTAACTACAACAAAATCACAATGAAAGCAACGGAATACCATCGGCCTGCAGCTAACGAGACCAAAGTAACGTGTCAAAATGAGTAGAGGAGGAAAATGAGGGTACGCACAGCCTTGTCGAGAGACATCTGGAATCGAGTCGTAAACGGCCTCCGTCGATGGGTCGCCTTTAATGCTTAAGGGACGTCGACCGTATTCGTGGCATCTCCGTCCACCTTAAGGCCTGGTGATTCATCTTTCTTTAGCTTAATTATGGTATCTTTAACGGCGAGGCTACTGAACACGTTTTGGACAGCCAGAGGATGAGACTCAGAGCATGTCAATTACGAGTGATTCGGAGGGGTAAGCACAATCCACACCAGTCACCAATGGAGAGTGTGAAAATTGAGGGCTGAAGCGCTGAAGCGTCACAACTGTAGGCTGCAGACTGAGAATATCACTACGTGCAGGGTTACCCGATGGTACGATGGCACAATCATAATTAAGGCCTAGTATTCACAAATCAGGACTTTGAACATTGTCCTGTCATCAGCGAGCGGTATGTCGACGAAACCAACATATAGCTCTTAACTTTAACTACATTATTTTTAGACCAGCCGTTGTCAAGACTTGCTTCTCCTGCTTGTTGATGAACGCCTTTTGGGTAGCCAGAAGAGGACAAACCCAAAGGAATAGCACAAGTAGATTAAGAAGCGGAAGTGGAATCCACACCGGCTACAGGCCGCAAAGGTGTGGTGGGTGTAGGATTAGCCGATCGCGTTGCGCAACTATCACGGTAAATTCTATCCCCGGCGCCTGGTCATCAAGCATCGATATTCACGCTACTTGGGGGCTTTGTCCTATCGAAGATCATTGCTTGCGCCAGCAGTAAACAGGGAACAGATAAGGTTGAAGTGATGGAACTTAATAGCCTGCAACTAGTAGAGAACAAGGTAGCATGTCAGCAAGAGCAGAGGTCGGAGAAGTGGGACAGTAACAGGACGTACAGCCTGTTCGGGGTAACGCATCACTCAATCGCCGGGTCTTAAGGCCTTGCTCCGCATTCGTGGTGCTCGCACGCCATCTGCTTTCCCAATGTTACTTATCGGCGCTAAGTCCGGGCCATTCTGTTTATACAGCAGTATCGATAGAAGCGGGGCGCGAGTTGAGACATAAAGGCACTGCGATAGTATTTGTGCTAAGGCGGTAGCGCGGCGTGTAGTACTAGATAACATTATGCCTCTGCGATACAGCGCAATCCTGGGTCAAGTCTGGGACCAATGCTGAGATATCACTGACAGCCTGGCTCGAGACTATCAACGAGGGTTTTGCAAAGCTCGTTGACGTATCATTGTTGTCGCGGCGAGTACTATGACGAACAACGTAGGGCGCAGTCGAGAAGTATCGTCGAAGGGATAAAGATCTTCGCTTGCGCTGTTTAACCGGTATGCACTGGATGAGCAGCACATCTTCCGTACTCGAACGATTCAGTAGAATGAAGGCACTACCCATGACATACACGCCGGTTCTAGATGAAAGGTTCTGAGGCCGATGAATCGTTACTGTCGAGTAGTCAACGTAAAGCACGTTTCAAAAGGATATCGTGGCAGACTACATACGGGTTTGAGTAGGTTTTTCGTAATAGAGCTGGGGTGGTGGGATATCTGGGGTAATCAAGTTCTTTGGTGGTGGCTAACGGAAATGAAACCGGTTTCAAGTTTGTAGCTGGATGTCGTGGGAGTGAGCATAACGCGATCGAGAAGCTCATCGACAAAAATATCTGTCAATCAGGAAAGCTAGAAGGGCAAGACTGGCGACAGATTCAGACAAATACGCTGTTAAGGTGCACAGACCGCCATGAAGCGTTTTCCTGCGGTAGGTCAACTACCCAGTCTATATATTGTAAACCCAGCTACAGAACACGAGTTAAAAGTCAACAGAGAGAGGTGCATTGTGCTGAACGAGGGCCGCGATGTAGTATTGGCGCCTCTGCCAATGTAGGGTTGTGGAGCTTCTTTGCATTCTGATGTACGATTGGTGATACAGAGGCCATGGCATGATTCCTACAGAAACCGGTCTGTTAACAAGTAACAGAGATAAAAAGGCTAGCTCGAAGGCATATCAGCAGGAGGTGGGAGAGAAAGAAGAGGAACGTAACGTACAACCTCTTTGGGGACCATCTGGAACCGCACAAACACATCCGAAAGTAGTCTCATTGTTCACCGTTAGGTCGTCTCATCGACTTGCCACATTCGTGGTGCTATCCGGCAGCTCTCTCAGCTTATTAGACTCATTGATATCAATACTATGGGTGGCGGACAGTGTTGCGTAACGGATTAGCGGATGGTGTGGTACTGCTATCATATCATTGTCAATGTTGGGAAGGACTCTGTCGTCTTGGCCATCGCGAACCGTGATGTTGAACATTGACCTTGCCTTTTCCGTCGACAACATTTTTTGTTTGCTAATTCAACGATAAGATAAACATCATCGCACATGTACCGCTTAGGAAAGACTGCTGAGCATTACTTGAAAAAAGGAAATCGTATTTGAAGATCGTGCCACCACAGTTTCCCTGGGCTGACGGCAATAGCTCCTGCGAAACGTAAGGATTCCAGTAAAGCTTCTCTATGCATTATTGGGGCCAGAAGCGGCCCTGTGTCCCCAAAAACGACGGGAGTCACATGCCGACAGTGTACATCCAGGATGAATCAGAGTAATATGTCAGCAAGAGCTGTGGTGTAAAGAAGGTAAACATACAGCCTGCTAGGCGAGTATCGGATGCAAGGCAAATGTTCCAACAGGAATCAAGTGGCAGACCAGGGGTGTTTCAGGTGAGAAAAAGCGAGATAGAAAGAGGAAGTATAACGGAAAAAACCCTCCATAGCCGGGTTATCTGTGGCACAGGGATCTGCTCCATATATGTGGTGCACTTGGCGTCTCTCCTACGCGAACCTTACTGTGTCCTTTAGACATGTCGACGTAAGACCAGGATCTCTCAAATGTTGTTGGACACCCTTTTGTAACAATATGGAATGCACTGGCAATTTTCAAGGTATCGAATGGCAGTTACTTGGGGCACCAGTAAACGGTAGTAGCGAGGGGGTCTCAATGACAATGGCGGGAGCCAGCTAGCAGATGAGAGTAGCATGCCAGTACAAGTAGAGCAATGTCATACCAGGAAGGGGACGTACAGCATGCTCGGGAAGAACTTGACACTCATACATACGAAGAAAGTTCCGTCGGCGGCTCGTCTCAGGAATTGGTGCACCTGGAGATTCCTTCGTGAAGGTTAACGATGTCGTCCTTAGACTCGTTGACGTAAAGACCAAGCTCTCCCGCACGTGCCAGGTATTATTTAGCAAAATATCGAGCGCCTGTTTCTGGCACCAGAAGTAGGAAGGTGGGACGATGAGGTCGCAATGAGAACGATAGGTACCAGCTAGCAGACAAAAAAATAACGTCAATACAGTGAGAGCAATAACTTGCGAGAAAGGGGACGCACGGCCTGCTCGGGGAGTATCCGGTATTCGGAGCTCATAAAGCAAATCCAAAAACAGTCCCATAACGCCGTATTCGTGGTGCCGCTGGCCACTCTCCTTCGCCAGCCGTAAGTGCGTACCTTTAGACTCGTCAGCAACAGCAATGGGTTCTCTATTGTTGCTGGATACACTTTTCCAATGGCATGAGGCAGAAGATTTGCGACTAGCAACGTGCCAGCTTTAACTAGCCTTAGAGTCTAGACTCGTCGGCCTAAAGATCATATTATTTGATCGCAATGAAAGCGACGAGATACAGCTAACAAACAATAGTAAGTTACCATATCAACACGCAATAAAATGACATACGAGGAAGGGACGTACGGCCTGCGCGGGGAAACCTGGAGTTCATAAGCACATGGGCCGTGGTGCATCTGGCTTGGCCGCCTTTAATAAACCGATTCTAGTCTTGTCAGCGTAAACATCATTTGGCAAAGCATCGAACGCCCGTTGCTTGCGTGAGCAATAAAGGGGGTGGCTATAAGAGCGCGTGCGGCTAGCTAGCAAATGAATAAGATAGGTTAGTACAGGAAGAGATCGTATGCGAGAAGAGAGACGTACGGCCTGATCGGGGAGCATCTGAAGCTTATAAACATATCCAAAAACAGGTACATCGATGGGTCGTCTCGGGCATTTACTCAATAATCGTGGTGTATACAGCGAATCTCCTTCACTAACCTTAAAGTGTAGCTGCATTGTATTAAGGCTCATCAGCGTAAGGACCAGGTTCTCCCGCATGCTGCTGGACATCATTTGAATGCCTGTAGCATGCATCCAAAAATAGCTCCACAACTTGTTCCGCATTCGTGGTGCATCTGGCAACTCTTCTTCGCTAACCTTAACTGCGTGTCTTAACACATCGGTACTAGAGCTGGCTTCTCCAGCATATTGCTGGATACACTTTGGCGACGGCCAGACGTGGAGGGGCCACGACCAGCTAAGTATATCGCGATGTAATAATATCAGAATTAATGTCCGACACTCCCTCGCCGACCTTAACTGCACCGTCCTTAGACTCTCGGCGTAAAACCCATATTCTCCGGTCGCAATGGGGGTAGCGAGAGAGAGCTAATAGATCACAGAAACATGTCAGTATAATATGAGCAATGTTACGCGGAAGGGACATACAACTTGCTCGTTAAGCATCTGGAGCTCATAAAATAGAACCGAAAACAGCTGCATCGACGGTTACCATCCAGGGGACTTACTCCACATATATGGTGCAGGTGATGACGCCCCGTCGATAACCTTAACTGTGTTGTTTCCAGACTCGTCAGAGTCGGGACTGGGTTTGCTGAACAGCCTTTAACAACGACCGGGGCAGATGAACCGCCGACAATGTGTAGTGTAGCTGCAACGAGACAATGGTCGTCACTTGTGCTGGCAAAAACCAGGTAGCAACAATAAGAATACAATGAAAACGCTAAGAGCAAGCAGAGCCCAAAGTACGTCGGCAGGAGTAAAGGTAAAATAGGAAGGGAGCGTACAGCTTTCTCGGAGTTTGATGCAGCCTTCACCACCAAAGCTCGGAGTAGTTTCTCTCAATATTCGCAAATTGTGACCTCCCGTCAACAGCCAGCGAGTTTCTATGTAAGAGGTAAGCGGAACTAAGAATAAAGGGGATCGACAATAGAGACATACCCAAGCCCGGGAGGATGTGGTATATATCTCCACCGTTTTCGAAAATGAAGCTTCTTCTCCAACGGCGTAGCTACTAGCTCCTACCAAAAGTTTTTGATTAAGCTTTCTGGGGTATCATCGAGGTTAGCAGTCGCTCCATTTTCGTAAGGTGGGGGCACTGGGCCGTGTTCATCGGTGAATACTAGGACCGATGTTCTAATGAAGGAACTCCCCGTCGCAAACTTTCTCGGCGGTAACAGATACGACCATCCGTCTCCTGCTCACTCTAGTATAACCAAGGGCAGCTCAAACTGATAAATGTTCCAGGGAGTTAGAAGTATGGACTACGTATGGTACAGCATGGGAGCAACGTACGCAAGCCAATGGTACAAAGGATGTGCAACTTGTTGCATCACGGCTCTCAGCAGAGCGTACGGGCGTGGCAATGAGATAGTACCTCCCTGTTCTTCTCGATCGTAACTACCCGCCGCCCACCTGCAAGTTTCTAAGCAAAGGTCAATAAACTAAGAATCGAGAGGATCAAGTGCAGCCATAACCAGGCTCAGAAAGGTGTATCGTATATAACCCCAGCCATTTTCGAAAAAGATCGTTTCCCAACGGTGCAGCTTCTAGCTGCCATGCAACTTGTTGTATCTGTTCTTCTCGGATCGTAACTACCTCTAAGCGAAGGTCAGCACAACTAAGAATCAAGAAGATCAAGTGCAGTCATACCTAGGTTCGGAAAGGTGTATGGCGTATGGTATTTACCCCCACCGTTATCGAAACAAGATCCTTCCCCAACGGCGTATCTTCTAGATAGATCCCACATAAAAGTTTTACTCACGCTCTCCGGGGTATCATCGAGGTCAGCAGTCGCTCCGTTCTGGCAAGGTATAGGCAGGTCATGTTCGTTGGCGAATACTATGACCGACGTTCTGAGCGCGACGCCTATGAGGTAACTCTCTGTGACATAGTTGTAGGGCCCCTCTCGCTATAGGCCCCATTAGCATATAAGCTTAATGTAGCGAGAACGAATGCTCACGTAAAGTATGCGATGAGATGGTCGCGGTCGGGGGTGCATGTTCAGCTCTTAAAGAGAAAGGTATTGGCAACCCCATGACGGAAGTATGATTTCAGCAAACTTTCCGTCACATAGGCTAGAAGACTTGTTAGCATATAGGCTTAGTGTAGCAAGAACGGAATACTCACCGTAAAGTATGTGATGTGATGTGATGTGGTGGCCAGGGTCGGAGGTGCATGTTCAGCTCTTGAAGGGAAAGTTATTGGCGACCCCATGACGATAATGTGATTTCAGCATCAAAAGCCTGGTTAGCAGGGAACCTCAAATACACACCTCTAAGAAGCAAAGAGGAAAGTAAAAGTGTTGACAGCTGCCATGCATATGCATACAAGTGTGTTGTAACCTCTTGAATAACCTGCCAGGCAAGGGTAAGTCAATCAGAAGCAATGATACTTCAAACCGACGACAAAACAACAGCAGAGCCCTAGCTTCCTCATAGCAGCAAAAAAGCACCTTCCATGCAAAGAAGGCGAATACAAGGGTCATTATAATGCAATAAATATAATCATGAAGAGCATAATCGTAAAGGTACGACACCGTTCGTAGTGATACAAGAAGCATGACCAGCACTTCCAAGTCCTCAGACCGCCGCCTCAACACTCATCTCCACAGCCGTCGGTATCGAAGGTATCGTGGTCGTTGTGGGCCGTTTTCCTTCCCTTCCAAGCCCCGCTGCCCTCTCCGCCTCCTCGATCGTATATGCTGGCTCTTTCAGTGCTTTACACCGCCTTTTGTGGACTTTACTTCTCCAGTGGGAGTTTAGAGCTTGGTCGGACTCGTAGTACCTGAGAAATGAAGGGGTTAGGGAAGGTAGGTTGCAAGCCGCAACACAACGCTCACTTGGCACATTCAACGCAGTAGTGCTGTCCAAGACCTGGCTTATCGAAGTCTAATGGTTGAGACTCTAGTTTAGCCCTATTCTACGATCGTTAAAGTCAGATAAAAAGATACACAAAATGAGATTAATAAAGACGAACTATGGGATCCAAGTCGATCAACTGAATCTGGTCTAAATCTCTTGTTCTGACCTAGAAATCGCATGGTTGAGAATATGAAAGACTTCTGGTAGAGGTTAGGTGCGCACCCTTGTCCTAGCTGCTCTGTGGACGTCTCTTCTGGCATGATGGGCGCGGGACCTGCGTAGACGACCCATTTTCGAAAATTTTGGTTGGATGATCGAGGATTAATTGGATGATGGAGCTCTATTGTTTGTGCTATGTTTAGATCAGACCAAGTAGCCAAATAATATTAACTTTTGACAGTGACATGTTTATACCCACGCCAAAGTGACATATCTCCCACCTCAGACAAGGGTGGATCGGATCGTTGTAAATATGGTACAACCCGATTTACTTAACAATTAGAATAGTTATTAAAATATGTTATCTGACTGATGTGTGAGAAAATCTAGAATATGTGCAAGAATAGGAAAACTGACCGATCCATGCAACATATTTACAATAAGATCCGTGACCCCATCCGTTCCTAGGCCAATCGGAAAATTTTTGGAGGCTCAGTTCACGTTACACAGGTAAAATCGGCACGAAACAATTGGAACAATAAGCAGATGTATTACCCAATTTAGAATTTTCTAATGCATCTGACACATTACATATTTTATGGCATATTCTAATTGTTACAAAAATCGGGATGTACCATATTTACATGAACCCGATTTAGGCCTGTCTGAGGTGTCCAGAGTCGGACAGACTCCCAGACTTCAAGCTCGTGCCACAAAGTTTGTGGTCGGCGTCAAACTTATGTTTTCTTTTTCTTTTCTCTTTCTAGGCGCTACGCTCACCTCGCCCTATGTCATCGGCAGCTATCAAGTCGACCAAATCAATCTTTATTACTAAACAGGAAGATTTATGTCAATCGGAACATCTCCCCGTATCCCGAGTGTGCGACGCAGAATGACGCTCTCCAGCACTCTCCCGACCGATTCAAAAGGAAAGGCTGTATGCATGTCAATTCCCGGTGGTTTCGGTTCTCAATATCCCATCTTTGGATACCATATGTTGTCAATGTCATATCTTGGAGTTTATTGGTCGCTTACTCTTGTACCTTGGAACCATACGACTCGACGAGTATGCATCTGCAATCTACAGATACATTCTTGTGATCATACCTCAAACCTCCGGTAATACGGCTGCGTTCTTAATGCACTTATTCTTGTGCTGGCCGATTCCCCAAGCAACTATTGTAACAGCACCAGCGAAATTGAGTCCGGTTCAACGTCATCTGTTGTCAACAAAAGTTCTGACATACTTAACTGCCGATCCAGGCTGTCAAGTAGTGTTCTATTGAGCTGAAAAGGCACACAGTGCATATGACTTTGTTCGTTCCTATATTACTTATCGGCTTTCTTTCGGAACACCAGCTGATTCCGGTGGAGCATGCTCGGACCACTGGCAGTGACTGGTTAACTTATCAACTGCGCGGCTAATAACAGCCTCTGATGCATGATGATCCTCTCTATCTGGCTATGTGCAGACTGAGAATTCTATGCTAAGCTATACGTGCATATATGTCTTGATCATCTTTCAACTGTTCCCGGTTAGCACTGTATCACCCGAGTTCAGATTGTAACTGCCATTTTTTACCTACAATCTCACATCATTGAATCTAGAAATCAATACCAGCGCAAGTGCATTATCATGTCATTTGCCGAACATCCATTCGCGAGATACAGTCCTTGGCCGATGTAAACCGCACCATCATATTCCAATTTCCAGTATCCTTTATCTCGTGAGAGGCCAAGACTTGATGGACATTAAACAATCAGTCGTCTCACCTCCTCCCCTTACAGGACGGTTTCAGAATAATAATTCCGTTGACCACTTTCGCATTTATGACAAGAATCTACACGAATCCGCTTACGGGGAGGTATATAAATAACATAGGTACTTACGCTGTACCGACAAAGGCATCTCAAACTCCTCTGCATATCAAATCATGAAGCTCTTGACATACTCAGTTGTTTCGCTCCTTTTGGCAGCATTTGCGTACTGTACGGCCCTGCCATCGACTGCTTTGGCTACAAAGTGTAAGCATCTGGTCACAATGTATCTATAATTGTTCATTCCACTAATAACCACGCCAGGTCATTCCACGAAGGTGTGTTAGGTGTACTACTCATCCAGACAAGTAATGTCCGTGGCTGAGAAATTTTAACGGGATTGTAAGTCCTTCCACGACACGACATCTCTACGTACGCTGATCATCGTACCCACCAGGCCCTGCATATTACGAATGCTGCGGAATTTCCAATGGAGTAGGGAGGTAACTATGTCATGTTCCCATCGGACATCCCCATCGGACGCATTTTGCTAACCATTTTCATTTGATGTACGTACTTAGCTGTATCGCCAATGAGATTCACCAATGCCCCGACATTTAGCCAGGCCTCCGTTTCTTGTAGAACTTCCGCCCTGAATGAAACAATATTGATTTTAGCCCCAAAAGAATGCTCAGTGAGAAAATCAAAGTCCATTCTACGAAAGCCGCCAACAAACGTGCATGAACATCGGGATATTCAAATTCGTGCCTCTCTAAATATAGTGCACGGCATGTATAATTGCGAGTCCGACTGATACGAGGTGATACGGTAACAATCTAATATTCCTCGTGTCGTGTTGTTTGTCTGTTCGTTCTGTCTATATGTGTACTATTAGCTCGAGTGCCTGAAACGAGAACATAAGAAGACTGGTTCTTCTATTTTTAGTATTTCGTGAGTAGAATAAAAAGACTTGGCGGAACACTAGTTGTTTCGCTCAACCGACAGCTCCCATTCACAAATTCAGAATGAAGTTCACCAGTCTTTTATCTCTTGGCGCTGCCCTTGCGTTCGTCGGATTCGCATCCGCCGTCCCAGCTCCTCAAGATGCACCTACGACTACGCATTACTGTACGCATTTCTTATGAATTCTTGTAAATTTACCGTAATACTGACATGAAATTTCTTCTGATAGGCGGGGGTGAAAATAGCGTAAGTTCAAGCAATATTTCTCGAATTGAATTTATAACTAATAATCCTCATTCTACAGTTGCAATGTAAATCATTACTGCTCACTGAGTGACTATCGAAATAGCCAACTTTGCTCTAACACACATTTCGTAGGCCCTACAGGTTGGCGATGCTGCGGTCCCATCACCCAATTCGGCGGAATGTGAGCTCCATAAATGTTATTTCCAGAAACTTGTCTTATTCACGTTCCTGCAGTTGCTACAAAGGAGCGACCGGAGTTTGCCCTCTCTGATTTGGAATAGTATATTAGTACTCTAGCAGAATAATTTCCACCCTATGTCCCATATGTAATATGATACTTAGTCGGAATTGTTTAAGAACGTAAGAAAATACATGTTGTATGAGCCATTTGCGCTGAAAATTTAGCGGACTCCAAGACTGATCTCAAAATGAGGTTCTCCGCATTATTGCAACTGGGATTCCTTTGGGGCCGTTACTACTCCTACGATTATTATCAACTTGGTGTAAGGGTATTCTGTAGTTCCCTATTCATTAACTCAAATGCATGTATAAAGTATGTAATGACTCCTCGGAGAAAGTGCTCTACAGAATTGTTCACAAGTTCATCATGTAATATCGACTCTAGTGACTTTCATACTTACGTTCTTCACAGCCAATGTCGTTGCTATTCCAAACACCGGAGCGGCACCAACTTGTAAGTGTATGTGGTGTCAACACATGCTTATGGCAACTTGCAACGAATAAAAGTTATCATCAGTTCAAGCTCAAACGGTACGTACGAGTCTATATGACATTTTTACTAAGCAGAATACACCTAGTTATATTTTTCTGATAGTTTGTATGCTGTTTCTTCCAGGTCTATATGGTCTAAGATGTTGTGATTCTACCCCTCATCCAATGTAAGCATAAGGCGCTAATACTTTTTATTCAAAACTAAGTTCTTTCTATTATTAAAGTTGTGTCAAGCTTCTAGACGGTATCATCTGCTAAGTTATATGAGGTTAGGAAAAGAGATGGAGATGGTGCACGTACGAGCGTCATGTGGCTTAAGATGTGTCGTAGTTAGGAGAAGAGTTGATCAGATGTTGAATACAGTCAGCGATATGTGTGGTAGGTGAAAGTTTGTGGAATATATCAGATAAGTGACCATGATCATGGCTCTTCTCCCGCGCGGCAGCCTCATGATCTTTTGTACATGCTGTTAGTAATTAAATGGCCCTGCGTTTTATAAATGATATTGAATTTAAATGATGTAGGGAGATAACTATGGCAGGTACCATCTCAATCGGAGACAGCTCAGTGGTAAATTCAATGAACTCCACGCGGATGGTTGAATAATTATGAGAACATAGCTATCCAGAAAAGAAATCGCACTACAATCCCTGAATGAAAATGTTTGATTCAGCCACAAAGTATGTTCATATGAGCAAGTCCATTCTACCATAGCCACCGTGGCGTGCATGAGAGGTATTTCAGTTAATTTTAGTACACAGCAACTCAATGCGAGTGTAGATGATATTAGTTGATACGGTAGTAATCTAATTCTTATGTCATATTGTCTGTACGGCGTTCGTTATGTCTTACAAGATGTATATTGCTAGCGTTAGTGGCTGAAACTCGGAAAACATAACATGCTCTATTTTTAATATTCGTGAGCAGAATATAAGAACCAGCATAAAATAACCCTCAACCAACAGCTACAACGATCCTCAGAATGAAGTTTACCGGCCTTTTGTCTCTTAGCGTTGCCTTTACCTTCATCGGATATGCACCAGCTACTCCTACCCCTCAGGACACTTACCCTACTCCAGTCTATCACTGTAAGTACTTTATAAATTTCCTACAAGTCAATAGAATGTACTTACATGAAATGTCTTCTGAAAGGTGGGGGTGAACTTGGTGTAAGTGAAAATTTATTTATTCTCGGGATATTGAATACTGATTGATGTTGTTCTACAGTTCATATGTAAATTATTATCATTCACAACATGTTGAAAGTCTTGATCTGCTCTCTAATACTCGATTTTAGGCCCTCCTGGCTGGCGATGCTGTGGACCAATCAGCCAGCTATACGGTGGAACGTAAGTCCCCAAAAGAGTTTCTCTCTAAAGTCACTCATACCGTCTCAGCTGTCATGAAGGATTGACTGGAATTTGCCCCTTCTGATTTGGATAAGCTGCTCCGAACATTCGCAGTCCAGCATAGTAAATATATTCACCCCATGTCACATATGTAATATTGCATAATATTACCTTCCTACATCATTAGGGTGATTTCAAGCTATGACCTAAGACTCATCCATGTAATACGATAAATTTTTGTTCTTACGAAGTATCAATTATAATAACAAATACGACTGCAGCCTAAGACCCTAAGTCTTTGTCCACTGTGTTTTCATCCAAGTCAGAGACAGCTTCTCAAATTGCTATGGCCCAGAACATTAGTTGTATATAATTTTGTAGAAGCCACCCCAAAGGAAAAATGAAAACAGCCACAACAGCCACAATGAGATATTCAGCACTGCAGGGGCGACAGGTATGCATGAGTATGGACTAATTTTAGTTCGCGACTATTCAATGAGTTCGGCTGCTTTCAAATCTTGATAGCGATCTAAAGTTTCTCGCGTCATTCTGTCTTGATGGCGCTCGTTATATGTGCAAAGTTGAGTTCCACTAGTCCTAGTAGTGGCTGAAACAAAACATAAGCCGCTATAGTATTTTAAACCTTCACAAGCAAGCTGCATTATAAAAAGCGAAGGATTCACTACTATTCATGCAGCTTGATCACCAGCTTCTACAATTCGCAGAATGAATTTCTCCAATCTTTTGTCTCTTACCGTTACTGCTCTCACATTTACTGGATACGCATGTGCTATTCCTGCCACACAGGAAACTTCAACCACCACTGCAGTTTCTCCTTCTCCAACTTCAGTTTATCTTTGTACGTGCCAATTCTGCACAGTTCAACTAGTTACTTACATGAAATATTTCTGAAAGGCGGAGCTGATGTTGGTGTAAGTACATTATTATTATTTTTTGGCCATGGAAGAAAATAACGATTATTATCGTTCTACAGCATACATGTAAATTAGCACTATTTACTGTATACTAAAGCTCTGAGCTGACTCTAACACTCATTTTAGGCCCTCCCGGTTGGCGATGCTGTGAAGGAATCATTGCAATTGGATTGTGAGTTCCCTAATAATCTATTCGTTACTGACATTCACGTTCTTGAACTTAGCTGTGTCGGACCGAATGAAATTTGCCACTTTTGATTTCGCATGACATGCTCCGCATACTTATACGTAGTCCACCTATGCATATCAATTTGACAAATATTACAATTTCTGGTGATTTCAATCTATGTGTGGCTTTGATATTTCGTCGCTGTAGCATCCCATTTCAAGTGTGAGGTATCCGGATTGGGGGTTCTTTCCGTATGCACCTGAAACTTCTATCCACGACAAATTAAAATGGCTAGGACGGTAATTGGAATGAAATCTGCAGCTGCTGGAATTACTCGACGATATGGGCATGATTCTCCAAAATGAAGCTATTGTTTTACATGTGCGAAAGTCCATTTTACGAGTATCGGGATACATATCTAAAACGTTAATCATACCATTCTATATGTAATAAACGAATACTTAGTCGGAGGCTAGAGCGAGTTCGGCCGATATATACTGATACGATAGCAATCTATTTCTCGTGTCATGTTCAACTTCTGTCATGTTGTCTGTCTTTTGTTCTGTCTAGATGTGTATTGTTGGTTCAATTGACTAAAATGAAAATAGTGGCTACTCTATTATTAAACTTAAACGGAAGATAAAAGGTTTAACTTCGACTGATCTGATCCTTCCCAACTTCGATATATCCAATTCATAATTCAAAATGAAGCTCTCCAATCTTTTGTCTCTCGGTGTTGCCGTCACTGCTTTCATCGGATGTGCTTCCGCTATTCCTACCCCTCAGACGACTTCTGGTAGCACAATTCAACACTGTAAGTACTCCATATTGAAGGTCTTGCAAGTGTATCATCCCGAGGCTTATGTAAAATGTTCTTTGATTGAAGGCGGGGGTCTACTTGGTGTAAGTAGCCTGACAATGCTTCAATGACTAAAGCATACTGATTATCATCCTTCTTCAGTTAACATGTAATCTCTTATTATTCATTACATTGTTAACAGTCAACTGTACCCTAACATGTTTCATGTAGGCCCTACTGGCTGGCGTTGCTGTGGACCTATCAGTCTTGAACTTGGAGGAATGTGAGCTTCCAAAATATTGTTATCTTGTATTCTTACCCATATTCCTGCAGTTGTCATGAAGGTCTGAGCGGCGCATGTCCCTTGTAATGTTAGGAAAGTGGTTTGTACCTCAGCCACTTGCGCCGCGTGTTAATCGTAAAAGCATTTGTGGAGAATTACAATTAAGAATGAAATGTAGTAGTACAAAGTAGACCGTTCTACGTTCCTTCAACTACTATCCGCTGTTAGCATTACGGAGTTATAAAGTGCAGAATTCGTCCTTTCCCAAGATACGGCAGCTGTAACATATTGAGTTGTATGTTTTGTAACAGTGTGAATATGATAACTTACGTGCCCCCGACATCTTGGAGAATGGGTCCACAGCAGGTCCATTCGGGGCCAGGGCCTGAAGAAAGGTCAGTAAAGAAACAAAACAAATAAATAATCCATAAACTGACACTCATCGTTAGCCTCGTTGGCACCTAAAAACAGTCAGACGTCCGTGACCTCGAATGAAAGTAGAATAGACACACAGTGATAAACGGGGTCATCCTGAGGCTTAGGAGCGGCGAGCGCGCTGGCAAAGAGGATAGCAAAGATCGTAGTGAAGAGAGTGGCTTTGTACATGTTGGATATTGGTCGATGAGGCTGCTGCTGAGACCGATGAATGTCCAGTAGAGCTTTTACTGGACTATTTATATCTCCACGGAACCGCTAAATCATGACTTTGCCTTCCGTTTGTAAAGGAGTAAACCCAAACAATGCATACTCAAACATACCACGGATGTCAGAAGGTGGAGCATTCGAATTTGAAAATCTTGGCAAGCGGCAATCGTGGCTGAATACAAGCTGAGTATCCGAGGGGAGACCTTTATCCCCAAATGCTAAGCGTGCACTAGTTTGCAGAAAATTAGTTCCGGACTTCATATTTCTGAATGTTAAGAGATGTTAGGCATATTCTGTCAAAGCATAAATTAATGAAAAGATAATATTAAGCTCTCTTTAATGACGTTTTCAACACAATACTAGGCTCATCCTACAAACGTAAGGTATACTTACAGCGTAACTTTGCCCTCAATTGGCCGGGAACTTTCAGGGGGAAGAATATCGCTTTATCAACAGATCCAGTCAAGAGTAAGTAGGATGCCTGGAAACCCCAAGAGCGAGGCGCCCACTCCATATGCATTTATAAATTCAATACATTCTCACCTGATGCCATGCAATAAAATGATTTTTATGAACCCATTTGGGAGCATACTAAACTGTTCAGAGATGATCAAGTGCATTTGGAAAGGCTGGAGTTCACACTCACGAAATTTACGGAAGACATAGGAATGTTACGAAATCATGATTAAGATCTACATTCAAAACACAGGTAAGTATATGTTAGACCAGACGCATACCGCTGCCGGGTCTTGGGTGGTACTGGGGCCGGTAGGTCACCGGATGTTCGGGATACGCTGCGTAGCTTATTCGAAGGACTAGAACGGCATACAGTTATATCCTACTATGCCGTCGAGGCCTCGAGGAGTTAGAGAGCTGATTTTCAAAATCGGTTAATAAGGCTGGAAAGTGGGGTACCCGATGGCTCTGAGTCTCTCTGAGTTTTCCGCAAAGCAACAAACATAAGTCTGATCAGGTCTGATCGGATGTAAAGAGCCCGCCATGACAAGTTCCAAGCGGGGAAGATTCAATTCAATTTCGGGTTGTACCGATTGCAATTATCACATGATTTCCTACGTTTTCACCAGGCCTCATGCTGCCTCATCGAGTCTCGACACGCAGAGGATTCACGCCAAAGATGCAATAGTTCCAGCTGTGATTCATTTGTACAAAGGTGTGAATTTACAATGGAAATGACAGAAAAGATAAAGTAGACCGTAGCGTCGTGCATTCCGATCAATAACTTAGTGCTAACCAACAACGCCCAGTTGGGATCATCATGACGTGCGGTTTTGCTTCTTCGCTGTGCCGATGTTAGTGTTGTTAACCTGAACACGATGTATGAGCGGGGTAGGTTGGTAACGGTGGGAGAATGTACCTTGGTCGCGAACCGAAGGGAGGTAAGCGATTCGTTTAGATGGGCAGCGAGGGGTGAAAGATTCAAAACCATCTGTACGCGACAATCAGAAGGGTCTGACCGGACAACATAGTGAAAACGCTTACCAGTGTCTTTGAGTTACCACTCAGTGAATTTTGCAGGAGATACGTCAACTGCAAGTCGCTTGAATCAGCAAGTACTACTACCGAGTACGGGAGAGGGCGGCTAACCTTGGAATTCCTATACGGGATATGCTTATCCCCCTTCTCACTCTTTTCTCCCAGGGCAGCAATAACATCGCCCAGCGCACTCAAACTCCTATTGATATTCTGTGTCTCCCTCACACGTTCCTTGTCAGCCCCATTCGCAAAGCTCACATTGAGCCTCTCGCTACCCGCCAAGTCGACCAGATTCAGACTACCTTCGCATTTCTCTCCAGTGCCCTCGCAGCCTGTGAGGCCAACATTTACGCCACTAATGCGGAGCGTGAAGACAGAGTGAGAGCGAGAAGAGCGCTCGTTCATCATTGTCGCTGCTACGCTCCTTCGGGACTGTGCCAAGGCAAGAAGCGTTCGCACCTGCGAGGCAGAATGGAGCGGAATGACGTTCACATCTGTCACCCGCGTACCCCCCGTCTTAGGGTCGTGCTTGATCTCATGTTTCTTCTTGTCGAACTCCGCTTTGCCCAAGAGATCGTTTATTGTTTCGTTGTACTGCGAGGAAATAGCGGCCAGTAAGGGATAGCGTAGATGTACAAGTGGAGTAGCCTTACGATTTCAAGGAACTGCCCCTCCATTGTGTATTCCCAGCCCTTTGTCTTCATTTGCTCTGCTACGCGGAATACTTGCTCCACTGCTCGCGGAATCATACCAGCAGAGGCTTCGGTCTGAAAAGTGAAGTTTCAGATATGAGAGTGCAGTCACATGGCAGGAGCTACTCACCGAGCCACCCTCCATGGTGAACGACTTGCCAGAACCTGTTTGACCGTATGCGAAGATACAGACATTATAGCCGTCAATACAGCTTTGCGCAAGGTGGGATATCTCTTCGAAAACTTCCATCTGCGAAGATTGCGGCTCAAATACCTAGAGAAGTGTGCTCATCAGCAATGCCCCGCCTGCCTCAGATACTGCAACTTACTCGGTCAAAGTTGAAGTTGTAGACTTCTTTTCGCTCCTGACCAGTGGCACTCTCGCTCTTCGAGTGAACAACAATCTCCTTATGATCCTGGCGATCAGGGAACGCCATGTCGAGCTGCAGCTCCTGCTTGACCTTCTCGGGATCCTCCAACGTCGGTGTTGATGATCCCCTCGAATCGCCACCAGAACTTGACGAAGACGAAGATAACATCCCCGAATACGTAACCACATCCGATGGTAAGATAGGCCTCACGCGACAGAACACGCGAATGTTCCCCTTGAGTTCCTGCACCATATTATGCAGCTTCCTTCGCACCATCTCACTCTCCATCGCATCCACCTTCATCTCCTCCACCTTCTTCTGCGCTTCCTCCAACTTGAGACTAAGCTCCGAGACCCGCTGAGCATAAGCATCAAGCTGAGACTGTAACGCCGCATTCTGAGCCTGCAGAGCGTTATTTTGAGTTGTAAGAGTAAGATGGGCGGTAGATTGGTGTTGAACAGTAGACTTGAGCGACGAGACCGTCTCCCGCTCCCGCTCCAGGTCACTGCGACATATCCTAAGATCCTCATTTACCTCCCGTATCTCCCTATCACGCTTCTTCACGTCCATCTCAAGGTCCATCACTTCCCTCGCATGCGCCTTCTTGAGACTCTCAATCTCATCAGAAAAAGTAACCAACTCGCGCCGGTGGTCGAGTTCCTGCGATTTGGCATTCGCAAGTTCGCGGGACAGAGCGAGGTGGTTGGCCTGTAGCTCTGCCACCTTATTTCGTTCTGCTTCCATGTCGGAGGCGAGGCGGGCGGCATCTGCTACTCGCGCTTGCTCGATGGACGTGAGCTGTGTCTGGAGCTCTCGGAATCGCAGATCCTCGCCACCCCGTGCTCCATTAGCTCGTGTGGAGCCCGAAACAACTCTCCCCGGTGGATTTCGAGCTGCAGTGGTAGGCCTTACAGGCTGTCGAGGGGCTTGAATGGCCGGTGGAGCGCTGGTCCCCCTCGTCCTTGAAGTCGTCAGTGTAGGTGGCCTAGGTTTTGTCAAAGGTTTAGGAGCAATAGTCCTAGATGTAGCAGCATTTGTCGCCGTTCTTGAAGGTTGTAGAGCTCTGGTCGGTCGAGTAGCTCCTATTGCTGGTAATTTGCGAGGCTTATCTTCTTCCTCTTCGTCGATGGTTGACTTGCGTTTTCGTAGGTTGACGTTCGATGTACTCATCGTTAGAGTTGGTCCTGGCTCTGGTGCTGGTGATGAGCTCCGTAGTCTTGGTAGGCGGGACATGTCGATGGAGGAGGAGGACAATGGTGAGGGCGACGAACAGAACAGTTTCAACCAGCTCAGCGCGCTATCACGTGATGGTGTTTGCTATCCCGTGACAATAATTTGAATAAATTGTGACGCGCGTCTCGGCTGGGCGCGTCTCCTTTCATGCTTTCAATCTCCTCGTTTTTACATAGCAAATGGCTGGGAGTAACATAGAATTACGCTAATATTGAATTGGTTATAATACTGTTCACTACGGATAGCATCCTTAATTCGTATGTATCCAAGTTTCGGCATATCATTCTGTTCAGTTTGTGATCGGTCATTAACATGCAGTATCCTCCGGGACTTGGTCGCAACTAATATGGTTCAACAGTAAGTTTAGCATATCTCCAAACAATTAGAAACACTCACAAGTTGCTAGCAAACCCATGGCAACATTTCCAACCCGTTCCGGGACCTGAAATAGATTAACGTGAAAACGTGAACTATCTGGCTTGCATAGAACGCTAATTACAATCCTGTGGCGGTATCAGTAAAGTACAGCATCTTTATAAGGAGAATATGCTTACGGTATCGTAGTTGCCTGACGAAGTAAGACAAAACCGAGTGAGCTAACTATAGAGAAGCGAAATCAAATCACTTACAAGTTGAAGGCAACACCGAGGGAGAAGGATTTGGGCTAGCAATAACCTGCACGGCTAAGACAGCACAGACAGCAAGCAAGAGTCCTTTAAACATCTTGTAATCTCTGGTTGATTTCGTTACAGATGTCTACGAGAAACGCTTCTATTATAACAGTCGGAACTAGTTTTCACATTCCTCTCAACACCGTACTATCTTACACTTAACCAAGCCTTGGCAACGCCCATGAAGCGCTCCATTCTAAAGGCAACTGCATTGTGCACACAGGTGCACGTTTCTTCGGACCATGAAACGGAGTTTCGAAGAACGCGGGAGATCAGGAAATCGTTTACCCCGTCCTTCACAAGAATAGACACTCCAAGGACGCCTGCCGTAATGTAGTTGATTCTTACGCTTTCACCCTAGAATCAACGGGATCAACAGAAGTGCTTGATCTAGACAGCAGCTGAGCTTGCCTCGCTATCACCGCTCGCGCTTCCCAGAAGACCCTCGAGCGTCCGAGGCAACTGGCCGCGTACCAAAATCTCTAAAAAGAAGTCATACTCGACAAATTCAAATTCCAAGTCGAAAGGTTTTGCAGGCTTGATAAGAATCATCCTCGGACAAGCATCAGTAAAATCAACCGATGCAAGGTCGCCGTCATCCCGAGTAAATCCATGATGATCAAACACGTATTCAGCACTGAAATTCCCCATGGGTGTTCCAAATGTTACATTTCCTGCGAAACCATATTAGACCCTAAACCAAATGAAAGCCAAGAAAGTGTACCTCACTTTGCTCCATTGCCCGACATCATAGCAGTCATACGACCACCGCCCAAACGTCGCAGGCAACAAGGGTTAATGTGCCCTGGAAGCTCTACTGGAGTGGTACATCGCTCATGTCAACCGGCTGTCGTTTGATTTTGATATTCGGTGCGGCAATCCGACGGTACTCCCCCTTTAACCTTATGCCAGCTCTAAGTGCACGTTCTTCAAATTCGAGGGATGGTTTCTTATATGAGATCCGTACCGTTTCTCGTTATTTTCGCGTAGGATCTGACGTTCTGGACGAGGAGGAAAATAAAGAGGGATTCCTTATCGAAGCTCAACGTGCTTCAGGTCTTCGGCTTCCATGTGAAGACGTTGGTAAATAAAGAGAAACATGAACAAATACTTACAGGGTTAACTTCCGCCAATCCCACGGCTGCTTGCTTTCTGTCCATGTCAACAATCATTGTCATCTCGTCACTCCGCCTCCTTATATTTTCGTATTCTTTTCTTTACATATCATAGTTTGAAAATCATGTTTTCATACCAACTGGAGATTACAGTCAATTAATTTACATAATGCGGTGCTCCCAAGTTGATCTGCGACAGCGCTAGGATACCCATCGCCCAAACCAAAATTGACAAGTCCATCACCTGGTACTTCGTATGAACATTCTGCTTCCACACATCCCTTGTGGATACTCTTAGGTAGTTCTCTCCGCGTTATACGGGGAGGCATGGAACAACCATGGAAAGGACATAAGTATGCTTCGCTGAATACGTCCCATTCCCATTACTCTACTCGTTGATCAAACACCGCCGCTGCCCACCATGAACTTCAAACTTGCGCTCTTCTCTGGACTACTTCTCGTACTCCCATCTGCCCTCGCCGCTCCGGAACTAGTCTATCATTGTAAGCTTAAGATTTTACGTGATGTGTAATTTTGGTAATTGACATATACCTTTACAGGTGCGAATGGTGCAGTAAGTCATATTACTAGTATTTATGTGAATCTTCAACATAACGTCAATTGCACTATAGGATACTTGTGAGTACCACTCTTTCCTTTCAAATATTTATTTTGATGTCGCTGTCAGGCCCCAAGGGATGGACGTGCTGCGGCCCAATATTCGAAACCGTTGGCGGGACGTACGTATCTTTTTATGAGTTTATATTTCAGAAATTATAATGTTTCGCAGCTGCCTCAAGTTGAATCCTGACGAAGCCTGCATCTTCTAGTGTACTTAGCATCAAATAGTATATATTTTCTCAATTTCTGTACACAGCTAAATAGTACATGATACCAACTGCAACCTTGATCGAATTCCTCAACAACATCTAACACACAGTGCCAATCGGCAAGCAGCTAGAGGTAATAAGCTTAGCAGCGGAATTCAAAAGTACATATAAGTATGTAGACTTACGATTGCCATGAAGCGATAAAGCCACAACAATGATATCCATTCGTACTGCATTTCTACGTGATATCAATTTTCTTTCCTATTACACTATGGCCGCAAACATACCATTCCTGTTCCAGCGCCTATTGGTAAAAATTAACACTTTCTAATAGAATGAAACAGTAACAAGGGATAACACACAAATAACAAAATCAGCTTGAGGCTCAGGATTTGGCAGAGCGGTGGCTACAGTGACGAGGAAGGCCAGAGAAAAAACAGAGGAGAGTTTGCTGAATTGCATGATAGCAAGCTTAACGAGGATGTGAAGGCAACTTTATTACAAGACGGGCACTTTATATCCTCACGGATACCCAACATCAACCACAACGTGAACTCAGAAAGTATATCTGGGTGTCGACTATAACTCGTCTTCCTTTTACTCCATCTCTGAATGAAAATCTACTTCCCATGCCGTATACTATAGTGACAGGATATGATAGAATGGCTTGGCATAATAACCCATGGCACCAAACCACGTTCGATAAGATTCGATATCTGTACATAGCTAAATACACGACACAAACTAGTACCATTCTGATGGAAGCCCTGAGCAACGTTTAACACACAGAGCCTACAGGCAAGCAGCTGCAGATAACAAAGTCAAGAGAAAATTACTTCAAGAACAAAACGCAAACTCACTATTGCAACGTGGGAATAAGCCCACAACAATGATATCCATTCGTGCTGCATTTCTGTGTAAAGTAAATATATGATCTTAAAATTGCATAAATGATACATACATCCCCAGATCCAGGGCCTATTAAAGAATACTGAGACGTTATAGTAAAATAAAATAAGTATAAAGACCCACAAATAACATAGCCATATTGAGGCTCGGGATTTGGCACAGCAGTGGTAACAACGACGAGGAAAACAAGAGCGAATGCGGAGGAGAGTTTGCTGAATTGCATGATGAGTGGAACAACTTAGTATGGTAAGAAGATCGCATTAAATTTGGGCACCTTATATACCTCACGGAGACCAAGTCTCTACTAGAAAGTACTTTGAAAATTATTCCCCTAGTAGCCAAATATTGCCTTGTCCCAAAGTGGCTGGAATACGTACCCTGGTTTCTAAATGACGTTGATGCTCCGATGTCGTTTAGATGCTCTATACCAGGAGGTCACAGAATGGCTTGGCATAAAAACTTGACATTAAAACTCAATTAAAACCACATTCGATATCTGTACACAGCTAAATACACCGTATAAACTAAAAATTCTGATGGATCTCGGGAAACGCCTAGCAAACAGTGTCAATCGGCAAGCAACTGATGTTAAACAACGTTAGGAGGGGAGTCCATAGGTATGTAACAGTGTGACATTAAACTCACGATTGCCAGGTAGCGATAAGCCCACAGCAATGGAAGCCTTTTGTGCTGCATCTCTCTCCCGTTCCTGGACCTATTGGCAATACTAAGACATTTTAAGATAATAATCAATATGAATAACCAACATGTAACATAAGCAGCTTCAGCAGGTTCGGGATTGGGCAGAGCGGTGGTTACACCGACGATGAAAGCAAGAGCGAAGACGGATGCGAGTTTGCTGATTTGCATTATGGGCACACTTAGTCAGAGTAAAAGTGATAAGGAGTGGCATGATACGGGAGCACCTTATATACCTAATGAATCCTAGTCTCGACGAGAACGTGAATACTCGATAGATAAACATCTCCTAAATGTCACATTACCGACCCTCGTTTCTGGAAGAACGGCTTCTTCCGATCATTCGATGTCGTTAGTATTTCGTACCAACTGGCAGGAGCTGACAGTAGCAGGATGTCACAAAATGACTTGGCAGAAAATCTCAACGTTAAAACCACATTCGATATCTGCACACAGCTAAATATACAAGATATACTACAAGATAATCCTGATGGTCCGGGAAACGCCTGGAAACGCCTAGCAAAGAACGCCGATCGGCGAGCAGCTGATAATTAACAAGTGTTAGGAGCAGAGTCAGGAAGTATGGACATAGACTCACGATTGCCAGGCCTCGCTAAACCCACAACAATAAAATCCATCCCTGTTGCATATCTCCCCGCTTCCTGGGCCTATTGGCATAAACTGAGACGTTTTATATTACCGAAGCAATAAAGATAACCCACAAATGACATAATCAGCTTTGGCAGGTTCGGGATTCGGCAGGGCGGCGGTTACACCGACGAGGAAAGTAAGAGCGAATATAGAAGTAAATTTGTTGAATTGCATTATGAGTCTTAAGAAGATACTTAGTGAGATGGACCACTCTAGAGAAAGATGGCTCCTTATATACCTAACGAATACCTAGTCTCCAATGGAATATGAACAGATCTTAACATTCCCCCTAGCCGCCGAAGTATGTCCCGAACTTGACTTTAAGATCCCGACAATACATACTTACAGTACCAGGTAACATCGGTTCCGCCGTTCCGGAAGACTATATACTTCCGATGTCCTCGTCCCATACAAAGTTGCGATAGAATGGCTTGGCATAAGAAAGTTGCATAACGGTGACTTGTAAATGTAAAGAGGTAAGTAATCCACAGGTTACAGATAAGTATGTACTAGTCACCATTTTTATCATGCCAAGTGATTTTCACTCGACGCTCACGATTATTATTATCAGTACTTAGCTGTAACCAAAACGTTGCGGTTTCACGACGGTTTACAGAAATTAAATTCACACTTAGCCCAATTCGCATTGAATGACCAGAATACAGTAAATGCTATATCGTCTCTTTTAGAACGTTAATTCTTGAGATGTCAAAAGATAATTCATGAACTAATCACTATCTTCAGCTCTCCTAAGTATATGGCTCTTAAATGATCATCTCATGATACTTATCACTACTC
The DNA here is from genome assembly GCA_025738555.1 of Cyathus striatus. Taxonomy (NCBI): domain Eukaryota; kingdom Fungi; phylum Basidiomycota; class Agaricomycetes; order Agaricales; family Nidulariaceae; genus Cyathus; species Cyathus striatus. The sequence continues at coordinate 935,880 of JAOVFP010000022.1, forward strand.
GTGTTCAACAAACAGTAAAATCAAATTCATAGTACAATTCGCATTGAATAATCAAATACAAATACTGGTATCTCCCTCCCTCTTAGAAGAATAACGCGTTCTCCCCTAACAGACAGCACCAGGCGGGAGCTTAAAGCACCTGTGCCATGCTAGTCAGATAATTGATTATGGACACAAACACGGAGAGCATACTGAGGGTAAGGAATAGCTCTGCAGCAAGAGAGTCCATAGCCGCCTGTGTATAAATGTTAGTTAAATAGAAGTCATGCGATGCTAAGTCGGTTTACAATCCTAAAATTTAACAATTAGCTTAAGACATATATGATTAGAACTTCAAAGCTTACAGAGTCACTAGAACCTGTCCACATAAGATATGTTAGTAATCGTTAGTACGACACATGAAATGGTACATACACTGAGGCCCTGCAGCTTGAGGAGCTGCAACAGTAGCTTGGGCGACGATGAGAAGGAGGAAAGCTGCGCTGATAGCCTTGAACATATTGGTTGCAATTGAATGAGAATACGTTACAAAACTGGGGATGTTTTGCTGCAGAACAGTGTCATTCATCGAACTATTTAACGTCCCTCCGTATTGTGTATGGGGATAAAGAGTTAACAAAGGTCTTGGCTTCGTGAGTACATCCCCTCTTTTTCTGATAAATTGACTCTAGTCGTTTTAGAATCAAGGCCAAGGTGTAGTACATGCACATGATCATAGAACAAGCTGCTACCGGCATCTGGTCATCAATTCCAGTGGATTGATTACGGGCCAGCTCCGGAATTTCGACGTAATCACAGAATAAATCTGCGCCATTCGGGGAAGAGATCTTGAAGACCGGAAGTAACCAAATGAATAGAATAAAGTGCATCGCCTATTCAAACGCCTAGACACAAGAGACACGATTAGAGTGGAATAAACATACAGACAATTGATCAATATGCATGCATCTACACGGCGATACTACAGGAACGAGGGGTACCGGTGAGGAGGTACTAACGGAATCCAAGAATCTCCCGGGCCCCGTGCTTGAGTAGCGGACTTCGAAGTTCGTGCTCAGAAAATGAAGATCCCAAGTACACCAGACCGATGCATAACATCCAACCCTAACCAGCCCTTTTTTCGAGCTTTCAGAATTACATCTTCGAACTTTGGGACTGCTGCTTTGTGTTAATAGCACCTGTACTAATATTCATTTAAAAAGTAGAACAAGCAGTAAGTACTCGCGTTCACATTGAAAGGATTCGAATACTATCTATTAGTCTTACAGATACAAGTTACGAGGTTTTAGTTCCATTACGTATCGTACAAGTTTCTACTTAGGCTTGCCATGTGATCCTTAAGTTTTTTTTTGGACATCCGATAATCACAACATGGCTTAATAGGGCTCAATATCAAATTCATAATACAATTCGCCTAAAACTAAACACCACTTTTGTCGCTTTAACCCGCTTAACAGACAGCACCGGCCGGAAGCTTAACACACCTGTGAGGTCATATCAGATAGTTGATCATGAGTGCAAACAACATAGAAGACTTACTTGGGGTAAGGAACCGCTTTGCAACACTTGAGTCCGTAGCTGCCTGCAGAAGATTTTAGTTTATGGTCAAGGTATAAAATAATTTAAATCGTTTTACAGTCCTAGATGGAATAATGATATCAATTTAAGAAATATGTAATTTAGAGGTAAGTAAACTTACAGAGTCGCTACCGCCTATAATAATTCGAGTGGACGACATTAGCAATTGCTAGTATCATTAAAATGTCCGATACGTACACTGCGATCCTGCAAGTTGCGGAGTCGCTACTGTGACCTGTGCGACGAGAAGAAGGAGGAAAGCTGCGCTGATTGCCTTGAACATAATGGCTGTAAGATGGGGATGCTTTGCTAAACTAGAGATGTTTTGCTGAAGAAACTCATGGTTCGGGGAACTATTTAACCTCCCTCTGTGTCTCATATGGGGTTAGAGAGTCAGCAGAGCTTTCACGATGCGGGCCCCAGCATTGTCTTGGCTTTTTGCGCGTCGTCCTCTCCCATGATTTTTCAAAGAAAAAGACTCCATTTTTTTGGAGCCTAAGGCCAAGTGTAGCGCACATCGTAGAACATATGATAATTTTGCTACCGGCATCCGATCTATCTTTTCCAGTAGGGTGATTACAGGGACAATTCCCCAATTTCTATGTTTTTCAGGGTGCCCGGTGAGCAAATAAATCCAATAGCCATTCGGGGAAGAGAGCTGGAAGTAACCAAATGTAGGCGAAATGAATAGAATAACCCCCTTGACGCCTATCGAAACGTCTGGACACCGGAGAATGGACTAGAATGGAAGTGCTCACCTACACGACCTTACACGACTCCTACACGGCGATGATACAGGAACGAGGGGTGAGACATTTTAACTTTTCGGAACCAAACGAGTTTGCCGATGTTTGCCGTGCGCGGGAAACGGGAATTGCGCTCGGAAAATGGAAGTTGACATCTGTACATCAGCGCTTGGATTACATCTTGATTGTTTTCATCAAGTTTTTACATAGTACTTTCGGGCATCTCAAATTGCATCTTGGAACGTTGGTACTTTCCATAAACATAGAAAATTCGCTCCGGATTCCCGAAATTCTGCATTCTGCTTCCATGTGAATATCGTTCACTTAGGTTTAGTCTTTCTGACATCGGAGGGTTTCATTTTAGTGATTATAATTGTATAGTTATGCATGCATATGCGATATACTATCACCAGGTAGATGATAGTTATCTACAGTACGAATAACAAAGTGTATGTAATGAATAAAGTAACTCTTTGGCTGACAGAATGTAATCAGGCAGTCTCCACAAGGCAAAGCAATCCAGGAGCACGGCAGCTATAGCAAGGATATTCCAGTCAACGGCTATTGTACGAATGAGATGCTGAGACATACTATCCAAGACCATTTTTAAACGCGCTGAATGGACCACAGCAATTATAGCCTTCTATAGGGCCTAATATTAAGTGGTTAGTAAATGTAGTTAAAACCGCCATGGCTCAAGTCGTACAGTCCTAGTGTTGATATAAGCAAAATGGGATACGCATGTTAATAGGAAGTACTCACAGCAGCAGTATAACCTATTGAATTAGCATGTAATTCGTTAGTGTATTTCATGAGGGCAATTAACGCTGAGACTAACATCTTGCGACATCAGTAGAGCCTTGCGGATTGGGTGCTGCAATGGTAGCAGAGACACCGAAGAACAAGACCAAGGTTGTAGCGAAGAACTTCATGATGAGATAGTACAGAGAGAAAAGGTTGTTGTCTCATTGAAGGCTTATATCACGGTCTTTTATATGTTGCACAAACTGTTTCTTCTCCCACGAACTCCCATATATTCGGACCGAGTTCTTCAGCGCCGCGGCATCCGTTCATCTTCATGCATTAGGTATTAGATAAATATAGCATTCATTTTACACTGGAGATTTTGACACAGAGCGCAGTCTTCTCTTGAAGGGATCCTGCGAGATCTACGGTAAGCTATGTTAATATCATCGTTATATGTTTTGGCATTATGCCATGTCGCCAATCATAATTTCAAAACACGGAAGTATAAAAATAACTACCAGATCACACTAAGTAGATGCATACCTTTCTGGCAGGAACATAAAGATTCTTACCAGGCTTCAGAAAAATGTTGATTGCCACTTATTCTTGTCAGATGCTATTAACCCCATAATTTAAGTACCTGATTCCCAGCTGGTCTCGACTCTTCAGAGCTTCAGGTTCAATCTCGTCACGTGCTCAGTGCTTGAATCATAAGTTATTATTAACTTAAACTTAGGAACTCCTTAACTCAGCTAACAATTAGCTCATAATTTGGTTAAACGTTTAGGTAAACAGCAGTGCAAAAAATATGCAACTCCATTACAATAGTGTATTCATTCAAAAGAATATTCGCATGTCTTTGTTTTACAAAACTAAACAATATTAATTCATGTATTACTTCCTGAAATACATCAATTTATACGTTTTCAATGTGGTCTGGCCCAATTATCGCTTTTTCTAGCACCTAATATTTAAGTTAGTGACCTGATGGATTACTGACAAAGGTATATGGTCAAGTCATACAATTCTATTTTCGATGTAAGTAAAATGAAATATACATTCTAATAGCATGGTAGTACTCACGGAATTAGTGTTGCCTATAAATCAAGATTATATGTCAGTATAATTCCATAATAACAATTAATACTGTGACTAACATCTCGTGACATTAGTTGTCCCCTGAGGGTTTGGTACTGCATTGGTGGCATATGGCGGTCAAAGTGCACTTTTAATAAGGTGCGCAAACACTTTTAATGTGAGTGCAAACATTTCGGGCATTGTTCTGCACACACACACTTTTGTCCCAGTGCAAACATTTCAACCAAGCACAAACATTTGGAGAGCAACACAATTTTTTGAGACTGACATAGTTATTTACAGAATAATAATTGATATAGATTTCATTAGGAATATACAGAAGAAAAGTATCATTGTAACTTTAAGTACAATTTTATGCTACATAATCTAGACAGTAGAGTTCAAGCAACACATGTAAGATAGCTGAATATATCAAAGTGTTTATGTACAGGGGCATCATTTCTACAACAGGGAGACAAATGATCTATGTGACGAGGGAGAAGTGACTCTACCATGCAGTGATGTGGAGGAGGCCACAATTTAGCTACAATATTGGTCAACCAGATGACGGTTGGATGGGGACAATGCTGATGAGACCCTGAGTCAGCCCTGTTACTTATGTGGCAAGGACTCGAGTAGGAACAGGACTCCACATGGTATGCAATGGCAAGGATTCTGAATTATCCTTACCACTGGCAAGCTGCAAGGTTCTTCGCATTGCACAATAGAAACCTCCCTCTTCCTAACCAAGCATAAATCGATGTTGATCTAACCAACAGCTATTGTGAGATTCAAGCATATTATCAGAGACACTGACATACCAAAGGCACACTTGTTTATGCACTTGAAGTGCAGACACCATCCAAATGCGGTCGAATTTGACGCGTCTCAGCCTTTGCAGTCGGGACTCGATGATAATGGCACTAGAGTCAGCAAAGTCAGAGAGTGCTGCAGATGTGTTGTACGTAACAGTTGCAAGATCTTCACAGCCATGCGAGATGTACTTGTGCACAAATGATTCAATGCTGTTGTCACAGCCAGTGCCAGTGGTCATCCTTGTGCCAAAGTTCTTCATCAGATTGTTGCAAGGTTTACCTACCCAAGTGAACTTGGGCAATGAAGCCTCTGTATGTCTGAATAAGTATGAAGTATGTATAGAATAAATATAACATGAATCTCAAACAGAGAAAAGAATGTACTCACAAATCACTGATCACAAACTGTACCAGGCCCCTTCACCTTAGCATCCCCAGCAACATACTAGCAGAACTTCCTTGGCATTAATGAGAAATGAGCTTACTTGATATGCACAAATATTTAAACACAGGGACTGGTGCATGTAGCCTGCATTGAACAGTAAATTAATGCCATCTTCCAAGAAACTGTTAAGAGACTTGACACTTACAGAACACACATATAAAGTGGGTCAAAACAATATTATCCTGCATAGAATTGAAGTAAAGGTCACCTATAAATTAGAGGATAAGCTCGAGGTAGGAAACAAGATGGCTGAAGAGTGAGCAGAACAAAGTTCAAGCACAAGGCTCATCAGCAAATTCCCCATTGACTAAATTAGTTAAGTTAGTTAAATTAAGGTGTACCCCTTGCCTTATATTTCTATACATATCCTTAAATGTAATATATTTTGGCTTAAGTGTACTAATGCGCACATGTACAGCCTACTAATCTTGGCTTAAATGCACTACTTCACACGCATTTAGGTCAATAGTAGGTCTATATAACTACTAATACTTATTAATTTGACCTTTTATTAACTATATTATAGTAGAGTTTTGGTAGAGTACTGAAGTATGTCCCTTGAGTAACGAGTCTTATAAATACCTGTACTGCCTTTGGCCTTACACATAATCCTAATGATTCAAAAAACAAAATGCATTTACAAAGTTATAATATTCAACATGTTATCAATACATCTACCTGTAATGCACAACAAAATTCCAAAGTCTTGATGTAGCTAAATGCAAGTCCGACAGCTGCCATTAAGGTTAAGCCGAAATATTCAGCTGAAGAGCTCCTAAGCCAATCAAATCATTGGAAAGCTGACATGATTATCACGTGACTTTTCCACATCACAGACACGTCATTGTTCAGCTCTTTGAACTCTGAGCATGTTCAACTTTCCCCGAACCTTCCCCTTACTTTCTCCCTCTCGTCTTCCATGGTCCATCCACCTCTGCAAGCCATGCATACACATATTGCTCTCCCCTCTCCCTCAAGACCCCTTCCAACCTTTCATTTATCTTCTGTCCTGGGTGGTAGGAGTCAGAACTCAGCAATCTGAGCCTTCAAGAACTTGTCTGGGTGTACTTGATTCATGTTTTGTCAAGCTGGGTGTCTGTGCCAGTAAGTACTTCCATCCCCTTTACTTATATCCATCTATTGAAGCTTGAAGCTTGAAGTTTGGCTACAGGGACTATCCACTCTTGTGCTCTCCCTCCTGTGCCCTCTCGCTCGTGCACCCTCTCCTTCTCTCCTTCTTGCGCCCTTGCTCATGCACCCTCTCTCTTGTTCCCTCCTTGCGCCCTCTCTTGCACACCCTCTCTTGTTCCCTCCTTCTCACACCCTCTCTTGCACACCCTCTCTTGTGTGCCCTCTCTTGTTCTCTCCCTCTTGTGCCCTCTCTTGCATGCCTCTCACTCGTTCTCTCCCTCTCACACCCTCGCTTGTGTGCCTCTCTCTCGTTCTCTCCCTCTCTTGTGCCCCCTCTTGTGCTTTCTCTTTCACTCACACTCTCACACTCGTGCTCTTCACTCAAACTCTTGCATGCTCTGTTTCTCTCGCACACTCTATCTCTCTCTCACATTCTTGCTGTTGTCTGAACTCTCTCCACTGCTGTTTGCCTCTGCTGCTCCCACAACCTGTCACTATTTTAATATAATGGACCTCAGCAAATGCTCAACTAGTTCCTTTACTCACTCATGATCGCTCTTAGTGATACATAGACACCTCGTTATCCCATACATAGATTGTTGCTGCTTTTATCAGTCATTCATTGTATGTAGATTAATAGCAAATATTGAGTCATGCATATCCATTGGTAGTATCTGTTGTGAAATAAACCTATTCCCTCCTTATATGCAATTTAAATTGCAAGAGCCTACCTAATTTCTGCCTAAATGTATGATTAAAGTGGAACAATATCTATTTAAATTAGATTAATTCATAGCTTAAATCAACTAAGTTTGAGCTCAAACCTAACTAATATATTCCTAATGTGACAACATAAAGAAGGATGATGTAATTAAATTATATTAATTTACAGCTTAAATGACCTTAGTTCAAGCTAATGGCTTCTTATGCCAATATTATTAGTCGAAATAAGTACGGGACCTCTCCTTATTTGCCTAAGACGTCTTATGGTACTATTTTCAACTAAATTTATCTTAGTGCAAGCTTTTTTCCACCTTAATTGCCTAAATTTGTGATGTGGGTATTTGCTGATGAGTTGGCACTGTCAACTGTCTAATCATGTGCAATGAATGTGGGATATCAACAAAGGCACACATATGATGAATTGATTTGTGTATGCATTCATTGGCAATATTTGGCAATAGCCTCCTTGCCAATGCCAGCATGCTGAATCGACACATTGGCAAACAACCCCCTGCTCGCCCTCCATACATGCCTCCCCCAGCCCCACTCTTGTCAACAATGAATGACTTTCTCGTCCCTGAACTAGACATCAACTCAGACATGGAGAAAAAGAAGTCGCTTAGGGAAATGCCACTGCCAAGGAAGAGGAGAGACTGCAAGTACTGTGCATTAGTAGGGATAAGCAGTGGCAGTAACTATCAGCTTATCATGTTCGTTGCTTTCTGTCTATATTGCAATGTCACTCATACTATTGATTACAGGTACCGTGGCTGGAACTAGGCAACGTCATGGGTAACCCATGGGTGTCTGAAGCTCGACCCATACCCGTACCCACGCCAACCCGTACCCATTCCCACGGGTACGGGTGCCCACGGGTATCACAACCCATGGGTTTTACTAATACTTACATATTTCAGAATTCGAATAAATATATAATGAATTAATTCATATCACCTGAAGCAGATGTACAATAATCTTGTGTAATAGCTTATTTTGTACGTAGCTAGGACTAGTATTCGTACACTAGCACATGCAATGTTTGAGTGAAAGCAGCTGCTTTTATTGTGCTATTTCCTGAATATAGGAGATATGAAATGCTTATTTCGTAGTACTTGAACCAGATGTGCGAATGTCCTGTATAATAGCTCATTTTGTACGTATACTACACGGGTATTCTTACGCAAATATTCGAGAGAGTTGAATGAACAATACTGCCTATATCGCACTATCTCCAGAATATAAGAGATACAGAATGTCTATTTCGTAGCACTTGAACCAGATGTACCAATGTTATGCATAGTAGTTCATTTTGTACATAGGCAACATGGGTATAAGTACGCGAAAATACAAAGGAGTCGAGTGATAACTGTTGGTTGTATCATACCATGTTCAGAATATAGGAAATTCTACAAAACATAGAAAAATATTAAATAAACATGTATCATGTACAATACATGGTGATATGGAGCATGAAATGTAGTGCATGTACAATGCAATGTGTCTGTAGAAATACAAAAGGTGTGAGTGTGATATAGAGGAGGAATCCTAATTTCTGTGTACTGGGGAAGAGGCAGACATTATTATTTATAGAACCTAAACGAGACAGCCATAAAATATGAATGTAGAGTCATTATGACCGTACAGCAATACGCTATCCATATCCATAATATCAAAGAAATACAAAACGAATTGGAGTAGTGACATTAATTTGAATGAATTGCATATAGATATATCACCTAAGCTCAACCCCACGAGCTGAACAAAATGCAAAACCGAGGTTTTGCTTTAAACACAAGCACTAATTATATTAATATACACCATAACTTTATTCAAACTACTACTGTTGCAAAGGTATTATCATTCACATTTTATTCAATGAACCCCTATGGGTACCTATGGGTTACGGGTCTTCAAGACCTGACCCGTACCCATACCCACTGGTACCCTTACCCGTGACCCATGCGGGTATGGCATACCCATGCATTTGCCTAGCTGGAACTCCCACTTGAACTCCTTGAGTTTCTCTTGGTGTTAAATCTAGACCCCTCATTCTTCCCTATCCCTCTCACTCCGAATGGGGGCAATGGTGGTGACACACCAGGTTGCTTAACCCACACTTGGGGGAGCTGCCACCCCCTCCCTGCCATCTAATCCTAGCAAACAACCTCTCCTTTAATCTACCCAGGGTCTTCTGCTCCATGACACAAATCCACAGATACACGAAGCATCTGAACTCAGCATGCATGCCTTGTCCAGACTCCATATATTCCCTTTTGAGTACCCTCTCGCAGTCTTCTGGTGGTGGTGGGGGTGGGGGGACGATGTGCAGTGGTGTGCGCCACCATTGAATCCGCTGCCTCCATGTACTTGCCTTTCAGGGTCTCATGTGGGCATATGATCCCAGCAGAGTCACAACCAGTGTGATAGTTGTGCAGGGCATTCTAACGGGCAGAGGTGTGGGTGTTGTAAGTTGACGTGTGCAATGTGGGGGGGTGAGGTACCCCATAGCATTGAAACTGCCTGTTTAGCTAACCTGCTGCTTTGTTATGCTGTTCTTGCCTTAGGCCTCTTCCCAACTCCTGCGTGGCACCATCATCATAATCAACTTTTTGACATTCTCATCTCCTTTCAAGAAGGATCAGAAGGGCATGAAGCATTCGATGCTCATGAGAAATCTCAGTCTTTCGCTTCCATAGTCTCATCACTTCATTTCCTGTCTACTATATCTTTACTTTAGTATTGTCAATTGAGCAGTGTTTGAACTCTCGCCATACAACTGTTTAATGCATAAACTTTCATTTTAATATACTTCTGACATATTCTTAAATTATGACCAAGGAGCGGCTAGTATACATTATATTAATATAGTTGAAATCGAAAATTTTTCCCGGTGTTGGAATGTTTGCGCTCAGAGAAATTTGTTTGCGCTACAGAATGTTTGCGCTGGGACCAGAATTGTTTGCGCTAGGACCAAAAATGTGCGCCGAACAACACCCGAAATGTTTGTGTTCGCATCAAAAGTGTTTGCGCAACGTATTAAAAGTGCATTTTGACCGCCATAGTGGCAGAAATAACACCGAAGACAAATAATAAGGTTGCGGTCAAGAGCTTCATAACGAGAAAGTAAAGAAGATATGGGTTTGTTGTCTCATTGAAGGCTTGTATCGCATTCTTTTATATTCTGGTCAAAGAATCTCTTTTACCGTATTAAATCTGACCGTGTTCTTCAGCGTCACGGTATTTGTTTATCTTGTTGGATTATACCATTGCCACAATGATGATCATTCTGTGTCACTTCCAGACATGTTTTAGGATATTACACTACACTTCTTTCATACTTCGCAGGAGAAGAGGCACCGCCCATTTTAATGTTGAATGAGCTAACATGTATTGTACATACTTGTGCATTTTATCCTCCTCGTACTCTGTAGGACATATGCTTCAGCGATCAAATGTAACATCATTTTCAGCTATTTACTGTTTCAAATTTCAACTCTTCGACACTGTGCATTATGTATTAGAAAAAGATAACATCCATTTGTAGTGCATATGATAGAGTGTGGGTCACCTTTGACGGTATCCTGCGAGATCTGCGGTACCTTATGTTAAAGTATCATCATGTCATGTCACGCTAAGGAGATGTGTACCTTTCTAGTGGGAACTGATACAGATTCTTATCGGTTTCCAGAAATGTATTTCCCAGACATCTGCTCCCAAGTTGGCTCTAAAATTCTATCACCGCTGGCACCCAATTCCGACATCAAAAGTTGATAATCCAATTCATAGTACAAACTAACTCTAAAAATTCGTCCACAAAGTTAGTTATCGATTCAGATGAATATTGGCCATTTCTTAAGGAACTAGTACATGTGTCATGACTTATTCTACAGAACTGAACGTCTCCAACATATCTTGGTACAAGGTTGGATAACGGATTTAAGCAGGGCAGTTCAGTTCGGGCGCCAAGCAACTATAAACACGCTCATGTTAAAATCTCCTCGGCAATAGTCTGTAAACATGACCTACAATCCGACGCCGTTGGTAAAGGGGCCGCAGCAGTTATCCCCACTAACGGGGCCTAATGAAGGATGGTTAGCGTAACAGTCTACAAAAACCTTTGATACCGTCCGTACAGTCCTGAGATACGTCAATTAGTAAGTTAAAAATGTGTAGATAAGATCCAAGTACTTACAGAAGCGACTCTGCCTATAGTATCAAGATAGAAAACGTCAGCAAGACATCAATAAAGCTTCAACAAAGACTGACACAGTGCTTGAATTGGTCCTTGTGGATTGGGTGTTGCAAGAGCAGACACACCGAATAAGACAATGAGACTAGCGAGTTGGAATTGGAATTTCATTGTGTGTAGAAGAGCAATTGAAAGATGATGCTGTTGCGTTCTCTTGAATATTTCCTGGTTTTTTATATCTTGGAGATTCTCTTTCCTCTCACGAAATGGAGTCAGATAAATTCCGACTACTGCATGGGTGTACCTACTCGTGTTGTTTGTTCAATGTTGAAACTTCGGCAGTAGCGTTAAAAATAACTATGCCGAAAATACGGGCTATATTAAGATTATTGTTGTTTAAAACGTGTTTTCCAGCGCGTTAAACTTTAGACAGTAATGAAAGTATAAAAGGTATTCTGTACAGGCTTCAAGACATTCTTATTTTAAGGAACAGACTATTTCGACTTGGTTTTGGTAAATGTAATTGCAGTGCAAATACAGTAAGTACTAAGTACTACACAAAATAGAAATCAGTCATTACAATAGTAGCTTATGATATAGCCGGTCAGTTAGGTCACCAGGACAAATTAGCGTAGTTGTTAAGTATCTGAAACAGTTCTTTGCGGGGAAAGTAAAGGAAAAGTTTTATTGAATGGGCATATTATGTATAATGCACCATGCGTGCTCCGTACTACCGTAGAGGGTACTACTAGTACAGGTATATCAATGCATTGTTTCCGCATTCTGATCTATGACGTACAGTGAGAGTATTTCCTGTGGAGATTCGGGCCTCACGTACTTTTCACGTACCCTCCCAACACTGAACACCGTACTATGTACAAAAGCGAGCTAGTGTGATGGATATACTAGGGTACAGGAGTCGATCGCAACCTTATGTGTAACGAACGCAACTGTTAGAACTCTGGAGAACTAAAGATGTTGAAGTCACATATCCGCATTGGCATTGCGGACTTCATTCTCAACTTTTAAAAGCCTTATTTACTCTAAAAGCGTCTACAGGGCTTTACCCGGCACGGTTCTATAATTAGCAAATAATAAATGACGGTAGCCCTAAGAGACAATTTACAAACCTACTGCTGAAGCTTAACATCGTGATTTAGGTTTGAGCATTTATCAGCCTCAATCCCACAGGCGTAACCTGGTGCAACAACTACGATCTTTGCAGGAATCCGTTCTTGTTATTAGTAGCAAGCTACTACAATCTTCTACTAGTAGTACTGCCTAACCTACCAAATTTGACAACTGTGGCTTTAAGTTTGCACGCAGCTGTGATTAGTCACTGAGATACTCCGAATCAGACACTACGTATGCTATATGGCACATAAACTTATAGTCCAGACTCGCAAGTAGTATGCTTACTTCCAGTTCAAACTTGAATCAACAAGTAATAGTAATACGCGAAGCGCGTACACGAAGTCACATGATCGCGTAGCCAAGAAAATGCCGAACCGATTTCTGCCAATCTTACTATAGTAAGTAACTCGGGAGCTCGACATCACGCAACATACTTCCTGTCCAGCTACACGGACCATATTTACCTGTAGCCTGCAGGCAGCAGATACTACGGGACGGACGAAACGCGACACGTTACACAGTGTGGAACACACGTACGGACGTCCACACTGTGTAGATTTTCCGCCCACACTGTGTGGTTGGGTAAATCCGCACATTCCCACGCGACTTTCCACACGTTGCTAAGTTAGACCCACACTATGTTAAGTATAAATAATAATAATAATAATAATATTGGGCTGTCACACAAATCTCGGTCAAGGGTAGCATGTAATAGCAGGCAATAATGGTAACTGGGCAATGCGCCCCTCAACGATATCTTATTCAGTGCCCATACCCAATGCATATTGATCAAATATTGATATAGACCTTGATATCTTTATTCAATCTCATGATTTGTCCTCTTTGTGCTAAGTACCATTAACTGATGTACTGAGGGAAATTTTGCAGCAACTTGTTGGTTATATGAACGCTAGTAGGCTGTATTTGGCAACGGCATGAGTGTAGCGATGATTAAGTAGATTGGTAAATATATAAGCCTGCTCTGGCATTATTTCACTATGAACATACTGAGAAGTGTGCCTTTCGAGTCCATTTACATAGCCATTCGCACAACTTTCAAAAAACAGATTAGCTAGGCAACATTTAGAGGTAAATAATATTCTCATACAGAAAATACACACCACTTTCCCTGTATGGAGAAATCATATCTAAGTGAAAAAGCTCCGTGTGCTGCCGACGATCTTGAAGTCAATTCTCTTGCCTTCGTTGTGCTTCAGTGCTTGTCGAACTATAAGTCTTTTATAGCACTTATCGGTTATCGTCGAGTTCTTTTGATGGTAAGCCTTACAGAAAGGTGGATACTTAGGTGCAGGATATAGATGCTTGTTTTAATATTAATTACTTATTATCTTAATAATTCAAATTCCTTCTAAACGCTCTTCGGCTCGATCTCACCACACAGTGTGATGACTTTATTTCCACACCGTGTGGCTCGGACTTCCACACGTGTGGCCGGAACATCCACACTGTGTAACGTGTCGCGTTTCGTACCTCCCCCCAGCTCACCCACTATGTATTCCGACTCTTCTGACAGTGAAACCGAACTTGACTCCTGGAAAATTGCATTAGCATATCGGTGGCCGCACATTCGTCTCCACGACAAAGACGAATCTGACGAGAAATATGAAGAATGGAAGAGGATGGATCAGATGAAAAGAAATGGGGCGGGTACAGATCAAATTCAACAACGTGAAAAGAAAGGAGATTACAGAATCTATAAAGTGCAGCGATTCTTTGACTCCTTGAAAGGGTTCTACACGGTACGTTCGATAACTAATGATAAAGATCCCTGTTTGCTCGGCTGACGTAGTCTCACATTGAAGGGCTCCCTCGATCTTACAGGTCGCCATCTACATGTTCGTTGTGTTTTTAGAACGTAGTGTTCCTCTGGCTAACGGACTTTGACAGCGATTTGAAGCCCTTTCAAGTCGATGGAATGCGTTCTTACCGGATTTCGATGGGTTATCATCGACGATCGATTCGTGTGAAGTCGCGGAATCACTTCCGTGTACTGGGCAGACACTTACGCGTGTCGAGTACAAGATGAACGACGTAGCTAAATGGGAGCAATTTAAGAAGAAATGGCGGGTTCCAAAGGTCGTCACTTACGATAAATTGGTGACGCACGTTAGTAAGTACTGATTGATCTTGAAGCACTAGAATGGGAACTAAACTTCGCTTGCACAGAAACTTTACAAGAAGAATTACAAAAGCTTCCATCGATCCCGAAAATCCAGCAGCTATGTCTGGTAGATCTTCCTGCTGAGCTCCTGGATAGCATATTCGCAAGTGTTTCTGGAACTAAGGAAGCAAAGCGCTTTTCTTCCACTTGTAAGTTGTTGAGAGAGATAGGGATACCGTTCATTTTCAGTGTAGGCTCACAATCTCCGAGTTTTGCTACTTCATTATGCTAACGTGCGATTAAAAGATTCAAACAATCACTCTCGACGTGCCGAATTGGACGATTAGTGAATGGATGGAGGAAAATAAGACCATGGAAGAAATCCGTGAATTGGCACTTGCCGAGCTCGATGTTCGTAAACATCGATTACTAACGAATGTGGAGTTCTTGCTCAGCAAGCCCGTTATATGTGGCTCCTTCAGATATCTCTTCATTAACAACTCACTTACTTCATATCTAAGAGAACTTGAACTCAATAATTTCCTGCCTGGAGACTTTTACGGGCACATTGGGAAGGCGTTCGCAGATGTCATACGCCACTCCAAAAATTTGACAAGATTGTCCTTTATTGATATTGATGTGACCGAAGATATCTTGCAGTCCGTCGTATCACTTCCGCATCTGGTGGAGTTGTCAATGACACTTTGCTCGGTCCCAGAGCAGGTACTCGAGAAAGTGTTCTTAGGGGAAATCACCCCATCTCCGACGATACTCAACCTTGAACTTCAAGACGGACAGGATGCTTCGGAAGGTTCTGTTTGGGATTTCATTGCATTTTGCTCCAATCTGCGCACCCTCTCCATCATGAGGGATGGTCATGACTTCGATGACTTACCAGCGCCATCAGATATGCTTATCCAGCACCACAAGCTATTTTCTACCCTACGACGCATGTATATTGGGCCTCAATTAAATCCCATGGATATTATTGACCTGACTCAATGGATACATCTAAGCGCTACGCAAGCGCCTTTGCAGATAACTCACTTGAAACTTACAACGAGTATGTGTATAGAAGATAGATTCTTGTTCCCGCTCCTCGACGCTCTTGGATCTGCTCCACTACAAGTACTCGTTTTTGATGGCGTTAGCAATGGATCATTCGACCTATTTGATAGGATCGCAGCAAACTGTCCTCGATTGCTAGGACTCACTGTTAACCGACGCGAGATCTCACAGAGGCATCATCGCAGACTTGTTAATTGGCCCCACGCCTCCTGGGAATATGCACCCCACTTCTCTGGGTTCCAATGTTTGGAACACTTCACCTGGAACTTCTGGATTAACACACGGGAGATGTCACCGGCCTCATTACGATATCTCGAAGAAGGCTTTATGTCAGAGACCGAATACTCCAAGAGACGTTTTGATGACTGGAGAGTACAGGCCCATGAGGATCTCATGGACGATTCACATTATCTTGCTTATCCGTTCACTGTGCATTGCCCTACTCTAAAGTCATTCGCAGTTAATTCGGGGCGATATGAAGTTCATGAAAGTTTCTGCTATATTAATCGCATGCCGAATGGGTCGGTCGAGCTTCATCCGGTGGATCGTCCTACTAAGTTGTTAGGTAGGTGGGACGTTTCTCCAATCGAAGTTCAGTGGCCCTGTATACTAAAGGTTGAAGAGTGAGAAGTACAAGTTGTTGAGGTTGTAGTTCATGGCGAGATTCGTCAGATCAATGATATATTCTTAGTATATATAAGTGTTGTCTTATAACAAACCACTACTAGTCTCACAGTTATATTTAATATTGGACGTACCTCCCTGAGGCTTAAGTGAGCTAAGGCAGATATTGACATACTCTGAGATGTTCTTCCACCATTGTATTGTAACTGGATCACCAGCACTCATTAAAACATCTCTATAGGTTCAACTGATCTAACTTATATCTTCGACAGTGAGCATGAAACCCGATGTAGCCTTCACAAAATGCTTTATAGCAGTTATAGGCCTCTCCTTCTAGCAGGCTCAAAACTCGTTCGTGTGCGCTCGCAGCACAGTCGGTGATCAGTCGCAACGACTCCATTTTGTCTAAACCCCTTGTCTTCCCAACAAGAGAAACATAATTTACGTCTTCTTCCTGAAGTTCTTCCTTGTAAAACGATAGAACATCGCTGGTAAAATTTACAAAGGTTAACAAATGAACGAAGGGACTAAGATGATACTAGAAGCTTACTTGATAAAGTTAATGAAATCACATATATCGGGAATGGCGTGTGCATAATGGGAAGTTGGCATATCGGTAGGAAATATGAAAACTGCATATGCCTCCGCAATTCCAGAAAGCCGCCGAGAAAAAGAAGGGTAATTGATTGCATTTTGTCCAAGCTTTGGACGTCATGAGTTAGTCCTAGTAACATCCACGGTATCATGTAGTACTCACCTGCATGCCTTTCGTCTCATGGTCAAGGAATCCCGATGAAAAGAAGTTCAGAAACGAAGAGAAAATAAGACTAGCAGTAATAGGACGCCAGTAAACATTTATCTCCTTTAGAACGCTGGCCATATCGTCAAGTATTTTGTACTCTTGCGGTTCATTGTTAAAAAATCGTTTTAAGAACGAGGAAACAAGGACGGTGCCAGCTTCAGTCCGGCATAGTTCATCCAAGTAAACCACGAAGCCACCGTATATGCCGATATACCTGAGGACTGTCTTGTCCTTTACATGTACAAAGCTGGTTCCAGCTAGGTCTACCCCTACGCGGAGGGTCGGCGCCAGAGCGTTCATGTCGTATCCACGACGTATACATTCGGCATGGCAATCTTCGTCATATGCTTTATCGACGTGATCATTCCCTGGATATACAATGCCACATTTGTTCAGTAGATCGAGTACTATACTTCGAATCTCCTCGACTTGTGGTGTTCGTTCAATCTGATCAAGATATGTATTGTCAGACAAGATGGTACTCCGCGATGAATATGATTACACACCAAAAGCGTCTCTTGGCTCATTTTATAGTCGGTGAGTTTGATGAGTGAAGTAGTGAGAATTGTAAAGTTCACTGAGTGATAGGTATACGACTTCACATTTTATACTCTGTCCAATGGGTGGATCCTAAAATGAATGTTTGTATTTGACGCCCCGGGCGCCACGGAAAAAGCACTAGGTGGTGGATAACAAGAAGCGGACCTTAGCAAGATTAACATACCCGAAGACATTGCCGAAGAAGATATTGGTCATTTACGTCTATCTATAGATATTAGAGACATATGTAGAAACCCTTGTTACTTGAGATGTCTCTTCCGGTGGGTGTGCGCAGCAGGAATAAGTGTCTCGGCGACGTGCGGAGTACTTATATGACTTTAATCGGTGAAATCGTACGTGCGGTGAAAAGTAATAAATGCTCTGCACTTCCAAAGAAAACGGACTGGGGTTAACCAGCGACTACCAATGCACGCTATCGCTCTCCATCTTCACTTTAAATTAAACTTTAAAGATACTATTGGCGAATTGATCTGGTAAAGCAAACACCAAAATCAGGTTATTTTTATCTTTCGCAATCACTCAAAGCCTATTTACTACGTGTTTATCGTCTGTGAATTTAGTTAGAATGACTGTAATTTACATCCGGCTTAAGTACATAATACCGAAAAACTTGAATACAACTTTTCCGGTGGCGCGTCTCTGATACACATGTGGTTTGCTAGTAGTGAATTAAACATTGGGCATTACTTGGTGCCGTCTTCGAGAAACTCACACTTAAGTACCACCGCGACTACAGCACGAAGTTGGCATGAAGCGTTTTCTGTATGCTTCTTGGAATTCTTGATCCAATCTTGATCCTCAGTTTGCTAAGTTTGGCTATTGGTTGTTATTTGGTTGTGCGTTGCTCCTAAAGCAAACAATTACTAATACTAAGCGTGAGGCGCGTAGGAGGGAGCAGTTTGTCTGTACCATGATGCATGTGCATGACCGTACGCACTACATGCACAAGTATCTACTCCAGTCTTGCCAATCCAAGACACATGCATCAACAAAGATGTATACATAGTTATACAACTATGATTGGCGATATCGTAGCCTCTATATGGGGGTGCACAATGCTCTCACATGGCTGGTGGTGTGATGGTCACACAATGTGACCAAAAGTGTCACAAATCTTGACCCAGTTCTGTTCTTTGCATTTCCTGGGTGTTTCTTCATACTTTTCTTTGCTCTTTTCACTCCTACTTTAACTAATGTTATGCTAGATGTTGTAAATATGTTATTTAAGTAGTGTAATATGTATGAATTCCTATATTCTCTTATAACTACTGGTTAAAACAAGGTGACAGCTGTGACATTGTGACAACTTATATCAGTCAATCAGGCGATCTTCCAAAATAGGTTCTGCTGGTGGCTGTGTCTTATGTGGTTGGTTTCAGAACTTGTTTCTCAAATAACTTTCTGAGATCGCATTGTATTGCTATAGTTTATAGAGCAAAATTGCACTATTATACTGTGTAAATAATTTCATCTATATAGAAATTTATTAAAAGTCCTGTATGTATAGGAACCCATTGTTATATACACCCAAATTACATGTTACAGTTGCTGAATCAAAAATCTAGCTTGATACGATTATTGACACAAAAAATTAGTGTAATTTCGCTCTATAAACCATAGTATTACGTTCACTCCTTCAAAAGTTATTAAAGAATGAAAATCACAGCTATATAGTTAATAGGCATTTGGATGTAAGTTTGGCCAATTAAACATTATTACATGCACAAAAACCTATACAACCTATACAAATAATCTATTATAAACTGTACTTACTGTGTAGTTCATATATACATGATAATGGAATATTTGAGTTGAGCAATCGATCACACATGGTGTTGTCTGACTGTGGCTGTGCCTCTGAACTATGGGAGCGAGAATTTATACCTTATAACTTTATGGAATCGCATCGTACGTATATGATTTATAGAGCAATTTTGTACTATTTATCGATGCGAATAATTGCTACTGACCAGAATTTTTATATCGTGATTGTAAGTATGAGATAATGCACCAATACCTGCCATATTAATATGTTACAGCACCTTAATTAAAAGTCCGGTCAGTAGGAATTGTAGGCATCGTAAAATAGTGTAATTTTGCTCTATTATATATGTTCTGAAGTGTTCTCGTTCAAAAGTTATAAGAGGATGAAGTTTGAGTACCTAATTGATGTGATTTTTGGCAGGGGTTTGATGCCTCCAGCAATATCCAGCACATTTTAACAAAAAAAAAATTCATACAATCATAGATAATGTATTTTTATTATGACGTGACACAAAAGAGCTAGCTAAAATGTGTTGAGTGAGGAACGAGAGCAGTGGGTCAGTAGAATTTGGGGGCATGTGTGACAGATGTCACAGATCATGTGTGTCACACTTTGCGGGCGTTGTGCACCCCCACTCTATACATCTCAACACGACAACACAACTCAAGTACACGCATACATCCGAGTCTACTGCCAGACCGTTCAAAGCAAGTGAATCATTGCAGCGGTTTTACGCCAATGTTCCAATAGTCAATAGAACGTCTATTGCTTCAAGTTGATTTAATCAACATATAACTACGTGTAATGGATGTTCGTTCATCCTATCGTACGTTTTCTTTTTATTCCTTTCCGAATCTCGTTCTTACCTAAGTAATTCATACGGCGCATTCGCATGTATAGCTATTCTTGTGTAGTAATTCACACAACACGCCACCAAGTTGACAGTTGCAGACCTTTTGGTCAGTGTGCCTCATGGCTTTCATGGAGATGGCATTTTACGCTTCATTAACGAACTTCGCTATATCTTATAGATCATGTCGAGCTAGAGTCTTCAATGGTTCGAATTCAGTGCTCATATTCAGGTGTCTCTCTCTGAAAATTTCTAAGTTCATCGTTTGAAAGTCGAATTTACTTGCCCTGTCGTCAGTTTCTATCGAAATTTCTTCACTTCCATTTGTATGACTTCGATTGAAACTGCTGGTTCATTTACTTCCGGAGTTGCGTGTATCCGGTACCGGATGAGGATCATCCTTAAGGTGTGTATTCAAATAAGCTGTTCCTTGTGTAAAATTAAGGTCGAGTTATGGCAGATCAACCGCAAACTGGTATATCATAAGTGTCTGGCACTATATATAGAGACCGAGGGTAGCGCATTCTTTTCCACGTACGTCTGAAATTCTTATGTATACAAGTGGCTATAATTGGTTATCTCTAAACGTTATAGTTATAGATAGATTTTGTGCCCCTTGGGGGGTATAAGTTCAACGCGAACTCTGTGGGATGTTTGTGACCGATACTGTCCCGGTACATTGCCATTATTGACAGCGCAGGAATTATAATATGCCCACTGTACTTCGTTCGGTGCGTATTATAATTGTAATTTGTCTTTTTTGATGACATTGAGTTACTGCAGAATAAACAGCTCGAGAGATTTGGGGAAATTCGAAGCATCGTACTTGAGTTTCTGAATAGATGTGGTATTTCATATCCACGGAACATCTGCATCGATGCAGCGTTTGAAGAAGATTGCCGTGCGGAATGCGTCCGGCGTGGATACGACATGAAAGCTTTAGCTCCATTCCTTCGTGTAGGAATCGACATTGCAGGTACCAGCTACACCCATGTGAAAGACAAGAAACTCCACCGGTATATTGCGATATACACTACCTACGTGACCTACTTGGACGATTTCTGCCAGACGGACGCCGGAATTGTTCATATTTCTTCCTTCTTAAGACGTTTCGTCAACAACGAATCACAAGAACACAAGATTTTGGATGACATTGCTAATGTTTTGAAGGAAGCAAATGTATACTGGCCTCCTATAACCGCCAGTCTCGTTCTCTCTGCATCGCTTAACTTCATTTCGTCGTTATTTATAGATCATGAAACTAAAGATATGAAAGTGAGTGCTCAAATACCTTGTAGGTGTTGGTTCAACCGCTAACGTTCTTTTTTATAACGAAAACAGCTTGGAGCCCATGCGATACAATACCCTTCTTTTTCCCGTAGACTTTCTGGAATCGCAGAGACTTATGCTATTTTCGCATTTCCTCCTGAAATGCCAGCTTCCGATTTTATGCAAGCCATTCCTGATATCTGTGATGTCACCAACTACGGAAAGTAAGCCATTCACTAGGTTCATTTTTTCTTTGGTTAACTTCAGCTATGTCTATTTCCAGTGACATTATGTCATTCTACAAGGAAGAGCTTCAGGGAGAAGAACTCAACTATATTTCTCTGTTCGGAAAGACACGCGGTCTAGGAAAGTTGGATTCCTTAAAACTAGTCACTGACCACACTGCAAGTGCACATGAACGAATTTTGAATCTGCTGGATGGAGACGCGTATGCTTGCTATAACGCGTATTGCCAAGGCTATGTCGGCTTTCATGCACTCTGTCGGAGATACAAGCTCGATCAGTTGAATATGTAAAGAAGTTGATTGATGGAATAAGTATAAGTAAAGGCTAGCAAGAATATGTGATACCATTTCTCAGCGTGTATTTTACTACATAAGTTTACAGGAGCATTGTAACATTTCAACAAGCGCTGAGCGTTATGCGCACTGCGGATGCGCTGACGTTTTAGGCTAGTCTCCGACTCCGCGCAAGTACGTTATCGTAGAATGATAACAGTCACATGATCGCGTCAGCCAAGACGTGCCACATATCCTCCGACCGGCTAAATCATACATACTATCGCTCGACCACTATCTCTCATCCATCTGCATCACACAGATATTCCCCAGGATCGATTTTCCCACTAAACATGCATTCTGACTCCTCAGATGACGAAGGCGAGTCCGGTTCAATAATAACAAGGGTTGTGTCACCCTTAGTAACTTGGCCTACCCTTCGCTTGTACGAGGAAGAAGAACAGTACATGAAAGTAAACGAATCGATTGCCCATCGTTTTGGAGAGGGCTTAACGAAGAAAGACTGGGGACATTACAGACTTTATAAAGTATTACGGTTCTTTCACTCCATCAGGGGGTTTTACACTGTGAGAATCCATGAATTTAAGATCGCTATATTCGCACTGCTGATGTATCAATGACATATTTTAGGGTTCCCTCGATCTTTCAGGCCGTCATTTACCCGTATGTTTTATGTGGCATGTATCAAACACCTTTTTATAACGCTATGACAGAGGTTCGAAGCTCTGTGGAGTCAGTGGAAGGTCTTCTTGCTAGATTTCAATCACTTATCGGAAACTGCCGAGCCATACGATATCGAGTGTCCATTCTTTGGGCCAGGGATAAATGCTACAAATTACAAGATGAACGACGAAGCTAGATGGGAAGAGTTTAAGAAGAAATGGCGGATCCCAATAAGCATTAGTTACCTTAAACTGTGGGTAGAAGTAAGTGTCAAATCTCTAGTACATGATCTTCGGTAACGACTGGGTGCTATCGCAGACAGAATATGTACAGGACGATATCAAGAAATCTCTAGGGATTCCTAAAATCCAGAAGATTTGTCTCATAGATCTCCCCACCGAGATTCTTGACTGGATTTTTTTAGTTGCAGCTGAAAGTCAAGCGAAGCTTCTTTCATCCACATGTCAAACCTTGAGAGAAATTGGTACACCTTATATATATATTGTAAGCTATCTCTTTTTTATGAAGATCTACTACCATGACGCACAATTTACAGAGTCGCGTTCTTGTTTTCGACATCACGCCTGGATTGTTGAAAAAGTGGGAGGACGAAAATAAAACCATTGAAGAGATAACTACTTTGCTCAAGCCCGAAGTCATCTCCCGTAAAGAGAAGTTCCTAAACGATTTGGACTTTTTGCTCAGCAAACCCGATATTCTCAAGTCTCTAAAGTCTCTTTTTATTGGTCAAAGAATTTCGCTTCGTCTCAGGGATATCGAGCTCGCTGTGTTGCCGAACGAAAGCTTCTACGATCCGATCTTGGCAGCATTTACCAATGTCTTACGCCAAGCGAGAAACTTAAAGCAATTGGGAATCATTAAGGTTGATATGCCGAGAGAGATACTTCAGACGATCTTATCGCTTCCAGATCTAGTCGAGTTGCAGCTCACCAGTTGCAGCATTCCACAACAAGTATTAGAAGAAGTTCTGTCTGGGGCAATTACACCGTCTCCCACTATCCTAAATCTTGATCTCGTCGAAGCGAATAATGCTGACGGTGGCATATGGGATTTCGTTACATGTTGCCCGGACTTACGCACATTTTCCATTATGCGAATTGGAGAAGATTTCGAGGAGTTATCTGCACCATCAGATTTGGTTATGCAGCATAGCAGGATGTTTTCTACCCTTCAACGATTGACTATCGGACCACAGGTGAACGAAACGGACGTTCTCGGCCTGACTCAATGGATAGAATTAAATGCTTCTCAGTCGCCTTTGATGTTAACTCACTTCAAACTCTCCGCGAGGATTTCTTTGGATGATGTATTTCTCTTCCAGCTCATAAACGCTCTTGCATCTGCTCCGTTGCAAGTCCTCGTACTGGATGGCATCAATGAGGGCTCTTTTGAGCTGATTGATAGGATAGCAACGAGCTGCCCTCAATTACTTGGGTTAACTCTTAACAGGCGCGAGAATATCCTCCAGAGGAAGTGCAATTTTGCGACTTGGCCACACTCGTCTTGGGAATATGCACTTCATTTCTCCGGATTTCAGCGCCTCGAGCATTTCACTTGGAATTTCCGAGTTAATAAGCGAGAGATCACACCAGCTTCGTTACTTTATTTCGAAGAAGGCTTTTTATCGGAGGATAAATTCGAAGAGCTATATATGAGTGGTGCTGACTTCAAGGACTATTATGGGGATGATCACTATATTGCGTATCCATTCGCTGTGCATTGCCCTACACTCAAGTCTTTTGCAGTTGATTCAGGAAGATATCGCATCTACGAAAGTTTCTGCTACATCAACCGCGGATTGAACGGGTCCGTAGAGCTTCAGGAGGTGAACAACCCCGATGGATTGTTGCGTAAGTGGGATATATCCCCTCCTGAATGTCAATGGCCCCATATACTGCAGGCATGACCAGTGTTCAAGCAACATACCTTTCTCTTTTAACATTGACTATGAATTTGGCATGTTAGTAGTTGTATTTGAAATCGAGTTATGCAGTGTGTAGTAGTGTCTCCTGCTAGCACTAGTCACCGGCACCGGTATTGGGTCACCCATTCGCGTTACATGCGTTACAATTTCAAATGACCTTGTCTTGACCGTGTCGTCACATCGCCTTACTAATATAATTAGTAGCCACAGCGCTACGCAATTTCAAAACCTTCAATCATTACACCACCATCACGATCCCAGTCATCACCGAATACCCATCCTTCACCCGTGCAGTACTTAGTATGTATTCAGACGAGGAAGACGAGTTTTATTGTCCGTTTCCAGGGGCTAAAATCCAATATGAATGGCCATACCTTCAGTTGTATGAATCGGAAGAATGCGATTGTAGATTCAACGAATGCAGAAGCATGATCTACGGAATGACTGAAAGGATGCCAGGGTACTACAAGATTTATAAAGTAGAACGGTTTTTTGACTCCATTAGAGGGTTTTACACCGTGTGTATCCAGAAAATTAACGATTTGTGCTTACATATTGACGTGGTCACCCGGTCACGATTCAGGGCTCCCTCGATCTAAGTGGACGGCATTTATCGGTATGCTAGATTTATTTATCTAGGATACTCCTCATTAATATTTTCATAGCGTTTCGAAATACTTGATGCCCAATGGAATGTATTCCTACAGGACTTCAAAGATTTGACATCAACCGTTGCATTGTACTACGTTGAGAAATCGGTCTCGGATACAGGTACCGAGCAAACATGTACAACGAAAAGATACAAGCTGAGCGACACAGATAAATGGGAGGAATTTAGGAGAACATGGCGACTACCAGATGTCTATAGTTATGATTTATTGGTGGCACATGTTACTAGTAAGTGCTGACTATCTACAAGAATGATATCACCTTAATTACATTTGTACATATTAGATATATTAGCGATGCTTAGCGAATATACACAAACTCCCAAAATCCAGAATATTTGTTTGCTTCATCTCCCTATAGAGATTTTGGACATGGTATTCTCCTTTGCCTCAGAATATAACGCAAAGCTTCTCTCTTCGACATGCCGCATCTTGAGAGAAATTGGGAAACCATATATATTCACTGTAAGTATAACTTCTATCGATGTAGTTGAAACATGACAAAGTATCAAAAGCACCGAGATCTCACTTTCGACACCCCACTTGATTTATTGACAAAGTGGAAAGAAGAAAATAAAACGACTGAAGAAACCCATGCATTACTTACGTTGGAACTTAAAGTTCTGAAAGAAAAGTTTCTGGACAAAGTGGACTTCATACTCAACAAGCCCGAGATGCTCACTTCCCTTTGCCATCTCTCCGTTGGTGAACGTGTTACATTATTTCCCGACTGCCTAGAAGTTGTTGAGAAATCGCTGGATCAAGATTTCTTTGAACCAATTTTTATCGCATTCACCAAAGTTATATGCCAGGCAAGAAAGTTAAAGATATTAAAAGTAGCTTGTGTCAACATGTCGGAAGAAATGCTACAGGCAATTGTATCACTTTCGAAGTTGGTCGAGTTGCATCTTACCCATTGCACCATCCCACAGCAAGCAATAGAGAATGTGTTCTCTGGAGCCATTATTCCATCTGACGCAGTATTAAACCTTGATCTTATGGACGTGCACATTATGGACGACAACGACATCTGGGATTTTGTTGCATGTTTCTCTAACCTTCAAGCTATCTCTATCATGCGAATTAGTAGATATTTTGACGAGTTACCGAGGCCTTCTGACTTTGTCATCCAGCATAGTAATCTATTTTCCACCCTTCAGAGAATGGTGTTAGCGCCACAGGTAAATATCGTAGATGCTATCGATCTGACTCGATGGATCAACTTGAATGCCGCCCGGTCACCTCTACAGTTAACGCACTTAAAAATCTCGACACGTATTTGGTTAGAAGAAACATTCATATTTTCACTTCTGGATGCTCTCAGTCACGGTTCCGCGCCACTAAAAGTCCTCGTCTTGGATGGTATCATGGAGGGCTCGCTTGAGCTCTTTGATAGGATATCTGCAAGCTGCCCTCAACTTCTAGGGTTGACGATTAACAGACGCGAGAATTTCCATCAGAGAAAATGTCATCCGGCTACTTGGCCGCATGCGACTTGGGAGTATGCATCTCACTTCGCCGGATTCCAGCGTCTTGAATACTTCGCTTGGAATCTCCAAGTCGATCCCAATTTCGGACTGACGCCTGCCTCGATGGTGTATCTCGAGGAAGGGTTCGTGCCAATTGATGAATTAGAGCGGCAAACCCTCGCTGGAGTTGAGTATAACGATTTTTATGAGGATAACAATCATGCTGCGTATCCATTCGCTGCGTATTGTCCTACGCTGAAGTCATTTGTAATCAATTCAAAGAGGCGTGGACCCGGAGGCAGGCCTGAATGCTGTTGCTCTATTCGCCGCACGCTCAACAGTCACATCGAGCTTCAGACTGTTGAATGGCATGAAGGAGTGCAAAGGCTGATGAGGAGATGGGATATTGAAGAAAGTTGTGAATTCAGCTGGCCCCATGTTTTCCTGGTAGAAGACTGAGCACCTTCCCGAGGTTTGAGTGTACATAGGTGTCATTTAACATGGAGGAAGAATGACTTCGACTTATCTCACGAGAGAAATGTGATCTTGAAATTGAACCGCAAAGCGTTAATGTGTATTCATATAGCTTTTTAGTTGCTAGCCTTGATTACTACTTTACTAGTGATATTATACGTGTTGTGTTTTATCAATGAAAATGACTGTTGTGCGATCCTGACCATGCATTTATGTCAAGAAGACTCGGGAATTTCGCTTCAAATGATATTCAATTGCAGCTCTTTCTATGCACAAAAAATTGAACAGTGCCAGCAGTGAATGCATGTGACAGGGCAGTAATCCAGAATGCGGAACTTCAATCATGTAAATAAAATGTCTTGTCAACTGCACGACATTTCAATGATGCGTCTAGAAGACCAGTGTTCCGCACCATATGTATCCACTTTCTTTCAAAGGGAAACGTTACAAGTATTTGTTGTTCCATTCTTCTTCTTTACTTCGCAAATATGGAATAACATATGTTAAAGCTGTGATTGGTTCCGTCGTGGTGAGACTCTTACCGTACATCAAGTCGTTGTTTGTATCCAGATTTCTCAATTTCAGGAAGTAGGACTGGTCACAGCCAGTAATTATTTGTCCTGCGAGTTTCGTTTCAGAAAATGAGAAGTTGTGAACAATATCTATGTACTATTTTTACAGAGTAAAGCTCACCGACCACGATAACAAGCCATTCAGTCGACAACTTGCCAGCTTCGGTGAATTATCTTATTCCACTGTTGTCAGAGTCGATCGTTGTCAGTTCTATTCTCGTCCTATTCAAGTTCAATTTGATATTCTAAAGGTAAAGTCTCAGTGCGCCACAGACATTCGCTCCATAGTACAGAAGACTGCACTTGCTGTAAATGACAGGAATTTTTTTTTCTAAGATTTTAATCATAACTGTATTCCTATATTTTGGACGCAGCGGAGAGGTATAAAAGCCTGCACGAACTGAGGGTAGTAAGGAATCTCACCGAGACCAGTTCTTCTACTTCGACACGAACATCAGTAACAGCTTATTCAAAGTCATGAACTTCCGTACCCTCTTCATCCAGCTCACCGCTGTCGCTCTTGTCCATGGGACCACTGCCATGCCGTCCGTTCTCACTCGTGAAACCGAGCTGAGTTGCCAGGCATGCGAATGGTTCGGCGGCTCGGATACTTGTTGTTCTGATAGTTGCATTGCCCAGAAGAAGGGTTACCATGGAGGGTATTGCAATGACCATACGTATGTCGTAGTTGATTTATGAGAGTGTACTAACGTTCTGGATTTAGATGAGGTGTGCATCTGCACTCATTAAATGAATGAGAAGTTAATATATGCCTAAACCAGGAGAAGTGAGAGTAAGCGTTCCTGTTATTGTGTTCACGCTGCGAGCAGACACTCACCGCTATTTCCGGCAGAGAATGATATGAACTTGATGGCGGGCTACCGATTGAAGAGTTGATTTATACAGTAATAGTATATCAGCGCGTTGAGACTCGAGAATTTAAGTTGTTTAACCACCGTTAGCTGTGCGCTTCTGTGAGCTCTGAGGTCCCTTGTGCAGCTGCTAGCGCTGTAGAAGACAGATATACTTCATTTTTCTACATTTGGTCTATATTTATGCGGCATGCTTGGCCCTGGAATCATTATTCATTGCAGCTTTTCGTGAACTTTTCGTTATCCTAAAAATTGTGCGATGTCGATGTGCATTGTAATTCCTCGTAAGTATATCAACACAAAGTCGGTGCATAATAAAAGACGTTCTTACTAGCTCTGTAGACATGTAAGTTGCACTGGCCGAGGTTGGCGCTGAATGCCGAGCGCCAAGAGGTGTGAGCATGTGAGCGCTTGATTAAGCTGACAAAGATTTTAAAGTTCATGTAGTCGTCAACGCTGTGCGCGTCGTCAACAGTGTCATCGGTGTCATCGCTCGCTGTCTTTACCAGCGAACTCCTCCTCCTCCTCACCCACTTTCTCACCGCCATCTCCCTGAAAGATCGAAGTCAAATAGCTGGATCTGTCTATTATGGTCATCTTTCACACTAGCTACTCTTACCACAGCCTTCGTTATGATTCTGAACGGCTTGTTGCGCTGTCCTTCGCTGTCAACGTCATATCTTTGACGAATTGGCAATGCTCCTAGGATTTAATCTAGCTGGAAGGTGAGTTTATTGTGATCAACGTCGAGCAAAGGAGGCTGATGACATCGTTTTAGATGTTAGCTGTCATCAGCGGGGGTGTGGCGCCTCGCCGTAGACCCTCTATGAATGCATCCGCAAAGAACCTCTTTCGAACCGATTACCTACATAGCAGATGTCTGCTCTATCAGTCGCGCCCCTTTGCCGATATGTTGGCTGCTCCACAGGTTCAGCTGAAGAAAGACAAATGTATTGAAAAAGAATCATTGTTAGTTGTCCAATTCAGGGTTACGTCTGGTCCCGTGCCTCATCATCAAAATTTTATCTTATTGGACAGGGCAGCAAATCTGTAACTCGAACATCAACAACCCCTTATAATCCCTTACACGATCTTGCCAGTGCCAGCTCAACCATAACTCGACACCTTGCTATGACAGATCACTGGAGGACTACAGGAAACGTATGTACTCTCTGCTTCAAGTACTCAGCATCTTTCTTATTGTCTACTTGCAGGATACTGCCACTAGTACTTCGAGCACATATCATTCAACATCAAAGTTGCACCCAGCTCAACCCCACAATATGGATTCAACTGGTGCTATGCTCATTCCGCCCATCCGAAGCTCAAGTCTTCCACTACTACCAGGTAACCTACCTCGACGCCCTCCTTCCGCTACCACCACTCACATTTTCCTCCCCCAGACTTGCACCCACGACCTCACCCGACTCGAAGCTACACCGACCCTTCCCCTTCACGGCCGCCTCAACTCCCCCCACTCTCCATTCCCCCTCCATTTGCATCAAATATCCTCGACCCTTCGTCACGCGACGAAGACTGCAGCTTCACTTTCTCTTCTCCGCCGAGTTCTCCAAGCTCACCGCTTCTTCATACACGGTTTTCTGTTAGCAAGCTATCCCTTGCCACAGACTCTGAATCGCTCTTTTCGAAGTGCTCTTCTTCCCCTGCAGACAATACAGTGTCAGATGATCCTTCCCAGTCACTTGTCCCATCTCTCCATTTCGAAGCTTCGGATCTTGCAAGGTCTCAACTGTTCACTGGATCATACATTCGTACAGAGCCTTCACTACGTTCTTGGTTCCCTCGGAGCTTAACCAGTCGCTCTTCCACGGAATCATACCCAGGTGACTTCGATATCCCAGTGCCCAAGGAAACGACATCGCTCACGCAACAGCCGCCAAAACATTTGTTGCTAACCCCCACAAGATCAACATTACATACAGTAAACTTCCCCTACAGCCCCTCCATCTCCTCAGCATCGAGCATAACACCCCTCCCTACCTCCTCCCAATCGGCACTTATATCGGCATCAAACTCGGTACTTGCAAGCACGTTTTCAGCGCCCACTCACACATCGGCGTCCCTTCCCCAATTCCTCGCGTCAACCCCACCGCCCGCATCTCTTCCCTCAACACCCGACACACCAGCCTTCTCCAGAAGATCAACGCCACCACCCCTTTCCCTTCCCGTAACACCACCATCTTTCTCCCGGCGCTCTTCTCTAGTCCGTGTGCAAAGTACTCCGGCTGTCGCTCCCTCCTTCTCTGATGCTTTCCGACTCTCGAGAAGAAGAGCATTCACGACCCATTCGACTTCGACTCCTTCTACCCCGTCCACTTCGAAGAGATTTGTGTCGGCTGTACGTGTAGTCATGCGGGATATCAAAGGTTTCGCTATGGGTCGTCGCGTGAAGTCTCCAGAACGCGAGGATAAGAATATACGCGTTGGTTCTCTCCTGGATCGTTCGTCGTCACGGAGTGGTTTGTATCGCGTTGATACAGTGAAACTGGCACGTGGAGATGTGGATCGAGATTGGAGGAGAAGGTTTGCTCAAGATGGGGTTATTGGCGTGTGAGGATTACGGGAGGAGGTTCGGTTCTCGGCTCGCGATGTTTTCGAGATATATTGCCCCGCCGCCCCTGATGTTAAAATCCTCTCTGCGGCTGTGGGGTCCTCTGTTGAGCTTGTTAGGCTGGCAGTAGTTGGCAGGAGGTCTAACGCAATGCGAACGCGCTATTCCGACAATGGTGTCCACCACAAGTTCTCACCGCCGCTCCTAGCATTGCATTAACGTACGGCAGCGAATCACCAGCGCCAACCTCCAAGTATGGCTCGGTCGGAGTTTAGCCTGACCGTGGCTGTCGGGACTCGGGAGCACAACGCCGGGCACTATCACTCTGTAATGGCATTTCCCATACCTGAATGACCGGTAATGGTGTTTCTCTTGCTTGAACCAGAGCAAGTAATGGGTGGGTTGGTCGTGGTTTAGAGTAACGGTGGCTATTGAGGGGTCTATCGAAAAACGTAATCCCATCTCTGAATAGATTGTACCCCACCGCCGTTCCTATATTGCATGAGCTTAGTCTGCGGCGGTGGATTCACCAAATCCAGGAATGGGCGAGCGATTTGTGTTCTAAACTGGCGGTGGCTTCGTGACCCCTCTGCAATGTCATACATCTCTGACGATGGAGTCCAACCCACCACCTGCGCATAGCGCTAGTCGCGTTGAGCAAACTTTATGCTTCGGCGGTGAGGTTTTACCTACGTTCATCAGCGCTAGGTGTGGCTGGGTTGGTTTGGAGGATGGCGGTGGCTTTCGAGGGGCGCAAACAACGAGTGAAGACGTATTCGCAGTGCCATGATCTTCTCGACGGAATCTACCCTATCACTGCTCCTCTCCCGGTTGGATAAGCTCTGGCAGGGGGTTTGGCCTGGTAGTGGATGTCGACAGGTCTTACGCGACGAGAACACTCCACCCTTATTGATGGAGTCAAACGCTACCTCCTCTTCGAGCGTTGTATAAGTTTTAGTCTGGTACTCCGGGTTTCGGTCCGCAAGAGTGACGTATTCGTATGGCTAGGTTTGCGGCTTGGACTGCAAGTGACCGTCGGGGGGTCTAACAAGACGCGATGTGCTGTTCGTCGTCTGCGATATCTGACAATCCCTTTACTCTAAGGGGAGTTCATTAGGTGCTGTGATGTCGTCAAGACTCAAGTTTAGCGAGCGGGGATCACGTACTTGCTCTGTTCAAGCGTCATGCAGGGGTGGTGGTTCGGTAGCGGACTGGAGACGTGCTAGAGACTATCATCACCACGTATTGAATTGGATTTAGGAGGCTGCTCGGCGTGCTGTCGTATGTTGTGCGTTGGCATTGTGGCAATGGTTACGATACGACTACTCAACCATGTCACGTGATGCATGACGGAATACTCAATAATAATGCTAATTTTCTTGTCTACATATCTAGTCGCATTTCCCCAAGCGACAGCAGGCGATAATGATCTAAACTCTAGCAGCCATCCACTTCCATCGATCTGATTGTCCTTACTACTACTAGATACGTTCAATGTATCCTTGGAATACAGCGTGATGATATTTTCGTACAACTTGTGGAGAAACTGCGAGTACCTAAAGTTTGTTGTGATTGTGAATCGACGCTTAGTGGAGACGACAACTGATACATGTGGACGAAGGTGCTTCAAGTGCTTGAATCAGGCTGACCAAGCCCATCAAGCTACATTTGCATTCGTTCACATCGGACGATAAAACTCAGAGAGATATATTCCACGCCTGTCAATATGCAACTTATATATAACTTTTCGTACAAAACCTTTGCAAACAGATTCATTTCATTGAACCCCCGTATAGCACCTATCTTGTTCCCTTTATCTTGTTCCCTTGATATCATGTCATCTTTTCAAGGACTGCCAGAAGATGGAGCCACATATAACGTCGCATTAACAGATTCTCAAGGAAGACCAGCCGACGGTAGTGAAGGCATGAACTAGTACTATATATTCATTTTGCAACCTCTGTGCTGACGTACATGTATACTATGTGTTATCACCAGTGCCGTCGTCATCGGGAAACACATATTTTACGATAACAAACTCAGATGGTTCAACCTACAAACAAGTTGTATCGTCAGCCGGTGCTCAAGCAACGCATATCAATTCTGCTAGCAGTCAAACAGGTAAGCCAGTGCTATTGTCTACTATACGAAAGCCTGACCGGGTTCGTCTCTCCCTTATCAGAACCTACGACGGGGACGCCTTTCACGCAGGTCAAAACAAACGATGGAACGATCACGTATTCATTCAACGACCCTGGAAATGTTACAGGTATGATGTCAGTGCCTATGTCTAATACGAAAGCCTGACCTGTTTTTCTTTTCCTTGTCAGAAACGACGGGAACGTCATCCATGCAGATCACTGACACGGGTAATGGAACGTTCACTTTCACGTATTCAGATAAAGACTCTTAAAATATTAGACGAATATTCCCAAGGTATCAAATACCACCGAAGGTGCCCAAAAGTAGGGTTGTTTTATCGCTCGGACAGATATTGTCCCCATCACGAGTTCAGCTCGGTATATTTGTACCTCCTACGTCTTATCACCGCGTCGAAATGCTTTATCCTTTCGTTCTAGACAAGGCTTCGAGCACGAGTAGCCGGGCATAGAATCAATGATAGGCGTATATGTTGACAGGATTAATGAATCGCCCGGCAGAAAAACATGACTCTTAAATACTGGCGTGCCGGATTCTATCACGGGCCACGGCTTC
This sequence comes from Cyathus striatus, assembly GCA_025738555.1. Classification (NCBI taxonomy): domain Eukaryota; kingdom Fungi; phylum Basidiomycota; class Agaricomycetes; order Agaricales; family Nidulariaceae; genus Cyathus; species Cyathus striatus. Next base: position 970,015 of record JAOVFP010000022.1, read on the forward strand.
TAACGGTTAATAACGTCAACCAGACATTGATACCGTCTTTGGACTACCGGCTACATCTGTTATAACGATAGTAAGATGGTAAGAACAGCGCGTAAAAATGCAGTGCCCGTATTACCTCGTACTTCTTGAGATAACCGGGAGCCTTATCAGGTCTCTCCAAGTCCATTACTTTTATTCTGAATTTATTAAGAACTATGCACTGCCCAAACTCGAAAGACTTAAGCCATTGACAATAATAGCGGCGAATTGTGGCATCCTTTCTTAAACAAAGATAGGAGGACTTAGTAGTCGATGATTGTATATTCGCATGATACATCATCTAAATTTATGTCCAAGCTAATTGGCGGGGACCTGGTATTCCTGCCCTTGAACATCTTCAAGGACCTGTAAGCATTCACTTGAATATCTTGAGCAGCATTCATGACACGTTCCAGAAACAGAGAGAATGTTTAGTATGCCATCTACGAAATACTAAGATAAACGTTTATAAGGGAAATAACATGCAATACCAGTCGCAACTTGCGTCCAGCCGGTAGAAGAAATGGTCCAGGCCACGAAGCGAGTCTACGCATTGCATATGAAAGGCAAGCGGAATAATGAGGGATTTTAAAAGCTGTACACATCTTTTTTAATTTGGTATGTACCGCTCATATTGTGAAGGAGAGAAGATTTCGGCTAACCTACATGAGCCTACTTATTTCCGATATTGCCAGTGCTTCCTTGATGTTTTATTTCACGACAGGTTTAAAATATCTCTGATGCAAGAGTAAATAGTTGCACCTGGAGTAATACATCATTGGTATCTCCAATAAAAGTCCGCGGTCCGCTAGAGCACTTTAGAAATAATGTGGGCTGGTAATCTTGGTCACCTTCACCCACGAGGCATCACGTGACATTCTATAAATAGGTGCCGGGTGTTCAACGTTGAAATTTTAAATTTTGTAAATGACGAAAGCACAGCCATGAATGCCCCTGTCGGAAGTACAAGGAAGTACAGCTAAGATACCAGACCGGCATCATACATTCACGATGTCGTAGATAAGAATAAATCGCACCATCGCCGACGGTTTCGCGTGCGTCACGACTCACAACTTACTCACAAGCGATTCTCTCAGCCCGTAGTACCTTGTTCACAAGTACTTGTTGCCAGGTGCTCCGTGGACATAGGGAGTGCGGACTAAAATGTTACCGACGTTTCTATTATCTAAATGATACAGTTATAGTTAGACCCCGACCCTATGGCAAGTACATATAAAACTTGAAGATTTTTACGGTTCAGTCATCAACTCAGTCGAGCTTCAGCTACTATTTTCCAAGTCATCCCAACTCTCCCCCAAACAACTACTACAAGATGCAAGAAATACTTTTGGTGTGTGGTCTTACACTTCAGATCCCTTCAGTATCTCACCTATCTGGCATTCAGAACGAACGATTTCAACAATTCGAAGAGATCCGAAGCACCGTCCTCGGGTTTCTGAACAGATGTGGCATTGCATATCCGCGAAACGTTCGCGTCGATCCAGCGTTTGATGAAGATTGCCACGCTGAATGCCTTCGACGCGGATACGATCTAAACACTCTAAGACCTTTCCTCCGGGTAGGAATAGATATTGCGGGTACCGCCTACACACACCTGAAAGACAAGAAAATCCCGAGATATATAGCCATATACACTGCCTTCTTAACGTTCTTGGACGACTTTTGCCAATCAGAAGAGGGCATTGTCTTCGTCTCTGCTTTCTTAGGCCGATTCATTAACAATGAACCCCAGGAGTACAAAATGCTAGACGACCTTGCTGGCATTTTGAAGGAAGTAAATGTCTACTGGCGTCCTATAACTGCCAGTCTCATTCTCTCTGCGTCTCTCAACTTCATTTCGTCACTATTTTTAGACCACGAAACAAAAGACATGCAGGTGAGTTTTTGAATATCCTGCTGATAACACAAGTTCTAACAAATAAAAAGCTTGGCGGAACTTGCGCAATCAATTACCCTTCTTTTACCCGTAGACTTTCTGGAATCTCAGACTCATATGTTATCTTCGCATTTCCACCTGAAATGCCAACTTCCCACTACGTACAAGCCATCCCTGATATTTGCGATTTCACAAACCATGTCAAGTAAGTCTCTGCTAAGTCCTTTCGTTCGTCTGCTAACATTCATACAGTGACATTATGTCTTTCTACAAGGAAGAACTTCAAGGAGAAGAGCTCAACTACATAACCCTTGTTGGGAAGACACGATGTCTGGAAAAGTTAGATGCATTAAAGCTTGTCTCTAACAACACCGCGAGCGCGCACGAGCGTATTGTAGAGTTATTGAAAGGAGAGGCTTATACATGCTATGAATCGTATAGCCAAGGTTATGTCGGTTTTCATTCACTCTGTCGAAGATACAAGCTAGACCAGTTGAATATGTAAAATATTTATTGTATATAATATGTAATATATGTAATCACGCATGGGCCGGGGGTTTGTACAGTAGTATACTAATAACTTTATAAAATAATCTCTACCTGCGGCTTAGGCCTTCTCGCATAGGAAGCATACCTTTAGTATCTCTCCTCAAATAGCACAAGGAACATGGCGTTGTTCTACGAATAAATGACATACTAGTGGTAAGCCATGTACCCCTATGTTGAAGGGAGTCCCACTCGTACCGGAAGCTACAAAAGGCGATAAATGATAATAAAGAAACTCGGAAGTACTAGCAGATACTAGCTTGTGATCTCTTGATTGCCGTAAGATCTTATCGCCATATTGGACGAACAATCGTAGATCCGTAACGACTCTTAGTCGAAATTCTTTATCGTGTTGTCTTATCAATGATATGCATATCGATTAACAGGCCACTTAAGCACCTAGAGAAACATGGGAGATAACGGTATATGAATTGATTAGCAACGATATTGAAGAGGTGGGAAGTCGGTTGGGTGTACCTAGTCAAAGAATAAATATTGCGAGTCGATCGAGACGTCCGTCCGATCTGGGGTGTTCTAAAGTGAGAGGGAAAATTTGATTAGATTTCTGTAGTATAACTACAGGGATTTATATACCAGAAAAACCGATAAATCTAAAATAAGTAAGACTGTGTACATCGGAAGAAGGAATGTAAATTATTATAAAGAACATAGCTTGAAACATAAAGATTGAATAGAAAACTCGAGTACAGAAGTCCAGTGAATTGAGGAGTTTGCGAGGAGACAAGTTTTCCAAACAATAGGGTCTGGTGTCGGTGCCGATGTCAGAGCTATTTTGAGAACTCGGAGTGTCGCAGGGGATTGGTGTAGTCGGGACGGTGTACGAAGAAGTATATTTTGAGGAAAGATTGAAACAAATGAGTGGGAAGGAGAGATTAGGGAAAGAATGCGAGCGGAATGCATACGGATGCATCAATGATGCGTGATGCGTGATTACGTAATCCGATTTGGAACGTCTTCAGATGTATCGGATAATTCCTGAATCGCATCGCAGGCATTTTGCCTGCTCTACAATATATATAACGAAGCTAACGCAAGGTTCTAATCCTCAATTGCGTCCTTAAGCAAATATTCATGTCGCTTACTGTTGCCGGTAACGTTCAACCAGTACAGCCAGTACAGCCCATCCGACCACACTACTTCCAACCGCTGGGACAACTCGAGCTCCAAATATCTTTAGGTTATTATTACCAACCGCGACATGATACACCCATCGTTGAGGTGATCAACTTTGACCCACCCTTATTGGCTAAAAACAAAACAGCCGGGTCTAGATTGTACGGAAAGCTTATGTTCAAGCTACAAAAAGTACTGTTAAAGCAGAGTCCAAAGACAAATCTGATCCAGTTTGAGCAAGATTTTTAGAGAGCAAACTTTAGAGGTGCTTTCTTGAGATATATCGTCGTTGAGAGTTGTTATTGATGTTCTTATTCGGTGCTTAGGACTTTTACCATGATTTTAGAAACAATTTAGAAGCCGTTGTGGCACCGATAAACCGAGATAGATTCGAGTCGAAGTGAAAGTAAGTATTTCTTTCGCCATAGATATGACTTCCCAATTGTTTTAGAGTATAGATTTGTATCAATTGGTAGACGCACTTAAGTACAAACATATCTAGTTATGCTAGAAATACAGGTATCGAGATTCGATACACACGTCATTTTAAAGTAATGTGAAGCACAGTTCAATTAAATTGAGGTTAACCCCATTATACGGATACTTATTTCAGGGTAAGTATTGGCCACACAGTATTGCTTATAATAGTCTCGGACAGGTAAAAAGTTAAACAAGGTACTGGGCTTTGCCGCTTGCCGCTTGCCGGCCGCCGTTATTTCTCTATCGATGGACAGGTCACTTAAGCACCTAGAGAGACACGACTCTTTAAGTTAAAATTAATGTGCATGGCATCTGTCACGGCTTCTATCCATACGTTGGTACCTTGAGTACCTTTATGCTTAACTGGATTTTTAATAGGCTGTGTTAATATAGGGTGAGAATTTCGCATTGCCTCACACTGGACCTTTGATTCGAAAGGCTACAGTACTAAGAGTAGTGCACTGCCCTTAAATTTGAAAGTTCATGGAATAACTTAAGCCCTTTGAACAACACGTGACGACCCAGGGTTCCTCTAAACAACTAAGTACATAGCTGGAGGAATAGCGGAAGTACTCCTGGATTTATTGTAGGTTCACAGATCATTTCACGATCTAAATTTATGCACAAGCCAGCTGTCGGGACCTGGTAGCTACTCCCTTACGAACCGTCTAGCTCATTCATAACTTCTTGAGCGATGTTCTTACAGGTCCTCCGACTCGGCATATAGAATTGTTCTCCAAGCTATTATAAATGCCTACAAGAGAAGCAATACGTCGTTTTCTCTGCATAGGTAGTACTAAGTAGCATGATAGCGACGGCTTAAACCCCTGGGATGAATGATTCCACGCATTGGGTTAATAGAGTATGGAATGCTAAGTACTAGGAGTGATGCATGCACAAATTGCTAACCCATAATTGTACCAATACAACTTATGAACTAGTATATCAGATACTATACAATCTACTATGGTTCTGATATAAATGCCGGTGAGTAGCATTGAATATAACGCGAAGTAAGACTACAATACAGCCTCATTGCGCTGTATTAGGAAGTGTTAGGTTGGTTAGGCTAAGAAAGATTGAGCGCAGTAAGAGTATCTCTAATGCCAGAGCCTCGAGGCCGATGGGTATACCTATGAGCCGAAACTCCGCGACTGGTGAGAAACGCCCTTTCAGTAATTTGGCAATAATTCAAACGGTTATCCATCTTTCACCTGCGTCCTACATGCACGATATGTAGTGCTACATAGATATTTACTGTAGCTATTGGATATTGAGCGTCAAAGTTGAACAACCTTAAAATTTGAATGCCGAAAGGTTCGCATTCCGTTGATACTTAGTGGTGTCAGTGGAGTCTCCTTGTCGGGAGTACAGCGGACCTATGTAAATTGTGCACTATACTAAGATATGAACAGATCTCACCTTAATCGCATCCATCACCGATGGCTTCGCGCATGTGCGTCATTATATGGACGGTGGGTCCTGCGATGGCCTCATTATCTCGATATAATGACATTGCATGCCCTTTGGCAGGGTATAAAGGTGGCAGTAATTTATACGGCTCGTCTGGAATTGTTCTTCACATTATCCCCACTTATACTCAGATCGAAGACTTAAGATGCAAGTACTTTTGGTATGTGACGCTAATAGTACCTAATTTAATCCTCATCTAATTAATTATATCGTTCAGAACGGCCCCGCAAGAAATCAACAATGCGAAGAAATTCGAAGCACTGTGCTTGATTTCCTCAAAAGATGCGATATTAAATATCCACAGAATGTCTTCGTCGACACAGCGTTTGATGAAGATTGCCATGCTGAGTGTATTCGGCGCGGATGCGATATGAACATCCTTCCTCCTTTCCTTCGTGTCGGGATAGACATAGCAGGTACCAGCTATATACATCTAGAAGACAAACGGATCCCAAGGTATATTGCCATATACACAGGATTCTTGACTTTTTTGGACAGACTGATCTCTGCCAGACCGAAGATGGCATGTCTTTCGTTTCGTCCTTTGTAAAGCGTTTCATCAACAACGAACCCCAAGAATACAAAATGTTGGACGACCTGGCCTGTATTTTGAAGGAGGTCAATGTTTACTGGCGTCCCATCACTGCCTGTCTTATTCTCTCTTCTTCTCTTAACTACATTTCATCATTGTTTTAGACCACGAAACAAAAGATATGCAGGTTAGCAGTCAATTATATTTCGGGTATCGACAATGTTTTTAATCATCAGAAAGCTTTGTGGAAGCGCAGTCCATTACTCTTCTTTCTCACGAAACCTTTCTGGAGACCCTGAGTCGTTTTCCGTGTTTGCTTTCCCTCCTGATATGTCGACATCGTACTATGTACAGGCCATTCCCGATATGTGCGAAATAACTAACTATGTCAAGTAGGCATTTATTTTATTACGACCTTTCATTCGTTTGTTAAAAATCTTGCAGCGACATTATGTCATTTTAAAAAGAAGAACCTCAAAGAGAAGAACTTAATTATATATCACTTGTTGGGAAGACATATGGTCTTGAAAATTTGGATGCATTAAAACTGGTCGCTCATGATACTGCGAGTGCACATGATTTACTAAACGGAGAAGCTTATACATGCTATAAAACATATAGCCAAGGTTATGTTGCTTTTCACGCTCTTTGTCGGAGATGCAACTTAGACCAGTAGAATATGTATTAGAAATGAAGAAATGATTAGTATTGAACGGGTTATTAATTTTACAATAGTCGTTTCATCGATATTTCATACAGCGTCATTCATTATAGCTTTACCAATGTTTAGATACACGCGCATATGAAGCATGACTTAATCGATAAAGCTGATTCATGAAATGAAACCTGACTCAAAATCACTGTCGCGTCTTAATCAATACCACGATGGAGTCTATCCCTGCATCTGCTAGTACTCAACATCAGTTCGAAACCGATTTACCGTCTTGCCCTTCGCGCTCCCTTACAGGAAGAGTAGCGATAGTAACAGGTGCAGGAACTCGTGCATCAGGACTTGGAAATGGGAGGGCGGCCGCAATCTTATTGGCGGAGGCAGGGGCTACGGTTGTCTGTATAGATCTTAACAAAGATTGGGCAGATGAAACAGCTAACATGATCTGCAACGAATTCGGAGAAGGGAGGTCTGTTGCATATCAAGCAGATGTTACGAAAGAGGAAGATTGTAAACATTCTGTGGATATTGCATTAGAAAAATTTGGAAGGCTAGACATCTTAGTTAATAACGTCGGAGTAGGCGGGCCAGACGGTACTGCCGTGGAGGTTGACATCTCCAAATGGACGAAAGCAATGGAAATCAATGTCACCAGTATGATGCTTATGACGAAGTATGCGGTTCCAGCTATGCAGAAAAATGCGAGGAATGCCATTAGTGGGAGAGGTGCGATTGTAAATACCGCAAGTATCACCGGAATGCTAGGTGGCGCCCCTATGTTGCTTTATCCGACGAGTAAAGGAGCGGTTGTGAACATGACGCGTGCCATGGCGGCGCATCACGCCCCCAGTGGTATTCGAGTAAATTGTGTTTGCCCAGGTGAGTCTGTCCCATCGCAAAGTTTCTGTTGCCTTACAAACTTTTTCCTAAGGGTTTCTTTATACCCCGATGGTCTATGCTGACGGAATGTCTGGGGATGTACGCGAGGCGAGGAGGACGAAGAATTTGTTGAAAACGGAGGGCAATGCCTGGGATTGTGGTCTCGCAGTCCGATTCCTTGCGAGTGATGAAGCAAGATGGATCACTGGAGTTATCCTCCCAGTAGATGCAGGGAATACATCTACAGATTTCTCCATGATAGGCACTATTCCAGCATCACTAACAAATTAGACTCGTTAAATCATATTGTATTTGCATAGGTCATAAAATCAACATTGTACGATATAAGCATATTACATAAAGCTCTTTTTGGCGAAAACGTTACTGTAAGATACATTTTTACTTCTTAATTGACTCGCAATACTGGCAGGCGATTCTTTTTTCGTGTAAACTCGCAGACCGAGAAACAGCGCGTTATCATCGTCACGTTCGACTCGAATTGAGCTTGAAGACCGACGACTTGGAGCATAATCGAGAATAGGTAATCCAGAGCGACGAGATCCAACAGCAGACGGAGGTTGCACTCCAAACTGAATGTCATCTGAACCCTCGTCAACGTTGAGATTAAAATCGTCCGACCTCCCTCCGCCCCTATCTGAATCATCGCTCAATGATAAAGATAATGTCGTGTCATCCATAGGCGGCGTGGTCGAACGAATCATATTCGACTGTCTTAGAGTTGCGGAGCGTCCGGGTTGCTCCTGGTGGAAGAAGGGCCTAAGATCTTTTTCAAATTGTAGAAGATCGCGACCAGCTAAGAGTTCTACTGGTAATGGGAGATGATGGGCGTGATCCCTGGTGAAAGAAATTGTCAGGCTACGCTGCGGGATTAATTGTAAGACGTTAATTGCCTTATCTGAAAGTCTGCGTACCAATGGTCAGCGTATAAAGTTGTAGTAAGGAAAGGTTACGTACTTGTTGCTATTGATTGACTCTTTGCCCGCTCGGTCAATACTCGTGATTCTTTCCTTGCATCTAATAACGTGAACTCTCGTCTCTGGAAAGGAGCGATTGGTAAAATATTTTCTTTTGGTTATGAATTCTGAGATACCTCTTCTTGTGAATATCGACGATCAAGGCGAATCTATCATATTGATTAGAGTTGGCAATCATTCACGGAGAAATATAACTTGCATGGATAACATAGTCTCCAGGTTCAAGGTTCATCTCTAGGTTAACGCTGCGGGTATGGAATTCACCAGGAGAAGATTCCCCGATGGGCTCAGGGTCTCCTCTGCGGAATAAAATGAAATCAAATGCCCATTCGAAAACTCCAATATGACTCCTAAAGTATCGGTTATCTAGCTCCGAAAGAACGATGATGCTGAGGCTTGGAGAAGGAATAGATATGGAGACTGCGCAAGAATGAGTTGAATTCCATTTCTGTTTGATCTGCGGACGTACATGAAACATCACCATATCCCCAAGCCGACGGAAGTGGCCTAGCTGGTACACGAAGCCAATGAGATGCCATAATCCAATCTGAGTCGAATAGCTTCGTTCTTTCAATCACTTCCCAGCAATCCAGAAAGTCCTTGTCTACGAAACGTTCAGCACCACTATACATCGATATTAAGCTTCGTCAAACTTACACTCCATGACAAATTGCCCATCGTTTCCAAAGACGTGTCCTAGCTCACCAAGAACCTGAAGCCATTCTGGTGTCCATTCTTTTGAGCCATCAGACCATCTCCCAGTCCACTCAGACTCTCCCCAAGGGTTGCGAATTACTACAAAACGTTTGCCTTTGGCTTCGACGGCCCGGAGTACTGAATAAGAATGGGAACCGATTAATCCATCCATTGTCAAAGGGTCGTTAGAACCTTGTCTAAAATTATCAAGGTCGTGGAATGAACAAGCGAATAGACGGCCATCGTTAGCCCGAAGGAGCTCTTCGTTCCAAAATCTGTCGATATCAAGAATATCCTGCGAGAGAACTCGTTACGGCTTATGGTATTGGTAAGAAGGACTAGTAACGCACTTTCGTTGGAATCACACTAGAAACACCACTATAACAAAGTTAGTTGACATCGAATATGACGAAACGAGTTCGTAATGAAGGAAGGTGTGCGTACCCTGTCATATCCTCAACAGCTTCACACGAGTTCCCCATCTCCAAAGCGTGATAATTTCCGTGAAGTTTCGCAAAAGCTTTCTCGATCAAGGGGACCCAAGTCTCACCGTGGGTCCCTGACCTTGCAAAGTACAAACCTTTACCACTTCTACGAGCTGAGCGATTATAGGTGTCCTTATCATTGTGATATAGCTTCTTCTCTGATGCACTAAGTTCGTCGAATTTTGGAATTGAAGTATAGAGCATGCTAGGATCAAATAAATGAATAGAGATGCTAGAAGCTGAGAGACCGCATTACGCACTCATCTATGACAACATATACCCAATGTGCATCTCGCAGAAATACAAAACCATAGATACCAACTTGTTCGTCTCGCTGCGAGGTATTGTTAGAATGCAGACCACAGTACTAAGACCTTCACTTACCGCTACGCAGAACCTTTCGATTAGACGGGGATAAGTAGACATCGTAGCCAAAGCTGACAAGAACCAGCAGTTCTGTATCCCTCCTTGAATGATATCATTGGAGTCGGCACCATCTATGAAGAATTTGGGCTGCTCAAAGATTTGAGTGACGCGCTGAACGTCCGCTGGTATGTAGACAGCCGGTGTTTTGAGCCCATGCAAACACCGGTCCCGGTCCATCTCTAGATCAAATTCGACATCTCTGTAGGCAAAAAAAACCCATGAGAAGCCACGAAGAAAAGAGCCAGGAACATTCATACCTGAACTTCCTATTCTTAGCTCTGCACTCCCTCGATATACGCTTTACTCTCTTTCGGCACTCTTCCACTGTCTTCTCGAACTCGGCAGTTACAATTATCGCATGTGTTTCTGTTCTGAAAGCAGTATTGTCGCTAGCAGGAGAGATGGGAACAGGCGTTTGGAGCGTATTGCTGGTGCTGGTGACCCAAGTGTTGATATCGAGGCGAGGAGGCATTGTGCGATAAAGCGGGGTTTGCAAGCAGGTGCCAATGGAGCACCCTCAAATGGTGATATATATCGATCTAGGGCGTCTTTTGATGCGCAAAGTTTAACTTTGGCGCTCAAGCTTGCGTACAGCGGAACGCTTTTACTATGCGACCCTGATAGCTGTTGCAAAATGCAATGTTAACGTAGGTGAAAGAGAGAAAGAATCGGTAGGTTTCCACGCAATGGGCACTGGTACGTACCAAATTTGATTGATAGCAGCTCGTCAATCAACCACACTGCCAGGTGCAACTTGATGTTATATGGCAAATCGCGAGCGCCGACATGCCGGTGCATAGGATGTTAGGCATGAGTCACTCGGAGATTCTGTGAAAATGCAGCCTGTTTCTTCGAGCTTGTTCGCTGGTCTGTTAGTCACAGTCATGTCACAGTGAGCAATGGCTTGAATCTTGACGTGATCACTGAGACTAGAAGTGATACTTTACTGACCATATCTACGTCAGGTCATAGCTGTCCATCGCTCCAACCTTGAACCTAGAGACAACCTCAAACGGCAGGCGTCTACGGATGGGAATAGATCATAGCGCCCATCTTCAAACGCAAGTGGCAAGAATAGTGACCCCCTTTCAACGGCTAGTTGCGGCGCTGTAACTTGATATTTGCATGGGAAGATGCTAAGTTGGCAATGTGTTCCGTGCGGCGTGCATTGCAATCGCCAGGTTGATACTCCTCGTGAACTGATCGAGGTCAATGAGACTTTCATCATCTACTAGATAGCTCCAAGTTTTCAAAATGTCAAGCTTCATGATGTAGTCGGGGAAGAAGAAGCAAGTTTAGGACGTTGCACAGTGCAAGTGGACCCTGAGTGGACCTCCTATTTTCAGAACACACTGTTCAGCAGTCTCTTGTTGACAATATTGCCCATCACGTGAAACAATCTCGTCGACGCGTCGTCCTTTCAAGTTTCCCGTAAAGTTTTAATTACATTGATGCTCACTTTTTTATAGTTCAAATATATCATTCATTCGCGATAAAATTACATGGTGCCCTGAAGATGAGTCTCATCAACATGCGGCCATCAATTTCGTACTTATTTATACCTTTATGGATTCTCACAATGCACCCACAAATCTGTCTAAAAGGCCTTTTGAAAAAAATCTTTGCGTTGTTAGATCAAGAATCTCCGAGCTTGTAGAAGCATCCAACAAGAGAAATGCTAACATCGAACAGATTCTTCTAGCATTCAGATTGAAGTATGTCATTTTACAAATCAACCTACCACGTAAATCCATCATGATATAGTCCATATGAAGTACTCGACATCGATGAGGTATATCTACAGGAGATACAATCGACGAAAAATAGACCCAACTATCAGAAAGTGCGTCAAAGCGTACACCGCAGCTATGAGGTTTATTCGACTATAGCTTAGCTATCGAAAAGGACGGAATGGATGACCGTGCATCAAAAGCGCTGGATATTCTGAATAAAGTACGCGTTCACCGTATATAAGTAACCATACACAATCTAATTGTCACCCACCAGACGCTCTCTGATTTCAAAGATGAAACGATTCAACTTAGATAGTAGCTTGAAAGACGTACGAGAGTTAAAGAAGATGTCAAGAGACGAACTCGAATTCAAGAGTCAGTGAACGACGGTATATTGACACCGGTTAATAGAGCTATTCGACTGAAACAAATGAAAGTTTGAAAAACGAAATAAAGAACTACCTTCCTCAGAAAAGGACGGTATCAAGAACATAAACAAAATTTAAAATTGTCAACAGTTCGTATTCTACATCAGCAAAAGCCCATAATTCATTCTTCCCTACAGTTAATATCCATCCTCAATTCCCTTCTTGAAAGACATGGGGCCAGTGAAATTCGTAATCCGAAACATCCGATTTACTTCTCGTAACATGTTCCGCCTTTTCAAGACGAACAATCCCATCCGGCGATCGATGAATGTAGCAAAAATTGTCATAAAAGTATGCTTCTGAATCAATTGCAAAGGACTTGAGCGTAGGACAACACGCTGCGAACGGATATGCAATATAATGAGCATCCAAGTAATAGTCTTCGTCTCTGATGGTGAGACACGTTCTAAAAAATTCTTCTGCCGACATGAAGCCTTCTTCGAAATACCTCATTCCAGCTGGGGTTGAATCAAAAATGGTGCCTACCCGGAAATTCCAAGAGAAATGTTCGAGACGCTGAAAAGCCGCGAAGTGAGGAGCATACTCCCATGCTGCGTGTGGCCAGGTGGCGAGCTTGCACCGTCTCTGGCTTGAATTCTCGCGCCGCATCGTGGTGAGGCGTAATAGTTGGGAACAATTTTCCGCGATCCTGTCAAACAGCTCAAACGATCCTTCTTTGATACCGTCCAACACTAGCACCTGTAATGGAGCAGACTGAAGAGCGTTGATAAGTGGGAAGAGGAATGCATCGTCGAGCCAGAGCATCGTCGATATTTTCAGGTGAGTTAACTGCAAAGGCGACTGCTGTGCATTCAACACTATCCAACGAGCCAAAAGTATTGCATCCATGTCATTCACTGACGGACCAACGACTAACTTTTGCAGGGTGCAAAATACCTTGCTGTGCTGGACAACAGCGATAGATGGCGTATCGACAATGTCCCTAAGTCGTCTGATTGAGAGGGTGCGCAAGTTGGAACAACATGCAATGAAATCCCAAACATTACTTTCCATTTGCTCTTCAGCGATAAGGTCGAGATTTAGAATACTAGAAGATGCAGCAATTATTCCAGTGTGTATCGAGTGCAGAGATTGCTCTGGGATTACGCAGCTAGTGAAAGCGAGCTGGACAAGCTGTGGAAGCAATACAACGGCTCGTAACATGTCCGCGGGCATCTCGATGTGTACCAGTCTTAATTGCGTCAAGTTTTGGCAATGGTATATGGCCTGGGTAAATGCGTTCCAGATCGGCTTGTGGAAACCATCGTTCAGCATATGATCAATTTCGCGCTCTTTAAGTTCGGGTGTGGCCTCATCACGAAGATAGAAGTGACTAACGTGGTCGATAATATCGCTTCTACTGAGCAGGAAATCTACTTTCTTCAGGAGATTTTCTTTACTTGTTTCGACAGTCGATATGAACAAGTCGTTGATTTCTTCACGAGTTTTATTCAACATCCTCAACTCTGTTCCCAATTCGTATGGAAACTCGAGAGTGAGGTTGCGACTCTGTCAATCATTTGTTAAAATATATGATCACGAGAGTAGGGAGACTTACCTTGAATATAAATGGCCTTCCGATGTCTCTTAACACCTTACATGTAGAAGAAAGGAGCCTTGCCTGTTCGATTGTGGCGACGGAAAATACCATGTCCAAGATCTCCGGAGGGAGGTCAAGCAGACATAGTTTCTGGATCTTAGGCGTTTGAGGATGTTTTATAAGCTCTTGGACTAGGGTTACTGTTGGGAGGTATAAAAGTTAAGAGAATTCGTGTCCTATGTTTAATAGTCAACTAAACACGTCTTACAAACGAGTTTCACTAGCAAATCAAAATCTGCAGCGTTTGGAATGTTCCATTTTTTCTTGAACGCTTCCCATTTTGCGACATCACTCATGTCGTATGCCAGGCGTTTGTACTTCTTCCCAGTACGAGGGTCTATTTCGTCGACTTCATACGAATTCCCAGCTCTTATTAAAACAACGAAATCTGGTAAGAATGCATTCCATCGCTTTATAACGCTTTCGAAGCGCTATCAAAACATTAGCCTGAGCCATGTTGAATTTAGAAGTCGCGACAAACCGGATGATGACGACCGGTAAGATCAAGCGAGCCCTATGACTATGTTAGCAGTGCGAACGTGGGCAGACAGTTAATGGCAAATACTCACAGTGTAGAACCCTTCGACGGAGTCAAAAAACCGCCACAGTTTACAAATCTTGTAGAATCCCCACTTGTCATAATGTTGAAGTTCGATCCCTTCTTCCTTCATACGATATGCCCTTGTATAATCTTCATGTCGCATGTCTTGTTCACTTTTTTCATGGAGACGAAGGTAAGGCCAAGACACGCTAGTGAAACGAAGTCCCATTGGATCTTGCTCGCTTTCATCGTCAGAAGAGTCTGAGTACATAGACAGCTGCTGAAAGCCAACTGTATACGGCCAGTGAGGATGATAAGGAAGATGGTTAGTGTTGTGGCCGTTCCAACGGTGATGGAAGTATGATGTTAAGAGCGCTTTATCCGGAACTTGTCACTTCTTGGCGCAATCTTGGCGGGCAGGGTCACAAACTTGTCACGGACCGAAAATGATCGGAAATTTTGAAAAATAAAATCATTTCCAGCAAAGCAAATATGACATCGCTGACCAATAAAAAGTACATCTACGTAGGTCTCTATGTATAACTCGGAAGGGTACACAGCAAGATTCGACACCCTCACATCCAAGTCGCACATTTAATGTTTCCACCAAATGTGTTATTGAAATTCAATGCTTCAAGCGAGTCTCGTATCCTGTTCTAGTACTTGTCTTAGTCTAGCACAGTGGCCTCAAAAACTACCAAGCACGCAATATGCACCAATTTAAAGCCACCATTGACCTGCAATAAAAAAATTAGATGGGCGAGATAAGTTACCGCAAGGAGTACACAGTGAGGTTCGAAACCCTTGACAGACAAGAATGCACATTTTAACGTTCCCGCCAAATATGCCTATCGCACTTCAGTGCTTCGGATATCTTATTCTGCATCTTAGAAGGTGTTGATTGAAGTAAAAAAGAAGGTGATAAACAGACAGTTAAAATATTATAAGGATTATCAAACAACAGTCCCCACCACTGACCACAACTCCAAAAAATGAAATCTATTCAAACGGAGTCTTCTTTCTGATATGGCACCCATGGGGTCAAATCCACTCACTATTAACTACTATGTAGCATGATAACTATTAGTTTAAATGCCATTGATAAACAAATAGTTGTAGCATTATAAGTCTTATCCAACACCGGATCAGAACTTTAAAAAACGAAACAGTCTCTTATACCTGGCATTGGTGTCCATGGAGTTGAACCCACATTAACTACCACATAGTATGATAACTATTGGTTTAAATGCCCTTGGCATATGAACAATTAAAGCATTACAAGTCTTATCCAACAGCAAATCTGAACTTCAAAAAATGTACCTATGCGACAGCATCGCCTGAATTGGCATCCGTGGAATCAAACCCACTCACTGTTAACTACCACATAGCATGATAGCTATTAGGTTAAATGCCCTCGACAGACAAACAGTTGAAGCATTATAATTCTTATCCAACAACAAATCAGAACTTTAAAAAATGAAATGACCTTTGCTCTGGAGTCTGTTTATGGCATCCATGGAGTTGGACCTCGGACTCACACTACTAACTACCACATAATGTGATAGCTATTAGTTTACATGCCCTTAATAAACAGACAGTTAAAGCATTATAATTCTTATCCAACAACAAATCCGAACTTCAAAAACAATCATATTCAGATATTACGATATGACATCTATGGAATTGAACCCCAGACTCACTACTAACTACCACGTAGCATGATAGCTATTAGTTTAAATGCCCTTGGCAGACAGACAGTTAAAGCATTATAAGTATTATCCAACAATAAATCTGAACTTCAAAAAATGGAACCGTCTTTGCGTATATGTGGCATCCATGGAATTGAACCTGGACCCACACTATTAACTACTGCAATAGCATGATAGCTATTAGTTTAAATGCCCTTGGAAGACAGACAGTTAATACATTATAAGTATCATCCAACCATAAATCTGAACTTCAAAAATAAAATCTATTTGCACTCTGAGCTTCTATGGCATCTATGGAATTGAACCCACTCACTATTTACTACCATATATCATGATAGCTATTGGTTTAAATGCCCTTAGCAGACAGGCAGTTATAGCATTTTAAGCTTTAAGTCTTATCCAACAACAAATCTGAACTTCAGAAAATGAATAACCCTAGACTCACTACTAACTACCACATAGCTATTAGTTTAAATGTCCTGTGTGGACAATCTGAAATTCAAAATAGAACTGAAAACATAGTTCATGCACTATATGGTGGTAGTAGCTGTTAGTTTAAATGCCCTTGGTGTTTAATGCATATATTATTCTTGATGTGAAAAGTTGCATTGGGAAGTAAAGGTGCTAATGATATAAATACAAGAATGAGATAAGAGGTCATCTTCCAGCGTTGTTTGAAAATCATGTTCATATGAGTGATTGGTATTCGAGAGACTGCTGGGTTTAGAGAATCATGCTACAGTGTAAGAAAGTGATATAACACACAAGGAACCTCAGATTTCAATTTCAATTTCTGTAATTGCAGGAATTTGAAATCAAGAGTGTTGATCGTCCCTGGATGTACAGTGTTAAACCTTCACAATTCTTGGGATTTATTACAATTTTATAGTGATACTGATATGTCTAAGAGAATCAAGTATGTCAGTTGTAAGAAGATAGCTCACCAAGTATTGCACATGGTAGAAAATCACAACTAGCATATGGCCATCAATGTGGGGAAGTGTGTCTGATCATTGTTGTTGGTCATCACATAGTATCGGAAAACCATACTGAGATTGGTATGAAGTTATCAGATGTCAGATATCGGGTGCTCAAGGTGGCTCTGGAGATTGTGATGTGATTCTAGAGACCAGAAGGTGAGTACAGAATGAGCATTTGTCTGGGAGGTTGGGTTGTATGTGAGCACTGGCTGGTACTGAGAAGGTGTTCTCAGATGGATAGTAGACTCAATGTCACTATGACATGTCCTATAAGACCAAGTAATAGTTATTGTTGTTGCTGTTCTGTCTTCCTGTTCATGGTTATGAGAGCTTGGAGTTTTAAATTAAAAAATTGTAAGTGTGCACGAGGACCGAGATGGCTCTGGAGACGAATGTATGATCTAGAGACAGATCAGACATGTCTAGAGATAGAGAGCACAGGTAAGACCAAGAGAACACGAGTTATGTCTGGAACTGGGTCACCTAGTAATGAAATATTGAAGTAGAAAGGCAGGTGGGGTTCTTGGACTGTAATCAGTATAATTGGAATTTAAATTAGAAGCATGTCACAGTGAGAGATCATTGTTATCTTGTTGTCATTTACAATTGTGCTTGATTATAATACAAGAGTTAATGTTGACTCAAGGTGGTTCTGGAAGTGCATAAATGTGATCTAGAGACAACACTGATTAATAGAGTACAATCTAGAGACTGGGAGCATGCAGGTAAAACTACAAGAAGGCACCGAGTTGGTGTGGGGACTCGCTCAGCTAGTATGATGTGGGGAAGAGGTGAGAAAGGTGGGGTCAGGAAGTAGACGGTGTTCTCAGAGAGCAGCAAAGAACCTAGTACTACTACCTGTAAACCCTGATCATCATTGTCATTGTTGTTGAGAGTACCAACCCCCCGGAATCAAAATCCCACAATCAATTAACTCAATGACAACCTTTACATAATCAGAACTTCAAAAACGAAACCATCTTTGACTGTATTGGCATCCATAGAATTCAACCTCACACTCACTGTTAACTACCACAGGACAATGTTGTTTCTGATGTGGAAAGTTGCAGTGGGAAGTAAATGTGCTAAGGATATAAATACAAGAATAAGATGAGAAATGATTGATGATTTTCCAGTGTTGTTTGAAAATCAATGACCTTTACTCTGTATATCATATCCATGGAATTGAACCCCAGACTCACTACTAACTACCACATAATGTGATAGCTATTAATTTAAATGCCATTAATAGACAGACAGTTAAAGCATTATAATTCTTATCCAACAACAAATCTGAACTTCAAAAACAAATGTACTCATATCCAAAGATATGGCATCCATGGAATCAAACTCCAGACTTGCTAGTAACTACCATGTAGCACAGTAGCTATTAGTTTAAATGCCATTGGCAGACAGACAGTTATAGCATTATAATTCCTATCCAACAACTTATCAGAACTTTAAAAATGAAACAGACTTTCAATAGAATTTATATTACATGACATTCACGGAATTGAACCTCAGATTCACACTACTAACTACCACATAGTGTGATAACTGTTAGTTTAAATGCCCTTGGAAAACAGTTATACCATACCCAACAGTCATAGCATATCCAACAACTCTAACTACCACATAGAATGATAGCTATTGGTTTAAATGCCCTTGGCAGACAAACAGTTAAATTTTTATCATTCTTATCTGACAACAAATCAGAACCTTAAAAAATGAAATGTCTTGGGGTCTATCCTGAATGTGGCATCCATGGAATTGAACCCTGGACTCACACTACTAACTACCACATAGCATGATAGCTATTAGTTTAAATGCCCTTGAAAGACAGATAGTTAAAGCATAATTCATATCCAACAACAAATCAGAACTTTAAAAAATGAAATTTATTCACACTATTTCTATCTATGGGTTGAACCCAGTCACTACTAACTACCACATAGTATGATAGCTATTAGTTTAAATGCCCTTGGAAGACAGACATTTAATATGTTATAAGTATCATCCAACCATAAATCTGAACTTCAAAAATAAAATCTATTTGTGCTCTGAGCTTCTATGGCATCCATGGAATTGAACCCACTCACTGTTAACCACTGTATATCATGATAGCTATTAGTTCAAATGCTCTTAGCAGACAGGCAATTATAGCATTTTAAGCTTTAAGTCTTATCCAACAACAAATCTGAACTTCAAAAAATGAACCCTTATCAGCAAACCATGGGTATGCTACACAGCTCTATGTAGTACCGTATAGTGTCATAGTATAAAAACAAAGGGTACCCATTATGTAGTGCTGTATAGATATCTAAGTTAATTGTATACACCTATATTGTACTATAAGTTGCTATGGAGCACTGTGGAGCACTATAGATTACACTATGGCTTGCTATAGAGATCTCTACAGTCCTCTGGGCATGCTATGGGTTGCTATCCTATGATGCTCTTAATGGTGTCTGCTTCCAGCTCACAATGCATTTTGAAAGCTTATATAAATCATGAATTAGAGATATAATATATTAATAAAAGCTATATAGAGACATTTAGAACGAATAGAAGAGTTTGAGAATGAATTCCAGAGCTTTGGAACATTGAAAGCAAATATTTTAAAGTTAAGGACAAGTTTATGAGCTCCAGAACGAAAAGATAGCTAGAGAACAAAGAGGAGAACTTCAGAACAAATTAGAGACTTATAGAATGAATCTGAAAGCTCCAGAACGAATAGGAGAGCTTGAGAACAAAGCTAAGGTGTTTAGAACAAAACAGAGACCTTCAGACCAAGGTAGAGAGCATGATACTGAAGCAGGGGTTGAGAGCAATGAAATGGCATTCAGAATGGTGTATCGAGTGGAGTGATGCAGAGGGGTTCAGGGCAATTCAGAAAGTGTTTGAGCAAAGTAGGAGCCTTCAAACAGAGTAGAGGTCATGGAATTAGAGTGGAGAGTTTCAGTGCAACAGTCCTGTCAGTGGCCACAGATGGAGAGTGCACCAGCAACATTTAGAACAAGGTGGAAAGCATGTGAATAGGGCAGTGGCCTTCAGGATGAGCTACTGGGCCTTCAGGGAAGAACAGAGGCCTTCGGGGCGAGACAAGGACTTTCAGAGGAAGGTGGAAGAGGAGAAAATCAAGTGCCAGCAACAGAGGCCTTCAGGGTGAGACAGAGACTTTCATAGTGAGGTGGAAGAGGGGAAGATCAAGTGCCAGCATTTCAGGCAGCTTCAATGTTTAAGTTAGGTGCTAGGACAAAGGGTCAGTGACAGAGTTTGCCACACATTGCATGCAAACCAAATGTGAATGGAAGGAACTGATGAACAACCATATGATTAAGAATGCTATTAAATGCTATCCTACAACTAGATAAGTAATGTAGACAGTGTATACAGAAAGTCTGATGGCTATAGGATTGTACCTAGCCATGGCTAGCACACCAGACATCCTACAGGGTATTGTATAGTAAACCAATCATACTAGTGAGCGCTATACTGTGCTATAGCATAACGTCGGCTATTCTGATCACTACAATCTGCTATGGATTGCTATGGGATTTAGTGTACGTACTATAGATGCTATGAGACGAGATCTGTGTTTGCTGATGCTAGACTCACTACTAACTACTACGTAGTTATTAGTTTAAATGTCCTATGTGGACAATCTAAAATTCAAAATAGAACTGATTGCACAATTTCCATGTAATATGACATCTGTGGAAGTTGAACCACTTATTAGCTACTATATAGTGGTAGTAGCTGTTTGTTTAAATGCCCTTGGTGTGTTTAATGCATATATTATTCTTGATGTGGAAAGTCGCATGGGAAGTAAACGTGCTAAGGATATAAATACAAGAACGAGATGAGAGGTCATCTTCCGGCGTTATTTGAAAATCAATGTTCGTACGAGTGGTTGGTATTCGCCGAGAGACTGCTGGGTCTAGAGAATCACGCTACAGTGTAAGAAAGCGATATAACGCACGAGGAACCTCGGATTCCAATTTCAATTTCTGTAATTGCAGGAATTTGAAATCGGGAGTGTTGATCGTCCCTGGATGTACAGCATTAAACCTTCACAATTCTTTGGATTTATTACAATTTTATACTGATACAGATACGTCTAAGAGAATCAAGTATGCCAGTTATAAGAGCGTTTCTAGATATGAGATAGCTCGCCGAGTATTGTCGGTGGTAGTAAATCTCAACTAGCGTAAGACACGGGGAAGTGTGAAAGGTGGTGGGACTCCGATCGTCGTTGTTGTTCATCACGTAGTATCGGAAAACCATACCGGGAGTAATTCTTTTGCAAATGCGCGTACAAGTGGTATAAAGTTATCAGATATCAGATATCGGATGCTCGAGGTGGTTCTGGAGATTGTGATGTGATTCTAGAGACCGGAGATATAGGCTGAGAGACGGCAAGTACGGGATGGAATGGGTATTTGTCCGGGAGGTCGGGTTGTATGTGAGCACTGAAGTATACGGTGTTCTCGGATGGTAGAATAAAGACTCAACGTCGTCATGACTCGTTCTATATTCCCGAGTAGCGGTCTTTGTTGCTTTCTACTCTTGGTTACGTGAATTCGAGTTTTGATTGAGAAATGGTAAGTGGCGTGGTATCAGTGTCGGTGCTCGAGGACCGAGGTGGCTCTGGAGATCAAAATTCGATCTAGAGACGGATCATGTATAAGTAGTCTAGAGAAAGAGAGCACAGGTAAGACCGATAGAAAACGAGCTATATCCGGAACTTGGTAGTTATATCGACGACGCAAGGAAATGTACTGAGTAGGCAGGGAGGGCGGATGGTGTTCTCGGAGTGAAGATGGTGAATGAAGACTCAACGTCGTCATGACTTGTCCTATATTCCCGAGTAGTGGTCGTTGCTGTTTTAATTTAGAAGGCAAATAGCGTGGTATCAGTGTCGGTGCTCGAGGACCGAGGTGGCTCTGGAGACGGATGTATGATCTAGAGACGGATCATGTATAGTCTAGAGATGGAGAGCACAGGTAAGATCAAGAGAACGCGAGTTATGTCCGGAACTGGGTTGGCATTGAAATCATTTCCTTCGATATGATATCGAAGGAAGGCAGGTGGGGTTCTCGGACTGTACTTAATTGGAATTTAAAATTAGAAGCACGTCACAGTGAGAGATCGTCGTTATCAAGTCGGTCGTTGTTATCTTTTACAATTATGTTTGATTATAATACAAGAGTTGATGTTGACTCGAGGTGGTTCTGGAAGTGCATAAATGTGATCTAGAGACGATGCTGGTTAGTAGAATACGATCTAGAGACTGGGAGCATGCAGGTAAGAACAAGAGAAGGCGCCGAGTTGATGCGGGGACTCGCTCGGCTAGTGTCGACCGTGCGGGGAAGAGGTGAGAAAGGCGGGGGAGGGACGGGCATAGAGACAGACGGTATTCTCGGAGGCAGCAAAGAACCTGCCTACGTCGTCATCATCGTCGTCGTCGTTCTCGAGAGTACCAACCCCCCGGAATCATAATCCCACAATCAATTAACTCAATGACAACCCTTACGTAACACATATCCAGAAAAGGCAAAATTGAAAGAAGAGACAGGTGAAAAAACGAATTTCACATGGGAAAGGCGAGGCATGTGCTTTTGTGCTCATTGATTTTTATCAAGCTGTTGACAGCCTGGCTTCTTTTCCGTTTCCGTTTTCTGGTTCTTGATAAGACTCTTGCCCCGTACCACCACCACCGACAACGACGACGACGAGATGACAACTGAGAGGATTGCGTCGGGTTCTCAGCAGCACAGGTCGACGTCGCCCAATTTGCGTCTTTTAGACGATCAAGATGAGGATGTGCGTATTGCCGTCCGTGCATTGGGCGATATGAGAATGATGAAGAGTGGTTCGTTCTCCCTTTCCCTTTCCCTCCCCACCCCGACCCTTTTCTTACGCACTTGGTGTGTAGCTAGATCGAATACATCACCGACGTACTCGCCTACAACAACTGCATCCCCACTCGCTTCGCCGCTGCTTCCCCCTCTGCAGGTGCACCAGCAACAGCAACAGCAGCAGGGACTAGTGAGCCGAGTATCTAATTTCCCGCTGGTGGGATCTGCTTTGCGTGCGTATGATTATGGGAAGAATTCGAGTAGAGTTGTTAAGGTGTGTTTTTCTTCTTTCTTTCTTTTGAGTGTGTGTTGCTCATTGTGCTTTACATTATACTTTGACTCTACTCTATCTGATATCGCCCTCTGCAACCCGCATCTGCTCCGCCCCGCCCCGACTGGCCAATGAATATGTGTGCAATTGTGTTTTGGACTGTGTGATGCGGTCTGGTCTGGCCAATTACGCATTGCGCATTTCGATAACTGTCCATATGCACGTACGATTGCCGATCCCCGCTATACTATTCCATGGTTCTCCTACCGCCTCTTCACTTCACTTATGGATTCCCGCAATTCCTCGCCATCCCGGGCCACCCACCCCCCACGGCTCATTTTACTCGTCGCTCGAATAGTACGGCGCCCAAATGGTCGAATCTTCACTATCCACCATCTCTCGCCCGCTAATCGACCGATTACCGGTGAATGTGGAGAGGTTGGACGAGTTTGCGTGTCAACAATTGGATCGTGTGCGTTTTTTCTTCTTTTCTTCTTTCTTTTTGTTTCTTTTTGGTTGGGGAGGGGTCCTACTTTCTCTTACTCTTCTCTCGGACTTTGCAGCTGTGGAGGTACTCAGAGTATCGGTGCGAGGGTGGGGCCTCGTTCACCTTCGTCCTTCATTCCTCATTATTCTCCTACTCTTTTCTCTCTTCGGTGACGAAGGCAGGAGGAGTTACGCAGAGTAGAGAAGAGAGGTGGTCCGTGCACCCCCTCCACCTCCAACTCCTCGGAGAACAAATCAAATGAAAGAGAGAGGGCGCTTATCTTTCTATACCACACCACACACAGCACGCACGTGTTTCCCTCTTTTCCTCTCCAGAATTCCTCCCCCTTCCATCCCATTCCATTCTAATATCCAATTCTGTCTTTCGCTAATCTTATCTTATCTTATCTCTATCACCCCACTGATAATTGCACCGTACTGACATACGTACAGTTAGATCGCTATCGCCGTCCTTCAACATCTCTTCCTCCCAGCGAGGAACAGCGCGATGAAGAGTGGGATGAGAGGGAACGGGAACGAGAAGGGAGGAGGGTTGGGAGGGGTGGTGTTAAGACTTTTGATGGGGCCCCGTTAGAGGAAGGTTCGTTTTTTTATTCGGTTTTTGTGGGGTTTTTAGGTGTTGATTGTGTGTTAGATTCTACGTCTACTTCTCGAGAGCAGTCAAGAACGTCGAGGGATCGGTTGGATGGAGAGAGGGATTCTTCTAGTACTACTACCCCAACTTCAAGCACCGCACCCCCAACCTCCGCCTCCACCATCACCACCTCTCCAACAACAACAACACGAGAAGACCCCCGAGACCCACACCAAACCCAAACAACAACGGACGGACGAGGGGAAATAGTCCCACGAAGCAGATGGCAAGCTGTCCTTCTCGAAGCTGGTGGACTTGGTGCTGCGTTGAGTGAGGAGAGTATGAGGAGGTTGAAGTATTGTTTGCAGTGGTTGCAGGTTCGTTCTTTTGGATTGGATTGGGGAGGAAGCTGATTATGTTTTATTTGTTTTTTTAGTACGCAACAGCACACATCGACGCCCAAATCCTAATCCTCCGAGACTTCATCGCATCCCTTCAACCCCTCCCTTCCTCCTCCAGCACCCGACCCCCCATCTCCGAGGAACACCTCAGAAAACTGACAGCAGTGCGGAGGGATATCGTACACACCATCCGCCAAGTCGTCGACGTCGTATCCAAGTATGCAGGGGGCGCACTTCCAGAACCTGCGAGAGGACGAGTGAGAGGGTTTATTTTGAAGTTACCGCAGCGCTGGGCTAGTGCTACGCGTGCGACTTCCTCTTCTGCTTCGGGTTCGAGTGCGGGGTTGGTGGGAGTGTTGAGTTCGGAGAGGGGGGAGAGGGGTGAGAGGGAAAGGGAGAGGGAGAGTGTTGTTGCTGCTGCTTCTGGTGTTACGAGGAGAAGGAAGAGGGATGGGTATAGGAGTGGAACGAGCTCGCGTGCTACGTCGCCTTCCAGCTCGCCTCGCATGTCGAGGCTGAGTATGACACCGTCGATCGGTGGATCGCCGGAACATGGGTTGGTTCATGGGACACCGCACGGTGTAGGTAGTCATTCTCATCCCTCTGGAAGTGCGGGGGGAGGGGGACAGGTTACACATGGTTCCGCTGTCCTTGCCGCACAGCGTATTTTGACTTTGGCAACGGAGAGTTTGGATATGATGCGTGGCGTGACGGGGGTTGTGAAGGAGAGTTTGGATAGAGCCGATGCGTGGGTGGGTAGGCTGAGGACTGTTGGGTTTAATCCCTCTTCTTCCTCTACTGCTCCGAATTCGACTGTGGAGACAGGGGCTCCGCCCGGTGGATACAGAGATCCAGGAGAAGAAATGGACATGGATCAACCGTACCGCCACACAAGGAACATATCGAATGTATCAGAAGACCACCCACCTTCCTTATTCTTCCCCTCGTCCGCATCGTCGAGTACGACAAACAGTTTACCTAGTACCCCCTTCCCGCCTTTTGCAGATGTGGAATATACGTATTCTGTTCCTCCTTCTCCGCGGCTTGGGGGAGGATTTGGAACGCCTGGGACACCGGGAACTCCTGGGAAAGGTGGAGGGGGTGGAACGGCTCCGGGAAGTCCGATTGCGAGTGCGATTGGGAGGATGAGTATTGCGCCTGGTGGGAGGGGGACTTCGATGATTGGGAGTGGGGTGCTTGGTGAAGGGGCTGGTGAGATTAGGAGGGCAGTGAAGGAGGAAGAGGAGGAGGGGGAGGAGGGGGGGATGGATGTTGATCTTTGATCTCTGAAATCTTTTGTGGTGGTGTGGGGCGTTATAGTTATGGTTATGGTTTAGGGGGGTAGGGGGGAGGCGTTTGGGTTTGGGTTTGAAAATGCCTGATGAATGGGCACTGTTCCTTTCTTTCTTTGATTATATTTATTTCCCTTCTTTTTGTAGCATCGTATATAACACGCACACACGTTCCTTTTTTCTCGATTTTTTTTTTTTTTGGTTTTTTTTTGTATGTGATTGGTATATTATTATCGTGCATGTTGTAGGAGATAAGAAGTATGATAAGAGCTTCGAAGTGTTAAAGTGTGATAAGTGCATTTGGTGGGGATGTTAAATGTGCGAGTTGACTTGACTTTAGAAGGGTTTTGAATCTTGTTGTGTACCTTTCAAAGTATCATATAGTCCCATCACTAAATTTTGGAGCAACTCGTGAGCGGTTATAACCCATCGTAATTCGAAGTGTTAAGTGTGATAAGTGCATTTGGTGAGGATGTTAAATGTGCGAGTTGACTTGACTTTAGAAGGGTTTCGAACCTTGCTGTGTACCTTTCAAAGTATCATAGAATTATGTAGAACCTTTTTGATGTACTTATGTTGTACTTATGTCAATTAATATACACTGCGATCTTAAATATCTTCAATACGATGTGTGTTGTTGTCGTTATGATTCATTTCCACTGTTTGTGCTAGAAGCATGATATGAGACTCGGAAGTATTACAGTGCAATAAGCGCATTTGGCGGAAATGTTGATGGTGCAGTTGGACTTTAAAGTTTACTGTGAAGGGTTTCGAACCTATGTACCCTTCAAGTATAATCTCATAGGAATATTGAAGAAAAATCAACCTTTTTGCTGTACTTATGTCAATTTATATAGGGCGACACGACGATCTTAAACTTTTACAATGTGTGTTGTTTTCGCTATTATTTATTTCAATCTGTGCTAGAAGAATGATAAAAGACCCGAAGCATTCAAGTGCAATAAGCGCATTTGGCGGAAATGTTAAATGTGCAAATTGACTTGACTGTGAAGGGTTTTGAAAATTGTTGCGTACCCTTCAAAGTATTGAATGAACGTAGTTTATCTTTTTGCTTTACTTGTGTCAATTCATATACACTGCGAATCGCGATCTTAAATATCTTACGACATGTATTGTTGTGGCCATGATTTATTCCACCTGTGCTCACTGCTAGAAGTACAATATCGGACTCGAAACATTCAAGTGCGATAAATGCATTTGGCAGAAATGTTGAATGTACGACTTGACTGTGAAGGGTTTCGAACCTATGTACCCTTCAAAGTATAATCGCGTGTTGTTCTAGCTATAGTTTACTTCAACCTGTGCTAGAAGTATGATAAGAGACTCGAAGCATTCAAATGCAATAAGTGCATTTGGTGGAAATGTTAAATTGCGAGTTGACTTGACTGTGAAGGGTTTCGAACCTTGTTGGGTACCCTTCAAAGTATTGAACAGGCATATGGTACTTATGTTTTTGCTTTACTTGTGTCAGTTCATATACACTGCGATCTTAAATATCTTACGACGTGTGTTGTTGTCGTTATGATTTATTTCAACCTGTGCTAAGTAGAAGCATGATAAGAGACTCGAAGCATTCGAATGCAATAAGTGTATTTGACGGAAATGTTAAATGTGCAAGTTGACTGGGCTGAAGGGTTTCGAATCTACGTACCCTTCATCGTACTATCTCGGACAGAAATCAATCTTTTTGCTGTACTTATATTGTACTTGCTCATATAGCACCTAGTGACACAGCGACCTAAAATTTCTTACGACATGCGTTGTTCTGGTTATAATTTATTTCAACCTGTGCTAGAAGTATGATATATGATATCAGGCTCGAAATACTGGAGTTTGATAAGTGCATTTAGCGAAAATGTTATGTGTGCTTCTGTGATAAAACCCTAGCAGATATCTATACTTTTTTAGATCATGTCATGTTATATTTTGGTAGTATTAGTTGAAGTTCACATCTTTAAAGTTACTAAGTACGTGATTCATTGGATGCATGATATCAGTTCAGTAAGTGTATTTGGCAGAAATGTAAAGTGTGCCTCTAAGTTCTTGGGCTATAATGGCCTTATGTCATTGATGATTGATCAAACACCATACAGAATTTGTCCTGGACGATACATCGCAAGTGTGAGTCTATGGATTGCAATATCCTCGATGTCAGCAACTCTTGACATAGAACGCGTGATTGATGAGGATGGAAACGAAATAATACCCGAAGTGGAACTGGCTACAGCTTCAACAAGGTGAATATCGTTAGGTTATTTCTGCTACCTCTCAACTAGAACATTCTTTAGCCACCCTAAACCTTTTCCTTGCTTGAATAAGCCTCGGAATCAGACGTCGGAGAGTATGATCAGATAGGCACAAATGTGGGATTATAATTGAACGGAGACTTGTATAAGGAATTACCTACGAAAATGTAATTTGATTGATGTAAGTTCATTTGAATGTACCTCAGTTTTTGAATGTACCTCAGTTCTGAGGATATAAGTAAAGTCCTATTCCAATCGTGGAGCGTCTTCATGATGCTCCTGCTATATTTACCGAACTCAACTCCATGCTTCCCACAGTTCCAGAATCTCGTGTCTTCGACCACGTCTACCGCGGTCTCAAGCACATAGATATCCACTGACTAACCCCCAGTATGTCATTTGAAACTATTTCAGGATATAACTCGCATACAAATATTGAATCAGCTGAGACATGGGTGCGTGAAGGTTCTGAATAGACCCTCCACAGGATCTTATGTCACGGTTATGTTTCTTCGCACATGTACAATTGTTAAGCTAAAACTTTTCTCCCGTTAGAGATTCCAACTCCTAATATAACTGGCGCTATAAAATGGGGCCACAACTATATCATTGTAGTTATGGCATGGTCACTTTATCACCTTACACTTACGTTCGTGTTGCTCTTGATATGGTTCCGAAGGCACAGCTCTCGAGTTCCATATCCCCCTGGCCCACCAGCAGAACCAGTTTTAGGGCATCTACGACTCATGCCTTCGAAAGACCAAGAAGTCGTTTTTCGTGAATGGTCCAAGATATATGGTGATTATTACAATGGTCTATTAATATATTTAATTCATCGTGCGATAGGGGATATGATATACCTGCATGTTCCTGGGGGGCTGCTAACTTTTCGAGTTCCAGTCGAGTCTCACTTAAGTTATAGTCAAGTTCCACTTTTGAGCTCGCTTAACTTTTTTGAGTCAAAGTTAAGTTACCTCAAGTGGCCATTTTCTTATTTCGAGTGGACTCGAGTTCCCTTTTTTTAAATTTTGGTGAAAGTCAAGTACCCTCGAGTGGACTTAATTTCCTCGCTTATTTTTTTTGGTAAAAGTCGAGCTCCCTCAAGTAAACTTAAGTTCCTCACTTATTTTTTTAAAAAAAGTTAAAGTTGAGTTCCCTTAAATCAGGCTACTCACATTTCAAGTTCCTCTTAAAATTTTCAAGTCAAAGTTAAGTTCTCTCGAGTTAAGTTAAGTTCCTCACTAATTTTTAGTGAGTGTAAGTTGAGTTCCCAATCATTACTACAATTAGCCCAGAGGAGTTATAACAAAGATGAGAATGCTTTAACTATCCCAGAGGAATTTTAATGAAGCTGTGGGTGTTTGAACAAGCCCAGAGGACTTGAAACGAGTTAGGGAGTGTTGGAACTTCCCCAGAGGACTAGGAGCGACATTATGAGTTTTTGAACAAGCCCAGAGAAGTTGTGACGAAGCTGGAAGTGTTTAAACTAGCCCAGAGTACTCGGAACAATGCTATGAGTGTTTGAACTGCCCAGAGGACTTGGAGTGAAGCTAGGAGTGTTTAAATTATCCCAGAGTACTAGGAATGAAGTTGAATGTGTTTGAACAATTACAGAGGACTTTGAATGAAGCTAGGAGTGTTTAAACTATCCCAGAGTACAAGGAATGAAGTTGGATGTGTTTGAATAATTCCAGAGGACTTGGAACGAAGCTAGGAGTGTTTAAACTAGCTCAGAATACTGGGAGCGAAGTTGAACAAGCCCAGTGGAAATTCAGCAAAGCTAGGAGTGTTTGAACTAGCTCAGAGGATTGGGAACAAAGCTGGAGGAGTATTCACAACTATTTGGAATGAAACTAGAGACATGTTAATGAATCAAGAGCAAGAGGAGCAGGATCACTTCTGGAGGAATACTAACAAAGATAGAGATGTTACATGAACCAAGACAAGTATGAAATGAAGCTAGATGATTATTACAGAGGTCAGATTAATATTGACAATGCTAGACATATTTTAATGAGTCCAGAAAGTTTCCAGATGTGTAAGAATGAAACTAGATCAGTACTTCTGAAACTAAACATATTTCAATGAGCTTAGAGAATTGGAATAAAGCTAGAGGAATATTAATGAAGCTAGCCACTTTACAAGTTGAAAAAGAACTGAGGCAAGTAGAAACAAAGCTATATGGTTAAAACTGAAGTCAGAATGAAGTTGGCATCATTATAACGAAGTCAGTAACATTATAATGACACTGAACTCATTGCAATGATACTTGACTTCATTTTGATGATCCTAAGCTCATTATAATGAAGTCAGCTTCACTATAACAATGCTGACTTTGTTCTGACGGTTTCAGCATCGTAAAAATGATACTACAAGTACTGATTAATCAATGTGATGCTGAACCCCGCAAGCTCAACAAAATACATAGCTTAAATATCATCACAACAGCTCAAACTAACCATATTGAACACATTTATGTTGTTATTATGCTGTATTGAACAATAACTAAGTATGGTACATATTTTTGAGCTTTGCATAATTCATGGGTTTGCATGGGTTGTGGGTTCAATGAAGCTGACCCACACCCATACCTGCTGGCACCCTTACCATGACCCATATGGGTATACCCAACCTGTGCACATCCCTACTCATCATGCTCAATTGTAGAGGCGCGTGACTTGTTCTCATACTTTAATAGGCAATATTTGGCATTGTCGTGTTTTGGACTATTTACCTTACATTACGATTATATAAATACCTCACGCACGCTTACTTGTACCTTAGTTCTTACTCTTGCACCCTCGTCGTAGACAGTAATAAACCCGTCTGAAGTACATTGTGTGCTCTGTAAGACTCCATAGAGGACAATACCTCTACACTTTTTTACTTCAATTCCTCTCTTACTGTCTATCTTTTCGTTCATCTCCTCCCCTGGATCGCGATCTTCCCTGATCGCTTATCACCGCAAGAGCCTATTGCCATCACCAACATCAGACACTTACGACACCTCTAATGGGCAAAGGCAAAGGAACGGCTTCTCACCCCAACCCTCCCCCTCAACCACCACCACCACCACCCCCTCAGGCGAACTCTCTGGGATCGCCATCCTCTCCACTCACCCCGCTAGAGTCTCCGACTAGGTCCCAGGCGATCATAGAAGGTGATCCACTGGATCATGGCTCTACATCTCACGCTCACGATGGATCTAGACTTGGTGAACAAGTCGGTGATGCCAGTGTGGCGACTGATCATAGTATTATCCAGCCTGCTAGCACTTCATCCATTGAAAGAATCGAAACAGCAGATAACTCTCAAGCCAAAGGTACACCTTTGGCACAAGAGGGAGAAAACAAACAACGACAAGAATATATTAAGCAGGCTCTTACTGATCCTGCGATTGCTCAGTTACAAGCTGACCATAGTAATTCTATGGTCGATGCAGACAACATTTCTCTTGAACAACAATTGGAAGTTCTGTATGCTGTTAATCCTGATATTACTCGTACTCGTATGAACGAATTATATAATAAAGCTGTTATGAAACTGCGAAAGATGCCTGCTGCACCTGGCTTGGTAGAAGAAAGTCCTGAATTCGTAAAAGCTACAATGATACTTATGAAAAGTTTAATACATATATATCACTCCACTAGGAGGAAAGCATATAGGGAAGATCCTCATTGATCTTCAACTCCTATGTCGACTGTCACTATCAATCCATTGGATCCCTTATTCCCTTGGAATGAACAAAGACCTGTGCTACAAGAAGCCAATAAGACTAATGTGAATGATCGAAACAACGATTCTTTGCCTTCTAATGCTCACTCTCATATTGCTTCAAACAGTCATATCGGTCGAGCTCTATTATGGGATGATCGTGTGGCATTACAACGTATGCGTGTCAGAGACCTATCTCAACACCAGTTTATGGAAATCGAAGACCAATTGGTGGCCTTCGATAATGGTCGTCCAGTAGAACTGGATCCCTACGAACGGATTCCCATTGAATACCGGGACCCTAATCGAGACCCTAGGGAACTAGGGCCTCCGCCTGTTAATTATGCTACTCGACCTTCCCTGTCTCCATCGCCATCTATCTCTGTCATTCTACAACCGAAATCATCTACACTATCTAGCAGAGTACCATCTGTACAACTTGTAAATAATGAGCGTGATAGTATTCCATTGGCACCCCAATATCATGAGATGATTCATGAGGCTTCTCCTACCTCAAATCAGGAGCAATTGATTCAGGAGACGCAGCATCTTCATAAGGAAGAAATGCACATGCAGATCCTCACCATGATATGAAGCTATCTGGCAGAGTGTCTAAAGCTACCTGATGGGTGTCGTCCCATCCGCACCGAGTCCAAAACCATTGGACGATTCTCGGGCACAAGCTCACTGTTCAATGAAATGGATAAGTGGCTAGTAGACTTATGTTCGTACATGAGTCTCCTTACCTTAGGAGGTCTGGAAAGAGAACAGGAATGTATTCTCATGCTCAGAGAATACCTCGAAGGACCCGCTTTGATTTGGTTTCATAACGAGGTTCTTAACCCATTTTCTGCGAAGGAAAAATTGTCCTTCGAAGAGATCATGACCAAGTTATATGATCGATTTGTTCATAATAATATGGATGACACTGGCATGGCAGGCTTCTATGCTATACGATATAAGGCTTCTGAGGGAGTGCAAACTCTTTACGATACAATGATCGAGTACTCTAACAGTCTGTCTCAGCCTGTTGATGAGAAAACATTCCGTCAAACGTTTGTTAATGCTTTGCCTGACAATATCCGCAAGCATGTTATGATTCAGAAAGAACTTAATCTGAAGGTTCATCCTGTAAAACTTTTCCTCCATGAAGCAGTTAAATATGAGCTCAATAAACGAATGTATACAAGTAATGAAACTTACTTGGATCATTTCATTCATCCTTTGACAAATAAAACTACTTCTGCCCACGCTAGTAGTTCCAATACCCAGCCTCATCGACCAGGTAATACTGTGTGGTTTGAGTCATCCACTCCTAATGTATCCCATTCTTCTGCTATGACTCCAAACATGACTACACACCAGTTGCGTCAGCCGTTAGGTACAAGGAATGTTCCATCACACACTGTACCCCAAGACTCAGGTTCAGGATCTAAGCCTGCAGGGTCGAATAGTAAACCTTCTGGAAGTAAACCTGAGTTCAAAGATGCTAGACCATCTGGGACTAACAATGCTAAGGATGTTAAACATCCATCAGCCAAGATGGAGGTCTGTTTTAATTGTAACAAACCGGGCCATTTTATTAAGAATTGCCCATGCCCGTGACGGGATCAGGTTCGAGCGGCTCACTCAGTTGTTAATGGTGACACACCTGACGACAACAAAAATGAGTCTTTGCCAGATGGTGAGCCCACATCATCCCCTGAAGGTGGGAAGTCGGACTGAGAAGACGGGCATCACTCTGATACTGAGTATGGTCTGGATGCTCATATGGAGGTCGAGGAAAATAACTATGAACATGATGACTTTTCGGACAGTATTTCAATGATGCGTGTCCTATCCACATCTGATCAAGTAGAACTTGACAATGGTTCCGAGGATGACTTGCCTGATCTCCAATATGTGCCAGACAGCGAAGACAAAGAGGATGATGATGTTGTGCCTGTATCTTCACATGGATACTATGTTAACATTCTTCCCCTGTCACCACCAGAACCCGAGTCATGTCTTCAACATGATGTTCCTGTTAAAGGGGATAGGCCAGACATGAAAGCTGAGGTTACCCTCTTGCCACATTGTCAATCGTCAGAGTATGAATATACCAATATTGATATTGAATTAGACTCATCAGAAGCTGAGGAACCTGATGCTGCTAGAGCAGCAATGATTGTTCGTCCCTTAAGTGTGGTTCGTAAGAACCCTCCAAAGACCATTATCTGACAAGTAATGTTGAAAACAACTAAGGATGTTATTGACCATCCAAAAATCCTGCATGATGATAAACGATGCTTGACAACGTTTACCAAAGTAGGAAAAATTAAGGCATGGGTACTCTGGGATTCCGGGAGTACCACTACTGGTATAACTCCGTCTTTTGCCCAGATTGCCGAGATACCTGTTAGTCAACTTTCTGAAGAATACATTTTGCAACTTGGAACTGTCAGCAGCAGGTCCATGGTAAAATTTGGTACATACCTCACTCCTGAATTGCCAGGGTGTGTTAAACCAATTTATGCAGACGTCGCGAACTTCGATTTTTATGATATGATAATAGGTACTCCTATGATGCGAGCAAACAAAGTCTTGCTTGACTTTGATGAATCCCGAGTTATCTTTAACGGTGTAGCTCTCCCTGCAGTAGAGGTTGAGCTCAATGAGATGGATGGTCACCTTCGGCGCTATCGTACTATCGAGAAGGGAGTCAAATGACGCCATCCGGGAAGGTATAAAGTGCCTTCCCTGGAGGAAGAGCCCAATAATGAAGGGGTCGGAACTCTTAACCCTCTACCAACAAATCACCCTAATGTCTTGCTAAAACCCGATGATCCATTGATTCATAGATATATTCCTCAAGTACTGTCGAAGCCTGTGACTTCACCTATTCTAAAGTCTTCTAAAACTAGTGTTCATTCAACTTATGTTGAACCCCCAACTCAATATTGTGAACCTACCTCTTCCAAAGTGAAAATAGAACATCTTGTATCAGATGATACAGCAGCTGCATCAACTAAGATATCAAAATGGTCTGAACCACTTCTAGATCAACCAGTTACTGATCCACAGTACAATTGGGTACATGATCCTCATATGCCAGGCGAATGGAACCAGATGGTCTCAGATCTTAATATGACTAATAATAATTATATTTGTAAATGAAGTATTTTCTTCCGAAACCCATCAGAGGATGAGGTATCTAGTCCTGAACTTTTTGCTCTGATTCTCATTCCATCTCAGTCTATGCACTGCATTCGGTTGCAAACTGAACCTGATTATGAGCAATCTCTTGATAACCTGCGACGTAAATATGAAAAACCAAAGACATCTTCATCTCCTTGGCAATATACTGCTCAGGAGAAAGAAAAGCAACGCGCAGTATTTCTTGATACAGATATCCCTACTCTCCGACAAAACTGGTATGATAATTACCATGACATGGTCAATGGCACTCCAGATAAACTTCTGCCCTTTCGGGAAGTGAATCATGAGATCCATCTTATAGATGACACGAAACGCTACAAATATCATCTTCCTAAGTGCCCTGATTCATTATGTTCTCAGTTTCATGAGAAGTGCAAACATTATCAGAATGCAGGATGGTGGGAACCTCGTCCCGCTACCCAAGCCGCTCCATTATTATGCCTTAGTAAAAAGGATGGTCAATTACGAACAGTTATTGATGCTCGTCAACATAATGATAATATGGTAAAGGATGTTACTCCATTACCAGACCAAGATGTCATTTGTGAAGATGTGGCTCGGGCTCGTTATTGCTCTAAGATAGACCTAACAGATGCCTACGAGCAAGTTCGCATTCGCCCTGAAGATGTTGAGAAGACTGCTTTTGCTACTATCAAAGGGACATATGTTAGTCACATAATGCAGCAGGGTGATTGCAATGCACCTGCTACATTCCAGAGAATGATAACCTTTGTGTTTCGTGATGCTATTGGTTGCTTTATGCACGTTTATATTGATGATATTTTCATCTATTCTGATACAATTGAAGAACACGAAGCTGCGCTCAAAGTAGTTTTTGACCGACTACATGAAAACCAATTATTCTTGAAATGGCCTAAATGCCAACTATATGCTGAACAAATGGAATGTCTTGGTCACATTATTGATCATGATGGTATTCATCCCGACGCTGATAAGCTGGCTCGTATCCGTGATTGGAAAATTCCTCGAACCTATAATGAAGTTCAACGCTTTGTTGGCTTGGTAAATTATATTGCACACTTTCTCCCAAATATTTCATCTTATACAAGTCCTCTACTTTCTATTACACAAAACGGTGCACCATTTCTGTGGCGACCGCTCCATCAGAAATGTTTTGAGCTCATAAAACAAACTTGCTGCAAGACCCCTATCTTGCGTCCCATTAACCCACGGGACAAAGATCCTATTTGGATCATTTGTGATGCATCAAAAACTGGCATTGGTGCATTCTATGGTCAAGGACCATCTTGGAACAAATGTCGACCGGCAGGCTTTATGTCAAAGAAATTCTCTCCTGCACAACAAAATTACGCCATTTACGAAATGGAAACACTTGCCATTTTGGAGGCTCTTCTCAAATGGGAAGATAAATTAATAGGTTATCCATTACACATTATTACCGACCACAAAGCTCTTGAGTTCTTTAAGACTCAAGGACGATTATCCCACCACCAGCGGCGATGGATGGATTACATGTCTCGTTTTTCTTTTGATATCACCTATATCAAAGGTAATTATAATAAAGTGGTGGACTGTCTATCTCGTTATTATGAAGATGATGGACCAGCAGACATTTATGATATGCATGAATATGTATGGGCCGATGTTCGCATTGACCCTGAAGGGGAAGACTTACCTCCTGCCCATTTCCTTGAACTTTCAGAACACTCTATTGAAATTGATGCTTTACGTGCTATGGAACTACGTCGTAGTGCTCACCTCCAGGAGAAGAGGGAACTAAGGGACATCGAAGCTCAAGAGCTCAAAGACGCCGATGATCAATTGGATCTTCCGGAGCCAATTCCTCATGCCACTTCGCCTCATCCCTTAGCTACTCCTGATATAACTCTTGGAGAATCCTTGTTTAGCAAGAATTCTCTCCCACCTCCACCTTCTAAGAAAAACAGTGATTTCATTAACTCTATTCGTAATGCATATAAATCTGACAAGCTGTTTTCCATCATCATGGAAGACCCTTCTCGATATTCTCGCTTCCATATTCATGATGGTCTTATATTCTTTTCCAATGTTTTGAATGAAGAGGTTGTCTGTGTTCCCAGAGATTGACAATTAATCACGACGATCCTCGATCAAGCTCATCCCATAGTAGGCCACTTTGGTGATCAACACACAGCTGAATACATATGTCATTGGTACTGGTGGCCTACCATTACTAAAGATACTCGCTCATTTTGTAAAACTTGTGAATGGTGCAATCAGTCCAAAGATAATAATAAGAAACCTGCTGGGTTATTACATTCCTTACCAATTCCTATGAAACCATGGGATTCTATTGGTATGGACTTTGTTGGACCATTCCCCGATGCAAAAGGATATAACTATCTATGGGTAGTTATTTGTCGAATGACTTCTATGGTACATTTTATCCCAGTACATACTACTATGAAGGCAAGCGACCTTGCACCAATTTATAAATGGGAGATTGTTCGCCTTCATAGTCTTCCCTCCTCTATTGTCAGTGATCGCGACTCCAAGTTCACGTCCAAATGGTGGCATGAACTCCATCGTATAATGGGGGCTTGGTTATTAATGTCTACTTCATTCCATCCCCAAACCAATGGTCAAACGGAACGAATGAATCGCTCTGCTGGTCAAATATTCAGAACAATGGTCTGCCCTGATCAAAAAGACTGGATTGACAAGATTGATTTAGCTGAATTTGCAATAAACGCTAGTGTATCTAGTACTACTGGATATGCCCCGTTTGACCTCAATTATGGATATTTGCCATCTATGATTAAAGAAATTCGTTCCGACACTATTATTCCTAAAGGGATTCACGACTTTGCAGAGCAGGCTTTAACTAACTTGGCAGATGCTCATAATGCTATTATTGCCAAGCACGTATTTCAAACTCTCCATTATAATACACATCGTGAACCAGAGCCTGACATCCATAATGGATCCCTTGTCTATCTATCTACCAAACACCTCAATCTTCCCAAAGGTCGAGCTCGCAAATTGTGCCCAAAATTTATTGGCCCCTATAAAGTTATTCAGTCTTATCCAGATTCGTCTACTTATACGTTAGAATTACCACCGGCTCTGACAAAGCGTCGCATTTTCCCTACATTTCATGTTGAGCTTCTGCGACCTTACATACCATCTAGTGACGCGCTGTTCCCAAACAGAGCCAAACCATAACCGTATGATTTTGGCACTGACCCAGAACATGAATGGTTTGTTGATGACATTATTGGTCACCATTGGGCTAATGGCCGAGCCATCGAATTTAACGTTCAATGGTTGCAGGGTGACACAACTTGGGAATCTTATTACATGTGCAAAGATCTGGACACATTACGTCGTTATTTAGACCTTCACGAAGTTAAGCGGGCCAATCAGCTTCATAAGCAATCGCCCGAATGACTAGCTTTACATTTATTTACCTTTGTGTTACCATTAAACTTTAATTCAATCAACACTCGCACTAAATTTTTCCCCTCCTTTACTCTTACTATCACCTTACCTTCTTTTTCCCTCCTTTTTGTCATGTCTCACTGTCCTCCCGATTCATTTGGCCCCCATTACGATTCGAATCTTTGTGAGGATTCTGAAAGGGGGAGAGGGGAACGAGGGAACGTTTATGGACCATCTCGTTTTAATTCATCTTTTTCTGGCAACACAACATCGCCCCAGGATAGTTTCCACTATCCTAATAACTTTCACCCAAACCCATTGTTTGGCAATTTTGGCAGTAATAATCACACGTCTAATTCATCTTCTGGCTATAACTCGAGTAACCACATGGGTGGTGGTTATCCTACACAGGATAATAGACCACTACCCAATCCGAATATGAACTCTTGGTCTCAAGAGTCTCGCTGGAATCAGCCACAGCACTTCACAGGTAGTAATCTACCTTCCTCTATGAGAAAAGATGATGCAATGGAAGTGGATGAGAACTGAATGTATGTGGTGGACAGTCGAGTGATGAACAGGGGCAAACACGGTTGTCCAAACCAAGAACAGTATGTAGGGGGGTACAGTCAAGGGTACCGATCACCTCCGTGAGGGTACCATGATCCTACA
Organism: Cyathus striatus; assembly: GCA_025738555.1. Lineage (NCBI taxonomy): Eukaryota > Fungi > Basidiomycota > Agaricomycetes > Agaricales > Nidulariaceae > Cyathus > Cyathus striatus. The sequence continues at coordinate 1,009,396 of JAOVFP010000022.1, forward strand.
CAATCTTCATACCCCCCGTTGGATGGCCGAGCACAATCTGGCGAAGTGTTCCCTGGACCAAACAAGAAGTTTGGAATGCAGGCCGATCACAATAGAATATTTGGGGACTGAAAACCATTTATGGGAGAACGTCGGCCTGGACCCAGAGTGCGTTTACATCAGGAAAAGGTTGCAGGGAATCTGGCTGTTACTACAGATCATGTCATAACCGCACCAGTGAATCAACCGCGTACATCAGGGGCTAGTATTAGGCATAGTTCACCTATGCCCTCCAGTCAATCTGCATCTATGATTGATCGACTCACTAAGGAAGGAGCTCCAGTAAGCTATGTACATGAAGACATGCTTCTTGCTGTAGGCACCTTATTGAGCATGATTGACCGCCTTCGCGAGGAATTAGCCACCACCCAGAAGCATGCACAGGATCAACAACGCCTGCTTCAGGATGAGATTTGGTGACTGCAGCTTAAGCGTAACGCACCTGAGACTTCTGGAGATTCTCCTATAACTAAACAGGCAAATACTACATTACAGTCTGAGAAGGAACCTGACTCATCGCGAGCAGTTAAACCACTACGAAAAAGGGAGATCAGCTCTACTCGTCAATGTGCACCCCCTAGTGTTAAATGAGACCTTACTCCTGTTAAACAGGATGTCACTCCTGCTAGTCAAACAGATGATTCGCTCAAAAAATGGGAGGCACCAGTCATATTTCAATATCCTGGTCCTATTCACCCTCCTTGTGAAGTTATGTTCGACACATCAAAAGATGTAGACTCTCTGGATAATGATTCTGATATGTCGGATGAAGGGTCATGTTCCCCTGAACCTAAAGATCCACAGAAAGAAAAGGGGAAGGAAATCGTCCCTGGTGACCCTCGTTATAATCAGCCGGGTCGCATCTCAACATTATTTGGGGTTATCGTTGGTCAGCATGGAAAGAAGGAGCAAGACAACTTGTTATCTGGGATGTACGGACCTCTCCTTTATGTCTCTCCTTTTATGAATACAGTGTTTGCTCGTACTCTGGCAGAGGATGCTTCGTTTCAAGAAGTGAAGCGCAACAATGTTAGCGACAGACGAGCAAAAACTCGAAGTCGAACTCAAACACTTGAAAATAAGGAAGCAAAGTGAATCTTATTGCTTGTCTGGAATAAACTAGCACAAGAATAAGGAATATCTAACTAGAATGACCGTATTTATAATGAAAGTCCATGAGGAGACTGCATGTAATCTAACCTACACTATAACGCATGTTTACTGTGCTTCTACTGTGCAAATTCATGTACTACGTATGTAACAAGCATGGCCGGACTGTGGACTGTGCCCGTAGTCTTGATGAATAACGCATGTCGATATGCATGGTGTCCGCATTGTAAGTCAGGTGATATATGTCAGGTGACTATGATAAGATAAGATATATGGATTTAGATAAGATAAGTGTGAAATCCTAACATTACCCCCCCTTTAAAGGTCGTGTCCTCACAACATTTCTATGATCTTCGGGGGTAATAATAGTCGCAGATGAAGAGAAGGAGTATCGGGAGGAGTTTGCCGATAATGAAAACAGCAAGGCAAGAGGAAAAGATCGCAAGACAGTAAAGAATGAGGGTTACTTCATCGGAAAACATGATAGTAGTTGGAATAATAAAATTGGTGAGGGATTGTCATATATTTATATATTTAGAGCTTCCGGATGTTCCCAATGAAATTTATTAAGTAAGCTCTTGGCTCCCGTTAGTGCATCGATCGGTTCCCAAGTGCAATCTTCCATTGAGTAACCCTTCCATTTAATTTTATATAAAACATGTTTTCGGTTCTTTTTCCATGCTAAGATAGATTCGACTTTGTATTGTTCTTGATTATCCACTAAAATAGCAGGTGGTGGTTTAGGTTTTTTCTGAGATGAATATTGAGCCGGTGTGAATTTAGATAGTAATTCTACATTGAAGGTTGGATTCTTTCTATTCCATGATTTTGGTAATTCAAGTTTATAGACAGATGGTGCAACCTTTTCAATAATTTTAAAGGGTCCGTAACGTTTGTCATCCAGCTTTGAAACCGGTCGATCGGATTTAATATTAATGCCTTCTAGATAAACTTTATCGCCAATTTGGTATTCGGGTGCTTCTTTTCGATGTTTATCATAGTAGCGTCCCATTGTTTCATTTGCTAAAGATAAGGCCGCTTTCGCGTTTTCTCTTGCCCTTTCCATTGTTTTAATGAATTCTTCAACACCTATGGCTCTTGTTTTCCAGATGGTCTAATTCCTGTGTAAGGGTGATATCCATACATTAAATAAAATGGGGTGTATCCGGTTGTCCTATGAACAGTATTATTATAATTGAATTGACAAATGTCCGTTTTTCAGGCCCAATCATCTTGATTGTAGTTTACGTAAATTCACATGTATTGTTCTATTTCTTGATTTACCCTTTCTGTTTGTCCGTTGGTTTGGGGTCGGTAAGCCGTTGATAGATTCATATGAACACCAAGTTGTCTTGTCAATTCCTTGGTGAAAAATGAAGCGAATTGAGATCCTCGATCACTAATTACTCGTTTTGGAACACCATAATGTTTAAATACATTTTGAAGGAATTTTTCTGCTACACCCGCACTATTAATTTCTTTGTTACAGGGTATAAAGGCAGCCATTTTTGTAAATCGGTCAATGACTACCATTAAAAAGTCAAAACCTTCTGATAATGGAAGAGGTCCCACAAAATCTATAGATATCGTATGCCAAGGATGTTCAGGTACACTATTCGGGATAAGTTTTCCAACTGGAGCAGATCTATGAATATTTGTTCTTTGACATGCTTCGCATCCTGATACGTATTTCTTTATATCTGCCATGAGTCTAGGCCACCAATAGTCTCTAGTTATGAGTTCCATTGTTTTGTATTCTCCTCTGTGTCCAGATATTTCTGAATCATGACAAAGTCTAATTATTCGTTCTCTTAGTTTGGCATTTTTTGGAACATAGACACGATCTTTCCATGTAATGATACCTTCTTGAAATTCATTCCAATCTTTAGATTTAAGATCGATCATCTTAATTACTTCTTTATCTCGGTTTTTTCTAGATTTACGAATTTGTTCCATTATTTCTTCATCTTCTCCATGGACTTCATAGATTTGTCTAAAATGTTCTGGTTTAAGTAATACAAGATCTTCATTATCTTGATCTCCTTGATTGTGTCCTGCTCTTCGTGATAATAGATCCGCTTTGGTCATTTGATTTCCTGGTTTATGATGTAGTGTATAATGAAATTCCTGTAGTTCGGTATTCCATCTTGCTTGGCGTCTATTTAATTTCTGTGGTTTTCTAAAATACTGAAGATTCTTATGATCGGTCCAGATCTCAAAAATCTGTTTGGCTCCTAGAAGATATTGTCGCCAAGTATCCAAGGCTCTCATGATTGCAAGCATTTCCTTATCGTAAATCTCATAATTTCGTTCTGTTGGACTTAATGCATGAGATAAAAAGGCAATCGGTTTCCATTTTCCGTCAGATTGTTCTTGAGATAAGATGGCTCCATTTGCAAAATCTGATGAATCAGCTTCTACTTGGATATTTCCCATCATCATTTGGCATTGCTAGAATTGGTGCCGAAATGATTTGGTCTTTGAGTTGAGAAAATGCGAGGGCTTGATCTAATTCCCATCTCCATTCGTTCTTTCCTGTGAGTTCATGAAGTGGTTTGGCGATTTTAGCGAATCCTTCAATAAATCGTCAATAGAAATTGATAAATCCTAGGAATTGTTGGAGTTCTCTTTTATTTATTGGAACTGGCCAGTCAACTATTGCTTTGACCTTTTCGGAATCCATTCGTACAGAATTTTTCGAAATGATAAGTCCGAGATATTTGACTTCAGCTTTTTCGAAGAAACATTTTTCCGGTTTTAGATACAATTCATTTTCTTCTAGTTTTCTAAGAACACGTTTTACCATTTTTTGATGTTCCTCCAAAGTTTCCGTAAATATAAGAATATCATCCATATAGACAATTACCGTTCCTTCATTAATTTCCATTCTGAAAATGTCATTCATCATAGTTTGAAAGGTAGCCGGAGAATTGGTAAGGCCGAAGAACATGACTAAGGGTTCAAATAGTCCTCTATTAGTTCGAAATGCTGCATATTGTTCGTCTCCTTCTTTGATTCGAACATTGTTATATCCCCATCAAATATCCAATTTTGTAAAGTATCATGCCTTTTTTAATTTATCTACTAATTCTTAAATTAATGGTAAAGGGTATCTATTTTTAACTGTCATTTCATTTAACTTTCGATAATCTTGGATTGGTCGAAGTGAGCCATCTTTCTTTTTGATAAAGAAAAATGGGGATGCCCAAGGTGATTTCGAGGGTCGGATGCATCCAGAATTAAGGTTTTCATCTAAGAATTCATCGAGTTGTTTCTGTTCATCCAGATTTAATGGATAAATTTTACAATCGAATGACGTAGATCCAGGTAAGAGTTCAATAGCATGATCCCATGGTCGTCGTGGTGGAAGTTTATCAAATGATTCTTTGGCAAATACTTTTTCAAACTCATGATAATACATTGGAATTGTTTCCTTCCAGTGTTTCTTTGGTTTCAGCTGATTTTGAGCTTTGGCTATTTTAGAAGCAGTCATCTGGAACGCTCTTATTTCAATTTGTTCAAATAAGTTTACTGCAATAATTCGATCGTCTGTTTCTAGATTAATTTGTTCATCTAGATCCAATTCGTCTTCCTCTGGATTCATTGTATTAATCAGTGGAGTACATTCTATCGGACAGTGTGTGAATTTAATCGTATTTTCCTTCCAATCTATTTCTGGATTATGAATTTTAAGCCAATTGTGACCAATAAACATGGAGGCTTTTCCAAGATTAGAGACAGCAAATTGAATGATTTCTATGTGTCTTCCAAGTCGGACTTTTAATTCAACATAATCTGTAATAGCTCCATCACTATTGAGAGTTCCATCAGCGTTGTAAACAGGGGTAGGTCTTGGTAGTTTCTTTGTTGTGATATGATTGTTTTCTACAAACTTTCGATCAATACACGTTCCAGTACTTCCACTATCAAGTAATGCTTTAAGTCCATAAGTTCATTGAGTATCTAAAGTAGTAATCATTAGATTGAGATCCATTTGATTTCCTTTAGATCCTCGAATGAACTTTTTGGGTCCTTTTAATTCCGTTAACGCTTGAATTACATCTTGATCTGAAAGATCATTTAGTTTGTTAAGTGTTTTCGGGGTTACTTCAAGTTTCCATTTCGAATGTGTCCAAATACTAAGTGAAGCCAAGGCAAGTTCCGGTGTTTGGTCTTTTAATCTCCGTGCGACCCAATACACGTTTCCTGGTTTTACTTCCTAATCAGGGAAGGTGCGCTGCGATATCTTTTTCTTGAACGATACAAATTCAGATTCCAGATCTAAAGTAGGTACAGTTACAGAAGAAGTTATATAATTAGAGGCTGGCGAGTTCGCGCTCACTGCTGGCCTTGGGGAAAACCCAATTGAGCCATTAGTAGAGCATGTTGTTCCTCCGATAGTTTAGTAATGTCCGGTAATTCTACAATGCTACTGGTACCGAATTATTTACATAAGTATTGTCCATATTATTGTTACATTGTACATAAGGGCCTCGGTTTTGCTTTTTAGGGCATGCATTGGCCATGTGTCCTTTGTCCTTACAATAAAAACATCATCCTTCGCGTTTCAGGGTGTCGATGTCCATGCAATCTCCTCCTTGCGATACCATAAGGTTGGCTCGATTAGGGGGAGGTGCAGGGTTCTGGGGGAAACGGGGTCCTTGGTTCTGTTGGAATTGATTTGGTCGTGGTCCGCCCTGTTGGGTATTCTGCACGCCTTGTCGTTGTCCGAAGTTTTGATTTTGTCCAGGATTAAACTGTTGTCCTTGTCGTGGGTTTTTGTTTCTAAAAATATTCCGACGTTCTCGATCAATTTCCTGAGCTGTGTCATACCATTTTTGAAGTGTGTCCGGAGTTCCTCACATAACGATCATTTCAAGTAATTGGGGGTCGAGTTTATCTTTGTATTTCCTGATGATTGCTGCATCGTTATATCCTGTTCGTCCTGCTATAGTCGAGAATCTAACTGTGAATTCTTCGACTGTCCAGCGTCCCATGTATAAGTTATCAAGTTCATCCTGAGCGTCCTGAATTTCTGAATATACTCCGAAAAAATGTAAAAAGTCCTCCTTGATTTGTTCGTATTTGGTTCCGGGGGTCTGTTCCATAATCACCATGATTCGATCAACCCAGCTAGCTGCTGTTTGATTTTTTGATCTGTCTATAAGGCTCAACATGAACCTTATCTTCATCTCATGCTCAAGGGGATTAACACGAGATCCAGTGAAGTAGGACTCCAGCGATCTCATCCAAGCTCTCGCATGTTTACGATCTCCTGTGTATTTCTCAGGCTTCTCAATTTTGAGAGCCTTATCTGTAACTGCGTCACGTTGCCTTCTTGCCATTATGGATGTGGCTTCGGCAGTTTCGATTACAGGGGCGTGTAATCTGAAAATACCTCTACCGACAAATCTAATAGCATCTGCGATCATATGAACCCAACCTCCTTGCTCAGCTGAGGTCAGAGGGTTAGGTGGAGGAGGTGGTGGTGGTTGATTGGGGGTATTAGGAGGGGGTTGGCCGAAATTTACTGGTAACATGAGGGGTGAAGGAGATCCTTGCGGGGTAGGAGCTTCTGTGTGAATTGTCGGGGTAGTATGATGTGTTCCGGGGTTATTAATATAAGCGGTTCCGGGTACTGGTACCTGGTTCCATGGGTTTCCTGGTGTATCCATATTTACAATTCAAAGTCAGGGTAGGTGGGAGTAGGGAGTTCTCTACCGTCGTTGTGAACAGTGTTAAGAAGGGTTTCGTATCCTAATCGAGAATAGAAATCTTGTTCAAACGGAGATTCGTATCAGGTGGGAGTACTAAATCTCAGACTGTCGTCGTGTCCTAATTCAGCGATGATGGTGAGGATGCGGGGAATAGGAATGTCGGGACGAAGGAGAGGTGGAATGTAATCGGGGATTTGATGGAGTGAAAGGTATGTGTTAGGGTCGAAGTCTGAGTCGTCGGAGTCCACTGACACGGCTCTCAGATTACGAGTGTAAGGGGTAGGGCAAGATCGAGGGGTGTAGATTGGTGTAGAGGATGAAGGGATATGATAGGATCGGTTACGGAGAGTATGGAGGGTTTGGGAATGGGTGATGGGTGCCAGAATGAAAAGACTAGGTAACAGATGCGTTTGAAGGGGCTCAGAGACTAGTGAGACGTCCTAAGTCTCACGCACACCGATTTGCAGATAGAACCAGCTGGGGCAACACATGATAGCCTCCCCAGTCACTGGCGCCGTGCCAAACTCAAGGCAGAGGGCCTAAGATGTTCGGTAATTCAGAAGAGTCAGGCTCAACATTACTCTATCCTCTCGTGCATCCAAGCACAACGAACAAGTCTATTGAACGGGGTGTACATCTAAGGATCCAAAGGTTCAAGGAATGGGAAATGAGGTAAAGAGAAAAGTGTGCCGGGGGTCGGCAGGAGAGAGTTCGAGGTCGAGAAACGAGGTAGATTCTTGTGCTTTTGTTAGCGACAGACGAGCAAAAACTCGAAGTCGAACTCAAACACTTGAAAATAAGGAAGCGAAGTGAATCTTATTGCTTGTCTGGAATAAACTAGCACAAGAATAAGGAATATCTAACTAGAATGACCATATTTATAATGAAAGTCCATGAGGAGACTGCATGTAATCTAACCTACACTATAATGCATGTTTACTGTGCTTCTACTGTGCAAATTCATGTACTACGTATGTAACAAGCATGGCCGGACTGTGGACTGTGCCCATAGTCTTGATGAATAACGCATGTCGATATGCATGGTGTCCGCATTGTAAGTCAGGTGATATATGTCAGGTGACTATGATAAGATAAGATATATGGATTTAGATAAGATAAGTGTGAAATCCTAACAGACGAGACATATTTTGTCCATTCCCCTTTGTATGAGCTCGCGCCCCAAGGTTTCCCAATGAACCCGGCCCAGGCAGACGCCTTATATTCCATGATGAAGAACGTGTCTTACGGATCGGATGCTTGCTCTCAAGCTTATGATTTACTTGCGGTCTTTCAACAAATAACTAGTTTCACTAGGTCGCAGGATAGGGATCACACTATGTCATATGTTCTAAAAGGCGATCACTTTGATTTATCTAACCCACCTTCACATGTCTTACCTCATGTGTTTCCCCTCATCGAGCGGCCGTCTTCTCCCTTTCGATATAACCCCTGATCAGTAAAACCTACTGAAGGGGCAGGCCTGGCAGTACCACCTCACAATAGTTCACTATTGGTGGATACCTACTGCCAATATATTGCTCACCACTGTCATCCTGACAGCAGTAACGTCTTAATGGGCATAGCCATCGATCACACGTATCGAGTATGTCGACGCACTGCCTTCAGATATGGTTTGGGAAAAGCGATAGCTCCTATCAACAGTAAAACTCATGCTGTGTTCCTTCGGGAGTTTGCTCACTTGGTAGCCCTCCCTCATCGATATGCGGAAGCCATTGAAATGTGGAATGCAACTCATCCCGATAGGCTGTATGCTCCTCAACGAGGGAACGAGGCCATTTTCCGTCAATTTTATTGTCCACCTGCTAGCGCCAATAACTTAACTATGGATGAGGTTATTGAAACATTGATCTTCAATGGTGTTCCAGTGTCTTGGGTAGACCATGCTTACCCATATGGGTTGAATTTCTTAAATCATCACTTCCAGCATTCCCTTTTGCAATCTGAAGTGTATGAACGGTTGGATGATCAGAGGCTGGTTCATCTCAATCGATTTGATGAGCCAAAGGCTATTGAAGCTTGGTCAGGATGGTGGTATCCAGCCTCTGATGATATTCATCGTATCCATACCCTATCTCGGGTGAACACTCAACAAGGGAAGGTACCTGACTCATGCGGGCATTGGCTATTACATGGAGAATCATCTACTTTTATTCACCTCAATGGCCGCCCAACACCTATCCCTGCTGTCCCTGCTCCTCTGCCCACTTCACCCGTTGCGGGGCCATCTCGTGTATCCTTGTGGGGGTCTAACGACCCACCCACTACCTATGAGTCTAATGACTCAGCTCCGGTAGTAGCAATAGATACATCCGATGACCCCCACCAATCACGTGAAGCAGAAGATTCAGTGCCCGATTCTCCATTCTAATGGCATTCGCTGCTTATTGTGTTTCAATACTCATCATAGACATCTTTGATATTTTGGTGCTATCAGACCCCATCTTGGTGTCTCATGGGGGGGTATGTAGAGGCACGTGACTTGTTCTCATACTTTAATAGGCAATATTTGGCATTGTCATGTTTTGGACTATTTACCTTACATTACGATTATATAAATACCTCATGCATGCTTACTTGTACCTTAGTTCTTACTCTTGCACCCTTGTCGTAGACAGTAATAAACCCGTCTGAAGTACGTCGTGTGCTCTGTAAGACTCCATAGAGGACAATACCTCTACATCAATAGTGAGCAAGTCTGTTTTGATTTTTAGCTCAATTCTTGCTCCTTTTATTTCAATCTTTTTGCATCACTTAATATAAGTTGTTATACACATAGTAGGCCATATTATACTAAGTACTAATGTAAATAAACTTACAAAAATGCGAGTTACATATGTATTTAGTCTTTATTTTAATATGTTCCATACTTTGTACAACAGATTATGTGATTTATTGAGAAACGTGTATTAATTGTGTGGGAAAATAAGAGCGGAGGCGTGGGAAACTATGACCGCCATGGCGGGAATGATGAAATGAGTGGGAAACTGTGAACAGGAGGAAGAGAAGTGGTGAGCAGAGGTTGGAAAATATGTGAAAGCATAGGATAATGCTGAGTGAAGATGCAGATAGCAAGTGAGCATAGAATGACTAGAAATTAGAATGATAGCGGAAGCATGGAAAATGTTGAATGGGAATGCCAACAGCAGTAAACAGCGGAAATTATAAGTGAAGGTGTGGGAAATCATGAGCAGGAGGGCGGGATAGAATGGCTAGAGGTCAGAATAATAGCAGAAGTGTGGGAAAATGTTGACTGAGAATGCGGACACCTGTAAATGGCGGAATAATGTTGAAACCTTTATAATTCAGACATTGAACAATAAATATCTACCATAATGATAATGTATACAGTATACATTAATATATTGGAAGAAAACTCAGCAAATTAATGAAAGGCGGAGCATGGGAAATTATAAATGCGATGGCAGAGGGAAACATTGAACATGAAGGTATGTAAGCATGAATGTTAAGTGGAAGTGTGGGTGATAATGAGTAGAGTGTGGGAAACATTGAGTGTGAAGGTTCATGCAACAATGAGTATGCACAAATTAATGGGAAATGAGTAAACATAGAATTATAGGCATGGGAAAGAATGGGTGGGGGGCCAGAAATAACACAAACTATTGTATGCATTATTGTAAGATACTCCATACAATACAATTGTAGAACTTGCTTATTTTTCAAGTAAAAGTTAAGTTTTCTTGAGTAAAGTTAAGTTCCTCGCCTATTTTTTTGAGTGAAAGTTAAGTTCCATTGAGTGTAGTCAAGTTCCTCGCTTATTTTTTTGAGTAAAAGTTAAGTTCCATTCAGTGGAGTCAAGTTTCTCACTTACAATTTTTTTGAGTGTCAGTTGAGTGGAGTTAAGTTCCTCACTTATGCTAAATTTGAGTGGAAGGTAAGTTACCATCAAGTTACCTTCGAGTGATAAATGCCACTTGACTCCACTCAAATTTGAGTCGAGTTCCATTTGAGTTTCACTTAAGTTCCAGTTGAGTGTCTAACTTAAGTTCCTCAAGTTCCATAACAAAAAACCCATACTTTATGATTGTACTCATTGTTGTCACGATCCCTTAGCTCGTTGTTTCCCATGCCCACTCCTGCTGCCATGGATGTGTAAAAATAGCGCCATCACATCATCCATCAAATCCCCGATCATTCCACCCACTTCTGATGTATTGATGGTGATCGTGTCGCACTTCTTCCATCATCATGCTCAACAGTGAGCATGTATTTTGTGCATTCCTCACTCATTTTTTGCGCTCTTCTCATTATTTTTTTAATACAACAAGAAGTACATTATTTAGTATATAATATATTATTAGTTTCATTAATATAGTGCACTGTGCCTTCATAAAATTTAAAATGCATAATAATAATCTCAGGTTCTCATATAATATTCATCTATGATTTATCTGCACTGTGGAAGTATTTAATATATATAGGTGCTTGCAGAGATTGGTATGAAATACTCAAAAACTCGACCTGGAAGTATTTAATATATATAGGTGCTTGCAGAGATTGGTATGAAATACTCAAAAACTCGACCATAAATGAGAATACTAGTTGCTCACTGTGTGTGACGATGATGAGCGATATGTACATGATCAAATGCGCCATGGAAAACAGCACATGGCGCACATTGATCAATTTGATGGAGAGCGCCGAGCGATATCAAAAAATAGAATCAACATTCAGGGCATGGGAAATAATGACTGTGAGGCGCAATGGTGAGCACACAATAATTTAGTGATCCATAGAGGTGAGGAAATGTCTGTCATAAACCATACAAATCAAGATAATTTACATTTTCGAGTTACAAGTTAAGTTCCACTTAAGTGTCAGTCGAGTTCCATTCAAGTTACCAGTAACTCGAAAAGTTGATGGCCCATTCCTGGGCGCTCATATTTGGTCTTAAACTCGTTAAGAGTTGTGACTGAACTTCTTGACAAGAAGAGTGGGATTTATAGCGATCAGATGAGGACAGTATTATACGAACTGTGAGTTTATATATTCGTAAAAGTTTAACTTGTAATTTTTCTCAACTGCACTTTTGTTTAGTATGGGATGGTTTCCAACACTTGCCATCTTACCATACGGAAAGAAATTCCAAAAGCACAGGCGGCTTATGCAAGAATATCTTCATCAGAAGCAATGTTTATCGTATCAGCCATTTCAAACTCAACAGGCACGCCAACTGGCAATTCAACTTACGGACAATCCACACAATTTCATGAACCATTTTCAACGGTACACCATGGTATTCCATGTTCAAGATATATTCACTGACTTTATAAAGATTTGCTACATCTCTTATTGTCAAGGTCGCTTATGGGAGAGATATTATATAAGATGAAGACCCATATATTGGGATTTCTGCCAAGGCACTCCATGGTCTAATCGCCTGTGGATCTGTAGGAAGTACACCTGTTGACTTCATGCCTTTCTGTGTGTGCTACTCAAGTTGAATACATCTTCATGTCATGAACTAATGGTAAATTGATAGTGAGATTCTTCCCTTCTTGGTTCCCTGGAACTTATTATGCCTTTACGGCGAGAAGCTATCAACCTGCTGTGTGCATAATGCATGAGTACCCTTTTGAAGCTGTGAAACGAGAATTGGTTCATTATTATTTATTTAATTCTAGTCCATCATGATTCCAATTATACATTTGTTTATATTTATCTCCTACAGAAAGAAGGAACAGTGCAGCCGTCATTTCTCTCGCATTACCTGAGTCAGCTTCATGGGGACTATAATGACGAAGAACATATAGACGACTTGAAAGGAAGTGCTTGCATGATGTTTGCAGGTGGAGTAGAGACAGTTCATTTTGTTTACTTTCTAGCATTATGCCAAAGCTCAATTACACACCTTCTGTTCATTAGACATTTTCTGCTCTTTCATTCTTCACTCTTGCAATGGTTCTGTTCCCAGAGGTTCAGAAAAAGGCTCAAGAAGAAATTGACAAAGTGCTTGGTAAAAGTCAAATGCCTGAAATTAGCGATCGAAGCTCTCTTCCTTATGTTGAAGCTGTAATGCAAGAAGTACTGAGGTGGTTATTCAAATTACTTCATCTCATAACTATTCAAAATATCCTGTAGGTGGAATACAGTAGTTCTGTCTGGTGAGTAGTGTACTCAATATCTGACCCAATTAGTCACTAATTATGTTTTTCAGGTTTACCACATAGATCTATTGAAAATGACGTGTATGAGGGAATGTTTATACCCAAAGGAACTGTCTTGATCCATAATGCTTTGTATGCTTTAGGTATTTCTGCATGCTAAATTACCAATGTTATCTGCGACAGCACGATCCTACAAGACAAGTCTATATACACCGATCCTGACACCTATAATCTTAGTAGATATCTTCCTAAACCGGAAGGGAATGCAGAGCCTTATCCAATTGGGCATTTTGGATTTGGTCGCAGGTATATTGCATTATGATTTTAAGACATTAATCTCATGATGAAACATAGGATATGCCCTGGACAATACTTTGCAGAGTCAAGTCTATGGATTGCAGTATCCTAAATCTTGGCAACCCTGAATATAAGCCGATCACTTGATGAAAATGGAAAAGAAATAGTACCAAAGGTGGAACTGCTTACTGGGTTAACAAGGTAAAAATAAAGCTTTCTTTCTGGCATTGATTGAATTACTTTACTTTACAAGCCACCCTAAACCTTTCTTTTGCTTTATTCAACCACGGGATCAGACATCCGAGAGCATGATTAGACAGGCACAAATTTGGGATGACGATTAAGCTCGATGAGCTTCATGAAGACCTGTATATAGCCTTCGTTTAGGTATTATTTCTGAAGTTCCAGAAATGCCAAATGCCTGTATTCTTGCTGGTGGTGGTGATAATGGGCACTGTTCCTTTCTTTCTTTGATTATATTTATTACTTTTATTTTCGTTTTTTGTAGCATCATATATAAAACGCACACACATTCCTTTTTTCTCGATTTGTTTTGTATGTACTGGGTGGCATATTATTATCGTGCAATGATAAGAGACTAAAAGTATTAAAGTGTGATAAGTGCATTTTGTGAGGATGTTAAATGTGCGAGTTGACTTGACTTTAGAAGGGTTTCGAACCTATGTACCCTTCAAAGTATAATTAAGCATCTCGGAGAAATTTGGAGAAAAATCAACCTTTTTGCTGTACTTATGTCAATTTATATAGGGTGATACAGCGATCTTATACTTCTTACAACGTGTGTTGTTTTCATTATATTTATTTCAATCTGTGCTAGAAGAATGGTAAAAGACTCGAAGCATTCAAGTGCAATAAGCGCACTTGGCGGAAATGTTAAATTGCGAGATGACTTGACTGTGAAGGGTTTCGAATCTTCTTGTGTACCCTTCAAAGTATTGATTGGGCGAACAGTATATTTTTACTTTACTTGTGTCAATTCATATACACTGCAATCTTAAATATCTTACGACGTGTATTGTTGTCATTATGATTTATTTCAACCTGTGCTAAGTAGAAGCATTCAAGTGCAATATGCACATTTGGCAGAAATGATGAAGCTTCTGAAGGTGCGATTGAACTTTAAAGTTTACTGTGAAGGGTTTCGAACCTATGTACCCTTCAAAGTATAATCGATAATCTCTGAGAAAAAACGATCTTTTTGCTGTGCTTACCTATGTTGTACTTATGGCAATTTATATAGGGTGACACAGCGATCTTTTAATTTTTTACGTGTGTTGTTCTGGTTATAGTTTATTTCAACCTGTTCTAGAAGCATGATAAGAGACTCGAAGTATTCGAATGCAATAAGTGCATTTGGCAGAAATGTTAAATGTGCAAGTTGACTTAACTGAAGGGTTTCGAACCTATGTACCCTTCAGAGTATTATCTCGAACAAATCAATCTTTTTGCTATACTTATGCTGTACTTATGCGACATGTCAGTTCATATAGCACCCAGTGACACAGTGACCTAAAATTTCTTACGACATGTGTTGTTCTGGCTATAATTTATTTCAACTTGTGCTAGAAGTATGATATATGATACTGGGCTCGGGGTACTGGAGTTTGATATGTGCATTTAGCAAAAATGTGCTTCTGTGATATTACCCTGATAGATATCTATACTTTTTTAGATCATGTCATGTTGTATTTTGGTAGTATTAGTTGAAGTTCACATCTTTAAAGTTACTAAGTACATGATTCATTGGATGCATGATATCAGTTCAGTAAGTGTATTTGGCAGAAATGAAAAGTGTGCTTCTAATTTTGGCTAGCTGTAATCCTTTGAAAACTGTTTGATTTTTGTAGGGTTACATATTGGTTTAATAGAGGGACAGGAGCACAATATCAGGTTGGCAGCATTGAAGTTCAACAGTATGCACATTTGATGAAAAGGTTTTGTGTGTGCTGTGAGGGCTTTGGAGGTTTAGGTATAGGGGAAGGGCAAGGTGTTTGGTTGGTTTGGGTTTGAAGTTTGCAATGACAATGAATGGGCATGGTCCTTTCTTTAATTATTTATTACCCTTTCTTTTTCAAGCATTGTATATAACACAGACAATGGTGAAACACATTCATTTTTCTCATTTTGATTGGTTTGTAGTGGTAAGAGAACGTGAGCTAAGAAGCAGAATAAGAGACTCGAAGCATTCAAGTACAATAAGTGCATTTTAAATGTTAAAATGTGCCTTTAAATATGAAGGGTTTCAAACCTTACTGTGCACTCTTCAAAGTTGCAAATATGTTGGAAACCGACTGCTTTACTTTTATCAATTTACATAGGGTGGCATCGTGATGTCGGAAAAATCGAAATTAGCATATAAGGTGCTGATGTTGCTGATGGCCATATGGGAACAAATTGGTATTGGTCAAGTTTCTCTAGTGGTCATATCGGATGAGTTATCAAGCTTTTATTTGGCTTTTATCAAGCGCTGTAAACACATACCACATGCTATCAACTCCTGATATTAACCTGATATGTATATGTCAGCTGCACCGACTTAGCACATAAACTGCTGATTGTACTAAGCCCCTCATAATATGTTCTCGTTAAATTTGCCTGTTGTCACATCAGTGTGGTATCAAGTTGTGTAGATTTAAGTTAAGTTTGCATAAGTCATAATAATATGGTCAATTATAACTAAAGCTACAGTAGTAGTAAATTTTTATGATACTTTCTGTACTCAATCATAGCTACAGTACTGGGCAGAAGCACTTTTCCGCCCTCACAACAGATTCCACTCCTGATTGACTCCAAACTTGAGCACGCGAAAGCGACTCGTTGGAGTCTGGAGTCTGGTTGCAAGATGGAGTTACAGAATTTCAATTCCCGACGTTGACGGTAGGCGCCCCACTCTTAACTGAGTGGGAAGGCAAACAATAAGAACACGGAGCCATATTGTAGGGCCTGCATTTTCAAAACATGTTTTTTTCATTACCGTTACATGCTACATTCTTACTGTCACCTACTTACAGTAATATCCATACATACAGGCCATTTGTTACCAAATCTATTTAAACTGTCGCTTGTACGCTCTGCGAACGCACATTCGATTGTGCTTTGCACATCCCCACTTTCAATTCGTATTGTACCTCAAGGCCATACTGGGAGCTGTCCATAGCTCTTGCCCATCCACTCACAATATCTTCCACATTGTATTCCCTTTCTATCCCCCGTGTTTCGACTTCTCCCACCCAGCTATGAAAAAGTAGGTACTTATGTAGTATTCATGATTGTGAGCTGGTGCATGCAAATTTCTATATACAAATGACATAGTTAGCAGAGTCCATGGTAGGTGAAAATAGTGTAGATTAGCTATTTAGTGCGCACAATGTAGAATAGCCTGTGGGAGTAGTATTTATTAGTAATTTGTACTGCTAGATGTATGGTAAATTATGGCGTCAATAGGACGTTCAAATTAAATATATGGTTTAAACTTAATCCTTTATGCCTTTCCAAACTCAAAAACATATTTAGTAAAAATGGTAACAATGTTTATTAGTTTGCAGGCCCATATCAGCACTCGTCAGAGTTGTCAGGTGTGATAAATTCGATCCTACTGATGTCAACTATCAATGGTGATTGGCTGTATCAATAAATATAATGCATATCAGTAGCAATCAGCGCGATAATCTACTATTAGTTGATTCTTGAGCCATGTAGACCCCCCAAACGGCTGATGGCCTTATCTGGCCTGATATGGCCATGTCTGGACAAATATAGCGATCTCGATTTTTCCGACAGATGCTCTAAATTTTTAAAAGGTAAGATTCAAATGCTAAAAGCACCATATCGGAATCAAAGCATTGGAGTTTAGTAGGTGCATTTGGCAAAAGTGCCAAGTGTGCATCCTTCGCAAATATCCCTAGCCTTGGTGAAGATAGGGTATTTGTGGAGTGAGGGTCTGGCCTTATCGGTTACCCCTGCTCGTCACCAAATCTGCACGGTCGGTTTACTACTTTTTTATTCCATTTATTACTTTTTCATTTTTGGGGTGCATATCATTTCGGAAATATGAGATAAGATGTGTAGATGGTAAGAGAAGGCGAGCTAAGTTTAATAAGTACTTAAGCGCATTCCGACCAAAGGTTTGAGTTGTGCTGGAACGGTTTGGTTAATAAATAAATGGATGTGCGTATACAATAATATGATACAATTGAATATGCTCAGGTTCGAAATATTTTACGACAAAACATCATCTCTGAACTTCTTCGGCAATGGTTGTTGCTGAGACGAAGCCGAGGAATCGGCAACATTATGCAACGGTATACTATGCATAGAAGATACCTGCCAATCGAGCACACCGGTCATGGTAGCAACAGTTACTTCCCTTGTCCATGCATGATCCTGAGCCATGCGGAGGATTACCATGGAACGCGTGATCGCCTGATCATGATTCATGAACTGTCAGTGCTGTAAGCTGGCAGAAAAAGGGATTAAAGCGCACAAGAACATAGGTATAAGGCTGGAAGAAAATCTCCTGCATCCAGCTATTCTTCGTCCTCGCAACAAGATGACAAAAACTCCATATTGTAAAAAATGCACCGCTTTCAACGAACGCGGTACATGAGGAAGTATAGAACGCTGCTTGGAGCTTTCCAAGGGCTTGTTCGCATTTCGGTCGAAGCATCCAAAGGCGGAAGCATATTGCTGTGGTGACCATAAAGTTGAGAGCGAAGCAAATGGAAAAGTATACTGTGCCGAAGGCGCCTGCTGGAGATGCCCATTGGATACTTGCGTGATTGCTTCTGATTGCGAATAGGAGGAGGGGAACGGACAGTACTGTGTATTTGGCAGATTAGTATTCAGAAATATATAATAAAGAGCAAAAGTTTGCTCACCGAGACGTCCTAGGTACATTGGCACAGGAAAGAATAGTAACCACCATTTGTAATTCCACACTACCATCAAACGATATGCCTATTATTAAAAGTTGATCATGGACTCCAATGAAAAAGATGGGAGATGTACCATCAACGTATCCGCAAACCATGGAAGAATGGTCTCGCTATTTCCATATACATTAGTCATAGATTTATATTCTAAAAGATTGATATCACACCATATTTGACTCATAACGTTCACAGCTGCAGATGCATGGGCGACATAATATGCAGTGGGACCATTTACATAATCGACGTTATCCACATAGGTGAGTTCTGCGAACTTGAAAATTCCTCCTATGGAGATTGTTGCGAGGGGGAAGAGGATTGAGGAATATGTTAGGAGTCCCCAGAATACACGACCACGTTTAGGACGTGCCATGAGAGACTGGCAGAACTGAAAATGAAGCATTAAAAGTGCTCCTATCGATCGTTGTAAATATCGATTCAAATGCTAAATATTCACTACGTACCATAAGCAAGTGTAGCCAATAGAACTCCATCAAAGCACGCAGCCTCTCTCTTTGAGTTTCTTTCCACCACATTATCCATCGCGGAAATTGCGTAAAACGCAACAAAAACACGCCCACTTCACCGGCGTTGCTGGAGTACCGCACACTGTAGGCGCAGCGAGGAGAGTTAAGGTATGATGCGAGGGATCACTTCACGCCTAGACTGTCTTACTGGTTATATACATGGATTGATGATCTGAGACGGACAAATGTGATCGTGATCCAATGCTGATGGATATCCATCTTCTTGATGGCCGATGTTAGAGGCGCAGGAACGACGATAGCGCCCATTGAGGTTAGCAGAAGATGGTAGATGTCACTGTCGGATGATCAGATAGTATTTTTGTTTCAATGAAGTAATCTGTAGGCATGCACAGGTTATAACGTGAAATTCACACAAACGCATTGCGCTTGAACTTGCATGCGTTGTAGAGTGAAGAGCGCTATGAGTTTCAGATCGTCCGGGGATAGTGGAAGTAGAGCTCAAACCATTGCTCGTCTAAAAATAAGTACTAAGTGGTTAGGATAAGTACGGTACCTCAACAACGCCAAGTTATGTCCGATTCGGATCACCTAAACTAAAATGGGCCGGATGACTGAATGAGAGTTACATAAGGTATATCATCTAATCTCCACAAGTATGCATGATTTTTAAAACGCCTGATCATGCCCGTATGGGAACCGTGGCAAGTATTGCAACGTTTGACATGGTCCTATTGCAATAATAAGACATGGCTGAGAAATCAGAGTAGGTATGTACCATATAGACAATCATTTGAATTTAAAGAACCTCACCAATAATATCACGTTCACGAATCACATCCACCTGTCTCAATGCATTATGTTACCATTTAACGTTAGGTCAGAAGTTAATGCACTGCCTTATAACGCTTCCTAAAAATATATCGGAGGTCTGTGGAGAGAGGCCTCCAATATTTCCCTTTCTTATGATCTTCGGGTTACGCGCACACGCGGAAACTGATAAGTGGTGAGATGGGTTTTAAACGTAATAGTAGTACATCAGCGGTGTAAATATGTACAATAGTTGCCATTCAGTGAATGTTAAAATGGTTTTCAACTTGAAATGATATCATAAAAGATATTTCTTACGGAATTCATGACGGCGCGCCAGTGTCATAAATCATCTCCAGCAACATTTCAACCACAGAAATCTCCGGGGAGGCTCTATAATTATTCCCCATCACCATCGTCTCAATCGTCCTGGGAGAGACCACTGTCATCCACCATAAAACCCACAGGTATGATATAACAGTTGGAACCTTGTTTATGCCAATATTTTTACCAAGGAAAATGATAAAGTCTTCGAGAATTATTATGCCACTTAGAGCAAAGAAGAAATTGAGATGAATAAGTACAGTGGAAGAGTTGTGAAGGACGAGCCAGTCTGCAAGTGCGTGGTAGACACTTGATAAAAAGAAACATGATATGAGCTCGATGTAGGTTGACAGGAAGCTCTTCGGTTCAAGACGGAGGATTTTGTTGGTGAGAAACTTCGAGTGTGGTTGAATAGACTGTCAAACAACTTGTGTTAGATATGTGAAAAAAGAACCAGGAGAACGCATACACGTCGCATGGTTTGATGCCAGCTCCGCCTGTTGCAATAAGAATCGGTATACCATGAATTAGAACGTATTTAATCGACAAGGAATATGACCTACTCCCAGAATGTACGCATACTTTTAGTGTTCGACCACACCCCAAAAAGTGCAGGCCAATCCTCAGGGTCAGACTCCCCAACAGCAACCAATATTGCAGAGGCGGTAACATGCACACGATTCATCAAGACACACATCGACGTCCAAAATAGAGTCACATATACCGCCTGCCATATCAGTCCATGCGCACTGAGAGACTCAGTAGATGGATACTGGAACACAGGCATACGGCGGGTGAAAGTGCCAATGGTGTCTCCAAGGAGATAATAAAACCCCGCCCATAAAACCTGAGAAAAAACGAAGATCCACCGGGACGAAGTTGCAGGATACCGGAGACCAGGGACGGCACAGTTCCACTTCGCGCCGCGTAGGTTGAACATGAGCTTCGTAGCCCACTTTAGTCTTTCCAGGAAAGGGAGCTGTGAAGCGGGTTTCAATTGGTTATTTGGCTTGAGGGTCTCTTGTACGTTAGACTCGAGGAAGAGAAAGTTGAAAGCCGCTGCGAGGAAACTAGTGCCCATGATCCCGATTGAGTGGGTTATGTCGGGTTCAACATTGGGATGAGGAGTTACAACGATATAGCCATAGATTGACAGTGCGGCGCTGAACAGGATTAGGCGGAGAATGGACGGTCTGCACGCGAGCGCGAGGATTGTAATTCCTACAACCAAAAGGAACTGGTTGATAACGGGCTGTATCATGGAGTCTGGAAATGAATGAAGACCGAGTCGTTCCCGTAATGAAGTCGAAAGTTCCTTTTATTGTGACAACTATGATGCGAATTTACGCTTGCGAGCAACCCAATAGGAACTAGGCCAATCGATATTGGTCAAAAGAAAAAAGGTAGAGGTGTATGTGCGAGACTGCCAATGCACTGTCGATGAATGATATGAATCTTCGGAAGTTTTCGCGAGCTCCTCCCCGGGCAGCACGGGTAGATGAACATGATGCTGATTGATTTCTTCTGTCATTTTAACGATTAAGGTGGCTGAAGTGGTTCAGAAGTTTGTAAAAGACTGGAACATGTGTTCGATTCGCCGCTGATAGTTCTTGTTCAATGTTAAGTTTTCAAGAGTTTGGTACAAGGTTTGTTACTTCTTTAAGTTGTTCATCAAATTTCAACTCCGCTATGTTCACTAAGCTCTAACGAGGCTCTAGAGTCTAACCATTCCGGGTGAAAGCGCCAAGCTCAAGTTCCGGGCCGCTTCTTTCCATTTATGCATGTTTCATTTCTCTCGTACGCGTAACTCTCGTAACTCCTGTTCTTGACAATGTCAATCCTCCGGCACATCTCATTATGTATCTGCCAGCAAACAGGATGAAACAACAGCCACATCGTACTTTGTGTTCGTTTGACAGGTAGGAGTTGGGCACGAGGATGAACTTTGCCCCCAAGTGGCTGCAGCCTGCCTGGGCTGAGCCGGGCTGCGCATTGACTTGCTATCCGTTTTATACGGAGAGCCCGAAATACTATCCTCAAACACAACTTTTAAGTTACATGTATTTGAGCCCCAATCTTATTTAGTAAGTTACTCCAGCTCGAAGGGATATAACTAAATAAGTGAGCCTTCTTACTGTACAGAACTATACAGTGATAGGAATCTTCTGCAACAACATTTCAACCACAGACATCTCCGGCGCAACATGATAGTTATTCCCCATAATCATAGTTTGGATTGCCATGGGAGAGCTCACTGTCATCCACCATAAAACCCACATGTATGACACGATGGTTGGAACCTTGTTTATGCCGATATTTTTACCAAGGAAAATAATAAGGTCTTCGAAGATTATTATGCCACTTAGCCCAAAGAAGAATTTAAAATTGATAAGCGCGGTGGAAGGGTTTCGCAGGACGAGCCAGTCTGCAGCAGAATGGTAGACGCCGGACAGGAAGAAACAGCATAAGAGCTCGATGTATGTTGCAAGCAAGCTCTTTGGTGGGAGACGGAGGATCTTATTGGTTAAGAATTTTGAGTGCGGTTGGATGGACTATTAGATGATCGTTATTTTTGTTAAAGTGAACTGGGACATGAAATCACTTACGCGTCGCATGCTTTGGTGCCAGCTTCGCCTGGTGCAATACATATAAATAAGAGTGCACTTAATAATTAAGAGAAGAGAAATAGTAACTTACCCCCAAAATGTACGCATACTCGTAGTGTTCAACCAAACCCCAAAGAAAGCAGGCCAATCCTGGGGACTAGATTCCCCAACAGCGACCAATACTGCAGAAACAGTACTATGTACGCGGTTCATCATGATGCAAATTGACGTCCAAAACACCGTGACATATACCGCCTGCCATCCTAATCCACGCGCACTAAGCGACTCGGTGGGTGGGTACTGGAACGCAGGAATACGGCGCGTGAAAGAGCCAATGAGATCTCCAAGGAGATAATAAAATCCCGCCCATAGGAGCTGAGAAAAGACAAAGTTCCACCGGGATGTAGCTTCAGGATATCGTAAGCCTGGGACAGCACAGTTCCAATTCGCATTACGAAGGTTGAGCAGGAGCTTTGTTGCCCATTTCAGTCGTTGCAACAACGAGAGCTGAGAAGCGGGTTTGAGCTGGTTGTTCGCTCTGAGGGTATCTTGTGCATTAGGCTCAAGAAAGAGGAAGTTGAATGCGGCTGCGAAGAGGCTGGTTCCCATGACCCCAATTCCGTGGAGTATGTCGGGTTTGACATCTGGATTGGGGGTAACGAGGATGTAGATGTAAATTGAGAAGGCAACACTGTAGAGGACTGGTTGGATAGAAGATGGTTTAATCGCAAGTGCGATTATTGTAATTCCAAGCACTGCAAGGAACTGTATGATTACTGAGTGGATCATGAAGATAAGACGGCGGAGAATTTCCAGGAAATATGTTTGAAAGGCTGACACGAGGCTGCAACGTGAGATGTTCCTTTTAAATGTGCAGGACTGCCTACTGTGGTCTGTCTGCGATGCGAATTTAGATTCATGCGAAGATCATTTGGAAATAGAACAATCGATGACCGCTAAAAATACGAATTAACCATGCTTCAGCCCTCATATGTTCAACGTTCACCTTCGGCGGGCAACACGGTTTTGTGACTGACACACATAGACGAACATGCTGCAAATACGAGGACGCTTAACAGTGCCAAATTTATTCGATTGTTGGCTGGTATTTATATCCGATATATGGTAAGCACTTTGTGGGGGATGGGAAATTTTTGCAAGGAATTTTGACTGGTGTAGTTGGTTAAACTAGTTGGATAGATTGTTGGATAAAAATTATATGTATATAGTACAGTGTGAATGAATTTCACTAAGAGAATCGATATAATTTACACCCAGGACGTATGTACACTCCCAACGTTACAACATACCCCCAAAATGCAGGCCAGTCATCGAGGCCAGAGTACCCAACGGAATCTTCTCCAACAGCATCTCAACCACAGACACTTCCGGGGCCACTCTATAATTATTCACCTTCACAACTGTCTCAATGGCCCGACGAGAACACATAGTCATCCACCACAAGACCCACAAGTACGACATGGTAGTCGGGACTTTATTTATGCCTATCTTTTTCCCAAGAAAAATGACAAAGTCTTCGAGGATTATAGCACCGGTTAGGTAAAAAAAGAGGTTGAGATGGGTGAGTGCGATGGAAAGGTCTCGCGATACGAGCCATTCAGCGATGACATGAAATACACCCGATAAAAAGAAACAGGAAGCGAGTTCGATGTATTTTGATAGTAGGCTCTTTGGTGGGAGACGGAGGATCTTGCTAGTTAAGAATTTCGAGTGTGGTTGGATGGACTATTGATAATTGTTAGTGAAGTCAAAAAGAAGTTAAAAGAGAAAGCACGAACACGCCGCATGCATTGTTGCCAGCTTCGCCTGAAGAAACATACAGCGATTAGTATGGATTTGACTACAGGTAATGGTGTAACGTACCCCCAGAATGTACACATACTCTTCGTGTTTGACCATACCCCGAAAAGCGCAGGCCAATCCTCAGGATCAGACACTCCAACAGCAACCAGTATGACAGATAAAGTTGTATGGATACGATTCATCAAGAGGCACATTGACGTCCAGAACAAAGTCACGTATACCGCTTGCCGTCCCAACCCACACGCACTGATAGACTCAGTAGGCGGATACTGGAGTGCAGGAATGCGGCGAGTGATGGTACCAATAACGTCCCCGACGAAATAGTAAAATCCCGCCCAAAGGAGCTGAGAATAAACAAACTCCCACCGCGATGAAGTATTAGGATATCTGAGACCAGGAACATCGCAGTTCCAATTGGCGCCTCGAAGGTTGAACATAAGTTTTGCTGCCCATATGAGCCTTTGGATGAACGAGAGCTGTGAAGCGGGTTTGAGTTGGTTGTTTGGTTTGAGGGTATCTTGTACATTTGGCATAAGGAAGAGGAAGTTGAAGGCGGTTGCGAGGAAGCTAGAGCCCATCATGCCAATTGCTTGGGATAAATTGGATTGGACATCTGGGTGAGGAATAATGAGGATGTAGACGAATATTGAGATGGCGGTGGTGAAGAGGACTTGACGTAGGAAGGATGATTTGCTTGCAAGTGCGAGGATTGGGATTCCTAAGACCAGGAGGAATTGGATGATAACTGGGTATATCATGAAGACTACTGAGGAAACTGTGGACAACGACGTCGGCACAGGAGGTATGTACAGTAGACATTGTCATAATGAATAACATGATAATGAATAAATTTTCATAATGAATATGAATTCACCAAAACCAACTTGGTATGCAGTGAATTATTCATATGTTGTCATAGTAAATAATGCATGGAAGCTTGACCTCATTATGCATTATGAGATTACCAAATATTATGAAAAATTGACGATTAAGTGTGATATTAATTACACATGTGGCATTCTGCATCACTGTTTCAATCCTTGGCACTTTTTTTTTGCATAAATAGACACTGTAATGTGAAACTATAGCTAGGTTGACAGCTCTTGGGCATTGGAGAATATATTAATATGAATTTATGTAGTATTTTATTCATTTATTCATTGTACTCATCTCATACTCACCTGCTTTATTATGCCAAAATCTCCGGAGATGAAACGAAAACTCTGCAAGCAGCTTGAACAGCTTGCATTAGCCTATTCTGATGTGGCAGGCCTATCTCCTCTCGCCTTGCAAAAGCAAGTTAGAAAGCTCAGGGCACATCTTTCTCATGTTATACAGAAATCCCCCCAGCAATCTACTCTAGATACATTTATCACTAGTTCTACAGGTAAAATGTAACTACAGATGCACCGCATTTATCATAGACTTGAAATATTGTGGTGAGCAGCGAATTGCAGTACAGGATGTCATGCAATTGGCGGAGGTCACAGTATGTCACAGTATGTGACAGCTTCTAGTGGTGAATGAATGCTCGAAATGAATGAGAAAAGTCGACAACCAACATTATTCATTATGACAATGCCTACTGTAGTCGAGAAGTTGATGGGTGTATGTAGCTGGAATCAAACTTTTTAATGTGCAGAATTTGCATTAAAAACTTGTGATGTGATTCTCGCTTGTGTGCAGACCGATGATAGGATGTGCACAGACCAATCCTGGATCAATCGATATCCATTAATTCATCTTAAAGCCAAGGACTCATGTACGGGACCACAGACCACAGCCATGTAGCCTCATCCTTGGCGAGGTCATATGGACCGTGGTTGGAAGAACATGAATAAAATTGCTGGCTATAATTAGTTTGATTGAAGTCAAGGACAAGTATCCACGGAAATATGAATCTAATAGTCAGGTCACTGGGGAAGTTTTAGCTTGTCGAAAGTTAGAATGGTTGAAGTTGAATAGAAAATGACCGGGATAATTTAGAAATAATAGCACGTACTGGTACTCATTGGGGAAGCTTACTCTCCCTATTTGTTTGCATTGGCGAACCAAAATATGTAGTGGCTGTGCACCCACGTTCGGATTTCTCCACCACGCTCGGATTTCTCCGCCGCACCTGTTGTGATGCCGGTTTATTGACTTCATCATTCTGCTGTCCGCCCTTATCCGCCTTGTTCTTGTAAGCTAAGAACGAGTTTGGAACGAGTTTGGAACGAGTTAACGTTGCTGGTTTGTTGCTGGCTGTCTGTAGATTCTCTGAAGGGGCTAGAAACAGCTGGAAATCCCAGTGACATGGTGGTGGAAGAACGCAATGGCTCTGAAGTCGCTTTTGGAGGAGTGTTTTGGAGAAAAGTACGTCTTACGCGTTATATCTTTCTTCGTCGTATATACTTACACACCCCTGAAGATTTGAACGCGTCCTGCTCACGCTATCTACACATGCCTTAGGAGTCTCAAGAAATCACAGACAACCACAAGCCATGACGACACTATCGTATGTTCGAATCATCAATCCTGCCTACGCTATCCTTCTTAACCCCTCATTATAGTCTCTCCTCCACATCCAACCGCAAATCTACATTGATCTGGTATCCAGAGCGCAATCTACGCGACACGCATGGTCCCGTTCGGAATCGTTGCCATTTCGGCGGCAGGATGACCTCAGAACACTAAGGTGCGTGCTATCGTATCTGTTGTATTGTATTCACAGTATAGTAACTGACTAAAGGACAGGCTAGATTACAGAAAAGCGGCTCTCAGCAAGGTAAAAAACACGATGTTCTATCTACAGATCAACTCCTTACACTATTAGAGCCAAAACTTCAAGACCTGCTACACGAAGGAAATTTGGCCGTGAAGCTTTACCTTTCTGATCGATTTCGTTGGTCTCAAGCCGGCGCCCTCAGCAACCTCTGACGCACCTTCCAAACCACCCCTAAACACCAAGGTACATTATACCTACCTAAGCTCGTGTCTTATCTCATCTGACTGCTCTTTAGCCCAATGCACATCCGCAGCACCAACCTCAACACCATCCTATCGTGCAGCCCACCACCACTCACATATGAAACGTCCCCGCAAGCCAATCTTTCAAAGTGCCTTGTCGCGCTATCGGATGTACTGGATACCGAAAAGAAGATGCATCACACTCTGAGTGATGCTCCGGCGAGACTCACGAGGGAGAATACAGAGCAGGTTAAGGAGAGAACGAGGCTGGTGGAAGAGAGTAGAAGAAAGGGTAGTGCAGCGCAGAAGATCAAGAGTCCCGTGGTTCTTCGGATTTCTGAGGACCGGTTGACGCTGAAAAGGGAGTTCAACTACGAGGTCTGTCTTTGCTTCGCTCAAGTTCGCTCACAGTTGGGTTGATAATTTCCACACAGACAAGTCCTACACCTGAGCTCCTAGCCAGACTGTCCTTGCAGATAAGCTGAGATACCAGACGATGCGAGGGGGGTAGAGAAGAAGATTGATAGGATTCGAGAGATGTTGCCCGCATACCCGCCTATACCAGACCTTATGATTCCTCCAGACCCAGTGATCGTTGATGAGCTGGCAGCGTTGATAAATCAAGCTCGCGAAACGCGTATACCGAAACCGGATATGAAAGGCCCTCGTGGAACTAAACCACACATTGGCGCAGCTCGTTGGCCAAAGACTCCTGAAGCAGTTCCAGGGGCGGATATAGGTGTGGAAGACCGAAGTCGGCGAGGAAGTCCTTACGATTTTCTATTGCAGCTGTCCGGAGACAGTCTATGTTCGTTGGGGAACCAATGCGGAAGATACCTCGACTGAAGATCCTCTGGTATCAGCCACCCCCCGCGTGAAATATAAAACGGTAAACAGAATCTATACAGCTGGGACACCCAAGCCATGGTCTACAGCTAGGAAATCTACATATCATATGGTGCTTGGCATCGCTAACGTGCAACATACAACCGCCAAGTTAAAACGTACCCATAATTGATTACGATAGTTTCCGTCCAAGACACACCACCCACTGGTAGTTAGTACTTTTTGACTCTCCCAGCTCGATTTCGATTCTATCAAAGAATCCGCTGAACTCTTCCTCCGATCCCCAAAGATCCCTGGCTGCATTCAACATAGTGGGTATCATCGTCCTCCACACAGAAATAGCATTCCTCTGTGCCATCATTCCCAATTCGCCTCCCCATGCACCAAGGGGACATGTGCGGGAATCCACCTGGATATCCACAAATCCAGCTTCACGCAGCATAGGCTCCAATCTCTGGCCGCAGTCTAACTGCATATCCATCCTGGAAAAGGTAC
The DNA here is from genome assembly GCA_025738555.1 of Cyathus striatus. Taxonomy (NCBI): domain Eukaryota; kingdom Fungi; phylum Basidiomycota; class Agaricomycetes; order Agaricales; family Nidulariaceae; genus Cyathus; species Cyathus striatus. The sequence continues at coordinate 1,037,993 of JAOVFP010000022.1, forward strand.
TCAGTGCCTTTGCCCACCATTGATCCATCAAAGGCCCTCCTCCCCAGCTTGCGAATTCACAGAGTTGCACCCATCCTCCTGGCTTTGTGACGCGATAAAGCTCTTTCAATGCTGTGGGCCACTCTTTTCTTCGAAGTGCTACTACTAGCAGACGCTGATGGACAACTGTGAACCTGTTCGTCCACTCTGGTGGGAGCGAGAGCACGGAGTGGATGGAGAGGTCGAGGTTCTTAGGGTGTGATTCTACTGGTGGGAAAAGGCGCGGTTCGATATCAATGCCCTGTAGTTGAACACTCTCTGGGACTTCTTGCGCTACTTCAACGATCCAGTGGGCTGTAAAGTATGCTTTAGCCACCTCTCTCTCTCTCTCTAGGACGGTGATTGATTACCTGTTCCTGTGCAGGCATCCAAGACTTTATCTCCATCGTTCCATTCTACTGGCGCCAGCAGATTTCGTCCATCAAAAGAGCGCTTTAAAAACTGATGCTGCAATACAAGCCTACATTATATCAGTATCAAAACTGCATGAGCTATTTATTAATGCTTGTACCTTGCACGCTCATCATCATCGGCAGGAAGAATATATGCCGCCCCCGGATATGAGTGAGCTATTCTTGCTTCCTCCTGCTCGTGTCCGTGGGAAAAATCCACCGTGACCATTGCAAGTGTCTAACAATCCGACGTTCAACCTTTGGCGTTGCTGCATACATTTATACGAGCATATGGCGGTCGGCATGTGAAAATTACGGATCTCCGCAGATACTTAGGGTTTTCCACGGCCTTCACGTTGCGGAAGGAGTTGCAGAACTACCACACTGGTCAAGTGTAAAATCCGATTTTCGGAAAGGATGTCAGATTACTAGGCTTTCTTTCCATAACAGATCACCCAACCGATCGTTCCCTCAAGCTCATTGTACTCCCCTTTAACGTCACCCGGCTCCTCCTTCGTATCCACCGACTCTCCAAACTTCAAAATCTCTGGTTTTATACCCCTCCAAACACCTGTAAGATTCATATGTTCTTCCCTCCCCAAGGTTCTAGGGGAATGTTGTTCTCTACAACATAAATATCGACGAACATAGCCCAGCATTGTTGTATACCTCGTGGAGCGTCCCTTTAAACGTTCATTTATGGGGCCTGTGAACTAGTCTGTGAAGTCGCAAAGTTCTACCCATCCACCTGGTTCAACTGGTGACTCGATGAGGCTCATTCACCGCTTGTGGTCGTTCTGTGCGGTGGAAGCCTTCGACTAGTAGTCACTGGTGCACCAGTGTGAATGTATCTGTCTATGAGTCTATGTAAAACATTGTTATCTTTAAAAATCCGAGAAATCCGTGTATAGTACTATACCTGCTCCTGTTCTTCTCATCATCGTCGGCAGGAAGGATGTTTGCTACTCCCGGGTATGAATGGCTGGCTCTCATGATGGCCTTCAACTCAATTTGCTTCGGAAACCCTTAGTTCAAGGTCCATCCCCAGTATTTATGCTTAGGCACCCCAGCTCGAAGCTTTGAAGAGTCCTTGGTCCTAATAGTAATATCCCAGGTGGGTGGCGTAACTAGAAAGGAAGTCGGCTATAGCTTGGTACCTTTTTGTTACTATCAGGGCTTTACAGATGCCTCCCAGGCCTGAGTATTCAAGCCAACCTTTGATATGGTGTCCACTCGCGTCTATTTTTAAAATTCTTGTTGACATGATCCTCAAGGCCTCACCACTTAGGCCTGGGAGGCATCTGACTCAATATGATCAATATTCAAGCCAACCTTCGATAGGTTCGCTCGCATCTATTTTTAAATTTTCGTTGACATGATCCTCATCCTTCCTCAACACTTGTCATAACAAGTCATCTATTGGAGTGTCACGATTCACAAGATCACCATTTTATTCGCCTCAAAGATCCTGCTTACGTCGTGCTTCATGGTGCTGAGTCCGTAATGTACAAATCATTGAACATGCTATGAAGCTTTCCTTCCAAAGCAAATCACCCAGCTGATTTCTCCCTGAAACTCTTTATACTCCCTCTCTAACTCCTTCAACCATCCATCCAGCTCTTGTTCAGTTCTTACGCCATTTTTACTTGCTTCTAAAACCACCCGCCCCATCCCCCTCCAAACTTCCATTAAATTGTCACTTTGCATTTTTCCATCCTTTCCTCCCCAAGTTCCTAGAGGCACGGTTCGTTCTACAACTTGCAAATCCACGAACCCTGCATTGCGCATGATACACTCAATATCTTTACCTCCATCCAGGACGAGCCCGAGATTTTTGTACACATCTCGAAGCAATTCTTTCCACTTCTCATTGACGGGGCCTGCACTCCAGTCAGGTGTTTCACAGAGCTCCAGCCATCCTCCAGGTTTTGTGACTCGATGTAGTTCTTTTAAAGCTTGTGGCCATTCCGTGCGTCGAAGTCCATCTGCTACTAGCCGTTGATGGACTACGGTGAATCTGTCCGCCCATTCGGGCGGAAGAGAGAGTACTGAATGCTGAGAAAGTTCTAAATTACCAGGCAGGGAATTTGTAACTGGAAATTGACATGTTTCAATGTCAAATCCATGCAGTAACACAGACGCTGGCACTTCTTTCGCCAGCTCAAGGAGCCAAATTGCTTCAAGTGTGGCATTAGCGCTTGCGATTTATGATGCTTTGGAACTCGTTACCAGTCCCGGTGCAGGAATCCAATACCTTGTCTTCGCCTTCCAGTATCACAGGTGCTAAAAGGTTACCTTCGAAGACACGTTTCAATAGGTGATGTTGGGTAATGAGCCTGAAAAGTCGCCAGCGCTCGTTGGCTAGTTAACGTTTACAAAATATTGAACTACATACCTTTTCCTCTCTACATCGTCAGCGGGGAGAGTGTACGCTGCACCAACATACGAATGCCGGGGTCTTGTTAGGTGATCTGGTTTCTTAGTTGTTGCCTGGAATGGACTATCGGTGTCAGTGTCTGACATAGTGAACACAACGGGTTTCGGTGGGTACCCATAGAGGCTCAACACCCATTATTATAAGGCTCACTGGAAAGTTCCAGTGATGTTCCGACATCACAGTGACACCGTGACACCTTGACACCGACCGCATTGTCTGACAATGTCTGACATTTCAGTGGTGTCATAGCTCACATGTAAAGTAATAAAATATCCACTTTTCGACGTAATTATTGAAATATGGAGGTTGATTCCTACCAATCCAGGTTTCATGGTCACGCAATGACGCCTGACAGTTTCAGTGTCAAGGTGTCGGAGCTGTCTGACAAGTGTCGGAACATCACTGCTGGACACAGTTTGCCAGATTCTTTGGATTTAGGTCAGGGTAGAGCCCTGATAAGTTGGTACTTAGTACTGTGTTGGGTACAAGTTTAGTATGTTGCCTAACTAGCAAAAGTCAACGTTACTCGAAGCGTTTGAGATATACACATAGCTATCTATAATTATCGATTATGTATCCTTTAATGGTCGGTCATTCAAGCCTTTACTCGGGTGCGATTTGGAGCGGCCCCCGACATCGAAGCAGCTGATCACCAGACTCCATTACACCAAAGTAAGAGGACCAGCTGATTGTATATATACAAACCTTGTACCACACCGTATTTCAATATCCATTTTGCTAATGTTGTGGATTGTGACCGGAAGGGAGGCATCATTGACAGGAGGTATTAATCATGGATGGATGTTAAAATTCAGCACACTGTATCGTCAATGCGAGAATGCCCGTTCTGTAATACAATTAACGTGTATTTCTTGTAAAAAATGAATCTGTACCGGTACTTGAGGATCGTCCAAGAGTCTTGTCAATTAGTGGCGAATCCAGTCAATTTGGTTTAAACAAGTGTCGAGTTCTGTTACTTCGCAGAACTGTGCAAAAAAAATAAAACCACTAACACAACAGATTGGATATTGTACTTTACCCTACACATAATAATGAGCGAATAAAAAAATAATAACGTTGATATTAAAAATCCATTACTGTCTCATCAATTTAAAGTAAGTAGTCCGGCATTGACAGTTATTGTATACTTCGTGGAGCATCTCTTTGAGCTTATCATTTATAATACCTGCGAAGCAGTCTGTGAATTCGTAAAGTTCTACCTATCCACCTTATTTGGTGACTACATGCCACTGATGGAATACTTGGCTTGAATCCTATGTATACGGTCAAACTCATGCAGCCTGTAACATACTTTAGAACTGAAATGCAACAATCAAATGGAAAGAACTCGGGCGAGTCTTATCGCGAAATTCTTTTGAAATTCTTGCTCCAAATGCCCGACAGATTGTTGATGTCAATCTGTCTGCAGGACATGTATTGGATAGTCGAAAGACTTCTCCCTTGCCAACTATGTAACGTTTCTCACCAATCATCCGAATATAAACCTGGATGTCTTTGTGCACCTTGGTAAAGGAGCATACTAAGAAGGCAGCTGGGCGAGTCGTAGTTTCTTTTCTTTGAAAATAATAGCGTAGGATTAATGAGAGGGCTTGAACTTGAGGCCTTGAGGCCTTAATGAGGCGCGGTACGTATACTAGAGGACATGTTGATTGCATACACTGCTGGCCGGCAACTTTGTTGCAGTCGGCAAAATCAGTACAAAACCGACCTCAATAAGTTTAAATAAAGAAATAGGGCCGGCAAGCGGCAGGGCCCACTACCTCATTTAACAGATATTTACCATTAGAAAAACAATTCTGTGTCCAACGATCCGAAAAATGATCCAAATCTTGTGAGATCGTCTCCTTCAGCTTCTACCACACGTCCCGTGATCCAACTCAACTTCCTTTATCATGGCCATTCTCTGCTGTGGCTCTTCCTTGCATCCAACAGCGACATGGCCACAACTAGTGTCAAGCCACAGTCTAATGGGGGTCTTCATACAGCGAAAAGATAAGGTACGGTGCCTTCTAAGTTCTTCCAATCTTCCCTCTGCTAGGTATGCTTAAGGACGGTCTATCAGGCTTCCATTTGAGAAATGAATGGAACCGTGGAATGCATCAAATCGTGACCATGCTTGTACCGGTACGAGTCTATTGAGCCTAAAGAGATTTGAGACATAAATGGGTCACAGATATGAAGGACTCCTCTCATAATACATGTTCAAGGAAGGAATTTGGTCATTGAAGAGCACAAATAACTGCCTAAGTAGGGACACGGGGTTGATAAATATTAAAGAATGAAACGAGAGGAATAGAGCAAGCACTGAGCGAATTTCCCCTCAAGGGGAGGATGTGGGGTGCCACGCAATCGACACATCGATATAACAGGGAGCAACAGTGGCGCTGGATTGTGGATACGGCGCAGGACCCTGTTTCGTTGTTATACGATGTACGCTGAAGTAGTAGTCGTGAAAACTGAGTTGAGTGATGTCCTCTTCTACACACAAAATGGTGCGCCATCAACTCCTACCACATCCCCTAACAACAAAAAAAGGAACTCACCGAAAACGGCTCTGAATAACCCTATTCAACCAATAGTTGTTATAGAGCAGCTCAAGAGGCAGCCTTTCCGGCGGATATCATGCGGTTGCGGTCGATCTTTGATTGATTTTAAGAACAGAAAAGGGAAAGGGAGAATGAGGGGGTTGGGTCCCAACTCGATGCTTCTTAATTAATCTTGATGGACTTTCACTGGATTTGATTTATTGTAAGAATGGGAGGGGGAGGGGGAGAATGAGAGGGATGTACTACAGTACAACGACTGGTACAAAGGGATTTTGAAACTTTTAGATTGTCAGTTGCGCTAGTGATCGATTGATCTGCGTACCAACCAATCAGAGAGTGTAATGGGGCTTCGGCCAATCAGATTTCTAGAAAGTGAGATCCTGAACCGCGATCCATAAATTGACTTATAGGGTAATCCAGAGGTCCCTATAACCCAACTACCTTGAAAGGTAGTGGGAATATTGCTAAACAATCGTGCCCATCGCAAAATGATGCCTATTGTTAATTGCAAAATCTGTCACATACGTTACCTGTTGCTAATGTATTGTACCAATAGAAATATATCTTTTTGTTCTAATTTTAACTGAGGCCGAGATATGAGCAAAATGTTACGTCGCGTTCATTTTTGACAGCTGCAAATCATATTATTGTGCATGACTGCAAAACCGGCTGAAAACTTTTTATTTTACTTACAGGAATACATTTAATTTTACCAAAAGATTTTGACAGAAACAAAACTTGCGAAAATGTAAAGTTTTCCCCAGTGTGAAACTTAGCACGCGCTCAGCGTCCACAGGCGAGGAGCTCAGCGTCTCTCAGCGTCATTAATCTAAATGACATCAGTGTCTCTCAGTGTCTATCATGGGGCCAAGAACAATAAATGCAATATTGTGTATGTAATGTATAAAAAAACATCATTGCTAAGATATGCGTGTTTACAGAGTTTCAAGACGGCCCTCAACATATTCTCTAGATGCATCTTCCACCATCTGTACATAGTTACGTGCGTGTGAACAAGACCTCAGCTTATTTCGCCATTCAGTAGACCTTAAGGGTACAGGATTTCTAGTAATCGCAGAAAGCCGTTTAGTGTACCAGTGCTCATCCCAAGGAGTCCAATAACCCCAGTTAATACCATTGGAATGAGATTCCCACTGACCAGGAAGAGGCCACCATGAGCGTAAGGGACCACCTACAAAGAATTAGCAACAACTAAAGATATCTGAGTAAGACTTACCAAGAGAGCTAGAATATACACCGCATATAAGATGTATCTCATCTTCAGTGAGGGCGTCATCACAAAATTCCATCCCTGATACATGTGTATACTTTATCCCAATATGATGGTTGGTGACAGCAGAAGATGGACTGCGGAGCACACCATCCAAGCTCAGATGCTCACGTGCAAGGCATCCAATTAAGCCTCCCTTCAGCAATGCTGAATGCCCTCGAGGGGAAGAAAGGAAAGCTGCACGTCTCTCAACATATGCACCATAGTCATGCAGAGTAAACCTGTAATGTGGTGTATGAAATGGAAGTATGATTCAAACACCACTCAATCTCACACAAGTAGAGTCTTTAGGAACCTTCAAGGTATGGAATGGAATACCCCTTGTGAGAAATTCTCGAGCCACATTGTAGAGACTAAAACCATGAATATGATTTAGAAGCTGACAAGCATAGAGGGCATGCTGGGCTTTCGTAACACCAAAGATCCATGGAAAGCGGTCATCAGCACTTGAGGAAGGTGGAAGGACAATGTAAAGTTTATTATTGACTTTAGCAATGCGGCAGCTGCCCATGATATCCTTGTATAGGATGTTTTCCTTCTGAAGATCCCATAATTGAGCAGGTGGCTTTGCCAAATTCCCAAGATCACCAATGAAGTGAGCGATAGCCAGAATTTCATCCGTACGAGGGGCGTATGTATGTCCACCAAAATAGCCAGTGGTTATCATGGCATTATCCCAGTCGCGTGGCTCAGCTGATGGATCAGGTATAAATGAATTTGAGCGAACAAATCCATAAAGATACTGCAGGTCGTCTACAGACAAGCATTCACCATCAATGTCATACCCATCTCCAATTTCCTCCTCAAGTTGAATGGGGGCTGGTACAGGTTCGAAATACGAGGTATCCACAGCATGATCCATAGCATGAGGATAATATTCCATTGGCTCATCATAGGGGCCTTCGTAGGGGCCTTCATCAGCTATCGGTGTACCTGGAGGTCCAAATTCCTCACACAAATCCCACTCATTATCATAGGGATTATAGATCTTTTGCTGCTCCCCATATATATCCATTAGATCCTCTTTCCTTTCCTTACCTTGAACGAGGACTCTAACAAGGGCAGGTGGATAGTCATCATTCTCAACCCACTCAAACACCCTCGCCTTAACGTAGCCTCGAGTTCTTTCACAATTCTGGCGAATCTCACGTTGTTGTGGTGTTTCAGCCCTACGCCAAGCTTCATAGTGTGCCTCGCGTGAATCCAAGAAGATTTTCCATGCGGGCGTAGTGTTTGTGACAGATGACGTAGAAGGCAGAGGTTGGAAGGGCTGTGTAGATGGATGGGGCTGATGGCTGGCTGGTGCTGCAGTGAAAGGATCTTCGTTCCAAATAACTGGCAGAACATAGAGATCAGGCACCTCACTAATTGAGAAATCTCACCCTACAATCAATGCCGGTGGAGCAAGGGACTGGTATAATCGACTAGTGTAGCTACGTTCTTTTTCTTCACCTGACCAGATATACCAGAGAGGGACAGAGAACTTTATGAAGAAGTCATAGATCGGGCAATGAGTTTTACTGAGAGCTGTGATGTCAAGGACAATGCCTGCACGAGGAGTAGACATATCAAACGAGCAGATGGTAGAAGAAATCATGCTGTTCAACCATGTTTCAGGTATGTCGCGAGTGACGAGAAATTGGTACCAGTCTGGGATGGAGGAATATGACGCAATAACGTCCCAGGGTTCTTGACGTTGACTATATGCGATTACGTACGACAATATACCCATCCACAGAACAAACCACCGTCGTGAATTCTCAGCGCATCTTCGCGTGATTGCATATGAACAGTGTGACCTTCGATAACCAGAAAAAGATGGGGGTGTGGGGGGAATAGCAACAGGTTTGTATCTAATGATGAGGAGCTTGTATGTTGTGAGGATATGGGATTCCAGTCCCTCCCAATCATGCATGACTGTTTCCTTCATACAGTATCGAGGCAGGCTGTCTGTAGAGTCATTCCCATCACCCAAGTCGTTGCTCTTACATACTATACACGGTACTCCACTAAGGCACAAGAAGATCCCTGTAAAAGATGGTGCGCACGGCATGAAAGACAGCCATCCGAAAGCATCTGCCCACCAGGTTGGCTTTTGGCAGGCTCCTAAAACCAGCACGCTCATCTCTCGAGCTTCCTCCTATGTTTTGTGGGAGGCTAACAGAGGTAAATATTTGTGCGGGACAAACACAAAACAAGGAGAAAGCTCTCGAGAGAGCGGCTGGCAAAAGTGGGCACCGACAATTCACCGTGAACCCTTTCAATCACCAGAACCCTTCCGCTTAGATGCTTTGTCATACTCACGCTAACTGTATATGCAAGCTACAATGTATCTGCGACATTCCTGCACCATCTCTTTCTAATGCTGTAGTAAGCTGTCTCCATCAATGGTTCAGCATATTTTAAATGTATGTGGGGGCTCACACGACAATAAGAATCATTAAAGCTGGTATCTGTTCATTATTGCATTGAGTTCCTCACAGAGACCTTTCATTATTGTTAAAATCTTTGCATATCCCACAATGGATTAGTAGATATACCTTCAGTAATCTACTGTAATTCAAGTAATACTTTCCTTCTTGGGGACTCAGAAAAATAGTTGCATTCAGCTATACACAATTTCACAGATAATCTTATTTATGATTATGGATGCCCCTTATACAGATATCAGCAACAAATTTATGGTGAACAGTGGCTCAGAACACAGCACATATGTGGGCAATGAAACACACACAAAATATTTACATGCTTATCTCAAATTTTTGTACTCAGCCATGTCAACACTGGACTTCATTATTTAGCATCTAATATGTATTTCGACATTTGCTTTCCTGGTGCGTTAGGCAGGGAGAAAACTACCATCATTTCGTCAAGCCCCTTCTCGCATGCCTTTAGTAGCAGTATCCATACTGAAATGTCTTCCTGAGCCTGCGCTAGTGCAGTGGGAACACAACCCATGTCGTGCAAACCACCTTGATTCACAAATCACTCGACTTCATAAATTTGGTAAAGTACATATTGATATGTTAAGTAAGCGAAAGGGTCCTGGTGATTGAAAGGGTTCACGGTGAATTGTCGGTGCCCACTTTTGCCAGCCGCTCTCTTGAGAGCTTTCTCCTTGTTTTGTGTTTGTCCCGCACAAATATTTACCTCTGTTAGCCTCCCACAAAACATAGGAGGAAGCTCGAGAGACGAGCGTGCTGGTTTTAGGAGCCTGGGCTTTTGGTAGATCTGGTCAAGCGTATAATCATTTCGGAAGAGATAAGTATTGGAGTTATAACGGGGAGGGACCTCAATATTTCTGATAGCATTCGGAGAATAATAGACCCATCCATCATCCTTAATTGCATGTCCATTCTGGTGATTCATGGGTGGGTAAGACATTATGCTCTAAGAAATATAACATTAGACTCTGTATTTGACAGGTACTAATGAAAAAACTCACATTTCAAAGGTGCAGCGAGGTTGGAGTGGACTTGTAAGATGTTGTCCGAGATATGACGAGAGTGGGACCGGGAGAAAGGGAAAGACGGTGAAGGCGGGACAGAGAGGGCGTTGGGGCAATGATGGCAATGGTTGAGCCCTAGAAAGAGAGTTCAAGATTGCTGAGCGCTGAGGGGGTCACCAGAGCACTTGCAGCAAGAGATGACGAGGGTGGAACAACAACGGCAAACAGTGAGGGCTGGACAGGGAGGGCGGCGGGGCAACAATGGCGATGGTTGTGAGTCCTAAAAAGAGCATTCGGGATTGCTGAGTGCTGAGGAGTCACCAGAGCACTTGCAGCAAGAGACGACGAGAGTGGAACGACAACGGCAAACAGTGAGGGTGGGACAGGGAGGGCGGCGGGGCAACAATGGCAACAGTCGTGAGTCCTAAAAGAGTGATTGAGACTGCTGAGCACTGAGGGGCCACCAGAGCACTTGCAGCAATTCGAGACAATGGCAACAACCTAAGGAGTGAAAGAAGGTGAGCTGGGGGTTGAGATTGCTGAGGAGCCTCCAGAGCAATCGTTGTGGTAGAAAAGAAAAGAAACAATAATCTGATTGACGCTGGTGATATAGGTGTTTGTTTGTTTGGTCCTTGTATGGCTCAAGCGCGTCCCAACTTTATTTGTTCCCCCTTCCTCGCAACCATGCCTTGGTGACCCCAGGCACGTAACTTGTTCGTTCTTCCTTGCAATCATGCCTCGGTGACCCCAGGCAAGCGGCTCGTTCCTTGTTTGATTATCTCTCATATCCGCCTTGGTGACCCCAGGCATGCGACTCGTTCCTTGTTCAATTATCTCTCGTACCCACGCCTCGGTGACCCCAGGCATGCTGCTTGTTCCTTGTTCCATTATTTCTCGTATCCATGCCTCGGTGACCCCAGGCATGCGACTTGTTTGTTCTTCCTCGCAACGATGCCTAGGCTCTTAGCAATTCAACAAAAGTTCGATCTTGATATTGATGCATCAGAGGCAGGTATCAGACTGCTTGATCCCGGGGGAGGGGCTGCTAGGCCCAGTGTTGGGCGAGGGGGAGGAGTGATGAGTGCAAGCCACGGGGGAAGGATTTCAGTCGTGCATTCACCTACCACTGCTGCCACCACCACATCCATCCTTGTCACCTCATCCTCAGTGGTTGTTTCTACACCTGCAGCTGAAAACCCAGTGAACGTCATCAACATCGAAGAGCCCACTCCTAGGTCCCCCTATCGACCGATATCGTCCACACACCGACACCCATGAAAAACTGGCAAGGTATAACAGCGCTTACACCCCACCCTCACCATGCACACCATCTCCTATACCAGTTCCTATCCCAGTACTACCAGAAAGCTACGACGCGCAAATTCACCTACAGCCATTACCACCCACGCCAGTTCCACCATCCGTGCACGCCGTCTAGCCTATCAAAACCCAGACCCCCACCAGTCCATATACATTTCTTATCACCCCCTTGTCGAGTTGCCCCTCTGACCGCTGAATGGATATGCGTGTCTGGGAATACCGGGGCCAGCATTGGACGTGGGGCTTGATGTGCGGGCTGCAGGTGGGAGGGGACTCTTCGTGAGGAGCGGGTACGAGTCGGGCACTGTTATTCACCCGGTTATGTGTCTAGAGAAGGGGAGGGATCGTCACGCTTAAGATGCATGACTTGAACCAAAGAAGGACCATAAGGGAGGGGAGGGCGATACGACGCTCTTCCTCAACAGATCGTAATCATGATGTGCCGACTACGACGACTGCTAACGCACCGCCAACTACTGACCCACCCGTTGCATTGCACCATCGACTACCAAAGTACCACCGTTGCTTTGCCGTCGTTGCCTACGCGTATACCGACTACTATATCTCCCTGAGGCATTCACAGTAAAGCTGCTCGCTTATATAACTCACTCAGGAATGTCTCGGTTTTGTGGTTGACTCAAACAACTTTACTATTATGGTCAGTGCTCCTTGTGCAAAGCAGAGGGCCAGCGAGTGTTGGATTCGGTACACTACTACAACCGGGCTCTAACAACGAAAACCAATGATGGTTAGTCTGATCGTCTACTAGACGATGCAGGCTTTTGTACTGGTGTCTTTATGTTAGATTTTACCTGGCAATTCAGATGAGTACGTGCATCATATACAGAAATTAGTATTATTACTCACTAATTGCTTCATTAAGGAATTCACTTGGCCACTGCGTGCTGCCTCCGATTTATTCTTCAGATAAGACTTTAGCATCTCACAGATTGGCCAGTGATCTTCATAACGTTGAAGATCTGTATACTTCCTCTCAGCCTGCACAATTTAGGTAGAGCCATACCCAAATGATTTGAACACCCACTAATCGATAAACTTTTTCTAGTTGCTTATTATCTTGGTTTGAATAGCACTTCGCTGTGTCAAGCTTTGCATTAGCCAGTTTATGCACAGCCATCTAAAGGTACTGAGTAACACTTTCGATCATGCTTCAAACTACTCACTTGGATTTTCTCGAAGCGTCCTTGATCCCATCCCAGTGCATCCTTCAAGTTATATCCACCTGAGTTTGGCCGATTGCTTTGCCCAGGTGGTTTCTTAATTTGTTGCCGCCTCTCACTTGGAATCGTTTCATCACTCTCGGACTCAATATCAGTGAGGGAAGACATAGAAGCGTCGTTGTCATCATCGTTGCCGTTGCCGTTTTGCTGTTGGTTAGATGCCTCGGATGCCGGATCGAACCAAACTGTCTTCTGTTGGTTGGATTCGGAATTCGAATCTGACGGGATGATCGATTTCTTTCTTTGACTGACCCCGGTGCCGAAATTCGTACTATTTGTGATCGTTAGCTGTGAGGTCTGGCCGAGACGCTCAAACCGAATCTGCTGGGTTATAAGAGGAAGGTGGATCTTAATTGATGGAAGAGACATTATCGTGTTGGGGAGGTGCTGGAGTTGTTTCACGTGTCTTATATCTTGTTCATAGAACAAGCAATGACTTGTACAGTACAAGGCCCATGGTACAATATGGCAGACATCTATTTCTCTTTGTTTTATTTTCGTTACTTCGCTGGTTGCTAGAGAAGGTCATTTATAGTGCCTACCATTTCATCATTCTGTCAATAGTATTGTTCTTTAATTGTTCACTTCGCTGTCAACAGAACGAGGTTTATAATTGTTATCAAGAGTATGAGCGCATTGCGTGACATCCCTGTATACAATAGGCAATATCGCATAAATGACACTGACTGGCTTCCGTAGACTGCTTCAAGTTTTCCTCACAACATGTTTCTTCCGAGCTTTCTTCAAAAGCCAACAGACGTACGAACCCTAATTTCATCCTATCGATTTGAGACTGATGTAATAAATCCCCTAGAAATATTCAGCTATAGCCTGCCTGCGTGGATCCAAAGGTCCGGTCAACTGTGTATCTTTCAGTCCAAGTGGTATGCTACTTGCTAGTGGAGGTACGTACATTTTGAATTCATATCATATCTTCAATGCTTTAGCTAGATCTTAGGTGATGATGAAACTGTCCGTATCTGGGATCTAGAGAAGAAAACATGCCAACAGGCCATCGAAGATCACTGCGGTTGATGGGGTCAAATCACTGCCATTAAGTGGTTCCCAGGCAGCACTACTGGTGATACCACATTCGCATTTGGAACAGGACGGGGTTTAGTTTTAGTTTATAGGCGGTCTGATACAATGGTAAGTATAATCTTGAAATGCGCGTTTTATTATACAACTCACCATCATGGCGCAGACGGCTTATCACGAACTGTCGAATACTCGGATATTTTCCCTGAATGAACCCGTGGAGTCCATTGCGATTGATCTGGTTCATCAGCAACTGGCTGTTACAAGCCATGCAGGACGAATCAAGCTATGTACCGTTCTAAAGAATGGTAAGTAAGGTCAAGCAACCATTGTAGCTTTTAACCGAATATAATATTCAGGTTTGTTGACGACACTGTGGATAAAAGACGGCAACAGTGAAGCAGCTGGACCCATCATTCCTCGGGCGGTCTATTTCCATGACGACTATAAAACATTGTTGGTGTTTCTACTGGAGACCGGTGAGATGTGAGTATCCATATCCATATGTTACAGCCCTGCACTTCTAACTGTAGTTGCAGTTGCTGCCGGTTTTCAGACTCTGGAAGAGAAGACTGGCATAAAATACTCAAATCTCCTATGTAAGAACTATTACGGTGATATACTATGGAATGCTGACCAAATGATTTCAGAGGAAGTGCTTCCATTTGTGAAAGCACGAAAACCTTATTGATTGATAATATGAATGGTGGTTTTGATCTGTATGACATCTCGAAGACGTCACCCATGCGCACCTTTGAAGTGCCGACCAAGCAGAAGCACCTATACATTAAGGCAGTGCCTTAGCCAAAGATGGAGCTTTGGCTTTATGCGGAAGTGACAATGGGCGACTTCATATGTACTGTACCTTGTCTTCAAAGAAGATACAGACACTACGTCCTGGAGGGAGGAAATCATGTGTTCAAGCAATTGATGTAAGTCACATTTCATATGGATGATATGGTTGCTAAGTTTGATCTAGGCAATTTCTTGTCCCAGCGGCAAGCTCATTGCTAGCAGTTCATCAGATAAGAAGCCCACTGTCCATGTGTGGAAAAAACAGGTGAGTCAATGCAATATAACTGGTCATTGTCTTGATTCATCATGTATCAAGACCAAGAACTCTAAAGTGAATAAACCAAGTTATATGGGTACAAGACCGGGCTTCATGAACCTTTTAAACTTTCTGGCAATTATTTTTCTTTTCTGGCTCACTGCAGATGTTTGGAGGGGTTATGTGCGAGAGGTAAGTGGAGTCTTAGATGCTTTTCTGATAGGTGGTGCCATCAACTTCACCTGACAGGTAGCACGCAATGTTGTTAGTAAGGTCCACGCAGCTCTTGAGGACCCAACCCGACCCGAGAAGGGCACTGTTAATAATGTACAGTATGGCCCTGAGATTCAGGACAACAGTATACCACTAGAGAAATCTAGGTGGGGCTTTTCATTTAGTGGATAGTTGAGCAGTACCCAGGCTATTGTTTAGTATTAAAGACAAAGATACTTTTCATCTCTGTAGGCACATGTACTCAAGCTATTGTTTAGTATTAAAGACGTAAATTGTAGGCACATGTACTCAAGCTATTGTTTAGTATTAAAGACAAAGATACTTTTCATCTCCATAGGCACATGTACTCAAGCTATTGTTTAGTATTAAAGATGTAAATCATCTCCATAGGCAGGCACATGTACTCAAGCTCATAAAGCTGAAGCTATTGTTTAGTATTAAATATCGAAAACATACTGGAGGCTTCTCAATCTTGTTGCCCATGCACTGGTAGCTCCCTCAAATATTATATTGTCCATAAGTACTAGTACTAAGTGATATTCTTGTTTGCTACATCTGATTTTATACTAACTTCTTACGTGGTTTAATGATAACGAAATGTCATATCGTGAGGGAACTTGAATGACCTGCATTGCCGGACTCTTCTGACAAATCTATCTGGGTTGTCAAGCCAGGCATACCCATAAAAATATCAGACTTACTGCCGTACCAAGAAGTCAGCTATCTTGGCATCATGACTGCGCATATTAACCAATTCCAAAGGGTTCTTTGTCCCAACACACAGAACAACAATATCACCTTTCCATGGAATCGCATGTCGGCCTGTTGCTACTGTATTTATCAGAAGATTTTTGTGATTTTTGCAGAAGATGTGGAAGCGGTGCACTTTCCGGCCATCAAGAACAGATGCAATACAGTCATGAACATGTGACTGCATACCCATCCCTCCCATTACTCCATCTAATAATGGGAACATTGCAGGGTGCTCATGTTCTGGAAGCATATTTGGGTCCTTGTTGGTTAAGAGGCTGATGTACCTGTACCAAGGGCATCGAGCCTTCTCTGAAGCAGAGTAAATACGGCCTCGAAGGCGAATGTAAGTATCCTATCTATAATCAGAAGACGCTATGACCATATAAATGATTTGACAAACCTGGTTCAAAGGATATGAGATGGAGCTGATATGAACACTAGGCATTGCTATCCGAAAATAGAGATTTAGTACTCTGTATATTGCTTTAAGTATACTAATACACAATAACATACCCAGAAACAAAGACTAGCACCACCAGTTACTGGTTACTGGAAATGAATATCCTCAAACAGATACATTACCAGAAGGAACAAAAGCACTGACATCGGTCAGCACCACCTACCGGAAATGAACTACATCGAACTCCATAGAAATCATTATTGGTACTATAGTACATC
Source organism: Cyathus striatus (assembly GCA_025738555.1). NCBI lineage: Eukaryota > Fungi > Basidiomycota > Agaricomycetes > Agaricales > Nidulariaceae > Cyathus > Cyathus striatus. The sequence goes on from JAOVFP010000022.1 coordinate 1,054,482, forward strand.
CTAATCAAATATGCTGACAATGACGCTCCCTTGACACCCATATGCCCATTTGGCATTAGGTATGGAGTGTCAACATTCATTATGCCTGTTAGGCAGGTATGACGCAAGCCCTTTTGTAGATTAGAGCTGTTCGAATAGAAACAGAAACACTAGACAAAAGAAATAATTGTATAATTGTATAACAAAATCAGCGTTGCTTGGTATTTTCGTCATAAAAGCTGGAAAAACTCACTTCAAGTCAACAAAATCCCAGTCTGTCATATTCCCAAGCTATAATGCACACTAACACATATACCGTATTCTTTTCTATCCTACTATGTCTGAACATCCCATCAATCAAGATCATCATAATGTGCGTAGTACTGAGGATTCTCTCCATGGTGTAGCTGAGAAGCACTGTAATGCAGATTCGGGAGGTAGACACGGTCATGAATGAGCTTCGTATTATTGATATGGATGATCCCATGGGTTTGGATCTCGATCCCTTGGCTGGACTAGTCCCAGGAGCATACTTGACCGATTCCACAATTCCTCCTCCGATAGTAGCCATAAGATCAACAAACTATATGAATATCCAACCCCAAGCTCACGCCAGTTCTAGTTCTGAACCCTCAGGTTCATCTTCATTACAACGCTCGGGAGAAACCACCAGCCCCACCAATTCCACAGCAGTAAATTCAGCAAGCCCGCCGTTGCATACTAGTTCTAGTCCTGCTCTGTACCAGCTTACATTGCCGCCATCGCATGCTAGTGCTAGTCCCGCACCGTATCAGCTTGCAGTAACGTCTGCACTCCAGCCCATCATGGGGCAAGGTATTTTGAAGCGTACATGTGATACCGAAACCTCAGGTACTTCCTCGTCTCAGGCCTTGATGGTCCCCTCATCTTCAAGGGAGCTAGTCATATCTTCTCAGCATCGCCATAGTGTACGTAGCATACTTTCATATAGTCCCTAACTGACAAAATCTTCCAGACTAGGAAAGTACAACTGGTAGAGCAATCATCACTTGTCACTACTACCGCGATCGCAGAGAAAGAGGCCACAATTCAGCGTCTCAAACAGAACATTAGTAGCAATATTATTAATTTTCCATTTCAGATGATGATATTGCCCTCAACAGCTGCAGGTTATTGGACGTGAGCGAGAAGATGCGAAATTGAAGCAAGAAGCGATGATCTCTACATTGAAAGATAAGGTGCGATATTAGAGACAGATAAATGCAAACAGGACTGACAATATGCACTAATTCAGCTTGCAGCTGCCGAAGCTGAGAAGAAAGTAATTCTTGAGCAGCACAATTCTACCGTGCAGGAGTTGAGGCTCCAAGTAAGTTTTCAATGTTTATTCTCATTTAAGCTACAGCTAAAGTGCATTAGCTGGAAACAGCTACAGCCGAGCGAAAGGGCCAGGACACACGCATTGAAGGCCTAGAGAGGAGCCTTCAACAACTCCATGCCATGATAGAAAACGAAATGGCAGAAAAACAGCAGGTAGCTGCCGAAGCTAGGCGCTTGGAATTAGAGCAATGCTCTATAGCTTCAACATCGCAAATCAATCCCCTCCAATGCACCGGGGTGCAGCAAGAACGGATCAATGGAGATGATGTAGAGATGGCAGATGATGAGGATGAGGGTGGCGAAGTACGTACTCATGGTCGCACTTATGGAAAAGGGAAAGGGAAAGGGAAAGGGACAATGGGGTTGAATGAAGATGAGAACACTACCAATGATCCCACAGTTCCCCCACCAATGCAGTTCAAATGTCCAAAGGGAGGTGCAGGTCCGCGGTGGGGCACACGCAGAGAAAGAGTGCCTTCCAAAAGGCCATCACCAGCCCCACATGCTTCCCTTGGAACTGAGGATACTGCTCGTGATAGCAGTAGTGGTCCAACTTTGCAGGTATTGCTTGACGAGATGAGAGATCTTAAAGCACAAATGTCACAAGGAACCCCCCCTATGCGCACCAGACCGCTGAAGCTCTCGCCTAAATTCAAACTACCTCCAAAAAGGACATATGATCCGGACAGGACAGAACTGCTGGTATGCTCTCCACTTTCCTCCACCTTCACATATGCTAAATATTTGCATTGTCTACAGTCAGTCATGCGACCTTTGATGAATCTAATGCTGGGTATCGAGAAAGACGCTGACTGCAAAAAAATCCAGCAAGCTGATGACAATAGTGTATCACGATATAGCGAAGGTACAGGGGAGGGGCCAACTGGCAGACAAATGTGTCCATTCTTCAGAAATATTGGTTGCGAGTGGAACCAAGCGCTTGCGGAAACGTTCATCAAAGAATTCCGAAAAAGGCACCCCAATTTCTGTCAAACACAGGATGACGAAGACCAGGTTCACGAGCTTTTCTTCCAGCGTTTGATATGCCTTAGGAAGGTGACCAACAGTGCAAAGCCTCATCTAGGAGAAGAGGAGGACAGCTGCATTCAATGTGTTACCCGGCAGCGAGATCAGCGTAAGGAGATGCAGAGACCTTGTACGAGAAGAAACAATGTAAGTCATCAGATATCATATGTATCATAGTATACTTACCCCTCAAAAGCTGTATAGTTTGAGGATTCAAATTGCTGACAGAAACCGAAAGGGTGATAACGACACTACGGATCCCTTCTGGGACTTTCTATATCACATGGTGCTGGAGCTCAGTTCGGGAGGCATGAGTTCAGATGAGACAGATGGGAATAGATCGAATGGATTTTGGGTCAAAAAGCGCTCCTGGAGGTCCAGTACCCTCATAAACTACCTTAGTGTAATCGACAAGGATCATAACTTTATGACAGCATATGGGGAGATTCGTCCTGGTACAAAAGCGACGTGTTGGAGCGACGAGGAGTACACGTAGTGCCATACCAGGACTTCCAAGGAATTTCTACGATAACACATGGTATGAGAGTCTCTCAAACCGAGATAGGAGGTACTTGGATGTACAGGATGCTGTAGATCTACCGGAAATAGTGCCATTGAACTAGTAGAGGTAGTACATAAGTGCTTGTAAGTTCCGTAATATGCTAGCTATGAATTGAATTGTTTTGAAGCCTGCGATAGGGTATACTGGGGGTACCAATATGTTCCGGGATGCTCAGAATGCAGTACACTGGGGTCACCAGAGTCAGTTCCATGTTTCCTCCCCCCTGCCTTTCCCCTTTCGTTTTCCACTTGGGTCACTTCCTTGCTGAGGAGGAGCAGAATGGAACCTCCGCGGATGCTTGTGTAGTCTGATGGTGTTCGCAGAAATCGCCTTCATCTTCTTCGCTTTCTGGGTCTGAAGGTTGGTAGTCCGAATGATCAGGATGGTCGCTTCCTTGCCAATCTTCTGGAATCGATGCATTGATGACAATGTCTAATGGCGAGCCCTTGGCACGTTCGATGTAGGCCTGTGACTTTTCAAATTGTGGGCTTTCATTGAAAGCAAGCATTGTCCATAGATTGGGTGTACCCAGCGCCACGGAACGTCAGAGCTTGCACACATGCGATACGAAAACTTGAAAAGGGAGTTCGGTCTCTGATTCATCTTCTTCATCAGTGTCATACATCTCAGAATCTTCGCTCGAACTGGATACCCCCATGTCCTCCCATTCTTCATCACCATCATCTGCAGCAATTTCATCCTCAGATGTGTCTACGGGGACATGAGTCATGCTCTTCTCCTTCTTGTCTCCCTGTTGCATATTCTTCTCTTCCCAAACGCTATTGATGATGCTTTTGTAGTTATCAGCCTCTTCATCTTCATCTTCGATCACCCCAATGAAAGCACTCTGGGGCCACCAGAGTACAAGTCAAAGTTCCATGATACTCAGATTGCAGCACACTGGGGTCACTGGTGTACGATATCTATGAAAGCACTCTGGGGTCACCAGAGTACAAGTCAAAGTCAAGATACTTACACTGACCACAACAATGAACCTCTGCTTACTAATTAAAGGCTTTGGTAAACAAACGCTGCAGTAAACAAACACAAGGCTTTGGTAAACATACATCACCGCGTCACCTTACAGGCCTCACACGCATGGCTCGGAAAGTACTTCGGTGACCCCAAAGTGCTTCAGTATTAGTCTTCTCGTTGTCGATAGCAAGTACTTTGGTGACCCCGAGTGCTTCACTATCAGTCTTCTCCTCTCGTTGTCGATAGCAAGTCCTTTGGTGACCCCAAGTACTTCACTATTAGTCTTCTTCTCTCGTTATCAATATCAAGTACTTTATCCGAGTCTCTTTTCGGTTACCCTTATTCCCGCTGCCTTCCCGATGTTACCTGCCATTGTACTTCCTCACCAGGTGCTCCTGTTGCTATGGTGCTGCTTATTCAGTTGCCCTGGAACGCTGTACTCACCTGGCCTTGTACTATTACAAGTGGTTGTTGTGTATGTACATACTGTATTGGTGTGTTATTGTTTCTGTCCGTACATTAAGCAAGACATTTTCGCGTTTGACTTCCTCAAATTCGGCCCTAAACACCCACTACTACACGCTATCAATCCCCATTTGCTCAGCCAAGTGTCCCAGTGACCCCGAGACACTTCTCTTTCCCTGCCTTTCCAAATACTTAGCAGAGTGTCCAGGTGACCCCGAGACATATTCTGTCCCTTAGGATGGTGAAATGTTACTGTATCAACTGTGGTGGATGCAGGCAGGATGTGACAGTGATGTGCTCCCATCGGAAAAAAGAGCTTGCAGCTCTTGCAACCAATCCCTCCACAGAAGATCAGATGGAGGAGTTGGTCTCACATCTCGCTGTTACTACTATTCTTGATAACGATTCGCCTCAATGCGACAGCACACATCTATGGTCGAGATCCAAACTATGGCCCTTCCCCGATGTTTGGGAACCACCAACTCCATTGACTCTGAAACCAAAGTTCACACCAGTTGTGCATCGCTCCCCGAATCTTATGCTAGTTCTAGACAAATATCAGAATTCGATATATCAGCTCACTTATTGTCCGATGAAATAACTGCTGGACTGGCCCGCATTTCACAGAAATCTAATGATGGTAGTATTCCATTCCCACTAGAGTATCTTCAAGAACGATGTAAAGCGCTGAAGTCCGACGTTGAAAACTTCAAAGAGTTGTTAGCAGAGGAAGCAAAACTTTCTCTTCTGAAACAGATTGATAGATCCACCTCTGTGTTACGAGAAGCGAAAGTCCATTGGATAGTTGAGCCTGTGAAGCCACGCCCCAAAGTAACCGCAGAATACAACAATGGTATGTCGCTTTTTTACTGTAGACGAGGATATGTGCTTATGTTGCTGTAATAGATCATCATTTTCAGCCGGTGCTTGCTAGTATGGATCCAATACACCAACTCGTTATTTTCATGGTCACAGCATGCCACATTATACTGAACGTAGGGTGTAGAGGAGGCACTTTCATGTTTGCGATGATACAGTATATTGTACAGTTATCTTTAATGCATGAACATCCTTTGCTTTCAGCTCACGATGAGAAACTTCTGCATGACTTTCTGGTAGACATCCGCAAACCAGAAGCAGCGCTAAACCTCGAAGGAAAAAGCACTGTTTATGCCGTTTGTCCAAATCCGAACTGTCACCGTACTTACAAGCCAATGTTCAAAGACAATTCTCCGGCTCCAATTTATCCTGAAGTCTGTACCCATCATCAGTTCAGCAATGGTCCGCAGTGTAAGCAAGAACTGCTAAAGCCACAAACTGTCAACGGGAGGGAGATTCTCGTGCCGATCAAATCATTTGTTTCATACAATTTCAAGGATTGGATTGGCGGACTCTTGTCTCGGCCGGGGATTGAAGAAATGATGGATAATACATGGTTGAACCAGATGGCCAATGGGGAGTTATGTGACATATTTGACGGGGAAATCCTCCAGCAATTCGTCGGTCCGGATGGGAAATTATTCAAGGATGGTAACGATGAAGCTCGGCTGGCATTTTTGCTCTGCATTGACTTCTTTAATCCCCTCACTAACAAGCAAGCAGGGAAGAAAAGGTCAATTGGCCCTATCTCTCTGGTTTGCTTGAATCTGCCACCGGATATACATTATAAACCAGAAAATATATTCTTGGCCGGTGTAATTCCTGGACCCAATGAGCCACCATTGACTGCATTAAACCACTACTTAACACCTGTTGTCGATGATTTCTTGGAATTCTGGGAGCCCGGTGTTCATTTTTCTCGAACAAGAAAGTGCCCACATGGAAGAACTGCGAGGTGTGCTCTTGTATGTGTTGTATGCGACCTCCCAGCTGCTCACAAAACTGGTGGATTTGTTGCTAGTTCCCATAATAGATTTTGTGCCATATGTCAATGCACAAGGACAACGCATGGCTATGGAAATACTGAGTATTATACATGGAAGCGGTGAACCGCGACAGAATGTCGTGAAGCTGCGATGGAGTACCAGAACGCTGAAACTCACAAGGAAAGACAAAGCATCGTAGATCGAACTGGAGTGCGATGGTCCGAATTGCTGCGGCTTCCTTATTTTGATCCTGCATGTTTTATTGTTGTCGATGCCATGCACAATCTTTTTCTTGGTCTGATTCAGGAGCACTTTCAAGGTATATTGGGTATTATGTTGAAGAAAGAGAATCTAGAGGAAACACCCGTATTTCCTGTTCCACTATCACTTAACACCTTCGCTAGTTTCTCTTCATCTGAACAAAAGAGCGCAAAAAAGATGATTAGATGGTTAGGACAGCCTATCAATCAAGACTTAGGTACTAACGAAGGCCGGATCATATGGCAAAAGAGGTTTGAGGGACTTCATGCTTCTATACTTGAGATAGCATGCAAGGAACTCTACTGTCCTCAATTGCCAGGTGAAGCGAGGATGCGGAAACGAGACTGGGTTAGAAGATTATTAGCTTGGGTATGTGGGTTCCTGAAAACTTGATCTCTGAACCTGACAGTCCTACAGCGTCAGAAACAAGATGAGAAGCTGGAGGAAATCAATGAGAAACCTGGACATATTCTTACCCAGGATGATATCGATGAAATACGCTCAGACATTCAAGCCTTGGTGTGCCCATCATGGCTACCATCTGTACCTGTGAATCTAGGATCTCCAAGTCACGGAAAACTGAAGGCAGACCAATGGCATGTTCTTGGGACTACATTCCTACCAATTTCGCTGGCTCGAATGCTACACGGTACTGCTGATAAACATTCTAGTTCCAGTAAGAAACGCAAAATCCTTGAGATTACTGCTTCTTTGATATCTGCTATAGCTCTTGCCACTTCTCGTGTTACATCCCCCACCTCTGCGGACCTTTATTTGCAATATATGCAATCCTATCTTACAGGAGTTCAAGGGTTATTCCCTGATTACGTCTTTCATCCAAATCATCACATGTCTTTACACCTTCACGAATACCTGAAACTCTATGGTCCTGTCCACTCATGGTGGACATTCCCTTTTGAAAGGGTTATTGGAATACTGCAGAGAATTCCCAATAACTTCCGACAAGGTATTAAAAAAATATTTTGCAATCTTTCAAACTCTTAGCTAACATGGTTGACAGGAGAGCTAGAGGCAACAATTTCTAAAACCTTCGTGAAATCAGCCAATTTACGAAAGCTGATATTGAAGTCTGAATGTCCGAAAGCCATACAAAACTGTCGAGATATCTTCGAGAACCTGATCAGCCCCCAAGTCCAGTTTACACTAACTACAGATATATTAAGTTGGAAAAAGCCAGATAGTAGTGATGATCTCGACAACACCACTTCAGATGATCAAGGAGTATCATGGACTGTGCCAACTCACTTGAGCGTAGTGTTACTGGCAGCATTTGGTCCTGGTATTTCGCCCAAATGCAACTTCCTTTCTTTTTTAACAGTCCAGGGCATTACTTATTCTGTGTCCTCACATCATTTAGGAAATAGTTGTATCCTTGTTCGCCCTGAGTCTAATGGTACCTTACTGCCTGCTCAGCTGGAGTATATTTTAAAACTGAGGGTTCAAGGCTCATTACAGGCAGCTATTGGAATTCATCGCTATATGCCATACCATAACATAACTGGTGGAGACCCATTCATGGCATTTCCATATCTACGCGCGAAGTTATGGAGCAATGAGCTTGCAAACTTAGAATTTATGGATCTGAATTGCATTGAATGCCATTTCGCTCGTGCGCCTTGGGGGGAGAGCACATTCGCTATTATTTCATTATCCCGAGTCATTTCTCATTATGGTGACTAACATTCTGCCCGTCTGTTTCTTCCATAACAGACAACTTATTACTGTCCCAGTACACTTTTAAACTAAATATTGAGCACCCTTGTATTGTATCTAGAATCAATGTCTTAAATAAACTGGTGTTATATGATTTCAACGCTGAGAGACACTAATGTCATTTAGATTAATGACGCTGAGAGACGCTGAGCTCCTCGCCTGCGGACGCTGAGCGCACGCTAAGTTTTGCACTGGGGAAAACTTTACATTTTCGCAAGTTTTGTTTCTGTCAAAATCTTTTGGTAAAATTAAATGTATTCCTGTAAGTAAAATAAAAAGTTTTCAGCCGGTTTTGCAATCACACATAAAAATATGATTTGCGGGCTGTCAAAAATGAATACAACGTAACATTTTACTCATGACTCAGCCTCAGTTAAAATTAGAACAAAAAGATATATGTCTATTAATACAATACATTAGCAACAGGTAACGTATGTGACGGATTTTGCAATTAACAATAGGCATCATTTTGCGATGGGCACGATTGTTTAGCAATATTTAAACTTATTGAGGTCGATTTTGTACTGATTTTGCCGACCGCAACAAAGTTGCCGGCCAGCAGTGATAGGACATCATTATGTATACTTAAGCTTACGTACACATATGCTGCCGATAAGTATATATAGCTGGAGACCCTATTCCACACGCTCTTTCCGTCCTCCTTCCCGTCCTGAGTTTCAAGAATGCTCGCAGTTCACCTTATCAATCTTCCGGCTGAGCTACTGGAAATCATATTTCCATTGTTGAAACTGCACGACGCTCGAAGTCTAGCAAGTTGCTGCAGATACCTGCATGAAGTTGGACAACGGTATACCTTTAAGGTAAGATTTGGAAGTTTAAAATTTAGCTTAATTGATTACAAACTTACAACACTCCAATATGTTTAGCGCCGACGTTTTGTAATCAAATGGAATCCATGGAGGCACCATGTACCGAGAGAATTTCATTTCCGAATTCTTGTCCCTAATTCCACAGATCCTGGTCTACATCCATCAGCGACATATGCATTGGACACTCGAAACGTATTCCTCGAGTATGCCGCATTTCTCCTCGCGCATCCGGATATTTTGAATTGCGTCGAAAACATCTACTTATCGAATGAGATAGCCTCTCTTACATGGGGACATAAACCAGATGCGAGCCAGGAGAGATGGAAAAAGAAGTTTTATGCACCGGTCTGGGATATTATTTCGAAATTACTCACAGGTGCTCGGTTCGTGAAAGAGTCAGCTCTTTATCACATTGAGCTATCCAAGGACATATTCAACTGCTTTCGTCGTTTACGCCATTTATACACACTCAGACTAGATTCCTGCTTCTTCAGAAAGGGAACCATCAGCTCTATGTGCAAAGGTCGCCCACCGACCATGTCTTCATCCCTTTTAAATCTGGATATCTACATGCCAAATCGCCATGTCGACTGTCATGAAGAGATTTGGAAAGTCTTGCAGTTCTTTCCAAATATACGTACACTGTCGATATCAAGCAATCCTGATGATATTGCAGTTGAAATGCCTCCTGAAAAACTCGTAGTAAAAGGTACATTGTTTTCGACTTTGGAAAAATTTGTGATGATGAATGCATCAATGGAGGCGATCTTGGGAGTTGAAGATTGGATACGAATTACGTCCGAGCGTGGATTCCATCTTCGCTTGACCCATATCAGTATCTCTACTATGTATGGCATGCAAGAATGGGTATTAGAATCACTGCTGGTTTCTTTGAGCTACTGTCCTATGGAAGTACTCGATCTGGACCTCAATTTTCATTCTACCGACTTAGCCACAATCCAGGAAATTGCTAATAACTGTCCTAATATTCGAGGCCTAACTCTTATCACACGAAATGAGAGTGATGAAACCAGAGTTGTCGACTGGATGCATCCGTCATGGGAATATGCTTCCTATTTTACAATGTTTCGAAGGCTGGAGTATTTTTGTTGGAACTTCCGTACCAGTTCTTCTGATATCTCGCCTGCATCCATGGTCTTTTTCGAGGAAGGTTTTCCACACGATTCAGAGGATGCTACCGATTCTACACACTCTGATGAACCAGATCTCTTCAACGACCAGCATTATATTGCATACCCGTTTGCTGCGAATTGTCCTACACTTCGCATCTTTTCTATATTAGTAAGCGATAAAGAAGTCGAAGGCTGCGATGTGCATAGAGCTGAAAATGGAGTCATATCCCTGATTCCATTCAAAGAAAGAGCTGATGCCAAAAAATTTGAACAGTGGAGTGTGATTGACGACGACGAGGAATTAATGCCACATTGGCCTCGAGCTCACCCGGCCAGTCTTGCATGATATACATATGTGCTTCAAGCACTGGAATAGTACAACATCATTTTCACTCGAATGTCGCATATCCACATATATACTATATTTATTGGTTAAATTGGTTTAATTTTACTGCTGGAATTAACTGCGCGACTCAACTAGTGTATCTACCTTCAAATTTGTTCAACAGCTGATGCCCCTATCGGCGTCAAAAAGGCATCGAATACTCCACCCTCAACCATCTTTTCAATCCAAAGCGGACCACTAAGCCCCATCCAAACTACAGTCCATGTATATGATACTACAAGGGGAACACATCTAATTCCAGTCTTATTCCCCCAGAAGATAATGAAATCTTCAAACGATACCGTAACAGCTTTCAAAATGAAGAAAAAGATGATATCAAATATGTTTTCGGGTTTTCACTGCGTTACCCACTCGCCAGCAGAATGGTAAAGGCCGTATAGGAAAAAACATGTGATAAGTTGTGTGTACCTGGACAAAAGGCTGAATTGACTGTGACATGACAGGTTATAATAACTTGGTGAGCACACACTGTGGGATGGGTAATAAGAACTTAAGGCGTACACGTCGGAATATTTGGTGTCAACTGCTCCTGTGATGATTTCCGCGTAATTAGAAACAATACGTTTGATAGATATTACTTATACACATACCCCCAGAAAGTGCGAATTGACGTTGTTTCTAACATTGGTCTAAAAAATGCAGGCCAATCTTCGGCATCTGAGACGCCCACCACGACAGCTATTTCGGATCTCAGTGTTTGGGGAAATGCCATCATGTACCCGTACAGGGTAACCCAGAACAACAGAATGTTCACTACTTGCCACATAAATCCATGAACACCGAAAGATTTACTTGGAGGATACGTTAATGCGGCATTTCTCCTTATGAAGAAGGATACAAAGTCCAGTAGAAGGAAGTAAAGCATTGCTTGGACAAGTCATGATAGAATGAACTGCTGCCGAGATACGCTGGTAGAGCCCACAAGATTGCATCTAAGCCGCAGTATGAATTATAAACTTCGGAAGTTCCTGCTGTACCCGTCCCGTCCGAGCTTGTTTCTAGGTCATAGGATTTTGTAGGTCTCAAGCCTACTTCAATTGTAACGCGTGGCGGTTGAAACGGCTACCGTACTGGTAGTACTTGAATGATGAGACATTTTTGGAACGTCACGTTTAGCTTGTGGTTTATGAGGGCAGCGGTTCAGGGATTTTAAAATCGTGTGTTATGTCAGGATGTTGTCTGTAATAAAGCAATGAACTTCAAGGGTCTTCGAGGATTTATGAGCCATGGTTTTTGACAAGTTTTTTGAACCATCGACTGCGGCGCTTACATGATTACAACTAGCATCTTTGATTCCGAAGCATCAACCCCCCGGTAGGCGGCGTAGTTCACTACAATGCCTTTACCCACGCGTGGACGCACGAACGAGTACACAGAAGCCCACCACGTTCGAACTATCGTCACTTCTGCTATTGCTCCTGCAACAGTGTTAACGCGCACGAAGAACGTTCGAGGCATATCCACCTTTTCCTACACCGTAGACATCCACAATGGTGTCCGCACCCCTTCCCCTCAGCAGTTCCAGCAGATAAAGTCAAAAGCTGCTGTCTCTACCTTTATTTGTATGTCATTCTGAAGATAGGGGGTTCGAGGTCTGGGTGAGTCGTAGACCTGGAAGGTCATACATGTGTAAACTTGACCGCACGCAAGCTACACGATCACCGCCAGAAGTTGCCATTCAGCCATTCGGACTGATGTAATATTGCAGGAGTACAGGAAGTGGGTATGCGTTGTCAGAGTTAGTTGAGCATTGGTTGCGCACCATTCTTATGCCTATACGCTATATAGTGAGATGGCCTTGATAGGCACCGTAGACCGTTGCCCTACACCACCCACATCTTCCACTTGAACGGCGTGCTGAAACTGGTTGTATGAACGCATCTTCATATCGTGCGTCGATATTGACCTGAGCCTTCTACGCAGCAGTAAGATATCCAGAGGAACCACGTCGTGCCTATAGCGCTCTTCTATGCACCTTCTCGTCCCTTTGGTTCATCGTCTACGAGAGAAACTCGGAGTTGTGATAAGCCTATAGTATACATCGAATGAATCACACTTGAGACGGCTCATCGAACAGTCGCAGCACCTAGCCTACCAACGATCCCAAGAGCCCATTCCACAACCGACACCTTAAGTAGCATCAAGCTCTCAATCACTCCTCCCTTCGCCATCATCACAATCCACGTAGGCCCACTCAGCCCCATCAACATCGCAACCTAGGCATACGGCACCACCCTAGGAACTTTCTTCACACCAAAACTCTTCCCTAGGAAGATAATGAAGTCTTCCAGCATAATGATCACAGCTTGCAGAACGTAGAGTTTCAGAACTTCAATTACAGAATATGGGTCCCGCTGCACGGCCCAGTCGCCTGCGGCATGATAGACGCCTGAAAGGAAGAAGCACGAGACGGGTTGGGTTTATCGCGATAGGAGCGAACTACGGGGGAGGTGGAGGATATTCTGCGCGAGGAACTTGGATTGTGGCCGAATTGACTGTAATAAGGGTCAGCAAGCGTCGTGGGTACGTGGTGTTTCCACTTACGCGTCGGAATGACTAATACCAGCTTTTCCTTCAGCTACAACGTTAGAAGTGCGACAATGACCAAGAAACATGACCACTTACACCCAGAAAGCACGCAAACTCGCTGTGTCCATCCACGAACCAAAATACACAGGCCAGTCCTCCGGATCCCAAAGACTTATCGCAACAGTGACCGCCGACGAAAAAGTATTGACAAAAGCCATACACGCCACCGGCGTGGTCCAGAGTAGCAACGCGCACACTACCTGCCATCCGAATCCACGCGCTCCGAGGGATTCAGTGGGAGGATGTTGCAGTGCTGGAATACGACGCTTGAAGAAGGCTACTACAACCCCGAGGAGGAAGTACCATAATGCTTGACTGAGACGTAAAGTACGAAGTGCAATCTGCTTGACGAATTGGAGTATCGCAGGCCGGGAGCTTCATAAGTCCAATTCACGCCCCGAGGATTGCAGAGCAGACCCACCGCCTATCTGAGTCATGACATGAAGGAACGCTGCGATGCAGGCCGTTCATCCCCTTTCCGCCGTGGAGTTTCCTGCGGGTTGGAGAGAACGAGAATATCGAGTGCCGCTCCTAGGAGGACTGATCCTGTCCCGAGATGATATTTTGTTTCTGGGCCTTCGTCGGGGTAAGAGACGGCGAGCATAGAAAAGAAGATAGCGAGTGCAAGAATGAAGAGCGGGTAGTATGTTGTTGGTTTACTCGCTAAACCTAGGATGAGCACTGCAACGATTAGGAGGTATTGGGATGAGAAGAACATAGTGCAGGAAGGAATGACAGTGAGGTTGCTTTTGCTCGGTTGCTCGAGGACGGATACTTAACTGGTGGGAGAGTAAGCAAGGTCCCGTGCTACCGAAAGCTCAGCAAGGGCTCGGACTATGACTTGTGTATCTGATTCCTTACTACTACACATCGTTTGTGAAGAAAACGGGCAGGTGCGGAATGCAATGCCGCCAACGTTGCGAGTGCTACCTAGACTATAGTGATATTTGATGTATGCTCGGCTAAACTATCTGGGTTGAAACTTGAGGAGTTGTCGCGTGTCCAGGAGTCCAGTGAGAGCAGTGAGCCTAATTCTCTTCAATGATTGATATCAATATCGGTACCTGCAAGGTTATAGCACCTTTTAGCACCCCCTTACGCTTTTGAACACTTCTGTTGGTTGATAAGATACACTGCGTCGATGTCTTACAACGTTTGCTTCGATGCTGTAGGTGTGGTAACGTTCAATACAAGTTTATTAAGGAAGTTCGATGCGCATTACTGGACAACAATAAAACCCAATACATCATAAACCTTCAAGCCAACAATGAGTTAATGCGCATATATTCAAGAATCGTTTGTACGAGCTCACCTATCCATCTACCCAAACATCCTCTCAACAATCGAAACCGGCTTCGGCAGCCCAAAATTACTAAATACACCACCCCCAACCATAGTCTCAATCCACAGCGGACTACTAAGTCCCATCCAGCCCAAAACCCACATATACGAAACCACCCGAGGCACACTCGTAACTCCAACCATCTTACCAAGGTAAAGAATGAAATCTTCCACAGTTATAGCCACAGCTTGCAAAACGTAGTACTTGAAGACATTGACTATGGAATGTGGATCGCGACGCATTGCCCAGTCGGCTGTGGCGTGGTAGAGGCCTGAGAGGAAGAAACATGTGAAGAGTTGGATGTATCGCGAGAGGAGCCCCGGGCTGAGATGGAGGATGCGTTGGGTGAGGTACTTTGCTTGGGGCTGGATTGACTGTGATGACTGGGTCAGTAGGCAGCTGTGGAGGAAGGAGAGTATGAACGTACGCGTCGACATGATTGATGCCATGTTTTCCTGTTAATATATCAATGCAAGTGAGCGATGTATAACAAAAGTATACAAGAACCTACCCCCAGAAAGTGCGAATACTCGTCGTCTCTAACCACGGCCCAAAATACACTGGCCAGTCCTCCGGGTCCCAAATACCTGCAGCAACAGTGATTACAGATCCTAATGTTTGCGGTATTCCTATATACCCCACTAGCGTCATCCAGAACAGTACAACGTTCACCAACTGCCACGCGAAACCATGAGCGTCTAAGGATTCAGTGGGAGGATACTGAAGAGCAGGGATTCGCCGGGAGAGGAAGGCTACTACATCCGCTAAGAGAAAGTAAGCAGCAGCTTGCCCCAGACGCGCCATGACGAATTGTCGTCTTGTTGAGTACGAGGGGTAGCGTAATCCAGTAATTGCGCAGTTCCAGTTGGCACCACGAGGATTAGCTAGCAACATCGCTGCCCATTTCACTCTTTCCCAGAAAGAGCGCTCTGAAGCAGGTTTATCGTCTCCTTTGTGTCGAGAACTTTGCTGAGGGTCGGAGAGGACGAAGTAGTCGAGTGAGGCACCGAGGATGACCGATATCATCCCCGCTTGGTATTTGGTTCCTGGGTCTTCATCGGGGAAAGGGGTGATAAGGATGGAGGAAAAGATGGAGAGCACGAGGACGAAGTAGATTGGGTGGCATTTTGTTGGCTTGCTTGCAAGGCCAAGGATGAGGATCGTAGAGAGGAGAAAGGTGCAGGCTGTAATCGATAGCATGTCTATGGTCCCACGCAGAATAGAAAGTACAGTGTCGCGTACGCTCTCACAGCTTCCTATGGTATTTAAGGCAGCTATTAATAGGTTAACGGCGCAATGGCCCTTCGAGATGAGATCAAATAGCCTATAGGATTAGGAAACCTATGCTCTAAAGCGTGAAAGACGCGTTGCCAGAAGGCTGAGATGTACATACCCTCAGTGTGGCGTTTCATTTCCCCAACTTTTCGTCTGAACTCTGCACACATGACACATTCTCCCTGTCAGTGATGTGCCAACCGTCGAACGTCCGAGTAAGGTCAATGGTTTGGTCGAAAAGTCGGTTTGATCAACCGTAAGGCTTTTCGGTTGAACTTAACGCGTGGACTTGACTTGAGCAACACCGTGTTGGTACATTTGGAGCGAAGTCCGAATGAAATCTTAGATGGGCTTCAAGTACTTTCCCACCCTCGTAAAAACGTGACCAAAACCTTGTCTCTCGTGATTAAAGCCGTAGGCTATTATCTAATGTTCCCCGTATTTCGGAAAACCGTCGGTTCGGTTTCAACCCAACAACCAGCGGTTGGTACATCCCTGCTCCCCATAGCCATTTTCAAGCCATTTCGGCAGGGCCAAGAATGTTGGCAGTTTTCTGGCGGGCTAACTGCTAAAAGAGCCCACCGCTTGCATAAAAGTAGCCACGCACATTGCAATCGACGTCGAAGTGAACTGGAGAGAGAAAGGCAGCAAGCTCAAGTTGAGCTCAAGGCTTTGGTTGACCGCAAGTTGACCGCAAGGTTGAAGCCAAGGTTCGGGTTACGCGTTACGTTGCGGTTTAGCTGGGAACGTCACATCACGCACGTCACAGCAGCTTCGCTTATCTAACCACAATTAAGCGCTCCGCTGAGAGCCCGCGAAACTTGCGCGAAACAGAAACTTGAAAGAAACTCCTTGTGGCAGCGACACCACGGTCATCACTGAATTTTGGAAAGTTTTATACGCCCGTATACGGCATTATGATTAGCCGTAAGTGGTGTGAGCGGACATAATGCTTGTGTGAAATTATACTGCCATATAACAGAGTACGTGGTAGCACCGAATTTTGTAATTTGTACGACAGGTCATGACAAGCTCATGAGTTTTTGTACTGTTTAGCGACAGGCATGAGAGTGTTGTAACGTGATGTCAAAATTACGAAAGAGCGATAATATCAAAGCTCCATTGTGAACATATGAAAATCTTAGGGCGCGAGTATAACTTCTGCTTGATCTGACAAAATGCTTATGCTTTCATTCGAAGCAAATACCATAGGATCCAACAGTATACTATATTTATAAAGTACTAATACTATTTTACATGCAGCATACTACTACTATATATCAAGACTGTACCGTTAAACTCGCTTATTAATATTACCCCTTGCCCTTCCCCAACTATACTGAACAAGTACAATGCGAGCTATAAATGAGAAAATAAGTATGTATAAATCTACAGGGGGAGAGCAGTGACATTCTTACCGGCTACACTACTGCTAGTCATTATAGATCTTGAACACGCGAACAGATTTGGAATTCCTGCACTAACATCTGAGTTTTAGAAGAACATAAGAAATGTAATCAACATACCATGAGCGCATCGCTATAAGTATGCGACTCACCCAAACATGCACTAAACTACGCATTGCAACTTTCTGTTAAAGAACTGCAAATAACTGTCAGTTAGCCAGTGTTATCTGTTTAACATACTGGTACCACTTACACTCGTATATCTATATATCCATTATGTAGCACCGCTTATTTGTAAGAGAAAGAGGGGATTGATGGAGTGAGGTGTGGAAGGTTGCGGACACACAGAAGCAGAAGTGGAAGAGCGGATCCAGACTATTTTATGTATTCAAGCTGCCAAGACTTGTCACACTGAATGTTGTGTTTTGTCCCACATCGACTGAGGTATGGGATATGAGGGTAGAGTATCCAATGTGCGCCTTTTGCGGGCCGAGTCCCGAGACACGACAGGAACTCGATCTTACTGGAACAACATCCAGATGGCCAGTTTAGTCCGCCCATGGGCTATTGCAACAGCGTCGTCGATAAGTTGACAGTTGTACAAAAGTAGCCATCAACGGAATATCGGAAACTGGGCATCGGTCCGACTCGGAACCACGATGGCATGAAATTTGTTTACCGTCCGTCAGGTATGTACAGTATATTGGAGCTATTGGGCTCGAGCATTGGTCGACAGTCGAGCATCCGTCAGTCGTAATTTATGCACCCCGAGCCGTAAATTATCACAACATCTAGCACAAGTGAGCCCTACTGAGCCTGATTCTCTTCGATAATTGGTATCAATCTTGGTACATGCAAGGTTATAGCACCCCCTAATTACGTTCTTAAACACTCCTGTTGGTTGATAGGGTACACTGTATCGATGTGTTATGGCGTTTGCTTCGATGCTGTAGGTGTAGTAACGTTCAATACAAGTTTATTAAGGAAGTTCAATGCGCATTACTGGACAACAATAAAACCCAATACATCATAAACCTTCAAGCCAACAATGAATTAATGCGCATATATTCAAGAATCGTTTGTACGAGCTCACCTACCCATTTACCCAAACATCCTCTCAACAACCGAAACCGACTTCGACGGCCCAAAATCATGAAACGCACCACCCCCAACCATAGTCTCAATCCACAACGGTCCACTAAGCCCCATCCAACCCAGTACCCACACATACGAAACCACCCGAGGCACACTCGTAACTCCAACCATCTTACCAAGGTAAAGAATGAAATCTTCCACAGTTATAGCGACAGCTTGCAAAACGAAGTACTTGAAGACATTGACTATGGAATGCGGATCGTGACGCATTGCCCAGTCGGCTGCGGCGTGGCAGAGGCCTGAGAGGAAGAAACATGTGAAGAGTTGGATGTATCGCGAGAGGAGTCCCGGGCTGAGATGGAGGATGCGTTGGGTGAGGTACTTTGCTTGGGGTTGAATTGACTACGATGAGAAGGTCAGTTGGCAGCTACGGATGAAGAAGTATATGAACGTACGCGTCGGAATGATTGATGCCATGTTTTCCTGCCAATGAATCGATGTAAGTGAGCGATATATAACAAAAGTATATAAAAACCTGCCCCCAGAAGGTGCGAATACTCGTCGTCTCTAACCATGGCCCAAAATACGCTGGCCACTCCTCTGGGTCCAAAATACCTGCAGCGACGGTAATTGCAGATCCCAGTGTATGCGGTATTCCTATATACCCCACTAGCGTCATCCAAAACAACATAACATTCACCAACTGCCATGCGAATCCATGTGCGCCTAAGGATTCAGTAGGAGGATACTGAAGAGCGGGAATACGTCTGGAGACAAAGGCCACTATATCCGCTAAGAGAAAGTAAGCAGCCGCTTGCCCCAGACGCGTCATAACGAACTGTCGCCTTGTTGAGTACGAGGGGTAGCGTAAGCTAGGAACTGCACAATTCCAGTTGGCACCACGAGGATTGGTTAGCAACGTTGCTGACCATTTCACTCTTTCCCAGAAAGAGCGCTGTGAAGCAGGTTTATCGTCCCCTTTGCGTCGAGAACTTTGCTGAGGGTCGGAGAGGACGAAGTAGTCGAGTGAAGCACCGAGGACGACTGATATAATCCCCGCTTGGTATTTGGTTCCTGGGTCTTCATCGGGGAAAGGGGTGATAAGGATAGAGGAAAAGATCGAGAGCACGAGTATGAAGTAGATGGAGTGGTATCTTGTTGGCTTGCTTGCAAGGCCAAGGATGAGGACCGTGGATAGGAGAAAGGTGCGGGCTGTAATCGACAGCATGTCGAATCCCACGCGGGGGAGAAAAGCAGTGTCCCGCGTGCCATCACAGGAAGCTGTGATATTTATGGCCGCTATTAATAGCAAATTAATAGGCTAACAAGGGTTAACGGCGCAGTGATGCTTTCGAGATGATCAAATAACCTATATGTAGGGCACCTAATGTTCTAGAGTGTGAAAGACGCATTGTCAGGAGGTTGAGATGTACATAATTTCGACGCGTCGTTCCTCCAACTTTCGTCTGGACTCTTCGCATATTCTCCTTGTATTCTCCCTAATAGCCGAGCCATTTGAACCGAAACTTGGCCGAAACAGAGCCGGCTCCGCCTACGCAAAAGCAAGCGCGCACAATTGACGTCGAATTTCAAGACCTCCTGCACAACTCCTGCACGAAGTTGAACTCGAGAGAGAGAAAGGCAGCAAGCTCAAGTCTTTGGTTGGGCAAGATTGAAGCTAAAGTTCGGGTTACGCACTACAGCCTACAGGGAACGTCACCTCACGCGTGTCACAACAGCTTAACTTATCTAACCTCAATTAAGCGCCCGAGCTCACTAGCACTGCTCAGATCTCGAGTGAAACAAAGAAACCCAAAAGACTCCTTGTGGCAGTGACACTACTCCGCTCTTCACCGTCATGTCCCCAAATTGCGACATGCCGAGATATTTGGATATTGTTGCTACTTAGGCTCTAGTCTAGCATTCGTTGACATCGGGTCACCACTGGCTGTGAAGGACTAAGGCGAGCCTCAGAGGATGAGCACATTTGACTCAGGCATGCACGCAAGGAATTATCGACATTCCAAAGTAGAACAGGTCACTCACACTTATACTCCCTGAAAATAGCCTTCGCGTCTACAGATGCATAAAAATATTCGGTGATAGTATGCATGCGATATAGCTTGTTGAGGTGCAGCGCTCGATAATAGCTGTGCACACAGGCTTGACACAGGCGATCCCCGCGTCACTCGGCGAGAGCGAGTGCGAAGTACCACTCTTTTGTTTTGCGTATAGGAATTAACTACAATACATCAAGATGGTTACAAGAACTAATGATACATCATTCACGAAAGCACACCCCGAGTACACACCCACACACCCTCACATATTATATGATATATCATAGAAAACATATACAGCAACTAGATAATATCAGGTGATGCTCTGTGATGCTTCAAGATGCGCTCGATGTGGCACGCCCTCCCTATGAAACATCAGATGCGAATCCCAGTGCGCATTTGTCCATAAATAAATGTAACGCTGATACATCATTTATATTTACAACGCTAGCCATATTGGAGTCACCGCAACTTGGGTTTCTCCCATATATTAAGAAAGTTGTCAGATATTCCGACACGCTAAACTAAGACCCTCCCGAATCCTACGTAGATCCCATTTCAGCTGGAATGATATGAGTTCTCTCACTATTAGTATCAATGCCATAGATACCAATAGCGCATTGGCCTCCAGATATTTCACCGCTGCAGGCTTCACATTACTTCTATGGGACCACCTAAATACTCTTAGTAAAGAGGTGGATTTGATTTGGAGAGGAAGTGGACGGTATAGTTGGATGCTAAAGGTTGCATTTTTTGTTAATCGATATGTACATGAGGGATATATGTTGTTTGTAGTGTATGGTGCGTCTTTTTCGTTCATCAGAACTTGCCATTGCGGGTGTGACTGACCTTCTACCTCGCAGTTACGAGCGGAATTCGAGCACCTTCTGAAGATGTATGTTTTCATTTTGCTATCTGTTAAATGGCTCAATACTAATAAACCAATTCCAGTTGTACGATTTCACAAAAACTATGACTATCATTCAGCCACGTTAACAATGTTACAGGTGCAGAAGTTACATGATGGCCGTGGTATTCTTTGGAACAGTCGCGACTATAATTGCACAATGTAAGTCTAGGATCTACAATCAATGATGTATGATCTAACAGCCGTGATTTTCACGCGAAGTCCTTCTCATACTCCGGCTATACGTCTTGATGGATCAACGACGAGCCATGTTGTACTGGTTGACAGCCGGCTTTGTTATAGCAGTAGCAGTTTCACTCCTGTTTACGATTCTTTCAATGATCGACTTCAAGAACGGTAAGCTGGTGTCCGTCGTGAAACTCACTATAGTCAATCAACTTATGTTATTCCCAGGACCAATAGGCGTGGTACTTGTATTAAATGTTTGTGTGCTTATTGAAAAGCCGCGATATGCTCTTGGGATATTGTCGCCAATGGTAATTAATAACCTTGCATGATTGTGCGTTGATAATGACTGCCCGGTGTCTAGTGTGCCTTCGACGTATTCGTTATATTACTGTCAGTTTATAATGCCCTCGATCGACCTTACCGAAGCAACGCGGAATTTTTTACGTCCTTATATAAGGATGGCGTAAGGATCTTTCTGGTATGGCTTTTCTCTTTCCTATGCTAAGCTTCAGCTGATCTCATTTCTAAATATCAGGGAAATGCCGGTACGTTACCAATTAGAATACTTATGTGCATTCAGAGCTGGAAACTAATTCTGTCTGCAGTGCTTCACTTGGTGGACTTGCTGATTGTTACATTTGGCTCAGTAAGTGTCCATGTGCTGCAATGAACTGTAACGGTGACTGATGAACATCGCAGGCGGATAAACTATTTATTATATTAATGTAAGTCGCCTAGAATGCTCGCGTTCGTTCTACTAGTAAGCTTACAAAAAATTGCTCAAGCTTCTTCTGCGCTCTGAGCTCCGTTCTTATTTCTCGTTTGACATTCTTAATGGAGAAAATCGAGAATTTGAAGTACGGATCGTTGATCACTCCGTTAAAATATAGTTATAGTTAATAATTGTGCATATTTTTACTTCTTGCCTTTGTTCAATAATACAATGCAGATCTCTAGATGTTTAGATAAGACGCAGAGGTGAGCTACGACTCAGCTTTTTTATTTTCTCAATCATTTTCGAAGACCAGAGATAGCTTGATGATCTTTGCAAATGTCGAAAACGTGGAATAATTCACGAAGTCATCTATGATGAAACACTGCCATCAGGCCCGGGACCTACAAATAAAGTAAAGCCACTACGGAACACCTCGGGCAGGCGTACAGCTATGAAAAGATAAGTACGTGTAGCCGGGCAGGTGAGTAATTCCCACTACCTTTTAAGGTAGTTGGGTTATAGGGACGTCTGATTTCCCTATAAGGCGATTTACAGGTTCGTGAACGGGATCTTAACCTGATTGGTTGGAGCCTGTGACAATCCTGTGACCGCTGTCGAATTCAGTCGTCTCAGATCCTCTCGCTGTTTTTTGTATTCGGATAGTGTGAGGGTTAACATCTGTCGCTCTTCGCCACGTACTGAACCACTGTTACCACCACATTATCATATCTCCACTGTGTCTACGCCCATCTCCTTCTCCCCAGCGTCATGAGTACGTGATATCGGACTAATCTTGCTATAAATGGACTTATATATGCTCGTACGACGTAGTTGCTCTAACTCGAGAAAGGCGCAGTTCCTCTTGTTGAAGAGTACATCTTCAGTACGAACGCGATTGTTGTTGTGCTTTGCTTTATTGAAGGCTCGAAGGACTCATCCATACGGTCATTCATACTGAATATGGATTCGAGTTCGGTATGCCTGGGATGGTTGAAGGTAACCTAGTTCTATTACTTGCGAAACCAACTCTGCTGTGCGTCCTAAAACCGAACACAAGCTCCGTTACTGCCGCACCATCATCATCAGTAATTCCAACAACAAGTAGTTCAAACATATCTGGGGCCTCAACCCCAAGTACTTCCAACACGATGAACACAGCGAGCTTTGGCGACTCAACACTGGTAGTAGCTACACTATATTACACTCCTTCGATGGGTGTCTCTACCAATTTCTCGACGTCCACCACATTGATGGCACTGCCCTCTCAAGGTTCTACTGCCTCTAAACCAGTAAGGAGCAAAGTTGGGGCTGTAGTTGCGGAGATTGTCAGAATAGCGGTTATAAGCGTAGGAAGATGGTTTATTCGAACTCATAAGTCTGGGTTCGTGACAATATGAAAGCGAAATGCTCAGCCTTTCAATTGGGAAGCATCAGCAAGGAATGATACAGTACCGCGACCATTCAATTCGCAAACCTTACGGAATGGCATTACGCTGGCAAGTTTTTTCTCTTTCGTTTTCTATCGGATGTTGGCCCTATGCATTTCCTTTGCTTTAATAGTATCGAATGAACGTCTCAGTTGCTTTGCTCTATTTCGAGTCGGTTGCGATATGGTGTATTACTTGCGGGTGTTTTACAATGTAGTTGCACTTGCATATGCTGACATATGGGTTACTACCTTATTGACTTGCTGGGTACAGTGGGGCTGATTGCGCTCTGGAGTCTAATGTCTTCATCCATTCAGATCATCTGAGACCGCAATACTGAGTGAGTCTGATCTGCTTTTTCAGTTACCTCTATCGTTTTCGTGGATTTGTTCTTTCGTGGTTCTCTCCCCCTGTGCAGGATGCACTGACAGACCCACCAGGTCCTGCAAAACCAATTGCTCCGAACCCGCCTCAGGCAACCAAATTGTTACAACCTCCAATTCCGCCGTTGCCACAGGAGTTGTTGAGC
This sequence comes from Cyathus striatus, assembly GCA_025738555.1. NCBI lineage: Eukaryota > Fungi > Basidiomycota > Agaricomycetes > Agaricales > Nidulariaceae > Cyathus > Cyathus striatus. The sequence continues at coordinate 1,078,611 of JAOVFP010000022.1, forward strand.
CAGAATCTGCTGCGAAAAAGAGTCGGAACGGCCGCAGCACCAACGACACCCCCCCAAAAAATAAAAAATAAAAGAGATTTCCCTAGTATTCATACTTTCTTCCTATGCCAGTATGTACGCACCTTATTTGCTACATTCATCCTATGTACATTCTTTGTAAATTGTAATATATACATCTTTTTCTCACTTCGATTATCGATACCCCACACTCAGCCATTGTATCAATCTACAGTAAGTCCTCCCAAGGTAGTGGGCAGTGCCGCTTGCCGGCCCTATTTCTTTATATGACGTGATACCACTAGTAAGTATGATTCAGAATCAAGTAGATCCATTTTTTCTGTTCATTGGTTGACCCACAGCCTTCCTGTGGTGAGGTCTGGCTACGACGCATGTACTCGTCACGTTGGAAGAACTGCCTGGAAATTTCATGTGCTCTCGGTGATTCAAGTTGTAGTTTCATGTAAAATGACATCAATTATTGTTGGGAAACAATTACCGTAAATCGAAAGTGTTGTTTACGCTCTCATGTCACGGTTTATCCCTTTGATGACTCGTCAGTAACTTAACTGTTCGCCTAATTTTTAGTGAACTACAATGTAACTTCCTGGTTATTTCTATTTGATTAGTACCGGTAACCGTATTGGTGTCCAGAGTAATGTTCATATTTACTAGCTGAGAGCTCTCATACACTATTAAGTATTCAGTGCTTACGAGGAATCAGAGCTGTTTATCTTAAGAAAGCTTGCAGCGGGCTCATGTGATACTTCGGCTTGACGTGTAGGTAGATCATTCGTATATGAGTGCATCACTGTCATACTCGACAGTAAACTCACACAACTGCAAGATTCACTTCAAACCTCCGATGAAACATCAATGCATCCATATGCATTGTTTGAGAATGATAACTTCATCAGAGCATCAGAGCATACTGCAAAATGCCTTCAAATATGTTTTTATACCATGTTACGATCAGCCTGTTCCTTCCCCCACCATTATTAACACCGTAATCCTCTGGTTAGATATCTATAATGAGTCTGTCTGTAGAGACAGGTGTTTTATTAAACCGGATTTTGGTCTCTAGATATCTCACCGGAGGATTTGTCGCTGTACTTCTTTGGGATCATTTAACAACCTTGGACAAAGAGGTGAAATTGATTTGGAATAGCCGTGGAAAGTTACAGTGGTTGCTTAGGAGCGCCTTTGTCTTCACTCGGTATGGCAGTGAGGCATACTTACTATTCGTTGCATACGGTATATCCTTTTACTCTATAATCTTATTTAAAACTGATCGATTTCGATCTCTAGCATCTAGTGGAATTAGAACACCCTCTGTTGAGGTAGGTGCCACTTTGATATAGGAACTCGTCTCACTAAGTTTATGTACAGCTGTAAGCTTTCGACGTCTCTTGGAAGATTCAATGATCACCGAAACTCATCATTGCACCCCTGTATACAGTTGTAGGAACTACCTAATATCCATGGCCTTTTTTGCAACAATAACGGTTCAGATTTCACAGTGTACGTCCAAGTCCTTCCACATGGATACATATATGTTACTTTGTTCTAGTTGTGTTTCTGCTTCGTGTATATGCCTTGACAGACAAGAAACGAACTACCCTGTACTGGTTATCTGGAGGATTTGTCGTATCGATTTCGCTTTCTCAAGCATTTGCGATACTCACGTCGTTAGACTTGAAGAAGAGTGGGATTTATTTTGTTGTCGTCCTTATGTTTCCATCTCATACCAATGGTCTCAGCGCCTATATTTGTGTTTCCAAGAGTTAATGAGTGCATATTCTTGAGCAATTCGCGGTATCTCGTTGGCATTATAGCACCAATGGTAAGCAGTTACCAAGTTGTCGTGAATATCCATTTAACAGATGGTATGACTTTCAGTGTGCCTTTGACATCTTCATTATTTACCTAACAATTTATGATGGCATTTCCCGGCCATATCGAAAAAACGCAGAAATAATTGTTGGTTTATATAGAGGCGGCGCCAAATTCTTTCTGGTAAGCCCGTACCCGTTGATCAAATAGGTAATCTCACTTTAGAACTAGGGAAATACTGGTATGTCGCTAGTAGTGCAATGTTCTGCTTGACCTTCCAGCTGATATGATTACACATGAAGTCATTCATATCATAAATTTACTAACGGCCATATACAGTCCAGTACGTATTCGCGCAGTCCCAAATATTTCTTGGAGGATAATAACTTATTGTGGCAGACTAATATATTCTTTATTCTTATATTGTATGTCACAGCGCATTTTCGTGGTAATGAATCGAGCTCATTCAAGTCTCCGAAGTGCATCCTGGGCTTTGTGCGCAATTATGCTTTCCCGCCTACATTTCACGATGGAGAAATTCGTCAATTATCAATACTACCGTAATAGCTTCCTCCATTAATCTTCTATTGATATCCTTATACACCGCAAGTTCAAGAACGATGTTAAGGAATCGTTATGCAACACCATTCTTTTTCGAAGTAGAACAGACTTTGACTTCGATTTTTATCTTCCCGAGTAATCTGTAGACGAATCTATGTGCTGAATACTAGGGGATAACAAAAATAACCTCATGAAAGAATGATATCATGATGTTACGAACGAAATCCTATAGCGACACGAACACCACACGAGACAGTGGATGGCAGGAGAGCTGATAATCTCAGTTGATCCTGTTATTTTATGTAATCCAAAGCGGCCGAATACAACCAATAATAGTAGCGTGGTAGGGTGGGGTGTGTAAAAAGACGTGATGCTACGATAGAAGAGTGGACGAGTAGAGATACGTTGTAGTCCATCACACAGAAGAAAGAATTTACATAACCTATCAGTAATGTGCCCATTCGTAACAACGAATACATATTGGCACTTACTTCCCCACCACCTCGTCCGTACTGAGAACAACAATCCCCACTCCCTTCTCCGCTCAAACAAAGTTACACATTCCATTTCACTGTACAAACACTGAGCAATACATGATACAAAGTCAAGCTATCGATACAAACACATCCGTGTAGTAATAAACAAGACTTATGAAGAACACAGTCCGAATTAAAAGAAAATCTATTAGCTTATCGTGCAACCCAAATTGATCGGGACCTATGGATGCATCAATGATCAATTTAAATCGCAAGAATGGAAATGGAAGTAAAAGTTATCTTCAAGCTACCACCACCAACCACTTTGCGGCGTACATTTGGCGGGGCCTTTGCTTGAGTAAAGATAGGACATTCAAATGGTAGAGCAGCTTCACTAGCGCTGGTATCTTCGCTCGCAGTGGTATCGCAAATCGGTACTTGGCTTGTACCGCCGAGGATTCTCCTCCGTTGGCGACAACCGAGGGTTCAAGCGAGTGAATGGGATCAGAAATGGTGGTGCTGGTTGGCATAGCGGCATTACTAAAACTGGTATCATTACTTGTGGTATCGCATATCGGCACATAGTCTTCTTCCGCCGAGGATTCATCTGTGATGGTTATGACTGGGAGTTCAAGCAAGTGGTTAGGACTAGCAATTGTGGTGGTGGTTGGTATAGCAGCTTTACTAGAGTTAGTATCGCTGCTCGCGGTATCGCATGTCGATACATAATCCTCTTCCGCCGAGGATTCGTTTGTGATGGTTACAGCTGGGACATCTAGCGAATGGTTAGAGCTAGCAGTGGTGGTGGTGGTATTTGTATAAACATGTTCAGCTTCGTTAGAGCCAGTACATTCGCAGGTGGGATTCGTGCAAGTCGATTTGTGCTCCTCTACCTCTAAGGATTCTTCTACACGTGCTGGGATGGAGAGTTCAAGTAGCGTGTCGGGTAATTTAATAGGACTAGTAGGGACTGTGGCAATGAGTGTATAGTTGTTATCTTCTGGAATATCAAAGAGAACCGCGGAAGATGGAGACGGTATCAGCTGCTAAGCAAAACCAACATAAGTCGTCATCTCATTGAAGAAATATACAACAATTACTCACTTTCGTCCGCATCTTCCTCCTCCTCTTCATAACCCGCTCTTTTCCATCTCCTCCTCTCTGTCCGTCTGATATTCCCTCTCATTCCAATTCCCTTCCTCCCTCTCCCTCTTCTTCCAATAATACTCCCTCACCTGCGCCCTATTCATCTCCAGATTCTTCTCCCTCCATTTCCTACAAGCCTCTTTATTTACCTCCGGATTCTTCTCCTTCCATCTCCTACAAGCCTCTCTATTTACCTCCCGCTTCTTCCTCCTCTCTTGTTTCTCCTCACTAAAGCGCAGGTACATATCTCCGATCCCCTTTCCTACCTTTATAAGCGGACACCCGTACTTTCCTGCATCATATACCTGTTTCTCTTTTTCTAAATAAGTGATGAATTCATTGGACGGTCGAAACGATGCATGGCGCTGATAAGTGTCGTACGATACCTCTTTGCCGCCTTTGCAGTGGTGCCAGTATGTGCAATAACGAGAGTATCGCATAATGTGAGGTATCGCGTTAGGGTAATAGTAATATAGGATGAAGAAAGGGGAGAGGAGGGAGAGGAACTTGGAGAGGAGGAGAGAGGTGGTACCTACACTGGTGTGTGCGTTGACTACAGGGGGCGTGAGAATTATTTCCGGACCGCATCCTAATACGGAAACGCCGACGAGTTTAATAATGGCGCTAATTACTCGTTCACCATATGTTCCTTTTACAGACTTTCATTTTGATTGTTATGTTATTGACAAGAATCACCTCCGAGTCATGAAAGCATGTTATCATGATGTTACAAATAAAATCATATAGCGACCAACACAGTAGATAGATGGTAGAAGAGCTGATAATCACGGTTGGCCTTGTTACACCACAAGAGTTGAAGTGAACACTTCCGTGTATGGCAGTGAAGTATCAACTTCTGTTGTCAATAATCATATCACAGAGAGGAGGTTCCACAATAAAATACGCCTGTCACAGAAGTATTGCTCTGTGCTCGCCGAATCATTCTTACCCATCTAAGTCGTTACATTGGAAAACTCAGCCAAATTTCTCGGCTTCCTCTCTGGTATGATTGATGTTTTGAACCGCTTGGTTGCCTCTAGGTATTTCACCGGTGGATTTCTCGCGGCACTTCTTTGGGATCATTTGACAACCTTGGACCGAGAAGTGCATTTGATATGGAATAGTAGTGGAAGATTAAGGTGGATGCTTAGAAGTGCTTTTGTTCTTACTCGGTATGGGAGCGAGGCAAGTCTCCTGTTCGTTGCATATGGTTCGTCCTAAAATCCATTGCAATATTCCATGGCCCACTCAAACACGTTAAATCGGTTCTCATGTATTATTAGTCAGCAGTGGAATCCGAGCACCCACTTCAGATGTGCGTATTCTGTTTAGTAGTGCCACATGAAGTATGATGTGTACTTACAACCAATTCAACAGCTGTAAGTCTTCATGGATGACGACCGGTTTACTACTACTAATGGTACATATGTGTGTAGTTGCCGGAGCTACTTAATTAATCTTACCATTTGTGGGACAATAGCGATTGAGATTTCACAATGTATGTTTACATTAATTATACTTACATCATATATTGACACTGATATACTATTACTTGATAAAGTTGTCTTTCTGCTTCGAGTATATGTATTAACTGAAAAACGACGGGTCTCCTTGTACTGGCTAACTGCTGCGATCACTTTCCGAAACATTCGCAATCCTTACTGTGTTAGATTTCGAGAAGGGTGTGGTTTATTTTCCTCTGAGACCTTCATATTCCATGATCTCATCTCTATTATTATGGCAGGGATTGTTCCTGTTGCAGTGTTACCAGTAGCTAACTTCTGCATAGCCCAAAAATCACGCTATTCCGTCGGTGTGTTAGCTCCAATGGTAAGTGCTTGTCATTATGTAACAGAGACATCACCACTTAGACTTTTTCTTAGTCTAACTTAGTGTGCCTTCGACGTCTTTATCATTATATTAACAATCTATGATGGTTTTTCTCGACCACGTCAACGAGATTCAGAAGTGATAGCTGGTTTATACAGGGATGGTTCTAAGTTTTTCTTGGTTTGTTTTCTATTTTATTGTCAAGCAATATTCGTTCTTAGTTTCGTAAACTAGGGAAATACTGGTATGTATCTACAATGCACTGTCAGATATTTTATGGTCGAGATCAAATTTTGCCTAGTCATTCATTTCGTAAATCTTGTGACGGCAATATATGGTCCTGTAAGTACCGTTCGGTGGCAGTGGGTCAATGAGACTGAACATGGCTCCTAGGTTGATTTTATTCTTCTTATATTGTAAGTCGCTGTTACTCGTTGTTGCAGCAGCAAACGCGGCTAACTTGGCATTAAATAGTGCTTTGTGGGTCCTAGGATCGGCAACGCTCTCTCGTCTTCACTTTAAAATGGAGGAATTCATCGATCAGCAGTACAGTCTTTGCTTCATTCATTGATAACACTTATTTGTATCTACTTTAGCTGTAAAAATTTGAGACATTTGTATTGCTCGTTGTATATGGTGTCCAGTTTTCAAGCTTCATACATCACGCATCATGACGAAGCTGTAATACTGATTTCCCCCGTACCGATGGAAATGGATCAGTGGCATAAACTGAAGTACTTTGCAAGCTTCTATTTTAAACCTGTTTAGCAATGGGCTACTCAAGTGGCTCGATTTAATTCTTGTCTAGCAGGTTTCATCCAGTTTGTAGCTACAAGTCATGTGCTTATCAGGCGGAAGTTCAAGTAGATTCTACCTTTTCGCAGCGCTTTAAAGCGGTGTACCGAAACTGGTCACTCAAGAAACTGATTGACTTTATATTTACCCTTGTAAGTTATATTGTATCAATATCAGTTGCCAAGTTAATACTGCCATCTTGTACTAGCAGTTCAAGGCCTCTTTACCTCTGAGCGCACATCATGAGTATTTGGTTGCTGCTTCGATATCCTTTTCTCCTTTGGACCTGCATTATTTGTATCATATGAATGCCGTCACGTGCTGGGATGGAGAGTTCAAGTAGCGTGTTGGGTAATTTAATAGGACTAGTAAAGACTGTGGCAGTGGATGTATAAGTGTGATCTTCCGGAATATCAAAGAGCACCGCAGAAGATGGAGACGGTATCAGCTGACGAGCAAAACCAACATAAGTCGTCACCTCATTGAAGAATTATACAACAATTGCTCACTTTCATCCACATTTTCTTCCTCCTCTTCATAATCCGCTCTTTTTCCATCTCCTCCTCTCCGTCTGTCTGATATTCCCTCTCATTCTAATTCCCTCTCATTATGATTCCCTCCCTCCCTCTCCCTCTCCTTCTTCCAACAATACTTCCTCACCCGCGCCCTATTTCTCTCCATATTATTCTCCCTTCATCTTCTACAAGCCTCCCTATTTACCTCCCGCTTCCTCTTCCTCCTCTCTTGTTGTACATCTCTCCGATCCCCTTTGCTACCTTCATAAGCGGACACCCGTACCTTCCTGCATCATATACTTGTTTTCCCTTTCCTAAATAAGCGATGAATTCGTTGGAGGGTCGAAACGATGCATGACACCGATAAGTGTCGTACGAGACTTCTTTGCCCCCTTTGCAGTGGTGCCAGCATGTGTAATATTGAGAGTGTCGCATAATGTGAGGCATTGCATTTTTTTTTTTTAGTAATATAGGATGAAAAAAGCAGGCAAGAGGAAGAGAGAGAGGAGGGAGAGGAGCTGTAACTTAGTGTCGGACGTTGGCTGCAGGGAGCGTGAGAATTATTTCCGGACCGCATCGCAATACGAATTCGGAGACGCCGACGACTTGTCGACGGCGTTCACGATGTCGAGACTTGAAGCTTTGAAGCTTTGAGCCTGGTACATCACTAGAGACCTTTATATTCCGTATTGAACCTCATTTCTGTAATAATGGCAGGGCCTGTACCTGTCAGTCTTTCCAGTAGTTAAGTTATGCATAGCCCGAATATCGCGTTATTCCGGTCGGTGTATTAGCATGATGCTTGGCTATTTCGCGCTAATACTTTACGTTGAGCATTGATCCCAAATTGATCCGCTGGACAACATTCATGAAGAAACTTCAAAAAATGGTGCAATTATAATTTATTTGTTCAATAGGATGTAGCAAACTGTAGGATAGAGCAACTGTAGCCTAGCATCTGCTAACTTTCCAATAACTCCACTTTCGTGGAAAGGGCGGCACTACATATCCAAAGTCACAACACTCCACTTAAATTCTACAGCCTATTACGAAGTCATGTTCGGGTGAGTAAGCATACACTTATAACCTGAGCGCGTCAAGTTCATCATTTGCAGCCGGTTTGACGCTGCAACCAAAGGTTATGTGAACCAGATGTGAACATTACGTCAGATAGTTGAAAATAAAGCTGATAATCAAAAGCAAGACCACAATTTGGTACAAATTTGGTATGTAGAAATGATACCAAGTACTACAATCAATCAGTATATTGCAGACAGACAGCAGTCAGTATTTATCAATGATAGTATCACAAAGATAAGGTTTACTACAACCATTAGCTTATAAGCTACTTATGCCATGGATATCTTGTTCTGTTCTCATGAAGAAAAATTCCCGCTAACTTACATTGACTCTTGAAGAATAAACGCCGCCAAACACCTCCTCAGCTTCTACTATTATGAGTCAGCTCGCTGACCTGAGTGATGTTTTAAATCGCCTGATCGCCTCCAGGTATCTCACTGGTGGATTTCTCGCAGCACTTCTTTGGGACCATCTGACAACCTTGGATCGAGAAGTGTATTTTATTTGGAATGGTAGTGGAAGACTGAAATGGATGCTCAGAACTGCCTTTGCTCTTACGAGGTATGGGAGTAAGGTATATCTGCTGTTCTTTGCATACGGTACGTCCCAAATTTTATAATAACGTCAAAAGCTTATTTAAATATGATGTACTAGCCACCAGTGGAATTCAAACACCCTCTACAGATGTACGCAGTTTTTTTAACAATTAAATGGGAATTATATTTACAATTAATTTGACAGCTGTAGGCCAGCATAGACGTTCATCAGCGCCCGATGTACTAATAATAGTACACCTGTACATAGTTGCAGGAGCTATCTAACGGCTTTAGCCCTTTGTGCTACGATAGCGGTTGAAATTTCACAATGTACGTTTGCATTATGCCTGCATCCATCCTAATACTGATATAATGCTTGATGAAGTTGTTTTTCTGCTTCGATTATATTTGTTGACTGGCAAGCGACGAGCCACCTTGTACTGGCTAACTGCGGCCTTCTTAATAGAAGTAACACTTTCTCAAACCTTTGCAATCCTTACAGCGTTGGATTTAGAGAAAGGTATGTTTTATTTTATTGTCATACTCATACTTCTTAATCTCATATTAATTATATTAGCCTTTATTTTCGTGTTGCCAGAAGTCAATGTGTGCATAATTCTAAATGTCCCACGATACGTCGTCGGCATAATAGCTCCAATGGTAAGCAGTTGCCAATACTACGTAACTACTGGAATCACAAATATTTGGCAACTAATAGTTTGCCTTCGACGTCTTCATCATTATATTAACAATATATGATGGCCTTGCTCGACCTCATCAACGGAATTCAGAAGTATTAGCTGGTTTATATAAGGATGGCGCAAAGTTTTTCTTGGTTTGTTTGTTTATGCTATCTGTTAGATATTCGTTCAATCTCACTTTCATAAACCAGGGAAATACTGGTATGTATCTACAGTGCACTAGATATTTCACGGTCGAGATCAACTTCTGCCTAGCCATTCATTTTATAAATTTTGTAACAGCAATATACGGTCCTGTAAGTATCGTGTAGTGACAGTCGGTTATAAAGACTGAACATTACTGCTAGGCTGATAATTTTATTCTTCTTATATTGTAAGTCACTGTTACGCGTTTTTACAGCAGCAAATGCAGTTAGCTTGACATTCAAAAGTGCTCTCTGGTCCGTAGGCTCAGCGATGCACTCTCGTCTTCACTTTAAAATGGAGGAACATATCGATCAACAGTATAGCCTTAGCTTCATCCATTGATAACACTCATTTATATACCACTTTTGCTACGTCTCTAATATTTAAGATTGATCTTGACTTGAAGTCAAGAGACAACATTTTTATTTATTTCAAGCTTCTGTTCTTGCTTGCCCCTGGAAGATCTACCTTCAGCCGGTACCCATATAAGCAGTTCAATTGTTCATTGCATATGGTGAATCCAGCTTCCAAGCTTCATGCATCATGCATCATGTCTCAAATGCATTAGTAATCATTCTACGTATGAGTACATGACTTTTCTAATATTTCTCCGCGTACGACTTAGGTATTTCGTTTTGCTCGTAATTTACAACACGCTCGATCGAGTTTACATTGGGACAGGACAAAGAATATTCAATAACAATATGAGAACTTCGCTTGAGAATAAAGTTGATTGTCTGGCACTGCACAGCCTCAATTTTAGTGGAACATTTGACGGCGACATTTGGATGATCAACTACACATCTATTTTATAACACTAGTGAGGCCACAACGCCGGTATAAACCGAAGCGCTTTTAAAGCCTCTATTTTAAACCTGTTTATTAATGGGCTACTCAAGTGGTTAATTCGTTTAAGGCGGCCAAAGTTCGAGTAGATTCTACCTTCTCGCGGCGCTTTAAGGCGGTGTACCGAATCTGGTCTCCAGAAACTGATTGGCTTTATCTTTACCCTTATAAGTTATATTATATCAATATCAGTTGCCAAGTTAATACTGCCATCTAGTAGTGGTAGTTCAAGACCTCTCTACCTCCGAGCGCACATCCTGAGTATTTTCGTTGCTGATGTGATATCGTTCTCACCTATGAACCTGCATTATTTATGTCATATGAATGTCGTATACCTGGATACCGAAGGAAAGAAGTTGTTGCGGCATTGGCGGGTATCGAAGAGTCCTCAGGGTTCCACATCACTTTTCGTGGGCCAGTCGGAGACAGTCTTAGATAATATTCCCATCACTAGCTGTGAGAGTTATTAAGCTACTTATTAAAAGTTTGAGGAGATTAAGGGCCCTCCAATTTTCTCCTCCACGGACAGACCGGACGTATGGAAAATAATGCGATTACGCTGCATGATTTCACCCTCCGAGTTGCGTCGGGGTACCTAACTGGCGCCAGTCTTACATTGATTCTTTGGGACCATCTTTTGACTCTTGACCGCGAGATACGACTTATCTGGAGAAACACAGGAAAATCAAGACATTTGCTAAAGGGGGCCTTTGCATTCAACCGATATGGTGTTGAAGCTATCCTCCTGTTTTCTGCGTTTTGTGAGTTTAAAAACCGTAATGGTCAATCGATAACCTCATGCGTGTTAAAGGTTCTGGCGGGATCCAAGCAGTTTCCGAAGAGGTCAGTTTATCTGTTAAATCATTGATAACAATTTTATTAAATGTTCAATAGCTGTATGAGACTTGCTTGATAGTATTAATGCTTCCACTGAAATCCTGATAGTTGTAGGGGCTTCATCATCTTCCTCATATTTTGCGGGGCAATAACATGTGCGATTTCGCAATGTACGCCGTCCATTTATTCTTCCTTTCCAAACATAGCTGACATTTATTTTGAAGTCGTCTTTCTACTCCGTGTCTACACGATCACAGAACAACAAAAGAGCATCCTAATAGTACTGGTTACAGGATTTGTTCTAATGTTCTTTGGATCCCAAGCATTTGCTATACTCACAGCAATCAAACTAAGGCACGGTGAGCGATAAAACAAACATACCTGTTCTCTCAATCTGATGAACCACCAAGCTCATTTTAGCATAGCTACGGGCTCCAACGGAGGCGTAAGCGTTTGCATAGGCGAAGAAAAGCCGCTGGCGGCAGCAGGGCTTTTTGCATTTTCAGTTCGTCACACCTCATGTCAACCATCACCGCTTCAAGCTCACCACCAAACAGCTCTCTTTTCAACTTTTCCTATTACTACTTACAATTTACAACGCCATGCATCGTCCGAGACGAAGCAACGGCGAGCTGATAAAACGCCTAGAAGAAGACGGCGCAAAATACTTCTTCGTACGTCATCCCCATTTTCACTTCCCAAAATGATATGAACTTGACTGACATCCCATCGACAGGCGTTGATAGCGATACAGACTATCTATCTTATCATGTCAGTCTCCGGAAACGTGAGATGTCCTTGTTCATCATGCATCATTTACTAATCTCCACTCCAACCACAGTCCGCCAACGTTCTTTTATTCCTCTTGTAAGCATTTCACTCCCACTCAGAAATGTGGAACAACACTAATTTCCCGACCTGTCTTAATTATAGCATCTTCTGGTCACTAGGCTCCATAATCATATCTCGACTTCATTTCCGCATGGAAGAACTGTCAATCGAGAATAGCAAGGAAATGTTGCTTCTGATTGATACACCCGCCCGGGTGTCCCGGAGACGCTCCGTCTATAAATTCTACATGTAGTGTCTCGTACAATGGAGATGAGTTCGTCGCGATCATGATGCACGAAGCACGGATGGAATGTCAGAGTATCTATCAGAAAAAATGACACCGGACTGTAGGTAGGCACAAGATGCATGTAGTAATAGTACATTTGACGGACGTCTGGAATTGGGTTTCCACGGACAACAGTATGTAATATAAGGCTATGTAAACTACGTAGGCAAATTTGTATCTGTAGTATCCGTCCTGTAGTAGACTGTAGTTACAGCATGTAGATTACTGTATCAATACGACCAACTGTTCGGTCACGCATCACAATACAACTAACTATCAATGTCATGATAAGATACGATCTATATCCCTTGATAATCTTACACCGAGCGTGCGACATCTCCCACAACAAAGACCGGGACTGGACTTTTCGCACAGGATGCATGTAATAGACGTCTGGAATTGGGTTTTTATGGACAACAGCATACATGTAGACTACATACGAAATAATGTATCTGTAGGCATACCATCCTGCAGTTCTAATATAACCTTACTTCTGATTAACGGGTGTAGCACCATAACGACAACTCAACAAACTATGATGATAAGACACACCCTCATCATCAAAGTTACAACTTTACAGACTCACCGACCTAAATCCCATGATAATCTTACACAGAAAACGGCGTGCGACATATCCCACTGCCAGCCAGCCCAACAAAGCCCGCATCTTACCCCACGTCTCAGCGAGCACCCCACAAATTATACATACATCCATCAAACTTCCAATTTCTCAAGCCAATTCCCATCATCACACCCAAAAACAACCATCTGACCACCTCCAAATCAAAATCACCACACGGCAAACTCAAAACTCAGTACTCAAACATCACATCCAAACGCTTTAACAATAAAAATATCATACGACATACAAAAATCGCATACACATCGCAATACGCATAAAAGCATGTCCCATGACACAAAATACATTATCAAGAAGTACTGTGTTCTACACACACCTCATGAACGGAAAATACAATAACTAAAAACAGCGAGCAATCAAATATAGGAAGGGAGGCTGCGAGTGTGTTGATTTGAGGGGGTAGGTAGGTAGGTAGAGTAGGTAAGGTGGGCGCGGGTGGGGGGATAGCAAGACGAGTATGGAGATATCGAGGTAGAAAGGAGACGAGAGCGATAACGTTGAAATATACACACGAAAAGTGACAAGGTGGGAAGAGGGGGTAGGTAGATGGGAGTAAAAGGGGGAAGGAAGAGGGGACGAGGGAAAGAGAAAGGGGTAGGGGTCGAGTTAAAGTTATATACTATAGACGGAGATAGGGATAGGTAAGATAGATAACAACAATTCCGAAAAAAAATAATAGAAAGTCAAAAAAAAAAAGAAAAGTAAAAAAGTAATGAAGTAAAAGAAAAGTAAATACAAGAAGACGAGCCTTTTGCAGCACGCCCTCTATGCTTTCCATTACGGAAAAAATAGAAAGAAAGAGAAGAGAAATAAACTAAGCAGAGAGCTGGGAATACGAATATTATCCGGGTTTGAGGAAAAGAGCCCCCAAACCACATGCCGTGAGGCGAATAGGATAGAATAGGGATATACGCGATTGTGACATCGCAAAAAAAAATAAAGACGACGGACTTGAGCAGCATCAAACAATGTACAACGAAATCAGAAGCGGCAGAGGGAGGGGGAGTGTCCAATATCGAAACCAAGAGCAACCGCGGGACCAGGAAGACTGAGCGAGGAGAAAATATTCTTGAGGTGGGTGAAGAGGGGTATGTGATGAAGGATCTAATCCCTCGAAGCAGAAGCATCCTGAACAACAGTCCAAACAGGGTTGCGTTCTCTCTCACTAGCAGCAGCAGCCGCACCTCTAGCAAGCGGAACAGAAGTAGCACCAGCAACCGCCGGCGCCGACGAGGCCTGCTGCAAATGCTGGGGCGAACCACCTCCATGCTGAGGCGACCCACCACTCTGAGATCCAGCACCAGACCCACCCTGACTAGACGCAGCAGCAGCAGCAGCACCCCGCATATCATCAATCCCCCTCTTCACACCCGCCATCAACCTCTCCGTCCTCTCCGTCAGATCCTCAAACTTCTTCTTCTGCGAGTGCAACTCCATATAATGCCGCTCGAGCTCCCCAATAGTAGGAACACCACCAGCACTAAGCGCAGCGAGCCCGAGACCCATAAGACCCGAAAGCTCCGCAGGCCCACCAGGGAAATAATGTCCAGGTGCAGGAACGAGGTAACCAGCAGGCCCAGCGAGCCCCGCGGGACCTAAAGGCGAATGTGTCCGACTAGGCGCATTCGATCCAGAGCGCATATACGAACTCTGATGCGCCGCAGCTCCACTAGCTAAAAACGCAGCGGCGGCAGCACCATTACCCAGCGCCGCAAGAGGCGGCAAGTCAAATCCACCATGGGGTGAATTTCCCTGTGGGAACCCAGAAGCAGGATATCCATCTCTCGAAGGGGCCCGATGGTTCGGGCTCGCAGAACGCCCACTTCCTTCACCAGGCCACCTCTTCCTATGACTTAATCCCTCAGAATCATCCTCCGCGTCCATATTCACATCTTCATCCTTCTCAGCGGCGACCTTCTTGGCGGTACTCCGCCTAGCGCGTTTCTTCTTGGGCTGCTCGCCCTCGCCATCGCTCTCGTCGCCAGTTTGCGCACCGGCAGAAACAGCACCGAGACGACCAACAGCAACAAGTGCTTCAGCCGCAGCTTGGTCAGTCATGCGTCCAGGACTAGTGTTGGCGCCTGCAGCGGCAGGAACGCGTTTACGACGCTTGATGACAGTCTTCTTCATCGAGTTGGGACGGTGCGTGCCGTGTAATTTGAAGTACAGTCCTGAAGGGACAGATAAAGTCAGCTCAAGTCCAACTTCAGGAAAAAGACAAAATCAAGCAAGGAAACCATATAGAATCCACGGAGGGAACAAAACTCCATTCCCGTATTCTTCCTTCCACCTCCAACAGCCGAAAAAAAAGGCAGGTAGAACATTCCCATATCTGATAAGATAACCCCACACGTCCCGATCCCATCACAAAAAGTGATCATGACACGTCACATCGGAAACAGAATAGACGAAGATAAAAGAACAACGACGAAACCACGAGGCTCCAGATCGCCGGGTTCAATAAATCAAGGGAAGTGGAGAGGGAAATCATAATCCGAAGCGACAAGCGAAGGGAAACAGTGCTCAACACCGTGTAACTCCCAATACGCCAGCACGAAAATGAAAGTAAACCAAACGAAAAATGAAAGACAAAAATCACAAGCACCGAAAAATGAATCAAAAAAACTCACCACAAGCATTACATATATTATTCCCCACATCATCCCTCCTCCAAAGCGGCGTCGTACTAGTCCCACAGTTGGCACAACTAAGTGCACCAACAGCAGCGCGAACCTTCCTCCCAGCAGAAGCAGTCTGAGCAGCAACACTGCCACTCACATCGCTCTCCGGGCTAGCGCGTTCTCGCTCGCGCTCCCTCTCCCTCTCCTGTACTTTCGGCGGACTCCCCGCCGACACAGCACCGGAAGAAGCAGTAGTGGAGGCAGCGGCAGCAGCGACATTATTATTAAACGTCGGACAGCCACTGCAAGCGGACGTTCCACCTGTCCCATCGCATCGTCCATCACCAGGACATGTCCCGCCTCCCACATGCTTCTTCCCTTCCGAAGAAGCAGGGAGAGGTGCAGAAGCAGTTTTTTCAGAAGACGAAGGGGGGAGGAATGCTTCATCGTCGGGCTAGTAGGGGACTTTCCTTGCCCGTTAGTTTGAGGAGGGGGGGGAGCAGAAGCTTGAGTGGTGGGAGGGGGAGTACGACCAAGAGATGAGGGCCGTGGCATGTGTCTTGATTTTTGATAAAGCCCTGAAAGGTAGGTGTGTGTGGTTAGCGTTGGTGCTGGCATGGAGATGAAACAGCGAGGGGCAAAGCTGGGAAAGAATGTTCCAGAGACGGAAGGAAAGAGGGGAACAGGGGGGGTGGGATAAAGAAAGGATGGAAGGATGGAGATGAAGAAAGTGAGGAAAGGGACAAGAACAAAGGTCAAGATGATGCGGTATGTTGTACTTCCCTCGCGAAATGATATCAGCGAGGAGACACCACCCTCCGATCGGGATAAGCGGAAAGTAAAGAGCGCAGAATGAAAAAAAGAAACAAGAGATGATAGATGAGTGAGAGCAAGCACTCAGTCATCTATCCCTCCAAGATGAAAATGCTGTGCGCTCCCCCTAACACGGACCGACAGCAGCACGGGTACTCGCAGCGACTCGAGACGACTGGCACTTGAACAGGAAAAGCAAGTACCATTGTAGCACAACTTTTCCCATGACAATCCATCCAAAGCCTCATGCAGAAGAAGAGCCTCGCGATACGCAGTGGGATCAGGGGGAGGGGACACGAAGGAAGGTAGAAAGGTGATCAGCACGGTGATGATCCCAGCTAGCTTGATTCGATGATCCCACCCAAGACAGCCTCATGCATGCATATACACATACGCAATCCAATCAATCCGAATCCGAATCCCGAAGGAATGGCATGGCATAGCACGCACATTCCATCCCGACTCCGTGCCGAACGTGCACGGAAATCATGCCGTGCATCATTCCACGTTTCATGGTACCCTCGCACCAGGGTAATACGCCGTACGCAGTGTAGACGTCGAATCGAAAATAATAAAATAGAAAGAATAGAATAGAATAAAAGGAATCCGTGCGCAGTTCTGTACCCCAGGCACGTATTCTACTCTGCTGACGACGTCACGTCTGAGAGTGATAATCGAAGAAGAGAAGATTATCCTGGCTCTTCACGCAGTATCAGATAAGTAGAGCCTCGTGTAGCAGGCACTTGATAGACGTGTCCGCAGGGTGCTTCTGCGTAGGGTGATAGAAATGACAGAACACAGCCATCCATAAAGTCAATCCGCAGAAGGCACCGAAGGCAAATAAAATCACAAACGATAACCAATACCCAACCGCAGGCAATAAGAAGCAAGAGGACAAGCAAGGGTTCAGGGGGGAGGGATTTAAACATCATATCACGTAGCAAACTCCGTATTGCTACGGAATCTCGGAAGTGATAGACATAACACACGAAGTGGTGCTTAGGACTGGGTAAGCTTTGCCCTAGGTGCCCCCAAGGCGCACGCAAGACACGCCTATAGTCCCACAGCTAGATCAAACCCTGATAACCTGCAGTATGCAAAGTGCAAAGGGGCCAAAACACGCCCCAGCCGCACGATATGCGTGACACGTGTATACCGTGTGCGGGCGTCGTGTCGTGGTGTGTAGGTCGAGCGAGGCGACAAGGCGTTGAAGCGCACGAAGGAGATAAAGCGCAGAAAGAGACGATAACAGCGGCGCAGATGAAGAAGTATCACAAACAAGGTGTAGAAGAGAAGAGAAGGGGGGTATAAGAATCACAAAAAGAAACCAGAGCTCACCACAAGCATTGCAAATCGGATTCCCGTCCGCGTCTCTTCTCCACAGCGGTGTCTCAGTGGTACCGCAATTGACGCACGGGGTTCTAGTAGGAGACAATACAGACGTGGCTTCTGTCTCCCCGTTAGCCTGTGCTTGGTATGGGTAAGAGAGACGTACCAGAAACGCTTTCGGCGGTAGCGGTGGCAGGGGAAAAGTGTGCCCCGGAGAGTATCGGTGAATTATGCATGTTTAATGCAAGGGATTCGAGGACGACAGGCATAGTGAGCAACTAGGGCGTTTTGGTGATTAGTCGGGAGGGGTGTAGAATGTGACTAGTAGCGGGTAGTCAGCTTATGCAATAGAGATAGATGGATAGATAGACGATACACACAGTGGGAGGGGATAAGATTGTCGGGGGAGGGAAGTCGGTCGGTCGAGAGTGAGGAGAGAGAAAGAGAAAGAGGGAGAGAGAGAAACTCTTTCTTAGTGTGTGGTCGGGGGGAAGAGTGTGGAAAGATAAAAGCCTCCCTTTACGATGATAACGCCCCGACAACCAATCAGCTTCCGCCAGTTTGTACCACAATCTCAATTAGATAACTCAAAACAAATAAATACAAATATAAGGGACTAGCTCACCCCATCAATCGCCGGCCGTGACCCCGTGTCACATCCCGTTTATCGCGTGACGAGATTACACTGTGCAGATTGGGGTGCTGCCATCAATCGAGAGCGAACCAGGTGTAGGCGCGTTGCCCTCCGACGACCCACTCCTTTCTCATCGTTACTCCCTCCTTCTTCCCATCTACCCCCTCGTCCCATCCCACCCATACATACAAACCACACCAATCTAATCCCCGCACCTTCCTCACCATCAAAAAACAAAAAAACAACACGCACCCGAACAATACCCTCAACCTAAATTACAATTAAATTTACCATACATAAACAACAGATCAGGGCCGCCCGCCCATTCCCCGTCTAATCTACCTAGCCGTCCGCCACCCAACCCACCCCTTCTCTTCTTTTTTTTTCTGTTTCTTGGGTGCTTACAAAACGTTCACAGCAGATCCCTTGCCTCCTTTTCGCACCCAATTTGTCGGCTCGGCGTATTCTCACGATTCGATTTTGTGTCCTGCTCTTGAATCTTTTACGATTACCAGGACCGCCACTCCTAAAGCCCAGTCTTATCTTCATTACACTCCATTCATTCCATCTTAATCCTAGTCAATTCCACCCAGCCAAAAATCAGTGCAAGCATCTACCGTAATCACTTGCAACAGGCACCACAGTCCTTACCAATATTAATCCCGATTCCCAACAGTAGTCAGTAACCAGATCCAAACGCACAAAAAAAAAATACCACTTGTCTAATCATAATCTCCCTCGCAACTCACCACTGATCCGATCATACCTCTTTCCCCCTTTCCCTTCCCAGCATTCCCACAAACGTCACACACACGGAAGCTTAAAATTTTAGTTCGGAACTGTTTACTTATCTCTAAGATGAACAACGTACGAGGGGAGCGAATACCGTTTCTACCATTATCAAACAATAATCATATCACAATCATATACATCTCGCACATTTCGATATAGCGCAATCATATCATATCATATCTGTCACAACACAACCTCGGAGTCTGATGAAAAAAGAACAAAAAGATGAAAAAGACATCTACATATTTCTACATATGTCAATTAACAATCAACAATCAACAATCAACCAAGTAAGTACACCGCGTAATCCAGTGCAAATCCCTTCCCTTCCCTTACCCCGACCTAATCACTATCATTATCACTATCACTATCCAAATGTATCACCAAATATACCCATCACTCGCACGAACACCAGTTGAACGACCTCCCCGACAACTCCAGGTAAGTAAGGAGCGTCGGACACACTCCAATTCCGAAATGACCCCCTACGTCCTCGCGCCGTCGGAACTTCCTATTGCTTCTCACTACCCGTATGTCCCGTTAACACATGTAACATAACATACCGCTCAGCGCCACCCCGAACGGCGAGAACCAGAACCACCTCTGCAGCGGTTGAATAATTATGACGGACCTGCAGTATTACTTACGGTTGATTACGGACGGACGCACGTCTGGCATACACGACCCAAGCGATAGGCTTGCCGCTTCATTCGACAAGCAGACAGGCAAGACAGGCGGGCTGGCTGGGCAGGTCCTGCAGCAGGGCGCATTACGAACTTGCCGGTCCGTATTTCCTCTTTCCCTGCAGGCGGGCTAGTCTGCATATGTATCTCAATAAATATTTAAGGTTGGCATAATATGATAAGTAAAGTACGATATGAGGTTAGAATGCAAATCCTCCAATCTACACCTTATCCATCTATCCCTCCATACTTGACTTACAATTAAAGATTAAAGAGTAACCGCCGTAATCTACATTCCAGACACCTTCCAGACGCAAAATGTATACATTACTCAAGTATCTATTCCACCTGTCATCGCAACGAACCCATGCACGTCAACGTCAAATTCAATCCTCATGACAGCTAAGAGCCCGCAACGCAATCTAGCCGCTAGCGAGACACGTTTTACGGTATGGTAAATATGTTATAGATTCCGGAATCCGGAGGCGACGGGAAAGAGACGGGTGGACCCACATGGTCATATAATTACTCCGGTGTATTAGTGTTGTTCTTGTCTAATCTAAGTAAAAAGTTCTCCACTCCATTTCTTCATTTCATTCTCCACAGTCACTGTATATGTTCACTTCTGAATATATCATATTCCACAACGACTCAAAGAGAACGAATGGAGTGATACTCTGCCATTCGCACGGCACACCGCCCGTCTCAAACCTTCAATACAAAAAAAAATCCCAACATTCGATAAGATCGGCATCTATAACCCCGCACGTCCGCAAGTGTTTTATCTCCCCGAACCAAACAACACATTACATACACCAGCCAGCAGGCTCGCACACCCAATATCTCCCTGATCTCCCACGGGGGCAAGAAGGCAAGACGTAATCAAATCGGAAGAAAAAAACGCACTATCATATCAGCTTTTGATAGATTTACGTTACACACACACACTTTTTTTCGAATGAGATAAGTAAATGATACGTGGCACCCTCTAGTCTTATCTCTATGAGCTATATGCTAATACAAAAGGAATAGTCTCATAGATGACGACTCTCATCAACACACCTACAACACGAGTCAAAATAGACTTTATCTTGATTCTTCACGACCAGGTGCCCTCTTAAATTCCCAGCAAAAAGCACGCCCCATGCACGCGTATAACGCGCGCCGAAAGCGAACTGAGTGCATGACGCTCCCCGCTGACGCAACGCGTCACATACACCGAGCGTCGGGAGAGGTCGATTCCAGACTCGGGTTGGGCGTCTGAAACGTACCCTCTTTTTGGTCAAGACAAATAATAAATCAACAAAACAAATAGACCTTTGGGTGTCACGCACGACTCGCTATGAATTATGTATGTGACCCGTTGATGGCACGCAACGGCCCGTATGGCGGCCTGCATAACATACCCGGTCGGTGCCTCAATTTATAACTGTATTAATCAGCACGCCCTTGTATTATCAGGTTTGTTATCTAGGTTTATCTTAGGTTACTCTCATAAGATAACAGTCCGAGGATATGGTGTGGCTGTGAGCGAGTTTGAATGGTATGCGTAAATACGACCGCTTGATGGGATGTGAGGCGGCGAAAGGACACAGACGAGACCGCACTGGAAGAAGTCTGCTCTTCTAGCGCAAGAAGGCGTCAAACTTTCGTGTGGTTGTTTAGAACCCCCATAAGACTCTTTGGTGATAGAACATCTCGTTTTCTATTTACCCTCTTGTGTAAGTCGTCAGCGCAACGTTATTTTGCAATCGCAAATAACATACCAAAAGAAATCAACAAACGGGCTATCTGCTATCCCCACAACGAAACAAGAGATGCTTCCGCTACCCCGCATTCTTTGTTGATCAACCTCGACCGCCCGCCATCGAGCTCCGAGTCCGAAGGTATCGCATGACCATGTATCTGATAAGATCCCCCTCTTCCGTGACAATTTCCAAATCAAGAGATAGGAGACAAGAGATAACGAAACAGCACATGACAAACGATCGAGGTGGAGAAAGAATGAATCTTATCAGTTAATATTGCCTTATCATATCATATCTCTGCTTCTGGAAGAGGACGGAGATAATCATATCGCACAGCCTAGACGGCGAAGACTCATATAGTGCCTCCGGGGGCACTCTGATCCACAAAGAGAAATAAATTGTAACATTTAGACGTAACGTATAAACATCTCCGGCAGATGGTAATTGAATGGATGCGGAGAAGGGCGACTCGTGACCGTCCCAGAGTACAAGATCCGCTAGGGGACAGGGGGAACATGAGAGGTCTCCATGGTCCCGTGCTTGAACAAAAGTAAACAGACGGGGTAAGCAAAAGAACGGATGTAACACAGGTGAGAGACCGTCGTCTTCTGGTCTCCTCATCGACTCCGATTCGCAGTCACCAGTCGTCACGTCGTTCTAGGACCTGCTGCGTGAGGTCGTCATTACAACACCGGATATATCATTGATCATGATCCAGCACTTTAGCCAAATCGCCGGTATGACACCAACACGGACAACGTTAGCCTTGATCGAAGGTTAGTTTTATCGTAAACGCGAGAATGTATGGCAAGCCTCGGGCATACAATTTACTATTAGAGGTCACAACCTCACACTGCGCCGTCATCTGCGAGGAACGAACAACCAAATGCTTGGAGTGGTTAAAGATGTTCCGCTCTAGGAGAATGAAAGAAGCCTGGAATTACGACCACCATGAGCTGGAACTTTGGAAGGTATCTAAATGAAGTGATAGATTGCATATGCATGAACGTTAACCATGAATGTCAGTAACCCTATCGGCTGCGAACTTTGACTATAATAACGTCACACAAAGGAACGTTCAAGGAAGAACGTGAACAATAGACCATCTATATCACTCACGAGCTACCAGTGTGAAACAACACCGGTAAACATGATGATCATGTTCACACACGCGCCAACGTTGGCTGCGGATCGGAAGTGTATCGTGCGAGTGAAGGGCTTGAGGAATGATGATCTCCGGAAACGAAAGATAATGAAAAACGCACCGGATTCCCTTCACTATGACATATCACGTCGTTGATGCGCCAATGTGATATTGAGGTTCAGTTGCTCCGAGGCAACTAGATTTATAACAGGTGGGTCACCGTAGGTGCTATGAGGTGATACCAGCGAACATAATTATCGCATGACAGCATATAATTAGATACTAGCTGACAGTTAGCTTACCCGCAGTAGGCACTAGGCAAGCTTCTCAATGATCTCGTCTTGTTGTAGAACAGAGTATCAACAAACGAGATGATCGCCAGGAAATAATTATCTCAAACGCAAGCATGGCTGACACGCGCAAAAGATAATCATGTTCCAGGGGTGTAGGTTTATTGACGCAGAGGTACATCCACCCAGTGTTGCACAACCCCGTGGATATCCAGCATAACAGGGGGTATCAGTGAATATATAATTCAGCAAAAAACATAGACAAAGATACATGCGCAGACGACTGATACGCATAGTGATCTTGAAGTATGACATATTTAGATAAATTGAAGCGAGGCGCCCCTCCCGATGCATTACATGTATGGTGTAGATCCTCGTATACCAGCAAGCGTTTACTGTTACGAAGACAACACCGTAGACACCAATCCTAGATGCGGCTGGCGCGCACCGTTGATCACCATGCCTGGGGCGTTCAGATAGATTGGCGCAGAGGCTCCATCCATATCATGTTGGCGCTAGCATGCAGGGTATCAGCGAACAATACCTAAGCTAAAAGGGTGCAGATACATGAAGGTACACGCACCCTTGATGTGTGAGAGGTATAGATAGAGTGGCGCAAGCCCTCCCCCCCCCCGATGCATAACATGTATGATGAAGGTATTTACTAGTGTGCCTGATGTTTCAGCGAACGAAATAATACTGCAGACTGCATAGACACCGGACATAGATGCTGCTAGTGCACACAGTTGGTCATCACATCTGATGGGTTGCTGAGGATTCAGATAGATTAACACAGAGGCTCCACCAATATCAGGTTGACGCTAACATGCCTGGCGTATCATTGAATGGTATCTCAGTTAAAAACGTGTAGACACAGATGCTTGCACCGCAGACACGTGAAGATGGCCTATAGATAAACTGGCGCAACGCGCTTCCCCAAGCATAGCATGTATGGTGTAGATCTTATAAGGACGCATTGGAACGGGCTGAGGTTGAGCGAGGTGGAATTTCTCCTCGCTCTCCCCAATGTAGTATGCATGAGATCATTAAGACGTACATTGATGCAGTCGAGGGAGATGGTAGAATTTCTCCTCGCAGCTCTCCCATGTAGTATGCATAAGGGAATCAGCAACGTACATC
The DNA here is from genome assembly GCA_025738555.1 of Cyathus striatus. Lineage (NCBI taxonomy): Eukaryota > Fungi > Basidiomycota > Agaricomycetes > Agaricales > Nidulariaceae > Cyathus > Cyathus striatus. The sequence goes on from JAOVFP010000022.1 coordinate 1,102,901, forward strand.
GTTGCAAAGACCATACTGTATAGACACCGGATCTATCATGCAAAATGGAGCACAGTGCAGCATGGGGCTCAGATAGATTGGCACAGAGGTGCCTCTATCACTGCCATTTCAGGCGTTAGCGGACATACATCATAACGAAGAACGCAGACAGATACAAAGATACATGCACGTCCGTCCCCGTCTGACTTGAATGTGATGATCACGTGAGGAAGGGCTGAATAAGAAAACTCTGAATAGCGCTCAGACCTATTGGCGCTAGCTGGTTGGTATCGTGAACACGCACCTACCAACGCTGATTAAACAGCAGCACGAAATCAGCATAGTCATAGCCTCAAGACTCCCTCCCGGAGTACAATGAAAGAGAAAGAGGTAAAATTACGCATAGCATATATAGCATGTCTTTATTTTGGCAGAGACAATCGTGTCCTAGAGACGAGGGGGAAGGTAACATGAATATGCGACACCGACGACGCTTGGCATGTATCATTCACATGAAAGGATGATGGTGGTACAGGGTACGCGTAAGAGGGTGAGAAGCCGTAGTAGTGAAATCAGCAAATCTATGCCTCGGTCTCCTTCTTAGTCCTCTTCGTCGCTACTGTGTTTTCTCTGCAGGCATAGTTTAGCATACAGAGCAGGAGAAGGAAAATAGGAAGACAAACCTGAATCCGTTCTTGAACTTCCTTGACACAGTCTTCAAGTACCTCATCCTGCCAGTACCGGTAGTCTTTCTGCGCTTAGCCTTCTGGCCCCACTCGTACGACCTCAGCTTGGCGGAGGGATAGCCGCACTGTGCGCAGGCTAGAATACACCATCAGCCCGATTTTCCAAAGATTTCAGATCGATAAAAACGCACTTTTGTGTTGCCTGTGGAAGGCGCGGTTCCCGCAGCGCCTGCACAGCGTGTGGGTCTTGGTATGTCTCTTACTAGATTATCGGAACGCAATCAGAGGCTTGGGGAGATTCAAGGCAGCGAGTCAACATACCCGAAGGACGAGGTACCTATGAGAAAAGTGCATTGTCAGATACGCAGAAAGATCAACTCGAGCAAAATACATACCTTTCGTCTAAAAGCACAACCAGCACGTAAAATACCAGAACGAAATCGTCAGCAACGCATTCACCAGAGTTCAGAACACACAGAAAAAAGACATCGTATCCCTCCACTCCAAGTTCCACCAATCTGGTCCACCAAGGTCATCCATCAATTCAACGCAGCATCCACCCCTTCCAGCAGCCTAAACGGTCCAATTCCACCGCGATGTTCTCGAGAACAGCATAGACTACGGATATGCAGAATTTAGGCTCACCATCTCGTCGTGTTCTTGAGGATTTTACTGAGTATCGGTGTCGGTGTCCTGGCGGGGCCTTTTTTGCGAGGTGTGTTGTGCGTGCACGGACAGTATTGAAGTGTGGGAACTAGAGCACGGGATTTGGCCTAATTTGGAAACGGTGATCTTTCAACCAACGCGTCCGTTCGATTCCCAATCATAACATCGACGAGCTGTACATTTCATTTACTCAGAAGAAAGTGGACGTCTGGGGAATTATTAATTAACTTTGAGCTCAACACAACATATGTATTAGTTTAATGGAGGGACCAATGATATACATTTGCTTCAGGTTGCAGACTATGTACATCACAGCGTTTAAAATTCTTCACTAACGCTCAGCTTCCGAACCACGGCAGAGGTAGACTCAAGATCTAGACTCAGATATATTTCAACTACGATATTTTAAACACATTATATTCCAAACATTACTCAGCGATATTAAGTATAATAAATCCATTCATAACGCCAGTGCCTTTAAAATACCTTGAACAACCCACTCTCCAGCAGTGTATGTAGCTATACCAACTGAACCAAGAAGGGCAATAGAGCTAAGTCTGTAGGCTAAGCCAACGCGCTGAGAAAAGGAAAACGTTAGTGAATTAATTACTATGATACAAGATACGGAGCTCACCTTAGCAGGATCACCGCTAACATAACCGCGAGTGTAAATGATACGCGAAACAGTGAAAGCTGCGCAGGTAAGGGCGGCGTAAAGGGGATACCTCAGCCCGGCAATGATGGTTCTAAGTAGTAACACAACATCGTTATTCCAAACGCGAATACGTCACGGAAGTAATTAAACTCACGTTACATAGATACTAGGAATATTTTCCAGTGTATTTTGGTGTGCACCTAAATAAACGCATGTAAGAGCTATAATTACACCGCCCGACCGCGAGGCTCGGAATGCTTACGTTGAGCGCAGTTGAAAATAAGAGCGTCTTTCGATGTTTTTGTATCAGCGACTTCCGCGTACACTGTTGTTTATGAGTATTTTAACAATGAACGCGTAAACCAATAGGCTAACTTTGTGGGTACTTAATGCCAGCACGCTTTCTGTACTTGCTAACAACCAAGCTTTGGCCTACAAGAAGGAACACAGTTGACATGAGGGATGCGCCAACATAGGTAAAACTATTAAGTAGTCAAGATCAGCACTCACACGAGGATAAGACAAAACGCGAACTTACCCTTCAGGAATAACGATGGTAGTCATGTTGAGAAAGGGAATCGATGCAGTGAGAAAAAGGAAGGTGAATAGAAGTCTAGCTTGAAGCGAGTACTTTGTACAGCTCTTTATACAGAACAAGTTTGCCAGCCGCCGATACGTGGCTAAAATCTCGGTATCAACATACGTCAGCTCCGGATCAGTCGAAGTGTACGCGTGTGCCCAGGCGTAGCTTGATGAATCAGCAGTTGATCAGCAGTTTACGCATACACGGAGTTAAAGTTCTCCGTACTCGCTGCGTAAACGTGCATAAATGAATTCCTGTAAGTCATCCTTAGAAATTTATGTATTCTCAGGATTGTAGGGACTCGGGACTGTTACCGACTGTTACCGTAGATCCCCCTAGTCCGAATAGGGCCAATTTTAAACAACTTGAAGTCATCACTTTTACAGATGGAGTTAAAGTTATCCACTCTTTCGTGCGTAAACGTGTATAAATGACTCCCTGTAAGTCATCCTTAAAAATTCGTATACTTTGGAATATGAAGAGCGCCGATGCCGAACCCCCCTGTCCGAATAGGGCCAGTCCTAAACGCCCTCAAGCCATCACCTTTACTCAGAACTGACACTGCGGGCATTGGCTTATATAATGTCAGAATAAAGAGTGAATATATGTAGATAAAATGTTAAATGTATTCAGTCTGTAATTTAAGAATTCATGAAGAATTTATTTGCAAAAATTTCCTCGATGTTTTCAACATTTAGTCTAAGATAAAACAAAGAGAATATTTAGAATATATTAAATTTGTTTTCTTAGAATAAACAAATAACATATTGAGATTTTATTAGAAATATATCCTTGTCTTAGAGTGAGAAATAATTGCAAACATAAAAGAGATAAGATCTCGGATCAAATTCTGGATAAGGACAACATGTCATCAACAAATACATATGGTGCACATATGTCATATGATCACAATATACACCAGGATAATATTGTGATCGTCGGTAGGGGCGCATCAAGGGGTGCAGGCGCATATACATATATACTATTAAAGAAAGATATGTCACTTTTGACATGTACATTACAATTGCATTATATACCTGTTTCTTGAAGTTACTTTTGACTTATGGTGCATTTTAAATTTCCTATATGTAGTAATAGCATAGATCTATATATGCCTACACCCCTTGATACACCCCTACCGACGATCACAATATTATCCTGGTGTATATTGTGATCATATGACATATGTGCACCATATGTATTTGTTGATGACATGTTGTCCTTATCCAGAATTTGATCCGAGATCTTATCTCTTTTATGTTTGCAATTATTTCTCACTCTAAGACAAGGATATATTTCTAATAAAATCTCAATATGTTATTCATTTATTCTAAGAAAACAGATTTAATATATTCTAGATATTCTCTTTGTTTTATCTTAGAATAAATGTTGAAAACATCAAGGAAAACTTTACAAATAAATTCCTTATAAATTCTTAAATTACAGACTGAACACATTTGACATTTTATCTACATATATTCACTCTTTATTCTGACATAATATAAGCCAATGCCCGCAGTGTGAGAAGGATGAATGGGTGGGAAATGTCCCTAGATTTCTGAAAAGTGTGGTAAAAATTGGTATACTTATATTTACATAGCATGTGGTTGCTAAAGAACTGTGCACCTCGAACAAGAATACAAAATAGAGAGAAATGAATGGTTGATACGTGAGCGAAAGTATATAAACAGGCATTATAAATAGGATTTACTCGAAATCCGAGTCTGCTGGATAAACTAGTGAATTGTATTTCAAGTTGGTGAATTTCTCCATCTTGAAGTGAAGGCGAGAGATCAGGACCGAGCCCAGGGCCCAAAATGTACTTGAATTATTGTAAGGCTGTGCTGCTTACTTGCGAAATGATCGAAGTACTTACAATAGAAGGAGTAGGATCTTATCAGGCTGAATGAATCTAAGGTCAGGCTATGCGTAAACAAATGCCGGCGATCTGAATGCTTACCGTGCAAAATATCGCGGTGAACAAGTCAACCAAATGAATAGCTAAGAAGTGATAAATTTGATGTACTTATTATCTTCTTGACAAGCTTACCAGTATTTGCCTGCGTAGCAGAAGTGAGGATGGATAACCCAGTGGACGAGCAAAAACGTACCAGGAAAAATTTCGCGCCATCCTTAAATAAATCGTTTATCAACTCTGCATTGTTTCGATGAGGGCGATCAAGCGCGTTGTAAATCGTGAGTATAATAATGAAAATATCGAAAGCACACTACATTTTTCAGTATATATGAGTGCGTCTCGAATCTATTTGTTTGAGTACTCACCATGGGCGCCAAAACCCCGACAAGGTGTTTTGGCTTCTGGAAGGCAATACAGGCATTAAATCCAGGTATCACAAATAGAAATTCTTGAGAGTGGCGTGAGGCGCACGACCATGGAAGAGAGACATGAAACATCTTACCATCCTTTAACTTGACCATCGTCAAAATTGCAAAGACTTGGGAAAATGAGACGGCTATAACGAAGCCGCCAGTTAACCAGTAAAATATAGATCGTCGCTGATCAGTCAAAGCATATACACGAAGAACAAAAACGACTTTGCGAGAATATACTTCAGCAACATTGTTATGGTAGTCATGACACACCCTTACATTGTGAAATTTCGGCCGCTATCGTCCCACAAAAAGCTACAAACATGAAATAGCTCCTACACCTAAAATTTAGCTATTTATTAGTATGTCAAACAGCAGTTCTTGATGGACGGAAGCTTACAGCTGTAGAAGATCACAATACCGTCAGACACATTAAGAAATTTAGCAAATTTGTCAACGTACATCCAATGACGGCGTTTGAATCCCGCTTGAAACTAGCCAGTTCGATTAGAAGAGGTAATCGAATGCAATTGAGTATAATGCGTACCATAAGCAATAAAAAGCAAAAACCCTTCATTCACATATCGGTTGAACGCAAACGCGCCCTTCAGCATCCACCTCGATCTCCCACGACTATTCCAAATCAACTGCACTTCTCGATCCAAGGTCGTCAAATGATCCCACAGAAGTACTGCAAGAGCTCCGCCAGTGAGATACCTGGAAGCCAGTAGGCTGTTAAGAGCGTCGATCTGACTTGCAAGTACCGTTGTGGGACTCATAGCATTCTGAGAGCAAGGATATGTTTGAGGGGTGGGGCCTTATAGAAGAAAAAACCTCCTCGCGACAAATAGATATCGTAAAATGTAAGTATATGGGAAAAGAAGCTGAGGGAAGCGGTCGTAATGCGAAAATAAATGGCCACACTGGGCCACACTTTGGAATTTCTGTTGAAATGTCGCTATGCCCTACATGAGCCTACACATTTATGTAGGCTTTTGGTTTTGATGCTGATGCACGAGTGATGCTTTGATGCATATACCAAGCCGAGAGACCTAAAGAATTCTTCTATCATTCTAATATCTTGATGGCCATGAAGCACCAGTGAAACATCGGTAATCTATAATGTTCACCGTAATTAAAACGCGAAGATAGCCTTCTGCTCGACGCACTTGTCCACCACCTAGGAGGATACAGGTCCTCTCATAACGTCCTGAATGTGCAAACGACACGATCTTGCCACTGCTTAAAATCTCAGTGGGGTACATTTGCCGAGCAATCACCTAACGACCGGTTAATCGTCCTTCTCAGCCAAGTCAAAAACTGAACTCAAACATATCAACCGCATGATTTGCTAGAACGAATCCCATCTTTTTCATGTCACCTACCTATAAACTTGACAGCTGCACCAACAAGGGTAACCCACTCCCGCGAAACCATGAAAACAATTCTTACACTGTACTATTATAATATACAAATACAATACTAGGCGAAGCGTGTCAACGAAACTCAAACCACTAAAAATAAAGAACACATTGGTGCGCACGTACGTCAACTCCTCTGGTACGCTCTACTGCGGCGCTTACCAGCAACATTCTTTAACAATACAACCGGATTCTGCGCCAGTTTACCCTTGCTGAACTGCTGCCACAATATGTTTTTCAGCTCCTCGCCGAAGTGTGAAACCATCTTCTCCAATATCTCCACTGGAAGCCAGGGAGGCAAGGTACAAGGGTATACCTTATTATGGGACGCCCGGGGGCGGACTTGCAAAACGGGATCAGGTCCCAAGAATTCCATCAACTTGGAACACACTTCGCAGCATGGCTCAGATGTTCCCATAGGGCTGAAGTACGTATCCTGATGATGATGTGAGTTATAACGTTCAAACTCAAGATGATGATGGACGAAGACTTACTTCAAAGAGATCGCGGATCTCCTCAGGCATCGTTTCATCGGGGGCACGCATAAGACTACCGAGGAATGCTTCGCAGTGTAATGTCCCCCGGAACCCGACACCTGTGGATAACGGACTCGCAGGCTTCAAATCCTCCAACTCGCCATTCGACACCAGCTCCTCGATCATCGCCACCGCGTTCTCAGCTGTCAATCTGCCATATCTTTTGTCGCCCGTTTTAGCTGGAAACAGAGTTGTCATAACGTCACGCCACGTGTACATATAGGCGTCCTGTGGGGGTATAACAAAGACTTCTACAGAGAACGGGCCTAAATCTGCACCCTTGTGTACATTGTCCGCTTTCTTGTGTGGTTTTTCCACTTTCCCACTGTGTTTGAGATCGGATTCGAGGTGTGTCAGTTGCTCGAGTAGTATGTCGATGTAATATAAACCGTCCAAATGTGCTAAGTGTAGATTAAGCCAGTTCATGTACGCCTCGGATACGCTGTCGTCGTCTTCTGGATACACGTCGCGTAGGGCAACGTCCTCATCAGTCCAGATGTGTTCGCCGTATCTGTCCAACTCTTTGTCTTTGAGATCTTTGAACACGAGATAAGGTTCCATCCTGGCAAGATGGGGCCTGAAAGCGGAGGAGTCGGCAGCTGTGCGGAGGATCATCGCTGTTTGCGATACCCGCCTGCGCATCGATTCCAGCTCTGGAAATATGTCGTGGAAGGGCTGCCCCTTGGCAGCGACTCCATCCCGCCATCCATGAATTGAATAAAACGTTCCAGCGAGGAGTAATACTCCCCTATCATATAACATAAGAAGTCGTGAAATTCGTCAGCGGTATCATAGGTATATATGGACTTTTCTCCAGAGGCATAAGCAAGGCGCTTAAGGTGTTTACACCGAGGCAACTGGGGAAACTGCACTTCCCAGATGGGTACCATCTCAAGGAAGGCGCGATCACGGTGCACTTGCCGTTGACTTCTTGGGACGGGTGTAGGGAATGGACCGGAGATAGTGGAGGGCTTAGGTGCGTTGAGGAGGTTGTCGGAAAATGGCTTGGACAGCTTTGGATGTGACATCCTTCGATGTATGTTTCGGGCACACATCGCTAGAATATCAGTAAGCGGATTATGCCCTTGCACCTTCCACCGATTAATGAGTTTCAGTATAGATGCGGCATGGTCTATAATCGACCCGGAATGCCTATGTACATTCGCAGATCACCAGGAACGGTTATTTTTGTTCTTTCTCTATGTGAAGGGACTCACCATTGTCCTATCATGTTGAAAACCTCCGAGCCGTGCCATTCATGTGAAAGAATAGAATTCTCGAATGTATCCTCTAAGTCACCGTATTGCCTATCCACCTCAACACAAGCTATGATGTGTGATTTGTAGGATCCATCCTCCAACTTTAAACCGGTGCTGGTGACAGCAGCCCTCTCATTGTCGCGAACTAGAAGCGTAGCAAATGCATCCAATGGTTCCCTCCATAGTATACTGGTCATAAGTTCTGTATCCTCGTTGATATCTGGATCATTAGATCCCAACCCTAGCCCAGAGCGAGAGAGAATTGAGATCAAGGTAGAGATCGTTCGAAAAGACAGGATAGCATCGACCTTGCGACGCTGAGCGTCAGGGGAGGCCCCAGGATGTTGGGAGACCATGGCGGTTCAGAAGAGGAGCGTACTGAATTCAACTTTCGTCTTGATTAATGGGGTGGGGTTGGTCCAGAAAGGAAGGTCGTGTGGACATCACTGTGGATGGCCTTCAAGCCGCCCTGCCCAAAGCCCACAGCACCATTCGCGGTGCCACGTCCCGTCCCTGCCGCGGTCTTCCGATGATGATGTAAGTGTCACAATAGGTCACATACCTTCTATTTAAGGCAGTTCTATTCACTCGTGGTCATCCACTCGCCACCATGAAGAGCGAATTAGACAGCCTCTAATCACTCTAGCTCATCAACTGACCCCCAGTACACGCCCAATTCAACCCTGTGCAACCCAGGGTTAGCTAGCGCATCGCTCGATGGATGCAAGCAGCAAATGGGATGGAGGTTCTGTAGGGTTCTGCGAGTGGATCAATGTGGTGCCGTAAGTAAGCAATTCATAGTCTAGACTCCGATTTCTTTTCCGGACATCGAGCAATCCGACGAAACACCGCCTTATATCCATTCACTTTGAGGTTAACTGTACAATGTACAATGCACTTCTAGAAAGAATCGATCCAAAGCAAGTTTACAGTTACTAGAAGCTATCATGCCATCCAAGTAGCGCAGTCTGAGAACATTCATTCATTCCAATACAGCATTGGTATGGTGAAATGTACCATTCAAACAGTTCATTTTTCAGGATTTGACTCGGGATTTTATTGTGAGCGCTGTCACCTAAATTTGGCCGACTAACCAGGGCAAATTTAGCAAACGAATGAATGGGTAGGCCATATTTATATTTAACTCCGCTAGCTACGTACCATAGTCTCACTGGAGCATCATAACTGAGACGACATGGAGGAGTGGTACATACTCTTCGATCGGATTCCTTCATGGCGCAACTCACGCACTTGCGCTAAGTATAGTTACCTGTACATCCTCAATCACCGCAGCGCATTAACTTAACTATCACGTCGACTCCTTTTCAATCAGACACGGTCAGGCGACCCATAATTTTGCATCCTAGGGTAATAAATTTCCGATCCTGTGAAATGCACACAATGGTGACATATAACATACACGGATTATGTGTGCATCAAGGGTGGCGCAACGCTGAAGCTCAAAGCACCTCAAGTAAGTAGGGGTATCGTGATTTATCGTGATCATTCCTGAGCATAAAAACACAAGTTATATATAAATAGTACAGTATGCTGATTCCTTGGTTTCTCTGTAGATTAGTAGATACTAGAGGGGAGGAGCTTTGATACAACACGTAACAGATGGTAGCCTTGCCATGGTCCATCACCGATACCAAATTTATGCGTCGTATATAACGTGTTAAAGGTATATTTGAACTAACTACACATCTTCAAATGAGTAGTAGGTATCGTTCGATCGATCGATAGCGTACATAATCTATGCCTTAGTATCATGAAAGGACAAACTACTATACTGAGTGCTCAGATGTTTCTCCATGGTGAAGTGTAGCCGAGAAATCATTATCGAGCCCAAGGCCCAGAAAGCACTTCAGCAAATGTGAGTAAGCTTACACTATATTAAATTAGAGGCCCGTTAGGGACTTACAACATAAGAATAAGGAAATGTTCCACCTGTGCAAGCAAGTTATATTCTCGCCTAGCATGCTGATATAAGTAATTACTTACTGAACTACGTGCAGCTGTTACCAAATTCACAAAATGGATAACTGGACAGTTCAATTCTTTAGACTATGTCTTCTATTAAAGATAGTGACATACCGGCCCCTGACTGAGAAAATGGAATTAAGACTACGCCCTCAAGAATAAAAACATAAACATACAAGAAATATGCTTGCGCCATCCCTATACAAACTATTGAAAAACTCCGCATTGCTTCGATGAGGTCGTTCAAGCGCATTGTAAATCGCAAATGCAATGATAAACAAAGTGAAAGCACACTGAAAGTTTTCAACACTTAGCAAGTGTTATATCTTGTACCCAAATGAGGGATTCGTACCATAGGCGCCAGAATTCCGGGAAGATACCGCGGGTTCTGAGCCATAAAACAGGCATTAATACGGGGAATCGCGAATACAGTTTCTAAAAGCCAATGTAAGGTGAAGCGTTACAGGTTATGAAAGATAAATCATACCAGTCTTCAGTCCTACAATCGTTAGAATTGCGAATACATGTGAAAGCGACATTGCTATAATGAAACCTGCAGTTAACCAATACAAGACAACGCGTCGATTGTCCATTAACATATATAGTCGAAGTAACAGAACAACTTCAGCAAAAGAACGCTAGTGATCAGCAGGAGTTGTGTAGACACTGTTCGAGTTTAGCGACGTACAGTGTGAGATTTCGGCCGCTGTCGTTGAGCAAAATGCTATGAACATAAAATAGCTCCTGCAACTTTAAGACGTTTAGCACTATGGAAAATACTAGTCGATAACAAAAGCCTACAGCTATATAATAAGGTTAAGACGTCTCTCCATAGAATCATCAGCAAAAAAAACAACATACATCATTTGATGGTGTAATTATTCCGCTTGAAACTAGTGGACTGATTTTTAACACTTTCAATAATTCGGAATAATGGGACGTACCATATGCAATGAACAAAAAGAATGCCTCATTGCCGTACCTGTTAAAGGCAAATGAACACTTGAGCATCCATTTTGACCTTCCATGGCTCTTCCAAATGTAATGCACTTCTCTATCCAAGGTCGTTAAATGATCCCATATAAGAACAGCAAGGGCTCCTCCGGTAAGGTACCTGGAAGCCAATAGGTTGTTGGAAGCATTTAGAATATCAGCCACAGTGAGCTGACTCATGACGGTGGATTCCGATGTCATTGAAGTCAGATTATAGGCGGCCATAGCATACAGGTATAAGTACCCAATGATAAAGATCAAGAAAATAATAGATGAGAATTTCTTCTGGTAATTAGCACTCTAGTATGATTAGTATGATGTGGTTGCAGTGCGACGTCATCATTAAAGATGCATCTTACATCATTATGTTAGTGAATATATATATCCTCCAATTCACCAGTGGCTCTGTTTCTGATTGATCGCTGTCGGTGTCTACCGGAGGTGCGAAATGTTTCGTCACCGGGGGGTTGATTTATTGCAAATAACCTAGTTGGAATCAATATTTACTGTGTATTAGTAGTTTGAAATCAATGGTTAGTAGTTAGAAGTGGTTTAATTGAAATCAATAAGATGAATGAAATCATTGCGGTAGCAAATCAATAAAATAAAATCAATTAGAAATGGAATGTATGGTCCCAAACTGCACGCATAACGTAGCTGTACAGCTGTTAACCACATCAGCATAGCCGCTATGCCACTAGACCTTTTTTATGTAGTATACTTCGGACTACTTAACTAGTAACTCGCAGTCATTTCTATGGACTTTGTAAAAGTTGGTAAAGTTAGGGATATATGTTTCTTGATATATCTTAACCGAAATATTGTACCAGTACTATATTTTCCAGCCCATTTAATCTAATTTCATGCCTATATTAATGTTATATTTGTTTTATGAATTTCAGCAAATTAGTGTACCAATTTTTACTAAGTCCATAGAAATGACAGCGAGTTACTAGTTAAATAGCTCAAAGTGTACTACATAGAGAAAACCTGATGGTGTAGCGGCTACGTTGATGTGGTTAACAGCTGTACTGCTCAGTGCTACGTTATGTGTGTGGTTGGGGACCACACATTTCACTTCTAATTGATTTTATTTTATTGATTTGTTACCGCAATGATTTCATTCATCTTATTGATTTCAACTAAACTATTTCTAACTACTAACCATTGATTTCAAACTACTAATACACAGTAAGTATTGATTCCAGCTAGGTTATTTGCAATTAATCAACCCCCCGGTGACGAAACATTTCGCACCTCCGGTAGTCACCGACAGCGATCAATCAGAATCGAAGCCACGACTCGTGTATCTATATAGTATTTCCCTTGTAAATTCTCCCACGGTCACTTTTGGACGGCTGAACCTGCTTTTGGGTATTGCCTGGTCTCACGTTCTTGGGGTGATTGGGCTTCCCTCCCAGCGGTCTGGGCACACTCTCCAATTCATTTGGGATTGAATGCATGTGCTCTGGTTGCTTTTGTCACCAATCTCTGCTGGGTTTATAAAGCTGGTGCTGCCTGCAGGCCTCTCATTTTGCGATCCTCTTCCCAACCGTCATCCTCTGCTTTCCATGTTTCTCCTTTATCTGCTGTTGGTTTTCCATGGGTGGCTTGGTGTCTTGGTGATTGGTGTCTTGGTGAGTTTGATGTTTATGTGGTTGTTGTGCTTTTCGCTGACTATGTTGCTCCTTTGACAGTTTTTTCGTGGTGGGATTTCATTGTGTGATGGAGGCTGTGTGTGCGGGCATCTCATTTTGCAATCATCTTCCTGACCTCTGCTTTCCATGTTTCTCTTTTATCTGCTGTTGGTTTTCCATAGGTGGCTTGGTGTCTCAGTGAGTTTGATGTTTATGTGGTCATTGTGTTTTTTGCTCACCATGTGTTACAATAAAGTTCTGTTTGGGATGTTTATCATACAAGTCTGATATCATGTGATTTACAAGTTCAAAGAACAAGTAAATCAGTATCGAGTTCAAGTCTCTATTCACGAGCTCTTAAGTTGATTAGACTTAAGTATGAGCGAAGTGAATGAATCAAAGTAAAGCTAGTTCGATTTAAGCTGAAGCTTGAGCTCTACAGCCCAAGCCACTACTGTTTAAATACAAATGAGTCGATACTAATAATAAGTAGAAATGTAACTAAATAAGTCAAGATGCTGTACATCGACTGCGCATTACTGCAGCACAGTAAGAAGAAAGAAAAGTGAACTAAGTAAGGTAAAATGACTTGAGATGAGTCAGGAAGAAATGACAACTGTGTAAGTAAGAAGCCTTGTGTTTGGTATTAAAGATGATACCAAACAAGTCAATGAAATGTAAAGAAATCAAGTGTAAATAGAAGAAAGTAAAGAAAATTGTAACACCATGTTGCTCCTTTGACAGTTTTTCATGGTGGGATTTCATTGTGTGACAGAGGTCATTGTGTCATTTAGGGGGGTTGTGTGTAGGATGGCTCTTGCCCAGCAGTCTGGGTGTGGTCTCCAATTCAGTTGGCTCCATCACAAGTACTGTTTTCATTGTGCCTTGATTGAGTGAATTGGGGGCAAGTTTAAAAAGGTTTCGTGGGTATGGGGCCTCTCATTATTTTTTCTTTCTTCCCCTCACTACTTATTCCTTTTCCCTTCCCCCTTTTGTGCCCACATGTGGGTGACCTTCTGTCTTGGTGTGCTCCATTTCCTCATGTATTCCATGCCTCTCCACTAAATGTTGTTTATTTGACAGAATTTGTGACACCAGCTTTGGCTATAGGTATGTGGAATGATGTCATACCCTTACAGGTGGTGGTGGCGGCATGCACTGGGGCATTGTTGCGATGGGCTCGATGTATATATAAGTATGGTAATACTCCTATGGGTGTTGGCAGTATTACAATAAATTATAACAGTGCATTTACTTGAATAATTCGAGGTTGAAGGTATTTAAATATTAGACAACAGTAAGTTTTCCAGCTTTTTGGTGCGATGAGTAGATAGCCTATATTATATACATGGTTAATAGTATTTACATGGGTGTTAAACTGAATTTGCAACAATACTACATATACATGTACTTGCATAATTCAGGAATTTGGACATGGAGAATGCAATAAACTAAATCATAAATCAGGCAAAAGCACAGTACACTATACACACATCTATACACAAACAGGTCATGGGTGGTCACAGGTAAGGGTGTCAGTAGGTAGGTAGGTATGGGTCAAGCTCACAAAATCCATAATCTGTACATTAATTGATGATGCCCATGGGTGCTAGCAGGTATGGTGCATGTACTTGCTCAAATGTAAAACACATTGTTCTTAAAAAAATTCCTTCTCCACTTTGTAGTATGTACTTATTGATTTTAAATAATCACATGATTCTGTTCACATTTTCCTTTAGCCTGGGTTTATAATGCTGGTGTGGTATGTGGGTTTCTCATTTTGCACTCTTTTCTTGAATTCTAATTGTCTGCTTTCTCTGTCTCTCCTCTTCTTTCTGCTGCCATTTTCCCATGAGTGGCTTGGTGTATCAGTGAGTTTTATGTTTCTGTGTTCATTGTATTCTTCACTCATGATGTTGCTCTTACAGATTTTTTGTGGCTGGTATTCGTTGCATGGCAGAAGTTGTTGTGTAGTTTAAGGAGTTTGTGTATTGGGATGGCACTTTCCCTGAGTGTCCTCTTCACCCTGTCGTGTAGGGTTAGGAAAGTACATCAATCTCTTATCGTTTCCAGCATTCCTCTCGCCGGTGGCTGTCTGTTATGTGCTTCTTCCACTCCAATTCTTTTGCTCCACTCCCTTTCTCAATCGGTGTGTGGTGGGATGTGTGCCTCACATTTTTCATTCTCCTTCCTGCCTCTGGCTGTTTAATTTGCACCTTTCTCTTCTTCCTTCTGCTGTTGCTCTTTGTTTTGTGTGTGTGTTTGTCAGTGTGCTTCATCTTTCTATGTTAGTTGTGTTCTTGACTCACAATGGTGCTCTGCTGACAGTTGTTTGGGGGCTGGATTCCATTGTGTGGCACAGGCCATCGCATCATTTAAGGAGGTTGTGTATTGAGATGGCCCTAGCAATGAATATCATTCTCATGCTATGGTGCAAGGATATGAGAGTACATGGAATTCATGTTATTGTTGCAAACATTGGTCTTGCTGGTGGTTTGGGTATTAAGCAGGTAAGTATGTATGGGTCAAGCTCATGAAACCCATAACCTGTACATTAATTGATGACACCTATGGGTGCTAGCAGGTATGGTACACCTACCTAACTCTGCTGCTTACTTTATTGTTCAAATGTTCACTACTTTCTCAAATGCAACATATGTCGTTCTTAAAATTTGTTCTCAACTTTCTCCACTTTGTATTATGTACTTATTTATTTTAAATAATCATTCAACTCTGTTCACATTTTTCTTTAGCCCATGCGAAGCACAGGTTAACTGCTAGTATAGTTCTATTAGCATTGCACTGATGTGCTATGTAAAGCAGAAGTTCCCACACCAGACATATTGCATTGATATACTGATTGATCAAGACAATGGTCTACGAAAGAGAAAGTGTAGGTTCTTCAGTTAATGATTTTAGTACCAGTATCATTGAAGTCGGTTACATACCTCTTCATTGGATACATGGGCACATATGGGTGAGTGAAAATTTAAAAGAAAACCACCTATTTACTTCAAGTTCAGATAAACCTTGAATATCATGTAAATGGGTGTGATAAACAGATGAAGCTAAGGCTGTACCACATGATCTTAAAGGTCGAGACGGTACCTAACATATTTATTTTTGCTACGTACCTTACACACCATAAAGTTCACATGTCGATATGTAGGAATGGTACTCTTTGGCCGCATTGCTTAACACTCAGCTTGTGCACTCGTGTTGTACTACCAAACCATACATTTGAACTGACTTCATATGTACATAAGTATTTCACCATATAAGGCCTGACCTACATTTTATTAAAGGACAAACTGCTATACTGACTGCCTAGATGTTCCTCGATAGTAAAGTGTAGGCGAGAAGTTGACATTGTGCCCAAAGCCCAGAGAGCGCTTTGGAAAGCTGTGAGTAAAATTGTATTAAATTAGAGGCACATCAAGGACTTACAACAGAGGAATAAGAAAATTTTGCACCTGAGGGAACAAGTTATATTCTCACTTCAACATGCAGATAGTATGCAAGTACTTACTGAACTAGTTGCAGCTGTTACCAAATTTACGAAATGAATTCCTGGTCATTTTAATTATTTAGAATTTATATTCTTTTGAAGTAAGTGACATACCAGCCCCTGCCTGAGAAAATGGAATTAGACTGAAAGTTCTCAAGAATAAAAAATAAAGAATACAAGAAATATTTTGGCGCTATCCCTATACAAATTGGTAAAAAACTCCGCATTGCTTCGATGAGGCTGTTCGAGCGCATTGTAAATCGCAAGTAAAATGATAAATAGAGTGTAGGCAAACTAAAATTTTATTTCATTTAGCAATCGTTATATCTTGTACATAAGTGAATTCTACGTACCATAGGCGCCAGAATGGCAACAATATACCGCGGTTTCTGAATCATAGCACAGGCTTTAATACCGGGAAGGACAAATACAGTTTCTGAGAGCCAAATTGAGGTGAGGCATTAGAGGTGAAATAGGATGAATAAATCATACCAGTCTTCAGCTCTACAATTGTTATAACTGAGAATATATTTGATAGCGATACTGCTATAACGAAACCCGCAGTTAACAAATATAAGAAAACACGTCGACGGTCCATTAACATATGCAATCGAAGTAGCAGAACGACTTCATCGGGAAAAAAACACTAGTATCAGTAGGAATTATGTAAAAAATCGTGTCCTGGGGCGTACAGTGTGAGATTTCTGCCGCTGTTGTGGCGCAAAATGCTACAAACATAAAATATCTCCTGCAGCTGTATGATATTTAGCGCCATAAAAGGTACTAGTCAATAATGAAACCATACAGCTATGTAATAAGGTGTAAGATCTCTCTCTGGAGAACTTTATTCAACGAAAGAAGCAACCTACATTAGGCGACGGTGTAATTATTCCGCTTGAAACTAGTTTACTTGATATAACGCTTTCGATAATCCGGAATAACGGGACGTACCGTATGCAATGAACAGAAAGAAAGCCTCATTTCCATACCTGTTGAAGGCAAATGAGCACTTGAGCATCCATTTTGATCTTCCATGGCTCTTCCAAATGTAATGTACTTCTCGATCCAAGGTTGTTAAGTGGTCCCAAATAAGAGCGGCAAGGGCTGCGCCTGCAAGGTACCTGGAAGCCAGTATGTTGCCGGAAGCATTTACAATTTCAGCTGTGAGCTGATTCATGAAAGTGGATTCTAATGACATTGAGGTTGGCTATAGATGACCATTGCTTATAAGTATCCTGTGAAAAGATTGGAAAAGGTAATGAATGCTTGTAATTGGTACTCTGCTATGATATGGTTACAACAAGTATTGCATGCTCCGTCACTATGTTGATGAAAAAGCTCCCGAGTGTACAATCTTCTAAGCATCCGGATCTTTCTAAAAATTAAATAGGTATTGCGCTTGAGGTGCTATTTATAGCAGACTGAGCTCCCATAACGCGAAAGTGTACAGTCCGATTCATTGCCGATTCAGCTGACGAGTCACAATAATACATAGTAATGCTACACTTCAGCTCCATCAGGTACATGTGCGCACACAGTGACTGAGCAACAATTTATAACTGGAAGTATATCACGATTATCAGAGGCATAGCCATATCGTATAAATGAGTAAATCAACAGTTGAAGCTAAGGCTGTACCACATGATCTGATGAAGGTGAGTTGAGAACATCTGACCTATTTATTTTGTGCTACTACAGCGATATAAAACTCTTCACTCATCGCTATGTAGGAATGCTACTCTTCATTGGTCACTAATGTCTATTGGCTCAACTGCTGCATTTATGTTGTTGCTGAGACTTTTTACCCCCAGAACTTAACTAAGTAATATGCGAAGGCTTTTCCAGCAACATACACCACCGACGGTTGCATGAAAAGTATGAATAATGTCATTCATATCATATAAAGTACACAGACCATGTAGTATGCATCAAGGATTGAGCAACACTGAAGCTCAAAGTAAGTATGGTAAATATTCATGATTTGTCAAGACCATTCTTCAGCATTAGCGGCATAAGTTATAAATAGAATCCTGATTCATCAGAATGGCGAGCGAAGCTTAGGCTGTACTGCAGATTGACGAAGCTCTCCAATTTGAAGTGAAGACGAGATATCATGATCGCGCCCAAGGCCCAGGACATACTTCAGTGTTATGAGTAAGTGGGGTGCAAAACAAGAAGAATTCTTAGTGGCTTACAGTAGAACGAGAAGAAATATATCAGTCTGGTAGTGAATCAATGGGTTTGTATGTTTGTGAAGATGTGAACACTCACCGGTGCGCATATGTCGGCCAGCAAAATTGAGAAGTGAAGGGCTTGTTGATGTTCAATATGGCTATACAAACGCAGGATTAACACGGGCGAGACATACCGGCATTTCCCTGAGATTTCATGTCATCATAATGAGATCGAATACCATCCAAGGAATGAAAAGACATACCAAAAAGAGCTTTGCGCCATCCTTATATAAACCATGAAATGCTTCTGCATTCCTTTGATAAGGTCGCGCGAGACCATTATAAGCTGTAAGTATAATAATAAATATATCAAAGGCACACTGTCATTTGTGAAGTAAGAATATTTGTAGCAGATAAAATTGGCCATTGATTACCGCTGATGCTGAGATGCCAGCGATCGATTTTGGATTGTTCATGACAGCGCACACGTTAACTCCTCGCAACACATAAATAGTTCCTGCTGTAAGTATGAATGTATTATAAGTGGAAGGAATAAAAATATCCCAGCAAAAGGACCTTACTCTTCGTCAAGCTTATTACGCTGGCAATTGCAGACGCTTGGGAAATTGATGCTGCCACAAAGAACCCTGCCGTTAGCAAGAACAAGTTCGCTCGTCGCTTATCGGTTAAAGCATATGCTCGAAGGAGGAATATAACTGAATTGAGTAATAGATTGATGTCAGGTGAGTGCCAGTGGAAACCAGTCGGTGTAACGTAGACAGATAGACATACATTGTGAGATTTCAAGCGCTAACGTCGAACAGAACGCTAGAGACATAAAGTAGCTCCTACATCTGCATGGAAGTTGGAACTGTCAGCACATATGCCATTGGTTAACATCTATGCTAGCCTACAGCTATCCATTTACTGTAAATAGGTATTCCGTGTGGTAACTAATAATGCAACGTACATCGGCGGTGGGTATTCGTATTCCACTTGTGACTAAAAGACCAGAGCCCATCCACCATTAAAATTTGCTGCACCGAATGTAATGGAATGGGCGGACCGTATGCGTTGAATAACAGATATGCCTCGCTCCCATACCGAGTGAGGAAAAATGCACTCCTAAGCATCCACCTCAACTTTCCCCGACTTTTCCAGATTAACTGCACCTCCCGGTCCAAAGTTGTCAAATGATCCCAAAGAAGAACTGCGAGGAGTCCACCGTTGACGTATCTGGACGTCACAAGGCGGTTTAGAACATCAATCTCACCACTCATGATAGTCAAGAGAGGGGGAAAGAGAGACGGTTACTGGTGAAACGAGGTGTTTTTCATGATCAGTACTAAATAAATACTTACGTGGCGTTAGAAGCATATAAAAGGATGTCTCTAGTGGTAGGTCCTGTTCTCTGTGATGATATCAAGTTCGCAACAGTTAGATGATGGTTTCGCGGCGTCTTGGTGTATTGAAGTGTAAAAATAGTCGAGAGTGATATGACTACGTCGCGTGGAGTTAACAGTGAAACATTTTTGATCAACTGTGTTCGTAACAACTTCAAGCCTGAGCTCAACTCCCGAGCTCACTAATTTTAATGTGACATATACCAACGTTAACAGTCATTTGTGAAGGTCGTCCAGGACTTATGTCAGAAATCTGCTTGGATGTTTGGAATTCATGTAAGTTAATTAACGAGTGAAAATAAATGTATTAAGAGGGGACACACTTACGATGTAATTTATCAAAGCAGTACATCCAAAGTTCCATCGCCGGTGTAGTTTGTTGTCTTCCTCCCACAAGGTTTCGCCGTTTCGGAGACGAGCCAATCCTGGGCTTGATGTGGAGCTTCTGCAGTGCCAGCGCTTCGTCAGTGTAACCTAAAGCAATACACTGAATCCCATGCTAGTGAGCCGAACATTCAAAACGGAAATCTCCGACAGCGAGCTTCCATCTACGCGATCACGTCACTCCGTCGGGGTCTGCAACAACACGCGGCCGGGACGTCGCATGGAACACAGAAAGGACTTGGCAAGAACACAGAACTTTATGTGTATAGCCAAGTATAGCCAATAGCGGAACTCAATAAGTCCCAAACCTGCTGTCAAAACTTCAAGAACGGAAGCAAAATAGTAAGCGATATGTGGTCCACATGGTTAGATTGATGCCAAGTTGCTGATATAATACCAGCTGAGTTGCTGAGTTTTAATTCAAAGCCAACCGTAGCCAGCCGTAGCTTAGGTCCCTATAATCTGTTAGCAAGACGATGTTGACCACGACGCTTCGCGACGACATTTGTAATGACATTCTTTCCACTATCACTCATAGATGGCAAGACAGAGCGACAGGAACCGCACTCCTTCTCACACAGAACGATATAAGGCGCGCAAGAAAGCATATGAGGACCTCAGGACGCTTGTAATCTTACTCCTTGCAGATGCAGATGATGAGGATGACGAGCTTGCTGCATTGGGGATTGCAGAGATTGCTCTGAATGAGGAAAGATACCTTCAAACACTGAAGTCTGGAAGATATGGAAGGCGCGGCCCATATAACCAAGAGAAAGCTACCCAATTCTTTGAGCTTCTCATGACCAGGTTCTCGGATAGGTCATTTAAGTCATGGCTGTGGTATGTAGTCATAGATGTTTGATATCAGTATGCTGAAATAACAGTTAGCATGGATTGTGCTTCATTTTGGAAGATGGTTGACCTAATTAAAGACGATATTGTCTTTGCTAGTACGCAAGGTCGACCTCAACGTCCTGTGGAACATCAGCTTGCGACATTTCTCTGTTGTGTTGGAGATGAAACTGCCGTAAAAGCCGCAACTGTTATGGCTATTGCAGAAGGTTCAGTGTATATATACTCTTTGCATGTCACTAAGGCTATCCGCAGGCTACGTCCACAGTTCCTTCATTGGCCCACACCTGCTGAGCATGATGCTGAAGCTGCAACAATGGATGAGCGCAGCGCATCATTTCCTGGACAACTTGGGTCAGGAGATGGGAGTTATATCCATCTGCAAGATAAGCCAAAGCGAAATCCATTTGCATATTGGTGTCATAAAAAGTTTTATGCAGTAAGCATGCTCATATTATCTTGTAATCTGCTCAAGACTCATATCATAAAGTTAAATATCCAAGCTACAGTTAACAATCATGCCCAATTTACTTCTTATGAAATTGGCTGGCCTGGTTCTGTTCAAGACAGTCATGTATTCAAGAATTCAGATTTATGGCATAACCGAAATAACTATTTCAGGCCTCATGAATACATTCTTGTGGATAAAGGTAAGTGTATATCGTAACATTTACAGCCTACTTTGAACTTACAACATACAGGTTACCCACTTACCCCATTTTCAATTCATCCATTCAGCGATTATGATCTCACAAATAATCCAGCCGAAGCGAATAGACGCAAACAATGGAATCAAGCACTGTCGTCAATTCGAATTTCTGTAGAGCATGCATTTGGTTGCCTTAAAGGGCGCTTTCCTATTCTTCAGTCTGTTCCAGGACGAGATCTTGATGTTATACACCAAAAAATCGAAGCACTATTGATACTCCACAACATCTTAGAAGGTTTTGCAGATGATCCCACAGCAATAGCTGGCTTCAATGGTAGAGAGGATGACGACGTTGAGGGTGTGATTGGTAGGGCACCAGCAGATATGGTTACTAATATCAATATCAATGCCACAGAACTGTACCGACAAGGGCTACTGTGACGCAAAAACTTACTTCAACTCTTTCTAACACGGCAGTAAAAGTAGTATAAAGCAGTATGTAGATACATTACTATGTACACCTTTACTTGCGATATAAATCATCCATCATCTCTTTACCCATTTTCCTCATACTCTCATCCTCGTGAGCCAGCATCTGCATTACTACCTCCAATGTCTTGTTACGCAATTCCAAATCCACCACCTTCCGCCGCTCTTGATGTTCTTCTTCTTCACGTTGATCACGCTTCCAGGCTAGCTCCAAGGTTTCACGTGCTATAGTCGCAGAGCTCTGAGCCTTCTTCTTGATCACCTCGACAGCCTCGGAAAGTAAGTGGTCATGATTGACAACTGACTCGCTACTTGAGGAATGCTCGATGCTGGGGGAACGTTTGAGACGTTTCAGTGCGCGATCATCTTCATCATCTGAAAGGGGATTGACGGAGTTGTAGTCCCTGCGACGTTCAACATCATCATCATCACATGCACTGCTCAAGATATATCAGCGCCACAGTAAATAGAGGAAGAATACATACACAGTATCAATCAATGTATAAATCTCCGACTCCTTGAACTGCTTCAAAACCCGCTTCGAATAACCAAATACCGTTTTTTTATGGTCATCGTCTTCATCGTCTCCGTCCCCACCACCCGTGTGCTTCTCCCACTCTCGTACAGCCTTGTACTTTGGTAACGTGTTCAGGGACCAGTAATTCTTGATAATCTTCATCTCCTTGCCAGGAACGATATGGCTTGCTATCTGCCATGTTGATATGAGCATTGAACTTTATATGGTAGAAGTGGCTGCGTACCTTTATGAAAACTGACCTCTTGTTCAATTTAAACCTCGCCCAATGTTCCGGGGTGGTAATAAACTTGATGATCTTGAGCTTGTCCTCCTCTGTTAGCCGTGCATTCACCTCGTCACTATCATAGGAACCGGTACTGCTGTCTCCACCAGCATCATCCCCCTCATTCTCGCTCTCAGACCAATCCGCCTCCTCCTTCGAAGCTACCGCTGAAAAGGGGTACTTGTGTTCTAGTAGTGAAATTGGCTCTATGTTTGCAACTTATTTCACTATAAAATTCACAAGACTCTTTAAGTGCGAGTTGTGGGAAAGGTGGGTGTTCCTTCTTATTGTCTTATGCAAGTTTAAATCGTTTGAAAAGCCTTTGAATCGAAATGCAATAGAATTTTATTGTAGAATTCAAGTAATACACCTTTGTACTACTTTAAACTTTGTAGAAGTGTCTTAACAACCCTTTGCTAGTACAACTTCTTAGAAAACCGAAACAAGAGCAACCCTTTACTCTTATGAAACCACTTTATTGAAATAACTAAGTCCTAGGCCCTCTCTGGAGTCTCAGAACTTCAATTCTTTCCAAAAGATACCCAAAATGCGAACCAAAACAATATATTCTTTGAAACAAATAAGACCTAAACCACTACCCAATACCTATTGTACCTGGGCAAGAAAGGTGCGAATCTGCTTGCCTTTCTACCCTCTATAGTACCTACTTAAATATACAAAGCCCAGAACTATTATTATGATTTTCCCAGACATTGTATACCACATATATCTACCTGAAACACTTCCCCTGTCCTTATTTGTGTCTTTATTTAGCTATCATTTGACTATGAGTCACTCCGAGGCATTAGAATCCTCTAGAATGTTCAATTCCCATGGTTTTCAGATGCTACAGTGTCTCATCATTGATCATTTTGGGTAGATCATCATAAAATTGTCATCTTTGATCTAATGTTTTGTTCTTATCCAGGCCTGTGCTTCGGTGAGACCATTCCCTATCATACTAGAATAGAATGTACTAAATTCTAGCTTCCGATCAAGACGAAAATCATCCTGATTGATGAAGAATTGACTATTCTACATCACTTTGAAATATTCTTTAATTCATATTTATGTCATTGACTATTTGTTAGACTTCAATCCTGATGCCAAACAAACAACTTAGCGGTATCAAAGTGAAATTAAAACATATACAATTCATGTGACTGGCAGAAAAGCGGTCCCTTCAATATTTAATATCTTTTCCTACACACCAGGCTAATGGTAGGTTGGACATAGAAGCACTTGTACTATATTTTATGATATGAACTGTTGAATATTAACCCAAATAAAAGGCCAATAAGTACAAAGCTTGCTATTTTGTAGCAGTCCATAGATCTTTATTTATTATCTGGGGTTCATTAATGTGTACAGATTTAAGACTGTAAATGGTAGAAATGTGCAATTTTATGCCTAAATGCACAGGTGGCGTCACACCGCATCTTCCTTCCCTGCTTTGTTTGACTTCTTCTTCAACCCCTTCTTCAACCCCTTCTTCAACCCCTCCTCCGACCCCTCCTTCGAAGCTTTCTGTGACTGCAGCTTGGGTAGAGATGCAGCCTGCTGAGCATTGTCCCCGAGCTTCATGATCTCATCATCAGATGCGCCTGCTACTCGCCGATTTCTTGGACCACTCTTGCTCCCAGCACCAGTAGGCTTGGCACGCAGCGCACGCTTTGTTGCTGTGGTATCGCGTGGCTCTGCTGTCATATGAGCTGCAGCTTTTCATCGACCCTTTTTGCCAGTTGTCGTAGGGTTGTCAGAGGGAGCAGCTGGTGGTGTGGGGAGAGGAGGTGGGGCCGACTCATCATTGACAGAGGGGGGAGTTTGACCCACGAGCGGACCGGGAGAGGGGATAACAACGGCAGCAGATGGACTTTGTGGCAGTGCTGCGGCATGGAATGGCTGTGGAAATGGGAGAGGGTGAGGGTGATGCTGTGTTCTAGCAGGCGTTGGAGAGTTGTAGCCAGGCTGAACTCGAGAATATGCAAAGGGTTGGACATGACCAGGGAACAGTGCAGGTGAAGGAGAAATTACACCTATATATGTATTAGATCAATTAATACGCCAATATAAAGTACATACCATGCCCAAATGAATGATTCACGACATGCTGAGCAGCTAGATGTGCATTTTGAATAGGCAGAAGATTTTCTTTCCCAGAGATTCTTGCAGGTTGCCTATGCGGCAGATAGACATCTAGGGGAGACAGCGGAGAGCTCTGAGCCTGTCTAGAAAACCTTGGAACCTGTCCCTCCGTGAAAAATCCAAACGACGAAATTGAAGGCAAGGATATGGGCAGATGATTGGCACTACAATAGGGAGGAGCGCGCTGTGGTGTCGCTGGCAGGCTAATGTTCTCACCAGGGTTGTCTATACATATTATTATAAATGTGTAAGCACGGGAGCGAATCATCAATACGGTACTTACCTCCCATTGGCGAGACAGCCTGGGAGCCCTCCATCGTGGTGTGAACTTGCTGTGAGCTCTACTGAGTACTGATCCTTTGTGAAGCGCATATGTAGGTGGTAGCGCCCGCAGGTGGTACCCAACAACAAACCGCCCTTTCTCGTACGTTCAAGCTCCGCTTTAATTTTTTTTACCCCTTACTTGGCATCAGTGCACCGCATGGATGATCAGCGTCTCAAAAGTTCAAGCAACAGGCATTTGGGACTTATTGAGTTCTGCTAATATATAGCTAGTCTCGGCTACCCATCCATTTGCGGCGATTCATCCTAAAAAGGACTTCCCACTGCAACCGTCTGGGAAATGACCAGCCACTTTAGAAGGAGTGTGCATTCCGTGTTTATCGGGAATTCGGAAGGCTTGTATTTCCTGCTTTGTAATCATAGAAATGTGTTGTGTCCTCCACCCATCCACAGTATGTTATCCATGTCCCCTTAGTTTTGCTACTCTGTATCATTATTTTTAATCAACATCTTTAAATCATGTTCCCTGACCATAATATTGCTTCATGTACTCGAATTCATAGTCAATGATGCAGTACTTATAAGTATACATGTTAGTAATTACTTAAGAGAATTTGAAGAGAATTACACAAGAATTGCATTGACATTTGAACACATTAAAATAATTCTGAAGCAACTACTATTACAGTCAAAATTTACAAACAGACTTTTCTTTAATCCTCCCAACTTTCCGTGTCTGCACTGTAAAGATCAAAGAAACAAAAATAGTGCGAATCGGTTGAACGTCTGTTTGGCCTGTGACATTCTAAGGTATGGAAGGGAATTAGTGAGTTAAAATAAAAATGAAGACGTAGTGATATTCTGTGAGACATACAATAAGAGTGAATAAAATCAAAGAAATGATGAAACATAATACTCTGAGACTGACTGTTAATGGGACAAATCTTCACTAAATTGGAAGGATGCAGATATAACAAATTTACAGAGTCCCTATCAAAAAATAACGATACAGAGTAGCAAAACTAAGGGGACATGGATAACATACTGTGGATGGGTGGAGGACGCGACACATTTCTATGATTACAAAGCAGGAAATACAAGCCTTCCGAATTCCCGATAAACACGGAATGCACACTCCTTCTAAAGTGGCTGGTCATTTCCCAGACGGTTGCAGTGGGAAGTCCTTTTTAGGACGAATCGCCGCAAACGGATGGGTAGCCGAGACTAATATATAGCCATATTATAATCGTACTTAAATCGTGGCACATAGCTTTACTTATGGACCTTCCTAACGTGTGAGGGAGTTGCCGCTTTTGCGTGATCTTCAAGAGCCATCGGTAGCTATTTTTGTGATAAACAATGTCTCAGCATCACAGAGCATCAAGAGACGGCCATGGATCACCGATACATATGTATATTGAATACCCATTGAAGTTTATTTGTACGGCGATAAAAATGACTTTTAGTGGGTTTATCATGAACGTAAAACGTGTAGGTGACTTACAGTAGCATGTTGGTGCCATGTTTTACATTTTATCGACATACCATGGATACACAAGACGTTTGACGGTTGTTATATAACTTATATTGACTTCGAGGATGGATAAATTGACACCTAAAAAATGAGAAGGTTGTGAGAGAGGGTACTTCGGAATAAGACATGCTGGTTGAATCAAGCTTGAAGCGATAATCTGTCCTGGTCCTGTTAGTCAACCGGGCCTGGGCCCAACGGCACGCGTGAGCCCACGCAAATTTGAAAGATGACTGCACTTTGCAGCGCACATTGGGAAGCAAAAATAAAACTGTGTATAACAAGGAACTAAATATATTACTGGGTTACACCACTAATACAGGTGATAGTAAAACTTCCTCATGCAAGTTAGTAAACGGGCTTGAAATGGGCTATTGAAAGGAGTGTTACGTCGTACTTATAGTAAAGACCGCTTATATTAAGTCCCTGACACGCAAGTAGATATATACGGCTTAACGAGTGGTTTGAGTTTTGAATGAATATATCAACAATCCATCGAGTTTCACGTTCGAAAAGTTCTCCAGCTTGAAGCATAGACGAGCAAGTAACACGGAGCTCAAAGCACAGAAGAAGCTTGTTGAGGTTCTTGGTGAACTTAGCGTGGATTCAAACACCGAAAGCGACTTACAATAGCAAAATGAAAACTTTATCCGGCTGTGAGGTATACTTATCAGCATCCTGTGTTATCATTTTCAAGATAATATATATACTTACTGAGCCGAAGATAACCATTAGTAGGTCTATCACGTGGAACACTTGGTGATGGGTGGGGTTAGTACGTGAGTCAGGATGCGTATGATCAATACTTTGTAGCTTACCAATATTTCCCTGTAATGTGCAAATGAGATTGAAGTTTTTATGAAGGGTCTGAAATATAGACGTACCAAAAATAACTTTGCGCCGTCCTTGTAAAAACTGTTGATTAACTCGGCATTACTTTGGTAAGGTCGCTCGAGTGCATTATAAATTGTGAGTGCGACGATAAAGAAGTCGAAGGTACACTGGAAGACAAATGTACTACCATTAGTAGCATTCAGATAAGATGGCCATGCAAAATCAGCATACTATTGGTATTAACATTCCCAGAAAGAATCGAACCTTTCCAGCAAGTACACATGCATTTAATCGAGGTGCTACAAGTATAGATGCTGGAAACGGCATAAGTAAAAGGCTGGTAAAAGGTCACAGATCTTACCATCCTTTATCTCGATCATCGAAAGAATCACAAATACATGTGTAATTGATGATAATATAATGAATCCGGAAGTTAACCAAACCAAAGCCGTACGTCGTCTCTCCATTAATATATATACTTGCAGGATGATAAGGACTTTGTGAATTACAATCAGTTTGAATCAGATATCAGAAGCAGCAATGCTAGTAGAAGTTCTTAGACGTACACTGCGCAGTTACACTGGCGGCCGTTCCAAAAAATGTCACAGCCATCATAAAGCTTCTGCACCTGTACCATCGTTAGTGCACTGAATTTTAATCATGGACCTGTACAGCTTACAACTGGGAAATATCTTTAAGTATTCAAAGATCATGTGTAAGCGGAAGAAATAAACATACATTCGTGGAAGGGATACCAATCCCGCTTGATGCTAGAAATGTCGAAGTCGGTATCTAGAGGTTCCCGGCCAACGTGCAAGACATACCATACGCTACAAACAACAGAAAAATCTCATGCACGTGTCGATTGAATACGAACGCTCCCTTTAGCAACCACTTATGCCTTCCATTACTATTCCAAATCAACGTCACTTCTTTGTCGAGAGTAGTCAGATGATCCCAAAGGATTATTGTCAAGCCTGCAGCGGTAAAATATCTGGAAGCCAGAAGGCTGCTACTAAATTCGAGGATAATTGCACTGAAGCTCTCGGATTCGCCCATAGCAGGCTTTCAATAGAAATGGAATGGGAAAAGTCCTGCTGATAGGAGATTAGTACAGTATGCATTTCAGTATGCGCTGAATATATAGTAAGCAAGGACCCACACATTTGTTTGTTTGTTATGATTTTAGATGCTTCCTATATATCGGTACCTTGGAAAATGCTGGAAAGTAGATGAGCGCGGGCTCAACCATAATGATGAGAAGGCATATCATAGGAATATCATGCCATAAAAGGTTCTTCAATGTCTCCGTTGTGGAGCTACCATGATCATCATCTGAATGAGGGTGAAAATCCTGCAAGCATGCAGATGATGTATCATACATCATAAAGCATGGAAAAGATGCTGTTAACTGGCAACTTGCATTTCCAGTTTTCATATTGGTTCTACCGCACTAAATTCTAGGCCAGTCCATTTCCACACACTTCACACCATGCCTATACATAGCCAAGATGATCCTAAACAATTAGCTAGTTGAACGTTTTGAATATCGCTTTCGTAGAGGAACGCAAATCAAGCGCGCAATCATACTTACCACGATATATATATATATACTTATCATATGCCACATAAGGATGATAATCAGAACACAGCATTGGCACCTCACCGTAATGGATCAGTGGAATCTGCCACGGTTAAATGTATTCCTGCTATGCCATCCGACTGAGCAGTTGCTAGTGATTGTGACTGTAGAACTGAATCGGCGGTGGACCAACGATAGACGTTGGCGGCAAGACGTTGGATAGACGCGTGACGGGCCACGGGTGACATTGATCAGTGTTGGAGAGGTCAGTCAATGGGGGTCAATGGGGTCTGATTATGTTATACACCATCTGACCTATAGACGGGTCAGTCAAACATATTGACGGGGTCTCTACGGGTCTATAATCAAAATCATTCCCACCCCTTTCATGACCCAGGAATTAGAGCGCTGAGAGACACCACAATTAACGCTCGGGTTTGGTGCTTAGTAATATCATCTGGCATTTTCCATTGACCGTCAGTGATTGACCAGTTGACTGTCAATCACTGACTTAGACCCTTTTGACTGACGGGGTCTGACCTGGTCATTGACAACGCTGACATTGATTATTTGTCACGAACGTGTATTTGGTTTTGGAAATAAACAACCGCCGCCGCCCAAAGCCAAATTTAGCGGCGAGCGCTTCAGCTACTTAGTCCGGAAGCTGAACCGTCTTTTGCCGAGATTACGCTTATCATCAACGAGATAAGCCACATAAGTCACATTACAATAGCCGCTTAGCGTGATCTCGTTCCCAGGATAGGACGACCGGACGAGGTACGGGGCCTAGGAGGGAGATGTTCAGTTTATTTTTTGATTCTCTAGGTTTAATATTTGGAGAGCATGAAAGTTGCATGAAAGAGACGGGTGTAGAACACGAGCTTTAGGATGCTTCGACGATGTTGTCGTTGGATGCAAGCATGATGTTGTGCTTGCTGAAGGCTTGAAGCGTAAACCGGAGCGCCTCCTGCGACGCCTTTCGAAGGGCACTAGGCTCGCCATTCTTCAAAGTTCAATCTGCTGGCCGATGTCTTCAGATACCCATGAAAACCCATCTCCGTGTTCAAGAACTTCTCTCTCAGCTTGTATTTCCCATGTTAGTATGCTCTAGTTCTGTTTCACAAAGTCACCAGCTTACACGACTCCTGCAGTACTTCTAGCTGGAGAAGTTGTCAGGACGTGCCAAGAGGAGGGGAAGATGAACTAGAAGGGCGATTATCATGAAATCATATTCGTAGCACCCCATGTCTACAGGAACTGCTCTCACGTACATCCACCAGCGGTAAACCATCAGAGAAGTCTTGGTACAAGCAAACGGACACATCGCTTCGTGGACAAGCTGACTACTGCAAAACCCTCTCCACTTCAAACATCTGCCATAGCGCATACATGCAGCGTTTCATTTCGACTCGTCCACGGTCCCTCATCCAGCTGTAATAGGAGCGCATACAGCACCTGTTGGTCAATCTTACAAGTTTTCATATCGCCTTCCCTCCCCTAACCTCCCTTGGACCGTTACCCCGCACACAACACTATTCCATCAAACGTTAGCCTCCTTGGTTCCAGTAGGGAGCTGGTACCCGGAACGCTCGATAGACGATGATGAGCTAACATGACTTTGAAGAAAGGTGCGAGGGCCCCTGAAATCAGAGACTGTTGAGTAGGCATACAACGCCAAAAGGATGCAGATGATAGGGTATATAGGGAGACAGACCGAGAGTGTACACTAGTGCGTGGGCGTCGATGAGGTAGAAAGGGCAAGGAGGGGAAGGGACGGATGCAAGAATGCTGTGGGCACGTTGGAGTTCAGTTGTTGTCCCCCTAGACATCTTACTGCTGAATGGGAAGCTATGGATAACGACTCGCTATGCGGAGATATGTTTATAAGGTTGGTTTCAGCGTGCCGCTCAAGGCGAAGACACGGACACTGCTTATCGATGCCATCTCACTACAAGGCGTATCGGTATATACTGATGCTCAAATACCTAGAACAACACATACCCGCTTCCTGTACCCCATGCAATTATGTGTCAGCTCGTAAAGCAGCTCATCCAGTCTCTGTAGTGTTAGCTTGTGTGCTACCATGCCTCAAGTATACCACCTAGCCCATGGAAGGCTCAGGTCGATAACACCCCACAAGGTAGACATGTGTCTATATATGGCTTGTTTCTGTGTGCCGTTCGGGGCGAAGACGTGGGCTCGATATGATTATGAGTTACACTTTTTTCGGGGCCGTCGGCAGTACTACCTCTGGCAATTGCCAACGCATGCTCGTGACACTTTTCATCCATACTGCCGTGCCTCAGCCCGAAAAGTAGCGTGTACTGCTTCTCGTGGTACTTGTCTATCTTGTATGTCATCAGGCTTCAAGTATCAAACCTGGCCCATGGATGGCTCAGATCGATAACAATTCACAGAGTGGACTTGCACTTATATGTCCTTTTTCTGCGTGCTGTTCAGGGCAAAGATGTGGGCTCGATATGATTATAAGCTACACTGCTTTCGTGGCTGCCGGGAGTATCATCTCCGGAAATGCATGCTCGCGACACTTCTTGCGCCCATTCTGTCGTGCCTCAGATTGAGAGGTAGTGCATGCTGCTTGTTGTGGTGCTTTCCTAGCTTGTATTCCGTCAGGCCTCAAGTATCAAACCTAGCCCATGCAAGGCTCAGATCGATAACGACTCGCGACGTAGAAATGCATTTATAAAGCCTGTTCCTGTGTGCTGCTCGGGGCGAAGACGTGGCCTGGGCACGGTGATGAGCTACACAGTTTATCGAAGATATCGTAGCACGTACTTGTGTACTAGTACCTTTTCCATTTCATGGGTACGCCCCACAACGCATACGCGTAGTACCATACCTACTCTTTCTGCACTCGTACAGTCTTTCATCAGCTCAAGCGGCATTCCCGTGCAGCTTCTGGCAGTACTTGCGTCGTCAGGCGTCAAGTAGGGACGTCTACACACTCTTCCCTCTCTAGCCTCTCTTCCAGCACCAGTATCATATCCGGGCATCTATGCTACACGCCCAGACCTTTGACTCCCTATCTTCAGGATGAACTACAAATGAAGGTAGAGATGTTAGCTTTTGACGCTATCTACTGGAACCGCTGAGGGAAGGGGTGCAGACGCTGTTGTGGGTGTCTACGATGTAAGAAAGATGGGGAAGCCGAGGGAGTTCGCTTTTGCATGATCTGGTCTAGTTCTTCAAGAACCACCGGTGACTATTTTTGTGGAAAACAATATATCTCAGGCTCTCAGCTTCATAGAGCACCAAGAGACGGCCATGGATCACCGATGCATATGTATATTGAAATTGAATACCTAAGACTGCACTTCTTGCAGCGCACATCGGGAACTAGAAATAAAACTGTATACAACAAGGAATTGAATATATTACTAGGTTACACCACTAATACAGGTGATAGTAATACTTCCTCATGAAAGATAGTAAATGGGCTTGAAACGGGGTATTGAAAGGAGTGTTACGTAGTATTTATAAATACTATATTAAGTCCCAGACACAAGTAAATACATACGGCTTAAAGAGTGACTTAAGTTATGGATGAACTGATCAACAAACCACCGAGTTTCATGTTCGAAAAGCTCTTCATCTTAAAGCATAGACGAGTAAGTAACACGGAGCTCAAAGCACAGAAGAAGCTTAGGGAGGTTCTTAGTGAACTTAGCGTGGATTTAAACACCGAAAGCGACTTACAATAGTAAAATGAAAACTTTATCCGGCTGTGAGGTGTATCAGCATCCTGTATTATCATTTCCAAGATAATATATATACTTACTGAGCCGAAGATAACCATCAGTAAATCTATCACATGAAGGACTTAGTAATAAATGGAATTAGTATATAAATCCGAATGCATATGATCAATAATTCGTAGCTTACCAGTATTTCCCTGTAACATGCAACGAGAATTAGATTTTAATGAAGAGCCTGGAATATAGACATACCAGAAATAACTTTGCGCCGTCCTTGTAAAAACTGTTGATTAACTCGGCATTACTTTGGTAAGGTCGCTCGAGTGCATTATAAATTGTGAGTGAAACAATAAATAAGTCGAAGGCACACTGGAGGGCGATCAATGTACTACCATTAGCAGTATTCGGAAATGATGGCCTTGGATAATCAGCATACCATTGGTACTAAAATTCCCAGAAAGAATCGGGCCTTTCCAGCAAGTACACATGCATTTAATCCGGGCACTACAATTATTGGTGCTGGAAACGGCATAAGTAGAAGATCACAGATATAAGTAATGTCAGTAATCCTACCATCCTTTAACTCGATCATCGAAATAATCACAAATACATGCGTAATTGATGATAATATCATGAATCCGGCAGTTAACCAAACCAAAGCCGTGCGTCGTTTCTCCATCAGTATGTATACTTGCATGATGATAAGGACTTCATGAATTAAAATCAGATATCAGGAGCTGCA
Organism: Cyathus striatus; assembly: GCA_025738555.1. Lineage (NCBI taxonomy): Eukaryota > Fungi > Basidiomycota > Agaricomycetes > Agaricales > Nidulariaceae > Cyathus > Cyathus striatus. The sequence goes on from JAOVFP010000022.1 coordinate 1,136,721, forward strand.
ATGGTAGCAGAAGCTTTTAGACATACACTGTGCAATTATACTGGCGGCGGTTCCAAAAAATACCACGGTCATCAGATAGCTTCTACATCTGCACCATCGTTAGTGTACTGAATTTTAGTTGTATATTTGTACAGCGTACAACTGCGAAACATCATTAAGTATTCAAAGATCATGTGTAAGTGGAAGAAATAAACATACTTCCGTGGAAGGCATCTGAATCCCGCTTGATACTAGAAAATGAGGAAGTCAGTATTAGCATACTATCTTTAGAGGTTCTCGACCAATGCAAGACCTACCATACGCGACAAACAACAGAAAAATCTCATGTAAATGCCGATTGAATACGAATGCGCCCTTTAGCATCCACTTATACCTTCCAGTACATGTCCAAATCAACTCCACTTCTTTGTCAAGAGTAGTCAGATGGTCCCAAAGAATTATTGTGAGGCCTGCGGCGGTAAAGTACCTAGAGGCGAGAAGGCTGGTACTAAATTCGGAGATAATTGCAATGAAGCTCTCTAATTCGCCCATAGCAGGCTTCCAATGGAACTGAAATGGGGAAAGTCCTGCTGATAGGAGATTGGTACAGCATGCATTTGAGTATGCACGGAATATATAGCAAGCAAGGACCCACTCAGTCATTTGTTTGTTATGATTTTAGATGCTTCCTGTATGTCAGTGCTTTGAAAAATGCTGTGAAGTATATATAGTTGCTATATTGGTGAGTGTGCCGGGGCTCAGCCATGGTGATGAAAAGGCATATCATAGGAATATCATGCCATAAAAGGCTCTTCAACGTTCTTAATGTGAAGCTACTATGATCATCATCTGAATGAGGGTACAAATGCTGCAACCATGCAGATCATGTATCATACATCATAAACCATGGTAAAGGATGGAAAGGATACTAGCAACCTGCATTTTCCAGCTTTCATATTGGTTCTACTAAATCCTAGGTCAGCCAATTTCCATACACTTCACAACATGCCCATATACAACCAAGATAATCCTAAACACTCAGCTATTTGAATGTTTTGAATATCGCTTTCATAGAGGAACGAACGCAAATTAAGCGCTCAATCATACTTACCACGACATATGCTTATCATATGCCATCTGAGTATGATAATCAGAACAATAACAGCATGTGATAGTACTTGATATGACAATGGCATCTCACCGTAATGGATCAGTAGAATCTGCCACGGTTAATGTTATGAATCAGAACAACGAGGCTCCGGAGTCCGATGCAATTCCGGCTATATCATCCGACTGAGCACTTGTTAGCACTTCAAATACCGAAACCTTGAATGAATGATACATCGGAAACTACATTCATAGCTGTACATGCTAGCTTTCAGAGGATCAGATCCGGTAAGCCGAATCAAGCTTGCAGGAGTCCTGGCCTAGTTAAAGGTTTGACGCGAGTCAGTTATTTCCGGGTTGTTTCTTTTAGGCATGCTTCACGGGTGCGAGTGATGATCATTACATACTAGAGCTCAGAGGCTCAGGATATAAGTAAGGTGGTTTCGCACTGTAGAACTGAATCGGCGATGGCAACTTGCGATGGACGTTGGATTGGATGGACAGATCATTTGTTTGTCACGAATTTGTATTGGTTTTGGCAATAAACGGTCGCCGCCCTTTCAGCAAACACAACATGCTTGCATCTAACTATGTACAGCTGCTCAGCATCGTCGAAGCATCCTAAATGGTTCTAAAGCTCTCATTTTACACTCATCGAATAACACGCAGAACCTCTCCATCCTAGGCTCGATACCTCGTCCTCCTGCGACGCCTTTCGAAGGGCATTAGGCTCGCCGTTCATCAAATGTTCAACCCGGTGGCCGACATCTTCAGATACCCATGACAACCCATCTTCATGTTCAAGAACTTCTCTCTCGGATTGCCTTTCTCATGTTAGTATGCTATAGTTCTGTTTCGCGAAGTCACCAGCAAGTCACCAGCTTACACGACTCCTGCAGTACTTCTAACTGGAGAAGTTATCAGGACGTGCCAAGAGGAGGGAATGACGAAGCTTGAAGGAAAATCGTCATAAACTCGCATTCGTGGTTGCCACTGGCACCACATGTCTACAGGAGCTGCTCTCACATACATCCATCAGGGGTAAACCAGTTACCATCCAGAGATGGAACACGCGAAAGGATACATCGCTCTGCGGACAAGCCGACTACTGCACGACCCTCTCCACTCCAAACATCTCGCATAGCGCATACATGCAGCTTTTCATCTCGACTAGCGTCCACAATCCCTCGTACAGCTGTAACAGGAGCGCATACAGTAGCTGTTGGCCAATCTTATAAGTGCTCGTATCGCCTTTTCTCCCCTCCCCTCCCTTGGACCATTACCCTACACCCGACACTATCCCATCGAACATTAGCTTCCTTGTCCAGAAGGAGGTACCCAGAACGCTCGATGGAAGATGATGAGCTAACGTGACTATGAATAAAGGCACGAGGGCCCCTGAAATCGGATACTGTTGGGTAGGCACACAACACTGAAAGGCTGTAGATGGTGGGGGATATAGGGAAACAGACCGATGAGGCACATTGATGCGTGGGCGTTAACGAGGTAGGAGGAGAAGGGACAGGATGCAAGAGTGCTGCGGGCACGTTGGGGATCATCGATCAGTTGTTGTCCCCCTAGACATCTTACTGCTGCATGGGGAGCTATGGATAACGACTCGCTATGCAGAGATGCGTTCATAAGGCTGGTTTCAGCGTGCCGCTCAGGAGGGGGCGTTGACACTGCTTATCGATGCCATCTCACTGAAGCGTATCAGCATACCCTCAAATACCTCACACAACGCATACCCGCTTCCGGTGTACCATCACGCTATACACCGCTTATCAATGTTATTTCACTACGAGGGCGAAGACGTAGGCTCGATATGATTATAAGCTACACTGCTTTCGAGGCCGTCGGCAGCACTACCTCTGTAAATGCATGGTTGTGACACTTCATGCACCCATGCTGCCGTGCCTCAGCTTGAAAGGTAGCGTACGCTGCTTCTCGTGGCGCTTGCATAGCTCGGATATCGTCAGGCCTCAAGTATCAAACCTGGCCCATGGAAGACTCAGATCGATAACACCTCACAAGGTGGGCATGCACTCGTATAGCCTGTTCTTCATATCGTTCGGGGCGGGGACGTGGGCTCGATGTGATTATGAGCGACACTGCTTTCGAGGCCGTCGGCAGCACTACCTCTGTAAATGCATTCTTGCACCGATACTATCGTTCCTCAGGTTGAAAGGTAGTGTATGCTGCTTCTCGTGGCGCTTGCCTGGCCTGTGTGTCGTCAGGCCTCAAGTTTCGAACCTAGCCCATGCAAGGCTCAGATCGATAATGACTCACAAGGCAGGCATGCACTCGTATGGCCTGTTTCTGCGTTCGGTTCGGGGCGAAGACGTGGGCTTGGTACGGCCCTGGTGAGCTACACTGCTTATCGCTTATCGAAGAAATCGCGGCTACGAACTTGTGTACCAACGTACCGGTCTGTCACAACGCATACACATAATACCATACCAACTCTTTCTGCGCTCGTACAGTCTTGAGTGAGTTCAAGCGGCATTCCTGTGCTGATTCTGGCGGTGCTTGCCAAGCTCTTACGCAATCAGGCGTCAAGTAGGGACTTCTACCTTCTCTTCCCTCTCTTCCAGTAGCAATATCGTATCTGGGTGTCTAGGCTACACGCGGAGACCTTGGACTCCCTATCTTCCGGGTGAACTACAGATGAAGGTGGAGATGGTAGCTTTTGACGCTATCTACTGGAATCGCTGAGGTGAAGGGGTGCAGATGCTGTTGTGGATGTGTACGATGTAGGGCTGAGGGCTGGTCTTAGATTTTGGGGGGCAGGGTTTGCCTTTGGTGCGGCTTGGAGGGAATTAAATTGAACACGTATACTCGTTCTTCCTGTTTGTTAACGTTGTTACCGGAGCAATAGCACGAGTGAAGATAGTTCGAGTGTGGCAGGCTTCTGTATGCTCACTGGTGCATCCACACATGGGTAAGGTATTGTAGTGGAATATGCTGCCTATTGGGGGTTTGTTGACTCGGGACCAAATGTGCTATTCATATGCCATCGTAGAGCACTGGTAGGGCTTCTGTTGATGTTGATGCTAGTTGTAATCATGTTGGCGCCGAAGTCGGCGCGCACATAATAATTCTCAAGTACAGTGATTGGACGTTCCTTGACACACACGATTGAAAATCCCATTTATCTTGACAACAAGTAGTAATTTTGTTTAAAAAACTTTATATACATATAACGTACCATCTATAGAGCTATTATACAAAATTTTGAGGTAGAATTATATGTTGAAATAATTGTAAGATGAGGATTATTGAGAAGAACGCTTTTCAGTCAAAAACTGCGACTTGACACAGTAATGTCACGGGTGTCACAATGATTCACATCCGCAAGTTTGGGTGGGACCAAGAGCGTGTGACTTGCATGTGTCACTCTCTGGAACCATCAAATATACTACTTTTTGACTATTTTATTTTTCAACATTGCATTTCTGTCTTAATCAGGATACAAGTTGGGGAAAATATTTACACTTACTATATAAGTATACATAAAAATCTGTAAGATACCACCTTGGCTAGGGAGCTCAAAACTTTGGTTGCAAAAATGTGTCAAGATGAGATTTTTACCTGACTTCAGAGTAATCCTTATTTATCTTTCCCTCCAGTGAGCATAATCTTTTCAATTTTTTTTCTAGATGAGGCAATATGTATTAGAATGCATATGCAGATTTTCTAAGTCATAAAGCGAAAGGTTGAGGCAGGAGAATGAAAAGAGTGAAGGTGTGTCAAGGAGTGTCGCTGTGTCAAGGAACGTCCAAACACTGTACTCACGACTTTTAATTAAAGTCACAACTGGAGCGCGAGACTTGACCCAAATACTTTGCTCTTGAAGCTTGTCGGAAGATCGACAAAGCTCGAAAAGGGTATGTTTCAAATTGTTTACTAAAAGTTCTTCATACAAATACGAGTAAGTACATGTACACTGGTGACGATCTTGACCAACGTCAATGATGTAGGGACTAACACGGGTTAGCATATTCCGGGTGCTAACCCGAAATTACGTCACCCGTGCGGGTTAGCATCCACCCGGGTGATGAACGGGTGTCACCCGCGGGTGAAGGGGGATACGCGGGTGAAAAATATGAATTTTAAACTCAGCCAACCTGTTCTCCTACCTATGCAAAACTTTCATTTCATGTTGTATCAGTGGGCTGGTTTCTATATATTGCAGTGTATATTAGTGTACTTATACCTATGCAGATGTTTCATTGTATGATGTATTAGAATGAACTTTGGATAGTATTTTGGTATTTAATTAATAAATTTGATGGGGAATACAATTATGAAGTAATTGACTTCAAATTAATTAGCGAGCACACTACATAATTAGGTACAGTATACAACCGTCATGCGTCACGTGTGACAGAAAACTTGATGTCTTCATAACTCTTTTCTCCCTCCTCTAATTTTTACAAAATCTGTATGGGGAGATAGCGTAGTACTTTATGAATGTTACTGCAAAATATTTAATACATTTGATGGATGGAAGCTGGTCAAATATGCAAAATGGTGGATAGGAATGGATTTTGATCAGCATACATGGCGTGACAGTCAATTATTTATTGCGAAGCCATTCAAAATTAGTAGTGCCGAAGTCCCGGATCAGTTTATAAATAAAGTTTTGATGTGAATATCACACAATCTGTAATTCTATAAAGATATGACACGCACAGATCAATAAAAGTAATACAAAATATAAATTATTGCTTGTATTCAACAACTGTATACTTTAAGAGTGATTATTCCTGATTTTTACGGTGATACAAGCCACAGAATTTTGAAATTCACTAAATTATCCAAACCCCCCATTTTGTTTTGCATATAGTCCATAGGAGTGTGAGTATTTTGAATAGCTAATTCATGGAAAAATTTTACAGCATGCTATTCCTTACTATTCAAAAATAATTGGTGTAATAGGTGTAGATTTAGGATCAGGAGAAGCAAAATGAGAAAGATTGTCACGCGACGCAATGGCGTCACGCGCGACGGCGGAATACTATAGGGTCTAAACAGGGTTCAAGGAACGGGTGAGTGCAGGTACCCGCAGGTATGCGTGCACCCGACCCGAATTTGCTAGTCACCCGCGGGTGCCACCCGCGTAAGGCCCGGGTCCACCCATGTTAGACCCTACAATGATGTCAACCATTTACCACAAGGTCCACAACGCGCGTGCCCACTGCCAGGTGCTCGATCCACTTCTAGTTCCAGCAATATCTCGACTTCAACGTTCAATCCAACCATCGGTCAGGGATGGAATCATGTACCGCTACTAGAGTCTCCGACTCCGGGTAAGCGAATATATCTAATAACGCTTTTAGTACTTCATTAACATATCATTAAATAGTCAACCTGGTGTACAGAAACTGCCGGATGAGCTTCTGGAAAAGATATTTGCATGTGTATGCGAGCCTATCAATGAAAGCAGGCCCATACAATCCATGTTGACTATTAGTCCTAGTCCTATTTGGGATTTACAAAAAGTTTGCATGCGCTGGAGAAGAGTAGTGAGAAACACCTCGTCGCTATGGAGTTTAGTCGACGTGTTAACCTGGGACGCTGGAAAAGATATCATCTCTCAGCGTATCCAGACATGTCTTAAACTCTCCGGAACTGCTCCTCTGTCAATAGTATCGTTATATCACGGCGTGAACTTCGGAGGTTCCCCTGACTTGTTACACCAGATAGTGAGCGAGGTGGATCGCTGGAAGTCGCTCACAATTGACGGATTGTCGATGGAGGATATAGTTACCAAGCCCGAATTGCTGGACTTGGTCAAACAACGAGGACTTGCACAGCTCCGCAAACTGACAATACAATTTCCGGGTGTCTTGGATGAGGAAGCTTTCGATTTTTTTGCCAATGCGACTACACTAGAGGAAGTTAATTTCATAGAAGCATATACAACCTCGGATGCTTCTAAATTTCCTTGGGCTGGGGTGAAGAAACTCCAAATGGTAGAATGCTTCCTGGATGGGGGCAATAACATTTCTATCTTTGGTGCTCTGGCGTCCCTGGAGGAGTTGATTTTGGTCCGCAATTTTATCGCACTCGAGTCAATACCCCAGGATCTAGTCGTTCCGCTTCCTGCGCTGCATTCACTTACGGTTGAGGAGAAACCTGACCTAGGCGGGACTAATCCCGACGAACCCATACTTCAGTATTGGCGTCTGTTTCGTACACCCTCACTAACCAATGTTCATATCATAAATGATATCTGGCAATGCTTTGAATATTTCTCATCCATGATTCGAACTGCTTCTTCTGTAAAAACCCTTCAGCTTGAAAGTTGCTCTGTCACTTTCTTTCGCCAGGTTGTAGAACAACTTCCAGATATCGAAGAACTATCTCTTATTGACATGGAAGAACTTAACGAGGTCATTTCATGGTTGATATGGCATCCAGAGAACAATGAAACGGGTACCAATTTGCTTCCATCCTTACGGAAGCTAGTCATAAACCATGATCCCGCAGACGAAATTACAGAAGACGACGGTTCCGTATTGACTCTCATCGAAGTTATACGCTCTAGAACAATTGTGGCTGCTGCAGATGGTGAACAACAACTTTCAACACTCACTACATCTCCTCTGCAGTTTGTCAAATGCTATTTCGGAGATCCTGAAGAGCACTATGCTTTGTCACTAGATCAGCTCAATAGTTATGGAACAGAATCAGGGATAAAGGTTGAAATCGGAAATCAGAAATAATGTTACCAGCATTGTAGTTTGGATGGGGCTTAGTGCTCCGCTTTGGATCGAAAATATGGTTGAGGGTGGAGTGTTCAATGCCTTTTTGAACCCTATGGAAACATCAGTTATTGAAAAGATTTACATATCATATGCATACCAGAGATGTGTCACTATTGCGCTTAATTCTCGAATTAAAACTCAAAATAATTTAACCAATATAGTACATATATGGATGCAGCATGAAGTGAAATGTGTGTAATGTAGATAGTAGAAATATTACATTCGAGTAAAAGATTGTTGGACTATTCCGGTGTTTGACAGTTTGACTAGGCTAATAATCATGTTAGAATTTGGAAACAATCCTGATACATGTATATCATGCGAGACCAGCTGGATAAGTCCGAGGCCAATGTGGCATTTGTAATTCCTCTTCGTCAATTGGATTCCAATATTCAAATCTGTTGGCATCAGTTCTTTCTTTGAATGGAATCAGAGATATGACTCCATTTTCAGCTCTATGCACGTCGCAGCCTTCGACTTCTCTATCGCTTAATAATATAGAAAAGATGCGGAGTGTAGGACAATTCGCAGCAAATGGATATGCAATATAATGTCGGTCACCGAAGAGATCTGGTTCATCAGAGTATGTAGAATCATAAATGGTAGCATCCTCCGAATTGTGTGGAAAACCTTCCTCGAAAAAGACCATGGATGCAGGCGAGAAATCAGAAGAACTGGTACGGAAGTTCCAACAAAAATATTCCAGCCTTCGAAACATTGTAAAATAGGATGCATATTCCCATGACGGATGCATCCAGTCGACTACTCCGATTTCATCACTCTCCTTTCGTAAGATAAGGGTTAGGCCTCGAATATTAGGACACTTATTAGCAATTTCCCGAATTGTGGCGAAGGCAGGAGTACGATAGTTGAGGTCCAGATTGAGGACTTCCATAGGACAGTAGTTCAAAGCAATCAGCAGTGATTCTAGTGCCCGTGGTAGCATGTCATACATAGTGGAGATACTGATATGGGTCAAGCGAAGACAAAACCCACGGTGCAGAGTAATCCTTATCCACTCTACAATTCCCAAGATGGCTTCCATCGATGCATTCATTATTACAAATTTTTCCAAAGTTGAAAACAATGTACCCTTTTCGATGAGTTTGGCAGGAAGCCTTTCAACTGCTCTATCATCAATATCGCTTGATATCGACAGTGTACGTAGCTTTGGAAAGAACTGCAAGACTTTCCAAATGTCTTCTTGACAGTCAACATGGCGATGTGGCATGTATATATCCAGATTTAAGAGGGATGAGGACATGATCGGTGGGCGGCCTTTACACATAGAGCTGATGGTTCCCTTTCTGAAGAAGCAGGAATCTAGTCTGAGTGTATATAAATGGCGCAAACGGCGAAAGCAGTTGAACATGTCTTTGGATAGCTCAATTTGAAGAAGAGTTGACTCTTTCACGAACGGAGCACCTGTGAGCAATTTCCGAACAATTTCCCAGACCGGCAGATAAAACTTGTACTTCCATCTCTCCTGGCTCGCATCTAGGGTAGTACCTCCCCAATGTCCCCATGTATAATAGGGTATCTCATCCGACAAGCAGATGTTTTCAACACGATTCAAAATATCCGGACGCGCGAGGAGAAATGCAGCATACTCGAGGAATACGTTTCGACTGTCCAATGCATATCTAGTTGATGGATGTAGCAGACTGGCAGGATCTGTGAAATTATTAGGAACAAGAATTCGGTAAAGAAATTCGCTCGGTATATCCTGTTTCCATGGACCCCATTTGACTACTAAATGTCTGTACTGAGCACATTGGAGTACAGTGAGTCTGTAATCAACTAGACTAAATTTAAAACCTCCAAATCTTACCTTAAAGGTATACCGCTGTCCAACTTCATGTAGGTATCTGCAGCAGCTTGCTAGACTTCGAGCATCGTGCAGTTTCAACAATGGAAATATGATTTCCAGTAGCTCAGTCGGAAGATCGATAAGGTGAACTGCGGACATTCTAGGAACTCAGAACGGAGGGCGGACGGAAAGAGCGTGTGGAATAGGGTAGGCTATATCCGAGTCAGAGCTATATATATGTGCAGCATATGTGTACGTAAGCATACAGTACCAATACATTACACGTACTTATTGCGTACTTACGTCTTTATGCATTATGCATCAAGCATGTATGATTACTTGCAATCAACACGTCCTCTACTGCGCCTCAAGCTCAAGCGCTAGCCCTCTCGTTACTCCTACGCTATTCTATAACTAATTACAGAGTATTGCTTTCTAGTATCATGAAAGCTGCGAATTATAAAAAACATTCCTGCCAGAGCGAATATATTATTCAATTATTATTATTAAGATGCCTCACTGCGGGCTCGATATTCAAAGAAAAGAAACTAAAGCAAAAGACTAAAAGATGTGTGACGGAAGAACGCGAGACCAGTGTGGCGAGAAGTCGTCGTCATCTACTATATTCCATTGCTCAAACTTTTTCGCATGAGCTCGCTCCTTGGAGGGAATTAGTGTTATGGCTCCATTTTCAGATCTGACTACATCGCAATGTTGAACTTCTGTTTCGTTAACTAGTATAGAAAACGTGCGAAGAGTAGGGCAATGTGCGGCAAATGGATACGCAGTGTAATGCCAATCATCGAAAAATCCAGGTTCACCGAATGTTGCCTGGGAATTATCCACGACAGGTGGTTGAAAACACTCTTCTAAAAAAACCATGGCAGAAGGCGAAAAATCATTAAATGGAACTCGGAAATTCCAGCAAAAATGCTCCAAGTTACGAAATCGCGAAAAATGCTCTGCGTATTCCCATGAAGGATGTGTCCAGTCAATCGCCTTGGTTCTGAGTCGGGTAGAACCACCGTACCCGTTTTTCGCAATGAGAGTAAGGCCGCGAATATAAGGACACTTGGAAGCAATATCTTTAATCGTGTCCAAACGCATGGAATAGAGGCCGAGGTGGAGATCGAGAACTTCCAGTGGACAGTAACGATTTAGAGCAGTAAGTAGCAACTGCATTGCCGATGCATCCAAATCGATGTTAAATGAAGTAGAGATACTAACGTGGGTGAGGCGAAGATGCAGCCCACGTTTAAAGGAGGTTTGTATCCAGTAAGAAATTCCAATCAGGGCATCGTTTGATGCGTAGATGAGAGCAAGTTTTTCCAGAGTCGAAAACAATGTCCCTTTAGCAATGAGCTTTTCAGGAGGCCTCTGCATCCCGTCCTCTTCAAAGCAAGATATCGATAGCGTACGAATGTTGGGAAAGAATTGAACGACTCGCCAACTGTCTTCGTAGGATGCTCCAGTACCAAGGCGCACAAAGACATCCAGGTTTAAGACACACGACGATGCAATCATTGGCTTTCTTTTGCACATTGTGTCGATGTTACCTCGTTTGAAAAAGCAAGAATCTAATCGCAGAGTGTGCAAATCGCGCAATCGAGGAAGGCTTTTGAATGTGTCTTTTGAAAGCTCAACCTGGTAGAGCCTTATCTCCTTTACATGTCGAGATGCTAAGAGCAATCTTGGAATAATCTCCCATACTGGCTGATAAAACTTGGATTTCCACCTCCGGCTATGTCTATTCTCAAGTGTCCATGCATCATCAGGTATTTGATCTGATATGTGCAAGTTTTCGGCACGATGCAAGATATCCGGATGACTGATAAGAAACTCTGCATACTCAATGAAGAAATTTCGATTATCCAATGCATGTCTTGCTGACGGATCGAGATCAACATTCCGTCGGACATTAGGGGCAAGAATTTCGCGATAAAAATCGCCCGAGTCGCGTGCTTTCCATTTTATTACTATGTTTCGGTTCTAAAGCATGTTGCATGAGTTTGAATGTATATTCAGGGTTCAAGCCAAGCATTACCTTGAAAATGTACCATTGCCCGACTTCACGCAGATATTTACAGCTGCATGAAAGGCTAAGAGCATCCTTTAGCTGCAGAAAAGGCAATATGCTACAGAGTAACTCCGCAGGAAGGTCGGTGAGGTGGGTGGCTGACATGTTTCCTGGGGACGGCAGGAAACGGGAGGCAAGCAGGAGTGGAATTAAACTTGATCGCAACTTCGTTTAGGCCCCAATATTTGTATGATATGTATGCAAGTATTATGTACGTAATTTGTCCCGCGTACTTACTAAGTACACAGGGGGCCAGCCCAAGCAATGACAAGCATGGCCTAAGTACGAAAATCATGAACATTTTGTGGGATTTTGCCCCAACGTGGTTCGCAAAACATTGAAAGGGGAATAGACTCAGTACGTACAACGGAGGTAAAAATGTCAAAAACATCATTATACCGTATCCCTCATCGCCGTCTTTCTTCAAGTCCCTGAAGTTGCCCGTACATTTCCCTAATAACATCGCCTCGCGACTCTTTTCGAAGGGTAACATTACATGTAAACGGAAGCGGAATGAGTTCTACCCCTGGCTGAAAATAACAATCAGCTGAGCAGTACACAATGTGGTATGCTTCCTCACTTACTCTTACATAGCTGTCCAAGTCTATCCCACCGGTACTTGATTCATCTTTCGAAAACGTGAATGCCCATAATAGAAACGCAGTCAATAACTCCTGAAAGAAACGTGTCACCTTGTACCTTCGCAAAATATAAGCACGGAAACAACTCACCGAGGACTGTATGGCAAAATGCTCTCCAGGACATAGCCTCTGTAAAATGTTGTCGATTAATCCACGACCAGAATTGAAGAAAGTCATGTGTTCACTCACTCTACCACCGCCAAACTGAAAATTATGCCGAAAACTGCTTGCATCTAGGCCAGGCTTGGTGCCAAATTCGGAGATAAGGTAACGTTCCGGATTAAACGTGTCGGGTTCATCAAACATATCTGGAAGAGTCACAGTCAAGAATTAACCGCCCTCATTAGCGACATTAAGCACACCTGGATCGTGGAATATTCCCCCTATTGCATCGCGAATGTCAGCTCCAGAACCTATAGGAATAACATGCTGAGGGTGCTTACAGGTATTCATGAGGATGGTCGCATTCTTGGGAATCGTGTATTCTAATAGCTTAACCAAGGTCAACATGAAGTTACAAATAACCTTTGCGATACCCACCGATATCTCCCTTGCAGCTGCGTGAGGAAGAGCTAAAGGTAGAATGGTACGGAAGCGATGGACCTGAACCCCACGTTAAAAGGAGTCTATATTATGCCTGAAACATACGTACCTCCTTAATCAATGCTTTAATATAAGGAACATCGGCAATGTCCTCCAACGTCGGTAACTTGTCAGACCCAATCTTGAGGTCTATTTCTTTCTGCGCTCTTTCCTGCACCTCAGGATAATTCAGAAGAACAACAACAAAAGACTGCATAAACGCTGAGGTCGTTTCTATGCCTCCATCGAGGAGAACGCCGCCAAGACCGCTGATGAGTTATTAGCTACGCTTTCGCCTTCAGTTGAAGGAAACACAAAAGACCTTATCTCCCTCCACGTCATGTTAAACATATCCCGATTCTTAAGAACCGACTCCATATAACATCCAACGTCCCTTCCTGACTTCATGAGATCTTCACACTCAGAAAGCAAACCATTTTGTAGCTTTATCCTCAACGCAGCGCAGTGTCTGGCAAGTCGTTTCCACCGCGCCCACCGGGCAGGCACCCACTTGAGGAAAGGAAGAATATCCAAGGGCGGATGTGCCTTCGGTTCGGCTAGTAGAATCCGAAGCCTGACCATTTCAAAGTACACTTCCGCTTCGCTACCTGCAAATTGTGGACAACGCTTTCCATACACGAGCGATATCATGACCGAGGCAGTGGCACGCTGAATGTGGCGCACGATATCCTTGTATAAGCACGTTAGTATACGCAATATCATATGTAATGCGATACATACCGATGGCGACTCCATAAGATCATGTAGCAGCTGAACATACTCCATCTGCTGCGTATCCCTATAGTTCCTAAGCGCTTCAGGGGTAAAGAACGCATGGATTGCCTTTCTAGCATTTTTCCAATACTCCGAATCTTGCTCGCAATCAGCGTAATAAACCAATTCAATCAGACAGCACCCTCACCAATGTTATGATTGACAAAATGCGGGTTCCCAGTTGATATAGCGTTCGTATAAGCCGGCCGTCTGTTCCCTGTAGATGTTCCATGTTTATCAAGTACCAGCCTAACCGCACGCGCACTAGACAGCACAATGAAGGTTTTATTGAAGATTTTCAGCTGCAGCGAAAGGTAAGCACAAACGGGTCAGAAAGAGAACCGAGAAGTTCTTACAGAAATGATATCTCCATATTCACGAGCCCACTGCGTGAACCTACGAAAATGAGTGGCAGAGATCCAATGAGCGGACAGAAAGCACTATTACTTGAGTTGAGGAAAGTTCGCAGAAATTTGTAATATGTTCCCTATTATAAACGTCCTCGGGGGACCAGGAGGCAGGCGGTCTTCAGAATTGGACTGTTGAAATTTGACAACGAGCCTGAAGACAGAAAGAGCTAGGAGGAGAACTAGCGCAAAGCTAGGGATGATGGCACTCATGGGAAGTCGTTCAAGGTTGTGAGAACGACATTTGCCTTTTCATAGCATATTGCTTGAGAATAGAAAGGGAAATGCCGGAATTAACATTCGACAAGGACTCAGATGACCCACGGCTTCGCTCTTCTTCCATCAAAAAGGTAATTTCTGGGGTTATTAATTACACTGTCGGCATTAGTATAAATTACATTTGGAGATTTGAACGCCACTAGATAAGCTAATCCCACCCAAACGACTCGTCCCCTAATCCGTCACCTTGATCATTGGCATTATCGTTATCTGGCAACGTTAATCAACGCCTGCTCCCTGACGACCATAAACCCAGCAAAGAACTCACCCAATAGATCGAACTGGGTAGCATCGCTCTGCAGCAATATATCCCTTAGTGTCACACTCGGCGCATCCTCATATGCCTCCTCTTCATCCTCGCCGCCAACGGCTTCCCTCTCGGTCAACACATTCACTTCATCGCTCTCCTGCATCCAGGCCAACTCTGATCCCGCAGACGCCAGTCGTGGAAGTGGCACCGCAGGCTCCATCAGGATCATAGGATATGTAGGTTTCCTTGCTATAGACCGTGGCTTAGGTGTTCCAGCTGTATAAATTCTATTCACCGCTTTATGTTTCGTGTGGGGGGTGGCTGATACCAGAGGATCTTCTTCAGTCGAGGTATCTTCCGCATTGGTGATAATCTGCGATGCAAGAGGAAAGAAGTTAAGCCGGCGATCCACAAAAGGAGGAAGAATTAAATGTACCCTACTGATTTCCTCATCGAAATCCTCAACGAACATAGACTGTCTCCGCACAGCCGCAATAGAAAACCGAATCGACTTTGACTTTGAATCCTTCTTCTCTAACACAGCTGAACGCACAGCCATAGGAGTCGATTCCACACCTATATCCGCCCTCGGAACTGCTTCAGGACTCTTTGGTCGATGAACTGCGCCAAAGTAAGGTTTAGTTCCAGCAGAAACTTTCCTGCCCGGTTTTGGTATACGCGTTTCCCGAGCTCGAACTGTCGACGATGCCAGCTCATCAACGATCGCTGGTTCCGGAGGAGCCGTAGGGTCGGGTATAGGCGGGTACGCGGGCAACATCTCTCGAATTCTGTCGATCTTCTTCTCTACCCCCCTCTTATCGTCTGGTATCGTCAAGGATAGTCTGGCTAGGAGTTCGGGTGTAAGATTTGTCTGTATGAGAATCATCAGCCCAACTATGAGTGAACATGAGTGAGGCAAAGACAAACCTCGTAATTGAACTCCCTCTTCAGCGTCAACCGATCCTCAGGCATCCACAGAACCACGGGACTCTTGATCTTCTGCACCGCACCACCCTTTTTCTTATTCTCCTCAATCACCCTCGTTCTCTCTTTAATCCGCTGCGTAGCCTTCCTTGCCCTCGCCAGCGCATCACTCAGAGCATGATGCATCCTCTTCTCGGTATCCAGTACATCCGATAACACGAGTATTGCATGGTTCTCGGGAGGTTGTGAGGTCCCTCGTTGAGCCGCAGCGAGTGATTTACTGTTTTTGCTTGTCGATGAGGACGCACTTTCAAAGATCGGCTTGCAGAGACGTTTTATATGTGAGGGGTGGTGAGCTGCTGCAATAGGTAGGGGCTGTGGTTGGTGATGCGAATGCGAGTTGGGCTGAAGAGCAGTCAGAGGGGGAACGTGAGCGTATGTAAGTAGAATATACCTTAGTTTTGGGGAGTGGTTTAGTATGTATGCCAGAGGTTGCCGAGGGTGCTGGTTTAAGACCAGCGAGATCGATCAGGAAGTTGAGAGCTTCATGTCCAGGATCACCTTGCCACGAATCGTGTAGCAGGTCTTGGAGTTTTGAATCTGATAGTGCAAGGAGTCGATCTGTAGATAGAGCGTCATATCTGCTAGCTTTCTGAGAACCACTTTCATGCAATCTAGCCTGTCCTCCCATTAGTTACTGTGAAACACAACAGACAAGATAGCACGCACTCTTAGTATTTTGAGATCATCCTGCCGCCGAAGTAGCAATGATACCGAACGTGACCATGCGTGCCTTGTAGATTGCGCTCTGGATATCAGATCGGTGTAGATTTGTGGTTGCGAGCGGAGGAGGGACTATAACGAGGGGTTAAGAGGGATAGCGGAGGCAGGATTGATGATTCGAACCTACGATAACGTCGTCGTGGCTTGAGGTTGTCTGTGACTTCTTGAGACTCCTAAGGAGGGTATGGGTCGATAACGAGAGCATGACGCGTTCAAATCTTCAGGGGTCTGTAAGCATATACGACGGGGAAGAGGATAACTCATAAGACGTACTTTTCACCACAACACTCCTCCAAAAGCGACTTTCGAACCATTACATCCTTCCACCACCATGCCATTGGAATTTTGCTCTCTGAAGGAGCTGGCCCGCGCTTCAACTTTGATTTTGGTAACGGTGGTGTAGATTTGGATGAAGGATACATTGAGCTGTGTCGTAGAGCTTCCAGATACTTCGATAGCGAAGTGCGAAACGCCACAGAGTCGGAAGGTTGAACGCATGGGTATGTCGATACGATCTATGACAATCGACAGCATTAACATCTCGCCTTTCTCTATCGGCACAAGCACGAAAAGCTTACAGATCTAGCTGCATTCCCTCCACCTTCCAGCTTTCCAACAAGAAAATAGCATATATCTTCCATTGTCTTCATTCTGTCGCGCAGACCGCGAACGCGAGTATCGAACATGTTGTGATCATATTCCGGCCGATTTGCATGGGGGTATTCCAGGATGTGAAGATGTATTAGGAGAATAAGAGGGTTTGGGAGAGAGAAGATTGAAGTTGCCATTGTGCTATGACATGAAGTTGAAGTGAGGGCGGTTGAGGATGTTGGGACTTGGTGGTGGTGGTCGGATAAGGATTTGGGTCGGGTTCGAACCCTGGAGGCTATTGAGTAACATGCACAAATTAGGCGCTTAAGCTGCTTATGCCGCGATCCCCGAACGTTCAAGTCGTTTGCACAAACTTTCATGAGCATTGTTCAAAGCAATGTGGCGGTGACCTATTCATTCATTCCAATAACCCCTCAGGCCTCAGGCCTCGAGCTCAGTCCCCAAACTCAAGGACAACTAAAACCGAAGCTGCGCGTGTTGGAACTTGGTTGTATTACCTGTCCTCTGACAGTGACATGCTTCAATGAACGCAATGAATACTAGTGACAGAAGTTTCCAGTTGAGGCTTGCGTGCTACATATTCAGTGCGTTTTAGGGATGAAACGCCACTATAACTAGGATTTCTGAACCACCCTTGGGTTGAAGCGAACCAAATTAAAGGTATGCATTTGAACGAGAAACAGAAGACATGATCAAACGACAACAACTAATTCTTAACACAGTATTCACAACACACAGGATTCAGGACAGTCTGAACAAAAAAATAACGCCTCTTTCCAAAAATCCAAATTTAACTGAGCAAGCAGGCTTTATATAGCCTCCTACCCGACTCTCTTTCAGTCGGATTAGTAATACTCCCATTGCTCAAGGCTTTCTTGAAAAGTCACTGTGTCGTTCACCTGGACTCTGTTTACTTTCCGATGTACGTTCCTTATATTATCATAGAGATGAAAAGCCGTTTCGGATTGGCTTTGAGCTTGCAAATTTTGGTTGTTCAAAGGATGCTCTCTCTGAGTGATGGTAGTCGATCTGAAATTCAAAGCTGAAAAGTTGTTGTTAGCTGTTACTTAGCACTAGTAATTGACACTGTACGTACGCCTGCTCATATCCTCTATGAAGACATCCGGCCATTCAGAATTCTCTCTGACTCTTCTTTCAGCTTTTTCGACTTTTCTTGCTGCTAATTGAAGTTTTCTATCCAGTTTTTTACGCATCATTTCCAAATTTTGCTTCATCTCGTTGACACGCCGTGCCACACCTTCTGTCAAATAGACCAGTATGAGCTACATGTTTCCGTATATAACTCGGTCACTGATTTACATACCTTGGACGTTGTTGGTTGTAACATTGGGGTCTTGAATTTTTCCTTGCCGTGGTACACCACGGCTGTCAAAATGTTCATCCTCAGCTGTGAAGTTGCGTGCGCCTTTGAAGATGTTTGGAAATAAAGGCGAACTTTTGCTAGCCAGGACACGGACAATGTCGCCGTCACCTTCAATGATAAAGTCACGGGAATTGTTAAAAAACGACATTGTAGTCTGTAGATAGATAAAGAGACTGCTATGCTATACGCAAGTGTAGAGTGGAAAGATTGAACTTCGTTGAAGGGATGTTGGTTGTTAGTGTAGGATAATATGTTCTCTACTTTCTGAAATCCCCTCCCTTTTATACAGCTGAGTGAGACAAATCTCTAATAACACAAAACAATAAAATAGCACACTTGCGTGTCCCTAATGGGTGACTCGGAATGAAGAAATGTGGCGCTTGTACACCATGAGGTGTTTTCTTGTTGCTTCGAACAATGTCAACAGCAAATAAAAAGAAGTTGTAAGAAAGTAACACCGCATCGTAAAACAAGCCATAAGACCGATAGTACGCCACACCTGCTATAATATGTGGAGGCCACTCTTGCTGTGGCGTGGAAGTTGTAAGTGAATAGAAAATTATTGTACATCTGTGCGTATATTTCGTAAACTGATCTCTTGTCTTTTTGTTTAGTATTATCTTCGTTACAATAAAGCTTCAGAGTCCTGCCGGTTTATTTTCGGGAATACCAGCAGCAATCTCGTCAAATATAGTATGTAGTCTGTAGCTGCGATGTTGCTGTCTCCGAAGAAAACTTGTTCTGGGAATCATGTTACAGCTTTAAGTTTGAACCTGTTTTAACGTGATCACCGCTCGTGGCGTCTCTTAAAATAGCCGTAGCTTCACTTAAAGGGCTCGGGACAAGTAGTAGTGAAGCAGTATTCATTGGTTGATTATATCTACGGACTAAATACTCAAAATGCAGTGTAGCTCGAAATAACATCATGGTTACAACACCGTCATGGACCCACGAAGACCTAAAATAAATGAGGTTCGACCTCTCTATTTACATCGAACCAGACGTCGCATGAATTTAAACATTTTCGCCACAAACGAACGTTTAGGCTTAGGTCCATTGCTTTTCTCTTTGGATGTGTCAGTGTCATCAACATGTTTCTCGTTCTGCACTGCGCGGAGAGTCTCTAATGATGCCATTGATCCGTTCTTTGCAAAAAGAGTAGGAGGCCTAATAGTCGCTGAAGACGATGTTGACGGGGGTGTACTTAATGCTTGAGAAGCTGGGGGAGCAAAAGATTGTATTGAAGAGGATGCATCTGATGTTGTTTTCAAAAAAGATTCATTTGATGATAAGATTTTTGGCCCAATATGGGGTGCAAAGTCCTCAGTCTTGGCGACTTCTTCTGTTGCGCGGGAGGCTTTAGTTTCGGTTCTAGAACAAGCTCTAAGACGATTCCTATTAATTTGCTCTATATCCTCCCGGTTAACCTCAGGTGAAACCAGTTCAATAATTTCAATTTCTGAATCAGGAGCCTGACGATAAGCAGTTGTCGAAGTCCTGTGAGCCCTCGCGGAAGTGCTATAACTATAACTTGATGATCTTGGAGAAGATGCTATACCAAATTCTGGTGGATTTTAAATGTAAGCAATTCGGACTGCAGCGCAAATGATAGAATGCATACCTTGTAGAAAATCTGCAGTTCTCCGCACAGCTTCCTCTGCACCACGTACAGCTGATCGTACCATATCTTCTTGGGCACGAATATAATCTTTGATAATTTAAGCTCTCATGTTCATAACAAGGATATAAATGAATATATGTACCTTCGATGTGGTCATTATTAGCACTGGGCTGCGCCTGCGCCTGCCTTCGTGGAATGTGGTTGTTCGTCGATGACCAAGTAGTAGTGGAAACCCTTGAATAACCGCCATTGTTCACATAAACATTGTTTACATTTACTGGTGTGTTGCCAGTGAAGGGAGCTCTACCAGTCGTTTGCGCAGATGCTTGTCTTCTTGGAATATCATTATAATCCCTACGATACTCAACACCATTTATGGTGATGTCACGAGCCCTACCAAAGAACGCTGGGTTATCTCTCACGATGCTGGGGTTCAAACCCGCTCCAAGGTCCATGCTAGCACCTTCAAAAAATGGCATGATTAGTAGTTGAGAAAGGTCAGGTGGATGATTAAGATAGCTGAGAGAGAAATAGTATGCGTGTTAACTTTAAACTTTGAAGTGTTGATGTAGGTTTGATGTTTTTCTTCTCCGTGATACTATCTCCTTTATATGTGATTCGGCTCAATCCTGAACCCCAGCGACGGTGATCGGACATGGACACCTCTTATTATTCCACTTGAAACCGACCTTCCGCTACAAAACATAAGCATAGTATACAATGGCTACAGACAACAACCCGTAGTACTGCACACAAGGCTTCTTGTTGTGGCATAGTTTTCTATATATAACACCAAAATGTGAGACGCCGTTTTGACGCCGTTGATCCTTGAAAACAAACACTTTATGATAATCACAGCTATTGTTCCAAGAAAGAATGAAATGTTCCACAACATATTATTCCTGTTGTTGAACAAACTTTCAAGCTATAAATATCTGAACCACATGAAAGCGTGACTAAAGCAATTTTTGGGGAAGTGCACAACTATTGACATCTCAATGCTGAAGCAAATATCATCAAGATTCAACCCATGAACAACATTACCGATTCTTATAACCAAGTATAAAAATCAGAAAGAGTCCGAAGTATTACAGGAGAAGAAATGATGTAGGAATATGAAAATAAAAGTACAACAACTTCATGATCACCGAGTTCAAAAACATATAACAGCTTCTTCGAAAATTGCACCTTTCTCAGCTCCGGCTTCTTCTGAATCTTTATCTGTTTTCTTGTTACGACTGGAATTATCTTGTTCACTCCACCCGGGCCTTGTCTTTATCTTTGTTGGATGGTTAGTGAATTTATCGCTGTAAAGCCCACGGGAGATTGTTTGCGTTGACATTGTTGCACAATGCCGCAACATGTAATTAAGTATCACATCAATGAAACCTTTACTGTCAAGATTTGAGAGACGCTGCTGATTGATATTACAATCATCTACCAGGGTTGGCTTAATACTTAAGTACTATTGGAAGGTTGATCAACTGCCATTGGTTGGCTAACCCTTACACGATTAAAGATAAATAGAATCTTGAGCAGGAAAACCGGGTATAGACATTGATAACTTGAGCTCGAACATTACAAGGAGAAAAGACACAGTCACATATAACAAGAAACAGCATAAATCAGACGACATGATTACAGGCAAGCAACTTTCACGGTAGCATTCTCTTCACTTTCGGGTTTCCTATAACCATTCAAATGTCCACCAGTGGCGCTTTTCCTTCTTCCTCTTCTTCTTATCAGTTTTAGCTTTGGAAGGTTTAGTATCATCTTTCAGAGTACCATCATAGGTGGCGGCAACTGATTTAGAAGAATGACCATATGTTGCAGTAACCTTTGATGTCGATACAACGGAATCTGTAACCGCCACAGACCTCACTGATACAAAGCATAGAGTATTAGTTAGTAAGTCGATATCACAGCAGAGTAATTGTAACATACGTTTTAAATTCTTAGGGACTGAGACTGTCACATTATGTTCATTCTTCACCCCTTTCTTTACCTTCTTCTTCTTATCTTCGTTTCGTTTCTTCTCTTCCTCAGATGTTGTTATCTTTGTTTTAACCGCTGCCTTTGTTTCTTTTGCGGCTTTTGTTTTTCCGGATACTGTACCATGAGCAGGTTTCACTGTCCGAAGGGTTAGTGTGAACTCAGAGTATGGGGTCGGATGTGTTAAACATACCTTTGACAGAGCTGCTTGCAGCTTTATGGGTTTTCATCGGCTTGTCATCAGATGCTGCCGTCTCTGTTACAGTACCCGCTGCCTTTGTTTCCTTCACGGCTTTCGACGTTTTCTCGGATGCTGCTGTTAATTTCGCCGGACCCATTTCATTGGCATGATTACTGTGCGCACTGGGTTTTACTGTCCGATGGGTTAGTTTGAACTCAGAATATGGGGTCGGACGTAATTAGCATACCTTTGGCAGAGCCATTTGCAGCTCTATGGGCCTTTTTCACTGGCTTTCCAACACTTTCCTGAGGCCTACCAGACACAGAGGAACTATTGACAGTCGTGTTCATCATATTTATAACATTAACCTCAGTGGTAGCAACATAATTGTTGGTAATGACCGAGTTATCGACCCGTATGAACGAACCGGGTATTGTTTCCACAAGATGACCATATTGTTCATTCTGCGGCATCTTTAAGTTTTTAGACAAATGCAGGAAGAAGTAGTGATACGACAAGGAGTGTTTCTGAGGCTTGAGCTTGAGCGGTGGAATTGGGGAGGAATGTTTTCTCCTTCTGAAACCCTTTCCTTTTTATACGGATGGATCTCTCAGTGCTCTATTATCCTTTTGATAAGGCATCGCATCCGAATGTGTAAACGTAACACAGCAACACCTACACAGAAGTCTTGTGGCGTAAAAGAAACAGCAAAAACAAAGGAATGGTGTGTACCGCAGTGGTTGCTGGTTGCATCACTCGGAGGTTATTCTTGCTGTGGCAAGACAGTAAAACAACATACAGTAAATCGAGATTATTGTTCACCTTGTATCGTCAGGTTATATTCTTTCTTGTACGTTTTCCAAGGAATGAATCTATTGTTTTTAGGATATGAAAGACATTCCACATTTAAAATTCTGTCGTTTTGTATGATGGTTAAAAAAGAATCGGGTTGTTCCTTGTATATCAGTGCTAGTAGTGTCTTAGAATTAGTTTTTGCTATGAGTAATGCAAAAGTGCAAAAGTAATGCTGGCGCTGAGTTGGACGACAGACGGAGTCAGACGTTGATGCGGCCGATAAGACGAGCTTTGGAGAACGTGGGAATACTTGTTCCGAAATAACCGACGTGACGTGTTCTGTTAGCCTTTGGAACTGGGTTCGTTTCTTGAGCCATGATCTTCACATCCTGGAATACTCAGCTTCCTACAAATCGGCTGGAGTATGTTCACAATATGTTATATGACCACTCGATAGAATGAAGACAATGGAAGATAGCTGTTACTATTTCTTGTTGGATGGCTCGGGGGGGGGGGGAATCAGACAGTAAATGTGAGCTTCATCCTGTGTCAATATTGTGTGAGGTATAGTACTCACAATATTCATTACCATAAGTAGATTCTGTGGACACATAAGCCTTGTGTTCAGCTCTCCAACTCTGTAGCATTTCGTACTCCACCATGACATACCCAGCAAGCTCCACGGCAAAGCTTAAGCATGATGCCGTTCGGTATTGTTGCCGCTTCGACGGCAGGATGATCTCAAGACACTAGGAGTGCGTGTTGTGTTTTCTACTGTCTTCACGGTAACTGATGAAGGGACAGGTTAGACACCTACAATATTTGGTTCTCTGAAGAGTTGCAAATACGACGCACTATCTACAGACTGGCCTATTGCGCTCACAATCCAGTCCTACAACCGAGCTCCTAGCCAAACTTCATCCCACATACCTTACGGCGATGATAACGTACAGCTCCCGCGGCTAGTTGTGTGGGGTAATAGTTCGCCCGGACGTGATCGGCGAAGAGGGGGATATGTTGACGAAGAAGCTGGTGGGGGCTGGTGATGGCGAGGACGCCCATGAGGCTTGTTATAACTTGTCGTGACGTGTTCATGTTGACTTACAACTACTTTAACTTACACTTCTAACCCTCTCCCATTGCTCTCTAATCTTACCTTGGACCTCGAAGTATTCGATGTCTTCAGACTTGGCTATTTCACTGGTAGTCCGATGCATCTTGTTATCTGCCCTAGCGGTGTTAAACCGGGAATGATAGCCTGGTTTGGAGGGAGCATTTGCACCATTGCGGAAGGTTCTACGAGTCGGTGCGACAGCACTCTTGCGGCATCTACACATTTATGGTCCTGTGCAGTCTTCCTCCTCTTAGCTAACAAGAAGCCGCATGCCATCTTTTACGATGACGGATGGTGTCTACAAATCGATTAGCGCGTAAGTGGTGTTTGCTAAAGTACAGCTTCCATACAAACACTGACATGAAACAACAGACATATGTAAGTCTAAAGTATATTTAGCTATGTCACTCATCTTAACGCAATGTGTACAAGCTCGAACCATATTTCCATCTCTTGCGTATTTACACTTCCGACAAATAGATAACTCCATGACAGAATATACTTGGAACATACAAGCCCAAACCAAGCACAAAGCTCGGCACAGTCCAGAGTTATAGACGGTCTGACTTCCCCGCAATTGACTAGCTTTGTCATCGACGAGCGCCCCATTTCATAAATTTGACGGCAACCCCTCCCCTTCTTGGAAATAATACAAATTCGACCCGTTTATTAATATGCAAACTCGTTTCTTCGCTTCGCACTTTTTTACTTCGTCCTCTTGGAGACCTTGGTGACAAAACCCTTACTGTCGTTCCCCATCCTTCCGATCACCCTGTCACCATCTAATAAAAGCCAACACCACCCAAGATGTGTTAGTTCTCCCCTTAGTCTCTCCCCTCTTTCTTCCTCTGCTTGTCACTTCAAGGTATGGACGCGGAACTATGTGATGGTGGGGTGGCACGGAGAGATAACATCCAGGTACGTTTGACTCATTGCTCTCTTTTAAAACCTGAACGCGTTAATCACATCGCATCCATGTTGTCTTTCCAGGCCGCCGCAATCCAACTAACACTGGAAACGGGAGGTGATCTGTCTCCTCCAGCGCATAGCTTCTCCCCGAGCAAGTCTCCTACTGCATCCTCACAACAACCCTCTTTCTATCGTAGGCATAGTTATAACCCGGCTGGATCCAAGCCGCTGCGCTCCTCACCACTCGCTGGACCAGCGGTATCAAGTGATGGATCTACATTAAAGCCCCCAGCTAGTCTTAATGACAGGCGGCACCGAACTTCATCCCATCCTGATCTCGCCACGCTTACTCCGCCACCTCCCGCTAGCCATAGCCGACCA
Source organism: Cyathus striatus (assembly GCA_025738555.1). NCBI lineage: Eukaryota > Fungi > Basidiomycota > Agaricomycetes > Agaricales > Nidulariaceae > Cyathus > Cyathus striatus. The sequence goes on from JAOVFP010000022.1 coordinate 1,162,096, forward strand.
AGGTCCTCTCAAGGCTTCGAATCTGAGGCAGGACCTTCTCGTGTACATACGTTGCCTATCATTGACGTTTCAGGTCTTCCGGACTCCCCTTCCCGCTTTTCTTTTTTTTCGGGCTTGGAGAAGCGCCGCAGCAAACGCGTGTCAGCGAGCTCATCAATTGGTCTTGAAGTGCCGCCCATTCCCTCCCCGCCTGTTCCGGAGTGGGCACTCCAACATCAGTCCGCCCACAACGATCTCCAGCGGCGCCCTAAGTCTTCGCACGCAGATCTAGAGAGAAGCAAATTTTCGAAACCTCGTCCGAAGTCCACACATGGCTATCCGATTCCGAACGGTAGCGGCTCCTCACTCACCGTCCCCGTCCCTCCGCTCCCTCGCTCATCCTCGCACTCCCCTCAGGAAGCTTCGAGTTCCTCGTGGATGACCACTAACACCTATGACTCTACGCCGAAATTTTCACGTCTAGGCTTGGCAGCGTCTAACGTTGTTCTTCCAGTCTCTGCTCGTGAACGCAAGAGGTCTTCTACCAGCTTAAACGCCAGAGTTCCCTCCGCATCGTCTATAACCAGTTCGCGTTCTCGCACTGGAATGACGTATCCTTCATCTTCCCTCAGCTCTCACAACTCCACAACTCCATCCTCTCCGCCTTCTCCGCCTTCTCCATCCTTGAGCTTGACACGTTCCACAAGCGCCTCGTCTGACGAGAGCCTCCGCACACCAATTCTTATTCCCGGAAGCAACGCGACGAGTAGCCTTTCACTTGAAATGGCAACTATCGTTGAAGAGCAAGCGTCGACGTTCACGGATCCTCGGCGCACCCGCACATTCTCAATCTCCAGCATTCGTAAAGGAACAATATCACGTATAACTCGACATCGAGTTAAACGCTCGCGTTCATTTAATGATGCTGGTGTCTTGCTGGGGCGCGGTCCGGATGGGGAAGCGAAGGCACCGAGTGCTAGTGAGAATGGAGTTTCTGCTGCTCCGGATGAAAGCAAACTTCAGGAAGAGAAAGGGAACGAGATTTCTAAGAAGCAGGGAACGATTCGCAGATTATGGCGGAAGATCTCCGGGAAACGCTGGGGCCGGTCCCCACGTTGAACTTCCATTTGAACGATATAAGAAAGCATTTTTGACTTTATTTATACCCTTTGTTGTGCTCATCAACCCTATACCTTCGTTTAAGCAAGTAAACTATTATATACCTTATTGTTTTTTTAAACACATTTGTATTCCTAGTCAAACATTCGTTACACCTGTATATACTTATCGTAAATCAAAGCAGTAACTTTTAAATCACCAGTGCGAAGGTCACTAGCACGCTGATACTTATTCAGTTCACTGCCAAGGAAGAGATAGCTGCGGTGAGTTCAGTTGGCTCAACAGTCTCCTTAAATGACTCCGTGGAGCTAACTGGCTTCAGCCTCCCATCCGCTATGTCAAACATATACCCTTCAACCGTAATATCGTTTGGCACCTGTACACCATCTTCCTCGCGAAGCGCCTCGACGAATGTTTTTAGCTGTTGCACCTGAAGACGAACGTTACCAGCCGCCAGTTGTTCTGCGTTTTCGTAACAGTTCTTTTTGGCGTAATCGACAAGCGGTTGCATCCACGTAGCCAATACACTCGGTCGGATCCCATTTTCCTTCTTCGCCTCGTTATATGCTGCTGCAACACCTGCACAATGTGTATGTCCCACAACAAGTAGACGTTTAACACCAAGTCCAGTTACTCCAAATGCCACAGCTGAACCTGCGTTGGGATCCGATAGCTGAAATTGACTAAATGAAAAAGTTAGCAGAGTACTTTATGTACGAAATAGGCTGCCTTACTTGGCAACGTTTCTGTGAACGAATATCTGCGTCTCGTCTGCAATCAAACGGCCTTGTTCGTCAACAAATCTCTCCGGAACGCGAGCATCGGAACAACCAAGCCAGATAAACTACAAAAATTCTGGTCAATAATGAACGTATTGACCTCAACAGAGAGATGTCGTACTTCTGGGTTATGCCCTGGTATAATTTTGTCAATGGGGTCGATGGAAGAAGTAGTATTTTCCATTTCGTTTGTCTAGTATGAGATGATGCTGACTTGTTTAATGTTATCATCCCTCAGCGAACAGTAAAGATTTATATATGCTCTTTGAGTCCTGGAACGTGGGTGATCTGAATTCATCCTATATCATTCTCCTTCACACTCGTGAACCTTTGGCAGCGCAAGAAACGGAAAAAATTCCGTATATCACGCGCCACAACGTGCTGGGGTGAGTTTTGTTTGAATACCTGATCATCGATAATGTCAACAGCATTGAGCGTTCATTTTTTCTACCATGCTCTCGGTGCTTCAGTAACTGGGTCATGTCAGATGATAGCTATTAATATCGACTCGAAGGTGGATTCTATGGTGTTTCCATTACTATGCAGGTTCTAAAACGAACCAACTCCACGACAAGACCCCATTCACGTCAAACAGAATGTTCCTGTCCTGCAGCATATTCAAGTTGATTTCAAGTATTCGACGAAGTTACCACTCTCCTGGAATTTGTTGCTCCTCGTTTGTATAAGCCATCATAGTACGCTGTTAAGTATGTTCAAAGCAAGTTCAAAGCTGACTAGCTAGTCAGACTCCTTGTTGACTCCAGCTACTTATCGCCTCGGTGACAATTGATTGGACAATTAGTAAAGCTACCGGCAGCCCCGGCACAGCCGGTAAGCGCCGGTCGCAGCGTCCAACAATGCGGCAAACAGAGGCAAGTAGAAAACTTCTGCCTCTATCTGCCGCACCACCAGCACGCAGTCGTCCTCAGCACTCAGGGTCAAGATTCTAACGGTACCGCACCATACAGTAGCCAGCGGCACACTCCGTTTGCGTCTCGGGCCAGTAAACTGACCTATAACCCAACCCCCACAGCTACTATTCACCAGGGCCAGCGTGCTAAGACTCTGTTGGAGTTATTATTATCTTGGAAGACGCCGCCGCCGACATGCATGACTTTTTGTTTTTACTGGAGGCCGACATGTGGAACTCTCCGGCCCCTGGCTCGGTAATCCTTGGGGCCCATTTCAACATCTCTGCAAGCTAGTTGTATTAAAGGAAGTCAACCTAGATCGTTCTAAAAAATTTCGGTCAGCTGCCACCGCCTGCTCCTTGCCCACATGAAGCAGTCAGAGATGGCTAACCAATGCGTTGATGAGAGTGTCCGCCCGACTGCACGGGATAGCGATGGCGGTCAGACAATTTATGGCCTTGATCCGGAATATAAACTCCCAAAAATATCTTCTCTCGTTATTATAATTGTGGCAAACGTACTTCTCCAGGTCAGTTGGTTTCTATCAGAGCTTGAATATTACACTGACCATCTTTGTGCTCTTAGATATCATTCTTTATTATTGTTTCTTCTTCCAACGAATATGCAAAACATTTGGGAGGGAGCTCTACGTTCTCAGGAGTGGTCATTGGGATCCCTACAGTCTTTTCGGGGCTGATGCTAATCCCGCTGCTGAAATTAGATAAAGGTACGTCCAGAACGATGTACTATCATTATAGCTAATGTATTATTGATTACCAGGCGGATATAAACTTCCTCTACATGTTAGCTGCGCTGCATCAATACTTGGTCACGTACTATACGGCTGCGCGTATCGTGCCAACTTCCTCTATCTCATTCTACTGGGGCGCATCGTCAGTGGCGCCTCATTCTCCATGTGGATGTATTGCAAACGGTACTGCTCAGATGCACGTATTGTTGGGATTCGTCGAAGGACCTTATTGGCTGGCTTCCTTGTCCTGGGCCAAGGGGTGGGAATGAGTTTCGGACCTTTGTTCGGAGGGTTGTTGTACAAAGTCGGATTCAACAACGATATTTTTAATGGCTTCACTAGTCCCGCATGGATAATGGCAGGCGTCTGGTCTATATTTTGGGTATGTGTCGCACTTTGGTACGAAGACGTCCCAGGCAGAGAGGAAGACCTTGATATCGATCTAGTACCACAACTCTCCTCTGCTGTGCCTGAATCTATGACCGAAACTACAACTCCAGCGATCGAATCCAAGAAGGAAGCGCAGACAGTGATCGTGTCCGTTCCTTCACCAGTGGGACGTACTGCGTACAGGATGAACGCCTCCCAAATGGGCGTCCTTATTTGCATGTGCTGGTTCGCTATGACATGCTTCTTTATCCTTGGAGCATGGGAAGCGAATCTCCCTGTATACGGTGAAGACGCTCCACAATTCCGATGGTCTCCATACTCAGCAGGAAACTTCATTGCGTTCGGAGGTCTAGCAACATGTCCATTCCTTCTCCTTAATCTATTCATGGCTAAACGCATTGAAGACAGAAAAATCCTTGCATTTGGCTCACTTTTCGGACTTGCATCATTATTGGTGTTCCTTTCTTTGCTTCGTTCAGGAAGAGTTGTCTATGGAAGCCTTTTTATGTGTTGGTGGGGCGTAGCGTTAGGATTTAACTTGGCGAGCACAGTCACAGTGAGCTTGCTAAGCAAGCAGCTGCCTCCCTCTTGGAACACACGAACATCATTGGCGATTCAATATAGTAACTACGCAGGTCGAGTGGCTGGTGCGATTTGGGGTGGTAGTGGTGTCCGCGTTGGGATGATGAACTATGCGGGTCTTGAAATAACGCTGATTGGCATCGGTGTAGTTATGTTCGTAGTCCTATGGCAAGGCCTGGCAGCTAAGACAGGTTAGAATAGCTAAAATAGTAGATTGCGCCTTTGTACCCTACATCGCGACACCTAGTAATGTAATCAAGTCCGTTTCTCCTTTACTGAGTATTTCAAGACTTCAGAAATGTTCTCCAAGATTCCAAAGTTCCTTGAACATCAGGACGCATCCAATTAGTGAAGTCTCTGTCATATCTAGTCGACTAAAAATAGGCCAACACTAATTAAAGCGAAATTATAGATCGCAACAATTCTTTCCGTTTAACTCCGATGTTATTATTGGAGCCAAGATTATTGAAGACTACTGATGCGCTGAAGCAATACACATGCACGTAAGGAACGAAAGGCTTATTGGCGTACAATCCTTATGGTCACCATCGCGTTTAACCCGTCTGCTAATATCAAAAGTTAGTATGTTGTTTCATCCCGCAGCTTGTTGTTTAAATACAAAATGTTCATATGCAACGTAGGTCCATGTCGTGAATGGGCCCAGGCTGACCAAATACATGTTTTCTTCTGACATCAATGCATCAGCTCGGAAATACTTTTAACTGTTTCCGAGGTGACTCCAGAACAAAAAATCTCTACTCCGTACCCACCGCGTTGCATACATATTAGGAACTTGTCGCAAATTAAATCGCATGTATCTGGCGGTAGCGGAACATCAGCGAAGACTAGTTACAGCTAAAACGTGCTGCAACTTACATTTGCTCTCGTCTTAGATGAAGTTAATACTATATAGAGAAACATATTACGGCTTACATTCCACACAATAGCAACTCGTTTCCATCAATTAACAATATTACATCTATAAGTCGTGCTTCCTGAACGTGGTGAAAAGGCCCCCCGCTCCGCATGAAACTCCCGCATCTCGACGCATAGCTACAATATTATGTAGGAACTGATTAAAATATGTCCTTATAGAAAAGGATTACCGAAGTACGGCTTAGTATGTCCCCCAAATACATGTATATCACTGCTTCATGTGTTACTCGTTGATCGGGTACGCTAGGAGTCTTATGCAGTGCTACATCCCATGCGGAAAGTCACCTGAATTGCCTGAAATACTATTCAAAACGGCCTTCGAAGAGACGAATTTGTACAGGTTCGCGCGATTCCATTCTTATTAAACTGCGTCTAGACAAAGTCTCTTCTAACTTTATCCTTCATTTGGTTCGGATTATGATCGACGTTTTGATTGTTGCTTTGATTGAAAGGTTGATTATGGTGGACTAAGGTTGATAATTAATAATTCATGGAGGTTAATCGACAAGTCCGAATTGTTAATCTCAAACCTGAATTTGAATTTGACGACGGTACATTGGTACTCACTAGTGCATTATTTAATTAACGCTCAATTATGTTCAAAAATATCATTATCCACTTCCTCTCGGGTTAAGATTTCTACATCACCGAGTACGTCTCCACGGAGCTAATTAGGAATGGACAGTGGAAAGAAACCAATACTCGAGACCTGTCACGAATCACAACATTGCGCGGGTCAGCCAAAAAGTCCACCTCCCCGCAAACAAGGGTAATTCACCTCCTCCTGTTCCATCGAACGAATAGCGAGTTATTTCAAACGTGGGAAGGTCGGCTATCTTCAAGCAATGTTACGGTGAGCCGCGTTCGATGGTGCTTTTGCACGCGTATATGATACAAATTTTGCTTCCATTGGGGTCCGGGTAGCGCGCATGATCTTGGCGCTCTATAAACGCTCTAGAACTTGGGCTGCATACCAAGAGAATTTTCTTCCTCGAATTTTACACTGTATTAGGGCTTAAAGGTACTGGGATCTCATCTATATGGCAGGTATCAATCATGGGTCACGTATGATATATGCATATGAAGATTGAAGTCTTGTGGTTAATTGCGTTTTTGTTTAGTGCACCTAGTAAGCCGCCACACAAACACCACAATTCCTTATGTTCTACTACTATTCGAGGGTGAAGAAGGAGACGAATGATGTCGGTTAATAATTGCTGGCTCGGTGAATCGGTAGATGCGCCCATCGTGCACAGTCTACTGCAACGAACTGATATGTACATAGAGGCGATGGAGAAAGATCAGACTTATCAGACTTCCTTGAATGGACCACATCTAAGCGCGTCGAGAACGGACCGAACTCATGCGCAATACCGGAGAAGTCACTTGACAAGTCGAAAACTGAAACCAAGAACTTAGGAAACAAAAATAGGTGCTACCATGGGATGTGGCTGAAGCTGATGAAATATTTGAGGACGTATAAATACAGACTCGAATTCAGAGATACCAACAGGATACCTTTCCTAACACTTCCTATCAGCTTCAGTGCTTTAAAAACTATTCAACGCAATGTCTTCAGCAATTTCGCTTTTCCACAACGGAAAGGAGTTGGTTCTTGACACCAAGAATTCAATTACCCCTCAACGTCGTGCAGCCCATGTCCTGGTTATCGGTGGCGGTGTTACGGGACTAACGGTACGTACCATTAGAATATCACTAGGCCTCGCAACTAACAATGCTTAATTTGTAGAGTGCTTGGGCTCTGCTAGACGCAGGCTACTCCGTAACGGTGATCTCAGACAAATGGGTGTCACTCCACGATCGACTTACCTCTCAGATTGCAGGTGCTCTGTAAGTAACACTTCATTCTTTCGATCGTTTTCTTCGGCATGTATACTAACTAGATTAAATTAATTATAGCTGGGAGTGGCCTCCAGCAGTCTGTGGCAAGCACATAAACTCCGGCTCACTTGCACGATCGAAAGAATGGTGCATGACGACCTACAGGGCTCTCGACGAGCTTATTAAGGCAGTACCGACCGAAGTCCATGGCGTTCGTTGGCGCATGGCGAACTTCTTTTTCACTAAGAGTATTGAATCCATGCCTGGTCAACTGGAGAAAATGAACGAGATTATAGGTGCACCTGATGTATGTATTCGAAGTATATTCCCCAGTATTCTGTCTGTCCTAACAATCTTGTTCTGCTCTAGGTGAAAGGATTTAAAAGGGACAAAAACCTTATAAATCAGCACAAAGTTACGCCCAACAGCCGCGTGATTGATTCATACCAACATCTTGCGCCCGTTATTGACACAGACGTCTATATGGCTTGGTTGACTGAGCTCGTTGCATCTAAGGGCGGTCACCTCGTTACCGGTCGCGTGTACGGGGATCTTCTCGTTCATGAGGAAAGCCTGCTCGCCAAACACAATGCCGACATCATCGTGAACGCCACCGGATTAGGTGCTTATGAACTTGCTTCCGATTCCACTGTTTTCCCCCTTCGAGGTGCACTTATCTGGGTAGTTAACGATGGCAAAATATTCCCCAAGATCGAGGAAGCCTTATGTGTCGCTCACGATGACACCAACGAAGATGATACGGAGGATATTGTCTTTATTGTTCCCAGAAACGACAGGACTCTCATTCTTGGAGGTACGTATTCATGACTAGATCGCGATATTCCTTGTTTCTCATTAGCTATATAGGACTTGCGCAGCCCAACGAATATACGCTTGATTTAACACTCGACAGCCCAGAAATTATCCGTATGCGTGAGCGTTGCAACCAGTTCGTTCCCGGACTTGCAGATGCTGCGTACGTCGAATCCGATGCTATTGTCCAAGGACTTCGTCCTCTCACAAGCACCAACGTTCGAGTTGAGAAGGAGAAGCGGAGGAGAAGATCAGGTGAAGGAAGTCGGATTATACATTCGTATGGGCAAGGTGGTTCAGGCTTCAGCCTTTCCTTCGGATGTGCGGGTGATGTTCTTGAGATGGTCTCGGGTATAGATCTACAGAAACCGGCGGAGTTCGCCGCTCATCTTTAGGATATTTTCTTAACACCACATGTACAGCACTGCTAACCGGCTACAAATGCACTTCCAAGCACACGTAACACTTGTTAATTGATTCCATGCTGTGAATTTTTGTGACGCTCGGTGCCGTGATTCAGAGGGAGGGTAAATAGTCTGACTTCCATGGACGCTAAGTCATACTGTACATGATTAGGAAGATAAAAAGAAAAAACTGTAAAAAGAAAGAACTTCTCTTGGACGGACTTAAGTCCATTTACGCATTATAAAGTTCTTGTGGGTTCTTATGCTCCATGGTGTTCAACTGAAAGATAACGATAACTTAAATACAATAAATATCATGTCCAAAAGAATACTAGTTATGCTTACGAATAAGTAGCCGAACGATATTGTTTGGTACATGAAGCCCATACCTAATTGAGCACGTCAACGTTGGAATCTCGAAGTAACGCCTTCTCATTACAGTGCCAGGAAAACCGGTAACGCACAGGAATAATGAAGCCAAGACAAAGACGAGGAGGACAGGAAAGGGGTTTAAGAGAAGCGCAACTGAATGAGCTGGCGTATCTACACGTTTACAGTTAAAACATGTTAGAAAGTGACATCAACACACAGAGCCATAAGTGGACTACCCCAGAAATAAAAAGTTGAAAATATGTGGGAGGAGGAAGAGCGAGATTCGAGTGAGATGCAATGAGATACTAGCTAAGTCACTAGCCGTTCGAAATTGAAGGAAGTTCCACTTTGAATGTAACAAGAAGGGACATGCACTGGCATTAAACGTGAGAGACGTTAGCAGGGGGAACCAGTTTTGTAAAACTGAGGCCCGTGTGTATGTGTTTAAGGGGAAAAACAAAGCTGGAACAAACCAAAAACAAACGAGGTCGAGATTCAAAACTAAGTCACCGAAACGCGATTGTTGGTTCATCTTTTTGTACTGGCATATTTGGTACTGTTAGACTTAGAGGCTGTGCGTCGGGCGCTAATTACCATCCAGATATCCAATTACCACTTTAGCTTTATTCGACGTGAATTCAACTTTTATCATGTCGCTAAAAACGTGTGTCGTTCAAAATGATAATGTTTTTTTTTCACATAATACTACTTATTGAGTCATGGAGAATGGAAATACTGGAACGAATCCTTATAACTGGTTCCGAGGTGACTCCAGAACGGAAATGTGTAATTCTGCGTGCCACACTGCGACATATCCATGTTAAGAATTAACGTTAAATCATGTGCAAAAGTATCAAGCAGCTAATTGAATATTGACCGATATTTTTTGTTCTTGGTTCCTGCACTTGAAGTTCGATGAGCATCTTTGCAGCGTTACTTCTGAAAATGGCCAAGGCTCCGAGTCTCTCCTCTACGGCTGTAACTCTGCATCTCAGCACATACTGTGAGCTTTAGCCACAATTACTACCGATTATATGGAAGTCAATTGGGCTATATCCTTATAGCAAATTGACAGAAGTACAGTCCAATTCGATCGCTGTCGCTCGTCAAATATACACAGATCACTTCAATGCTTCATGTGTTACGCGTTTATCGTTCAGGCTAAAGTTCGCAATGCTACAGAGTACAAAACATGCTGCGAATCAAAAAAAAGTTGGCGTATTGTTAGCATAAAGTGGGCCAATCACGCTGAATAAATGCAAAGCAAGACTTGAAATCAGCCGATTTGGTAACTTCGTACAAAAATTCTACCTCCCTATAGACAACTTCGGTGATTCACTGACTTCTTTTCATGAGAACGGATAGCGAGTTATTGCGAGCGTGCGCAGGTACCAACATACTATGTACGGTCAATCAGATTCGATAGTGCTTTGCATGCGTATGGTGTAAATAATAGCTTCCTTTGGGGTCCGGGCGGCAAGCACCCTCTTGGCATTCTTCAAACTGTAGGTGCATGATTGATAGAAAACCAGTACTGAGATGACATTTACATGGAAAGGATAATAGATAAGATGTAAGTAAAGCTCGAAGTCCGCTATAGACTGTAGATCATTTTGCTCTGTTAATTAGTAGTAACATGTAGTAAGTTCATATCATTCATCCTGTAACATTTTTTTCCAGGTTGAAGTCCGTTACAGTGCACTCTAAAGCCCGACCCAAACTCCACCCTGCTTCATGTTTCTGTACGCTTTGAGAACGACGCATATGTCAACTATGCAACACCATCGAGGAAAGTCGATGATTTGATGTCGGCTACAGTCTTGGCGCTTACTAATTTTACTGGCTCGGTGAATTGCAGATGCGCCCGCTGTTCATCTCTACTACAATGTACTTTTATGGCTTTATGCACATACAAGCGATGCATAAAAAATCAGACTTTCTTGAACAGAACACATCTAAGCGCGTCGAGATTCACGGATCATTTATGCGCATGACCGGAGCATGTGAAGAGTCGGTGAATGACAATGGTAACAAAGGTAAGAAAAATAGTGGCAGTGGCTGAAACTAGAGAAATTTCTGAACACATATAAATATGGTGTTGAATCCACCAGATACTAACAAAATATTGTTCCATCTTCTCTATCAGTTTCAGTGTCTCATTCCCCGTCCAACACAATGTCTTCAAGGTTTTCCCTCGTCCACAACGGCAAGGAGTTGGTTCTTGATGCCAAAAATTCAGTTATTCCTCAACGTCCATCCCATATTTTAATTATCGGTGGCGGTGTTACAGGATTGACGGTACGTCGCATGTAATGACTGTGCAACAGATCTGATAACTAACGTGGATATTTAACAGACTGCGTGGGCCCTGCTAGATGCAGGCTACTCCGTAACAGTGATCTCGGACAAATGGGTGTCGCTCCATGATCGACTTACTTCTCAGATCGCTGGCGCTCTGTAAGTAATGTTTTCTTTTTCATCTACAAATATACAGACTAACTAAATATCTTACAGCTGGGAGTGGCCTCCGGCAGTCTGTGGCAAGCACCTGAACGCATTCTCACTCAAACGATCAAAAGAATGGTGTATGACGAGCTACAGGGTATTCGAACAACTCATGAACTCTCTCCCATCCCAAATTCACGGTGTACGGTGGCGCATGGCAAACTTCTTTTTCACTAGAGATATCGAATCCATGCCAGGCCAGCTGGAGAAAATGAACGAATTGATGGACGCACCTGATGTGATGTGAGTACTCATCTTCTCCTAGATTATTGTATCATTCTAACAGTTTTATTTCATTCCAGCTACACGGATTCAAAAGAGACAGAGCCCTCGTGAACCAACACAAGGTCACACCAAACAGTGGCGTAGTAGATTCATACCAACACTTCGCGCCAGTCATTGACACAGACATCTACATGGCGTGGTTGACCGACTTTGTTACATCTAAAGGTGCCAAACTCATCACAGGACGCGTCTACGGTGATCTTCTCGACAGTGAGGAGAAGTTACTTGCCAAATACCACGCCGATATTATCGTGAATGCAACTGGGCTGGGAGCATTCGAACTTGCTTCTGATTCGACTGTTTACCCTCTCCGCGGTGCGCTTATTAGAGTGGTGAACGACGGTACAAAGTTCCCCAAGATCGAGGAAGCTCTATGCGTGTCTCACGACGACACACATGAAGATGACGCGGAGGATATAGTTTTTATCGTTCCTAGAAATGATAGGACGCTCATCCTTGGTGGTATGTACCTTATCTCCACCACTCCGTTCGTTGTTTTTCATTATTCGCGTAGGACTTGCCCAACCCAACGAATACACACTCGACCTAACCCTCTGCAGCCCAGAAATAGTTCGCATGCGCAAACGCTGCAACCAATTCATCCCTGGACTAGAAGACGCAGAATACATGGAATCGGATCCCATAGTCCAAGGTCTTCGTCCATTCACAGGCACAAATGTGCGAGTCGAACAAGAGAAACGCAGGAGAAAATCAGGTGCACCGAGTCGTATTGTGCATTCGTATGGACAAGGCGGTGCAGGGTTCAGTTTATCATTCGGGTGCGCGGGGGATGTTCTTGAGATTGTTTCAGGTATAGAGGTAGATAAAAACGCAGAGTTTACTGCTCATCTTTAGACTGTGTAAATATCATATGTATAGCATTAGAGGGGGAATAACGGCGGATTTGAAATGAATTCACACTTTGACATGGTACTAAGTGCGGTAAGTTATTCACCAACTAGAAGATCAAAAATCTAAACTACTAGTGCGCAATATACAACTAGAAGCCCCTTAATTAAATAACAACAACATTTATTCCGATAGTTTACATTAAATCATATACTGGTAATGAAGGAATCAAGTTTGTAGGATCCAACATAGCAAAATCGAAAAATAAATCAATTGGCAGCAATTGCACTCCCTAACACATCCAATGCAGCTAACTGTCCCCACGTTGTGAAGTTCTGAGCGGGACCGTGCCACGCGGAAGAGTATGCGTCTCCATTTGATGCCAAGTCAATGAGAGCGTTATACTATTTCCCAATTTAGATAAAAACTCGGGTGTAAGTGATGAAAGAACTTTACCTGAACATCGATATAGCTACGAATTAAAGTCTGCAATGCGGTATTAGACTTGTTACGCGAGAACGCCTCCAGTAGTCCACGAATAAACACCGCTAACAGGAACCACTGACTCAGAAGAAGATCTATGTCATTTATCAAAGACCTACCTTTAAACCCAACACCATCACCATTCTGCGTGGGACTCGCGCCTTCAGTGATAATCCCGTCACTCCCCTGCCACGCCGAAGACTTAACAGCCGCAGCAACCACATTAATCATCCTATTCTCTTATTAATTCACTTTTCAAATCAAAAACAAAATCGAAACGTACGAATTCCTCCACTGACTATCTCCCGTTACGTCCGCCAATACACTCAATCCCTCGATATACTTCCCACTATTATATGTGAACAACCAGGTCGCAGGGGACCTTGAACAATCCGCTCCATTTACAGTATCCAATACTATCCCGTTCGAGTTTATATTATGGTTCTTGATCCACTGAGCACTGAGTATGGCTGCGGAGGTGTATTTCTGGTCGAAGGTGATGTCAGCTAAAAAGGCAGAGAGGCTATAAGTCGAGGTTAGTTTAAGACATAATTTCGATGAGGGGCCAGACGGACGTTATATATAATCTAAAACACAAATTCGAATTCTATTTTCAGCATCAATTTGAATATTGTGTGTTTGGAGGACGTACCCCGTGGTGACGGAATTGATGCTTTGGTCGTCTGACGTAGGACGCTATATGTGTCTTTCATGAGGATATTGTAACCTAGAATGGCCGATGAACATACCCAGAATACGCCTCCGGCCATCGTAGCTATAAATAACATCAGGATCTTACTAGTACCAACTGTGTGGAATATATAACATACATCCTTCGCACGTTCCAGCTATTTTAAAGCTTTTGCCGGGGAGAGAGCCGGATGATGCAGCTTGGGGTGTTACAACGCTATTAAAAGGTTCAGTCTCCACATACTATACGAGATGAAGATTGTAACTTACAAGTTCGATACGTGATTCCAAGTGGCAACTGCATGAGAAAGGAGATTTGCATCTCCGTAGGCTCTGTATGCGTATACCGCAGCTTGGGCCCACCACCTACGCAACTTATCAGTGTGAGGTGGTACGAAGAATGAAAAGATAACTTACATCGCATCGTCATTATACTAATCCACAACAATTCAGCTCAAACCCACAACCCAAACAAATATCAAAAGACATACCCTACACCAACCAAATCAACTCTAATCAACCTCCTCAAACAAAAACAAAAACGCACCCAAACTCATCATAATCCACCCACATCCCAAAAGCCGTATTCAACGCACTCGTAACTTGACTCTTATACCTCGTCCCAGTCGTAAAATAATCCTCATTCGCAATCGCACTCCAAGCATTCCCAGCTTGCCAGAATCCTATACCGGCGAATTGTCCAGTCGAAGCGTCGAGCTGAGTGAGCATTGCATCGATTCCGTGCTGGGCGCGCGCGATTCGGGTGCTTTGAGATAGGGAGGTGGTTGGTTTCTTTTTTGTGGTGTAAGTGGTGTGGTTAGTATGTGATGAAGGGAGGGGATGGAAGAGGGGGACGTACGCGCCAGGTTGTGGGAACACTTAGGTTCTGCGCCAGAACGGTTGAGGAGAGCATGAGGAGCGTTAGAGTTGGTAGGAGCATGTTGATATTGAGAAGTAGGAGAACTGTTAAATACAAAAAATCGAGGAATCTATGTACCCATTATATACCCCGCGTGAAGATCTGGATTATCCAAGACGAAACGGGGGCTAAGCGAATAAGTCGATGATGTATATCATCGTGGTGCAAGGGTTCGAAAGTTCGTGTTTCAGCCAAATGACCACTTGGTCATGCGTGTTTGCGTCAACCGCATGAATATAAGTATGGTTGCGCAGGTAATGAAGACGTCACAAGTACTTGTAGCCTGATTTTAAGCTGCGGTCATGAGTTCAGAATGTATTGGAGAGAGAAGTTGAGAGAAGTGTGGTTTGGGGAAGAAGGGCTATCAACGCATGGCTGTGTGAGTTCGCGTTTTGGGTGCCGATTTTATGGCTGTGGAGCAAGAACGGGTTGCACAGTGATTTTAATCGGGTTCTAATCAAAGTAAAATGGAATTATGATCAGTCATAGTTGTACTATAGTTACTTATTCTGGACTTACATACGGCGATTAGTAGTCGATGACAGTTGGATGACAGTGTGAATTTCAATTTTGAATTTTGGATTAAGTACTTACTGTAGTGAGAATGAATCACGTGGTGAGTGTGCAGTTTGTTTGTCAGAGAGTTTCGGAAATAGCAAGGAAACAAAACCGTCAGGGCCAGGTCAGAGCCGCTTGAAACGCTTCATCCTCCTCATTGACATCATCGCCATCTACAACTTTACACATGCCCTCTAATTAAATAAAGACAACATTCATTCCGATAAATCACACTAAATCATACTAAGTAATGAAGGAATGAAGTTTGTAGAAATCGAAAAACTGAATTAAAGCTGAATCGAAAAATCAATTAGTTGGCAGCAATTGCACTTCCTAACACATCCAATGCAGCCAACTGTCCCCACATCGTATAGTTCTGTGCGGGACCGTGCCACGCAGAAGAGTACGCGTCTCCATTTGACGCCAAGTCAATGAGGGCATTATACTATTCCCAAATTTAGATAAAAAGAGAGTGAAAGAGATGAAACAGTGACTTTACTTACCTGAACATCGATATAGCTACGAATCAAAGTCTGCAGTGCGGTATTAGACTTGCTACGCAAAAATGCTTCGAGAAGTCCGCGAATAAATACAGCTAAATGGATTCAGCAATCAGCAGAATTAATCCACTAATCATTCAACGCGGACACACCTTTAAACCCAACACCATCATTATTCTGCTTCGGACTCGCGCCTTCAGTGATAATCCCATCACTCTTTTGCCACGCTGTAGACTTAACAGCTGCAGCAACCACATTAACCATCCTATTCTCCAATCAGTTCCATACAATTCAAATATACAAATGGAAACATACGAATCCCTCCACTGACTATCCCCCGTAACATCCGCTAACACGCTCAACCCCTCGATATACTTCCCGCTATTATACGTGAACAACCAGGATGCAGGGGATCTCGAACAGTCAGCTCCATTTACACCGTCTAATACTATCCCGTTCGAGTTTATATTATGGTTCTTGATCCACTGCGCGCTGAGTATGGCTGCGGAGGTGTACTTTGGATCGGAGGTTATATCGGCTAAAAAGGCAGAGAGACTACAAGTTACGGTATGTCGAGGTTAGGGTGAAACACAGATTTCAATGAGGGAACAGTCGAACGGACGTCATATATAATCTACAACACAAATTCGAATTTTAGTTTCAGAATTAATTTGATATTCTGTGTTTGGAGGACGTACCCTGTGGTGATGGAATTGATACCCTTATCATCCCCCGTAGGGCGCTATATTCGGTTGCATGAGGATTTTGTAACTTAGAATAGCCGATGAATACAAGTACCCAGAATACGCCTCCGGCCATTGTGGCTATAAAAACATTAGGATCTCCCTAATACTAAATTATAGGAAATGAAGTACATCCTTCGCATGTTCCAGCTATTTTAAAGTCTTTTCCGGGAAGAGAGCCGGATGATGCAGCTTGGGGCGTTACAACGCTATTAAAAGGTTCAGTCTTTTCTTACTGTACGAAATGAAGATTGGAGCTTACAAGTTTGATACGTGATTCCAAGTGTCAACGGCATGGGAAAGGAGATTTTCATCTCCGTAGGCTCGGTATGCATATACCGCGGCTTGGGCCCACCAACTAATTAACATGTTAACTTTGAAAGAAGATGATATAAACGAAAAATTACATCGCATCGTCGTTAAACTAATCCCACAACGATTGAGCTAAACCCACAACCCAAAAATACCAAAAACAAAAAGACATACCCTACATCAATCACATCAATCAACCATTCATCACCAAATCCAAACCACAAAAAAAACTCACCCAAACTCATCATAATCCGCCCACATCGCAAAAGCCGTGTTCAATGCATCTGTAACCTGACTCTTATACCTCGTCCCTGTAGTGAAATAATCCTCATTGGCAATCGCACTCCAAACATTCCCAGCTTGCCAGCCACTGAATTGGCCCTTCGAGAGCATTGTATCGATTCCGCGCTGGGCGCGCGCAATGCGAGTGCTCCGGGACAGGGAGGTAGTTGGTTTCTTTTGTTTCAAGTGTAGTGGTTAGTGAGGCCTTGAGGGAAGGAATGGGGAGGGAAGGGTGGGGTGGGAGACGTACGCGCCAGGTTGTTGGAACGCTTAGGTTTTGTGCTAGGATGGTCAAAGAGAGTGTGAGGAGCGTTAGAGCTGATAGGAGCATGTTGAGAAGTAGGACTCCGAGTCTTAGGAGAACAGGAACCTACAAAAACGAAAATTTTTGTACTCATTATATACCCCACGTAAGGATCGGCATTTTCCAAGGCGAAACGGGAGCTGAGCCAGTAAACAAATGATGATGTATATCAGTGTATCACCGTATATCATCATGATGCAAGGTTCAAAAGTTAGCGCCGTTTCTAGCCAAATGTCCCCAAAATGACCACTTTATCCTGCGTGTATGCCTTAACCGCATAAACATAAGATATAACATGTACTAGCGTATAATTTTTAGCTGCAGTCATGAGAGCATCTGTGCAAAGAGAGGAGTTGAGGAGAATTGTGGTTTTGGGAAGGACTCCTGGGCTATCCTAGAGGCTAGTAGTAGTATCAACCTGAATTGGATGTCGATGTTATGGCTGTGGAACGAGAACGGGTTACGTAGTGATGTTAATTAGATTCTAATCAAAAAAAGTTATAGTCAGTTCTAGTTGTAAAAGTTCTTTCTGAACTTACGTTTCGCTTCGTAGACGTAGTCGATATGAATGTAGTATAATCGTCAATCACGCTGGTTGGAAGTAAGTACATTATTTGTCAGTGAGTTTCAGAAATAACAAAAACAAAACCGTGACCGGTCCAACGGTCGTCGAACAGCAGTACAAAATCCAAACAGCACCATCCTCACCCTCACGTTACTGTACCATCTACAGCTTTATGCATATGCCTACTACTTCTTTTCTGATGCGATAGCAATCTGTATCTTATGAATCATCTTCGATGTCAACCTCCTCAACGACCATGGAATGATATCACCTCAAGAAGCTCTCGTCGTTTCATTTGAAGAGTTGGGATATTAGGTTGATATATTTCTACTTTCATCGAGATTGTTCGAAGGCTGATGCATGATGCTGTGGTTGTGGTAGGGTTGAGACACTGTTCTCGCAGCTTGCGTTGTGTGCATACAAGCACTGCCAGATGGAGGGATATCACACATTGCTCTTCCTAGGCAATTACAGTACTCCATGAGCCTTTTGGTCGTGAATTGGCTGTCATCACCTCAGCGTACGTCCACGTCCACCTGATCTTCCCTTCGACCTTTACTAAACCTCATGCAGACACTACCTCTACACAATTGCGCACTCTTAAGCGAATGGATAGTTTGGCATGACATTTAACCTCAACGACCACGGTGTGACAAAATCGCCTTAGTAGACACTGAAGAAGCTCTCGTCGGATTTGGATATTAGGTTTGTACATTTCTACTTGCATTGGGCCTGTAAGGAAATTGATGATGTGATACTACGTAGGATTTAGCGCTGTCCTTACAGCGTGCACGTTACACTACCCTGTGTACTCTCTGTTGTTCCGGAGCGGTTATTCTAGTCGTGAACAGGCCGCTAGCGTATGTCTATCCTCAGGCCTCAGGCCCCCTTTGACCCACGTCTAACGCAGATTTAACACTAAAAATGAAGGTTGAACATCGAAAAATCGCGCATACTTCTGCGTATGGCGTATAGTCACTCTGCCATGACGTTAGGGGGGGGGAGGGGGGGTGTACTATCTTCCACTTCGCAAAGTGCAATGCCATCCCCTGCTGGGTACCAGTGTACAACAGAATCGAAGTCTTCCAAACGACGTTACACTCGAAGGCATATTTAACGTATATTCCATCACTACCCTTATCGTGACAGCGTCCTCAATGTCCCGCCTACACCTACACAACCCACTGCCCAACCACAACACCCTCCAAACTCTCAACCACTCTGCATACCTTGTACCTGCCCAGTCTGCGCTGTGCTGATGCGTACTCCAGAAACTGCCGAACCACAGTTATGGAAGTGTTGGAAGTTGCTTAGGGCGAGACGAGAGTGGGTGGGTAGGAGTGAGGAGCAAGTGAGGAGGGTGTTAAGGCCGTGTTTGAAACTGCGGGCGTGTCTGGCTGTCCATGTCATTGTACGTCCACCCTATCTTTCCTTTGACTTTTACTTACACACACGCAGATACTAATTCTTATCGCGTCTTCAGCCTATGAACACTCTGCCATTGCAAGTGCAGCAGAATTGAAGTCCAAGTCTTCCCAACGACGTTACACAAGAAGACATGTTTAACGCACGTTTTATTATCACCCTTTTTTTCCTCTCGTAACTAACGCCCATACAGTGACACCGCCCTCAAAACCCCACCTACACCTACACAACCCAGGCTCGTTTAGCTCCCATCATCTCAACCGCACTACCCTCCAAATTCTCAACGACCCTGCGCACCTTGTACCTACATAGTCTGCGCCACGACGATGTGTATTCGAGAAGCCGCTGGAGGTGGTGGAACTGGTCGCGCGGGCGAGAATAGTTGAGTGGCTTGGATGGATGAAGATGTGTAGAGAGGGCCATGTTTGAGACTGTGTGCGGTGAGGCCTTGAGGTGTGAGGACCTTAACACACCCGATAAATCCAGAGTCTAACTTCTGCTCATATGCTATCGGTTCTTTCGAGGCGGCTACTCTGGCTGTCCATGTTATCGTGCGTCCACCCTATCTTTCCCTTTGACTTTTACTTACACCCACGTAGATACCAACTATAAACAATCGCGCGCTCTTTCGCGTACGGTGTATACTGGATATTCTGACATTGCGCTAGCGTGGGTGTAGTATTCCACTTTGCAAAGCAGTATGCACTGTTCGGTGTAGAGCAGACTCGGAGTATTCTCAACGACGTTACATGTTTAACGTACGTTTATCACGACCCTTCTTTCTTCTCGTAACTAACACCCATACAGTGACACAGCACTACTCAAAGCCCCGCCTACGCTACCCTGACCAAGCTCGTTCATCTCGCACCGCGGCACACACACTACTCAACTCCAACTCAACCGAAGCTCGACCATCCTTGCAGTGTAGTCCAGAAACTATTGGACGATGTGGAAATGACGTAACTGGCTGAGCGCGAGATGAGAGTGGCTGGCTAGGATTAGAGCCGTGTTTGAGACTGTGTGGGTGGGGACCTTAACACCCACCCGATAAATTGGCGCATCCACCACGGTACCCCTTACTACTGAACCAAGGCACCCAATAAACCAATGCATCAACTACTTGGTCACGTACGCCCTGCGTGTATGGGTGGATTGAGCGATAGAGGTATGGACTTGAGAGTGAGGCGTCTAGTGTATGATGTACATAATACCTAGTTATCGCACTACAATTGCGTTTTCATGCCTGCAATTTCGCATAGGCACCGAGTCGCGACTTGCACATGGCAATGAGCAAGAGTTGAAATACGTTATTTCGAAATAGATAAACTTGGCGCCAGGCACGTAATTGGCCAATCGGTACAACTGCCACCATCATAGATTCACACAGTACATAATTCCCTGCAATCTCTCCGTCTTCCCTTTCCTTCCATGCCCCGCTCCCGCTAGTCCCGTCCAAATGCTTCACTCAGTCTACGATCTCACAACGTACAGCCGCAAGACGACTGGCGATGTCCCGCCTAAACTCGTCGTACGTGTCTCCCCCTCTTCTCTCCCATTCCCCTCGCTCACGCTATCCAGGGTCCATCCACGACAATCGTGGGCTCCAAGATGTACCTCTTCGTGCGTCCCCCCTTTCTCCTCCCATCCACACACTCACAATGAAGATAGGGAGGCCGCCTAATAACAGAACGCAGAATGGTCGCAGACTTATACATGTTCGACCTTGAAACTTTCATCTGGGAGAAAATCGCCAATTTTCCAGACGACGATGTTCCCAAGCCGCGATACTTCCATACCGCGGACGTTTGTGCGTCCCTACCCTTCCCCCTCCTCGTATTACTAACATAATATGATGAATGAAGGGAACAACCACCTCGTAATATTCGGCGGAATGGGCAGCCAACCCGATTCCATCAACCCCGACGACCTATGTGTCCTCTCCGACCTCCGATACTTCGATCTCACAACCCGACGTTGGCTCCCACCACACCCAACACCCCCAGCAACAGGAACACCAGAAGACCTCTCCCCACGAGGCAGATACGCACACCTCTCATCCGTGACATCCGGGCGCCTGTTCATAATAGGCGGCCAAGACTTCTACAATACCTGGCTAGACGACATCTGCGTGTTCGATCTGACCACTAAGAAATGGGTCCAAAGGAGACATTACCCCCGCCACTGTGGATCCTATCGTAGCGTAGCTGTTTCTTCCAATGTCACAGTCCGACTTCCTCAAGATGAAATTCGGAATACGCATCCGGCGTCGATTATTGGGCCTCCCGGGGCGAGGTTTAAGAGTGATAAAATACCCAATCCGTCAATCGAAGCTACCGCTTCGGAGTCGTTGGTTCATTTATCGTATTCGGCACTTCCAACGGAGGATTATCCAAGTGATATATACCTATTCAGTAACTACAACGTACGTCCCCCCTCCCCTCCTTCTCACACACAAACTAACACAAAATAGTTCATAGACGTCAAACGCGAACTCGAAGTAATATCCCCCCTTGAAAATGATCTAACAGTGCAAGACCGCTCTCAAGCAATGGCAGGCGAAACATTCCCACCAGGCCTTCGATTCCCGGACGGCGGCATCCTAGGCACACACCTCATAATAGCAGGCACATACCTAACAAACAACTACCAAAACTTCCACATGTGGGCCCTTAACCTCCTCTCAATGACCTGGTCCCGCATCGACCCCGGACGCGCAGTCGAATCAGGCTCCTGGTTCCGCGGCTGTCTTAGACCCACAACCAACACATTCTACATATTCGGAAACAAGAACGGCAATCCGATCGATGATTATAATAGACGATTGTTAAGTTGGGATCATGTGGCCGTCGTGGATCTGGAGGCGTTTGGTATTTATCAGCCTCCTTCGCTAAAGCTTGATATTAGGATGCAGGAGTTGGGGCTGGCGGCACTGGAAGAGAGGATTGTTACTGATTTTGAGGTGGTTTGTGATGATGGGAGGAAGATTGCTTGTTCGCGTCGGGTGTTGGAGGATCGCTGGCCTTGGTTTAAAGAGCAGAGGATGAAGTTTTTGCAAGCTGCGCTTGCGACGATCGATACGCTCCCTTCGTCGAGCATTCATCAACCCCTCCCTGACCTCTCGGGAACCGGAACCGGAAACTCCACCCCCCCTTCAGATAAACTCGACCCGAGACTAACACCACGCTCATTCTACCTATCAGAACCATACCCAATAACCCTCGCCCTCCTGCAATACTTCTACTCAATGGGCCTGATAACGCCCCTACAGCACGCTCCAGCCGTACTGAGCCAGCTTCTGCTGCTCGCTACGAATTACAAAATCGACCATCTGGCCTCGTTAGTCAAACACGCGATGCATAATGCGCTGTCGAATGAGACTTCGAATTCGGTGTGTGTGGGTGTGCATGATGTTGCTACACTGTGTAGTTGTAGGAGTTTACAGATTAGGGCGTTGCGAGATATCATGGTACGATTTATACTTGTCTAGTTGTAACATCGCTAATTGTACACACAGAAACGGTCCCCCCGATCCAAAACGAACAAAGACGGCAGTGGAGGTGGAGGGGGGGGAAGTGGAAAACCGAACGACGGGCCGGGAGGGGGAGGACCTAGATCCGGCTCCGGTGGTCCATCCACCGACCATAAATATACTTCTCGTCCTAGAGGAACGTCTGTGGCTAAGTGGAGCACGTCGGGAGAGAGTGGTACGACTTCGTCTACCGGATATAGTACGTTTCTTTTTATCAAAGTGTGAATTCGTGGTTAACGGGGTGTTGGTAGGTACGAGGGTTGGTAGAGTCGTTGCGTCTGCGTTGGAAGAGCCCGAGCTTGAGAGTCGTAGTGCTCCACAGGACAATCTCCCTCCTCTACCCAACACGGAGCCTCATCCACTTCTGGCTCCAGCGAGCCTAGAAGACATAATGGCCCAATTCCACATATCCCTCGTACCGATCTCTCCTCCCAAGCGACACCACCTTCCACCCATACTCACAAACACCCACGGACGGGATACCACTCCCCCTCTAACATCGCGCAGTTCAGTGGAAAGCTCAAGTATCCCATCAACGCCGTACGAGTCCTTCATTGGTAGTCAATCTGCTGAACGCGATATTCGCGTGTTTGAGCTTGGAGATGATGAGGGTGATGAGGGTGTGCTTCCACGAGACGAGGATGCATTTTCGAGGAAGAAAAAGGTTGATCAGTATTCCCTCGTCGCGGATAGCTTCGAGTCAGTGGATAGATCCACTTCGTCGTCGTTCAGCTCTCAGGGATCCACGTTCACCCGCTTCTTGGGAAGGACGAAGAAGGAAGGGAGTGATAGGAGTAGCAGCATGATTGGGGCTGACAGTATCACTTCCGCCGACTCTTCTCTCTCCTTGGAAGATGACAAGAAGCGGATAAAAAGGGAAGCAAAGGAGATGAAGGAAAAGGCGAAAAGGGAGGAAGAGAAGGTTGCTGCTGATGCTAGACAACGTGTGTTGGCTGCTCGTTCTGCTAAGCGGTTAGCCAACCTTGATAATCCTGCGCTTTTTGGAGGTGTATTTTAAGGAGATTTTCGGGTTTTTTTTAATCTGATTGTGGACACTGCTACACCGGACAGGTTGTATAGTTTTTTCGTTCTTAGTGTTAATTTTTGTTGGTTGTGTTTTGAACGTTATCTTTTGGTAGTAGAGTGTCCGTAATGAACGTATTTATTGTTGCCTGTCGCGACTCGCACCCTAAATATGGGGGTCACCAATCACGCATGTCACACTAGTGTGACAACCATCATGCGCCCTTTTCCATTAACCCAGTTGAATATCTCAGGCTACAAACCTCTGATTACCTTCAAATAACTTGCATTATATACAGTTAAATAGTATCATTAATATTAATGAACAGATATTTGTGTATTTGGTTAGATCATAATAAAATCACAAGTTAATGGAATGTCTCTGCCAAAAATAGGCATCAAATCAGTATTTCTGTGTCCAGCTCTCAGAATCATAATATTTCAACTTTCTTTAATAACAAATATTGTACAGTAAATGTAATAGAACAATGTTGTTGGGCTAGAAAGTTGAAAAATAATCTCTGACCATGATATCTGGTATATCATATGTCATTATTTTGGGGTAACAATCACAAATTAAAAATTCAGGCTCAACAGTTTTATTCTCCTAGTGGAGCCGATCATATTTCGTCACTAACACAAGTTGTGAAATTGAGTTCCTGTTGCATGGCTGCAGTTTCAAGTGGGGGTCACCAATTCAACATGTCACACCAGTGTGACAGTGACACATGCCCATTTTGCATTGACTCAGTGAAATATCTTTTGCTACAGACACTCAATCACTTTAAAATAACTTGCATGATATGTAATTGAGTAGTGTATTTAATCTGATATAATTATATTTTTAGTAGTCTAATACATAAATTTAAAATTGCATAATAGTCCAACCTCTGCCAAAATATGCATCAAATTAGTAATATTGTGCCCAGTCTTCAGATTTTCACTTTATCCACTAATCTTAATGACAAAAGTTATATAATTTAACACAAGGAACAAAACTGTTGAGCAAGAATTTTAAGAAACCTTCTTTAACCAGTCAATCATGCAAGGTAACACACAAGATATTCAGGTAAAAGTCAAAAAAATAAAAATTCAGGCTCAACAGTTCTATTCTAATACTAAATCTGAGTACTTTTTGTCATTAAAGCTAGCTGTGAAAGTGAAATTCTGATGAGTGGCTGTAGATACAAGTTTTGTCCTCTTAAATGGCATTGTTACATACCAATTCCTTCCTACTAGGAAATGGTTGCAAAGATGCTCAGAAGGTGCAGAAGAACTATAATGGAAACCTGAAGTGAGTATGGGTGTGGAAATGTAGAACAGAAGTGCAGGAATGAACCATGGCTTCAGCATATGTGCTGCACTGCCTGGATATCCCCAGGGAATGGTTCATATTTCATGACAGACAATATTCAATAATAGGAAATGTTCCAGAGTAAGAGAAGAGGTTTCACCACTACACTAGGCAGTGGGAGAGAAACCTGAAGGAAAACCCAGAGTGGGTTTCGGAACTTAAGAGTAGGAAGAAGCATACAGAGTTGATATGAATACTGAAGACTACTAGTACATTTGGAAGACTATATATATGTACTAGGAAACAGTAGTTATGAATGTAGAAGTATAATACTAAGGAAAAGTCAAAGGGATAGGTAAAAGATAAAGACTGGGCAAAGCGGAGTAGGGGCACAAATGACATATTCAGAATGAAGAATAAAGAACTAAAATACAATGGCCATAATGAAACATACAGGTAGTAATGGAAGGGAGGAGTAATACTATAATGATGCGGTGAGGTCGTCATAAGAGAAAGTATGTATCTGAGATATCTCATAGAAAACCCAACAGGTTCCAGGTATGTTCCTGGGTGGGAACATCAGGAAGTATAAACCTGTAGTGGGTACATTCTGGAACAGACCAGGTGTGTTGGAAGGTCACATGGGAACCTTCAGTAATGTCAGCATGATGTATCCAGACACAGATATAACAGGCATGAGAAACTAGTATAACATACACTCAAGTTGCACTGTAGACCATCATTAGACAGCCATTCTCTTCATAACAATTATTTTGACTCAATAGTGTTGTTAATATGTTGTAGCTGAGCACTTTATATCACTATCACTAATCAAAATAATAAGTTTCCATAAAGCAATTGAAGTTGCAATTTTGCTGTATCAAAGAGCATGGGAAATTAGCACAATACACTTGGAAATACCACACATACACCACTTAAACACTACCTCCAAGTGATAACTTGGCTGGGATTCATAAAATAAGCTTTATTAACTTATATATAGATGTCCAATAAATAAATTACTCCATTTTTGCTTCTAGAGATAATGCTTTAAGCTTTTAAGAGCTGCAGGCATGACAACCTGATCATTCATGATATTTAACATGATGTCATGAATGACCTCCATGTCAGGCTCCACGTCATTGTTGATGTTGTCACAGTTAAGTAGTCATGGATGAGACACAGAAAATGAAGGAGAAGCTTACACTTTCCCCATGCAGCCATTGGAATAGACAACCAAGTGTAATTGAACAAAACAATGATTTTTTCACTTGAATAATATCAACATCACCAGTCCTCCACCTTTGAGTTCTTTCAGTAAATGATCCTTGATGCACATCCATGCAAAAACCCAAACAAAAGATTCTAGCTCATAGTGATATATGTGGTTTGTGCATTCCAGATACAATGTCCAAGATAATATTGATGGCCATGAAAGGGAGTGTTCTAGTGTGCTCCCTGTTAGATCCTTCCATTTTTTGCCTGTTCTTAGTATAGAGCAGGTGTTTCGCCTGCACTACAAAAATAGATATATTACAATTTATATTATGTAATCAGCTGATGTGTGCATCAATGCATTTGTTTGTGTTGTTCATGCTTTCTCTCATTTTCTCCCTCCAACTAGTGTTGTTCCATGGAGTGAACTACTGTGAATTAAAATCACTTCAGTTTGCTTTTGCTGACAGATCATATGTTGTTTACAGAGTGAACTCAAGGCAAATTGAATTCATGATTTTGAGTGATCTGGTTGATGGCTCTGGACTGATCACATGGTAAAATGATGGGAGCCTTGCAATGTGCAGGCTATGTTGATGCAGTGCAACTACTTACTTCATTACCAATTTCTAAGCTATTTTGATACTTTTCTCATACACAATGACTCCAAGAATCAACTCTAGTGTTAACCACCCCAGTTCAGTGCACATGAGCTTGAGGAGCAAGAAGCTTGAAGGATCACTGAGTGTGAGCCTGAAAATTACTATAACTTGAAAGAGGAAGGCTTTCTGGTTTGTTGTTATATCCATGTCCAGATACATCGTGCCAATGTTCCCACATGACCTTCCAACATACCCAGTCCATTCCTGGAATGTACCTGCTATGGGTTTACACTTCCTGACATTCCCACCTGGGAACATACCCAGAACCTGTTGGGTTTTCTATTGGGTATCTTGGATACATAGTTTCTCTTATGACAGCCTCACCGCGTCATTATTATATTACTCCTCTCTTCCATTTCTACCTGTATGTTTCATTATGGCCTTTGTAGTTTAGTTCCTTATTCTTCATTCTGAACACGTCATTTGTGCCCCTACTCCGCTTTGCCCAGCTTTTATATTCTACCTATCCCTTTGACTTTCTCTTAGTATTATACTTCCACATTTGTACCTACAGGTTCCTACTTAGTATATATAGTCTTCCAGATGTACTAGGTAGTCTTTAGTATTTGTATCAACTTCATACACTTCTTCCTATGCTTAAGTTCTGAAACCTGCTCCAGGTTTTCCTTCGGGTTTCTCTCCCACTACCTAGTGTAGTGGCAAAGCCTCATCTTATACTCTGGAACATTTCCTTTTGTCTTATATTGTCTTCCTTGAAATAAAAACCATTCCCTGGGGATATCCAGGTGGCGCAGCACATATGCTGAAGCCACAGTTCTTTTCCACACTCCCACTCTATGTTCCATACCCATACTCACTTCGGGTTTCTGTTATAATTCTCCCATGCCCTCCGGGTGTCTTCACATTCGTCTCCCAGTAGGAAGGGAATTGGTACGTAACATTTGTGCATTGTGCAGTTCTGGGAGGTGTGTATTGTTGAGCTCAGTTTGTAACTTTTCACTGACAAGCAACATATATATTATAGATACATGAAACCTCATCTCTACAGCTGCATTGATACAGATTTATTTGAGGCTCTGCAAATACTCCAGTTCTCATTTAAGAAGGAGCACTTAACTTTTACAGATAATATTCAACTTGCAAAACTGAAAGATTACAGTACAGCATCTGGTCCTGTTACAGCTTATGCTGCACAGGAGTTGCTAGAAGCAAATAAATTGGATGGACTGGCTGAGTTGATCAGTATTACACAGTTAGAACAGTATCTTGATCCCCATAATAGAATATAGTAACTAGTTTTTAGTGTACCTTGGCAATAGGTAGCATTCCCAATCGTCTGTGAAGAGCCCCTTCATCTCCCTGCCACGCTCAGTGTGTTACATAAGCTATACCTAAAGGGGGTGCACCATTCACATTGCATGGTCTACTCATCGTTTAATTGGCTATCAGCTATAACACCAACTTACAACTGAATTTGTGGACTAGATCGCCAATCCATAGCACTCCATTTGTACTAAATTGTATTTATGATCTGTTGTGAACTATTTCAAAAATTCCAGTTCACTTCACTTCAGATCAGTCTGGAACAACACTACCTCCAATGCTGACACTCCTGCATCACCCTTAATGCCACTATTACTCAACAAGAACTCAAGATTGTCAGTATCAAGCACTACCAAGAGCCATTGAATACCACAATTAGCATTACCAAAGGTCATGTCTCCACCCCAAGTCCCTCTCAAGTTTTTATTTTACAAATTTTCTTCCAATTCATTGGTATGCTCTATGTTTCAAACTTTACCTTTTTCTTCAATAATCTATGATCCTACACATTTAATTTCTGTTTTATTCCAACTATTCCTCATTAAGTAGTCTCCTTATTCATATTTTCTTTAAATACCATGTATCTACTTCCCCCCAACTCAGTGAAATTTGGTCCCTCTTTCTCAACACCTTAGAACACCCAAGGTCAAACAGATGTTCACTGACTCACTAATTAATTTCTTTGTTTAGGCCCTAGGCCTTAATGCACCTTACACCCCTACATTAGTGATACCATCCACTATGAAAGTGAAGTCCCAATCATTGAGAATGCTACACTTGTTCATGTTGTTCCACATCAGGTTCCCAATGCTGATGTCTCCATGTTTGATGTCCTTCTTCCAAAGATTGTGAAAGCCAGACAACATTTCTTGACTATGTTCAAGATATGGATGTGCAGGGCAATGGAATTGGTGGTTGCTTCACCAAATTCAGATTACAATGATACTAACTGGAATTCAGCCAAGAGGTATACTGATCCAAAAATGCAGATGGAGGGAACTAGGCCTGATTTGCAGATGGTAGTACCATTGTTCTTGCACAACATTATGAATAGAATGTCATCTGATCATTTCATTGCAAAGGTGAGTGGTTTAATATTTATTCAACAGTCACATTCGATTCAAACTAACAATATCATATAGTTTGATCATAGAATGCAACAGCAATGTTCAAATGTTGCAGAATGGGTTAGAGCAGTAAAGTTCCATTAATTATCAGGACTGAGGCCTGAGTCCTGACAGGACAGATTCAGTCAGTCTCACTTGGTTAAACCTTAAAGTAAAAAGCATCTCATGCATCCAGTATTAGAAGAGCTTTGTATTCCCATTACTGCTTCACATCTTTCTATATCTTTTGCTGTGCAGTCCTGTTTTTAGATGATGCATGCTATAAAAGCTAGAGGGAACATGCCCCACCCAATCCCAAAATGGATTTTGCTCACTCATCTACTATCTCAGCATTAGAACATATTCAGCTTTTTGTTGTAAGTTTTTTTCTTTTAAAATATGCCAGTCTCAAACTCACATTGTGTATAGTGTTTGGATTGTAAGCTTCTGTACATGTAGTACTATGCATGGACAAAAACCATAATTGAAGTTGCCAGTATAGCAATCCTGGTGGGTATGAATTGACAATACTGCATGAACTTCTTACTATGTGTCATATTCATAGGTCTTTGATTACTCCTTAACAATCAAACTGGAGATAAAATATATCTGGAGCTCAAAATGGTCAATACTGAATGTTATGTTTCTCTTTACTCAATATCTACCATTTTTCGATTTCCTTGTCCTTCTCTATTGTATGTTTTGTTTTGTTTTAAAAAATCATGGTGTAGATGAAAAACCATTTTTATTGATAGGGACATTTTCAGCTGGCTTATCCATACAGACTTGCAACAATGCATCAGCAAGTACTGATTATACTATACAGTGCTACAGTAGTGCTACAGAGCATTGTATAATGCCATAGCACCATAACAAAGGTGTTCATTTATGTAGTACTACAGAGTTATCACTACATGCTATCAAGCACTACAGAGACATGGTAGCATGCTATGGAGTGCTATACAACACTGTGGAGGCTTGGCAGTATGCTATGGAAGCTTTAGAATATCCAGGATTACAGCAGGTCCTGTAGGATTTCCTTGGGATTCTAATACCTCAGCCAATAGCATCACTCCTTCAGTTATATAAATAAATAAATAAATATATTAAGTAATTTTAATAGATACAGGGTAAATAATAATATTCAATGAGAATGGTATCCCAAATTGTGCATCCTGTCCAACCCCTTGTGAACAAGATCCTAATGGATGCCATGACCTGGCTGAATTGTCAGTGCCTTGATGTACATTTGCTGCTAGTGGGTTAGAAATGCCAAGGAGGATTAGGAGGTCACACTTTCAAGGGAGATGGGTGAGGGTGCAAAGGAGTTTGTGTGAAAGGGGGCCTGGGGGTGGCAGGGACATGATAGCCAAGACTAGTAGATGAATAACATAAAGTGTGTGAACTTGACACTGGAGTCAATAAATTCATGGTAGAGTGGCACAGTGAGTGTGGCACCAAATCCAAAGGGGAGTATCATTCCTGCAAGAGAGATGGTTGCTGAGAGCCTTGTATTGTGCTTTATGACAGTGCTGTCAATTTTGAGGCTGACAAGGAAGAGGAAGAGGCAGAGCCTAATGTTGGCTACAAGAGAGAGGTAAGGTTGTGAGTCATCTGGGAAGATATGTTCTGAGAAGCCAGGGATGTGGCTGAATGCTGTGGGGCCTTATGAGGGTGAGTTGGTGTGTGAGGGAGGGAGAGGGGGAAGGAAGTGACTAACTAAGGATGATGCTGCCTAGGACTTCAGCAATGACCTTTGGTTGTCTGAGTTTGCAGAGGCCAAGGGAGAGAAGGCTGGTGGTGCAGACAATGATACCTAGAATAGACATTAGTGCAGAGAAAGAGTGTGGTAATGAAAAATGTGCCCTGAGTGCTTGAGCACTCGTTGTCGATGTGAAATGCATGGTTGGATGAGTGGTTGAAACCCAGTATGACTCCAACAGGAACCAGTGGTAGCATATAAAGCCCTGCATACCCCCCAACCCAACCTCATCCAGCTGTGTGCACAATGCATGAAGGTCAAATGAGAGCAGGGCCAAAAACCAGTAAAACTCCAACAGGACCTGGCTTTGTATCCTCCAACCAGCCTAAATCCCACCCAGATGACACAGAGTGTAACCATTCAGCTGTATCCACCAGCCAAACCAAATCAATGCTCCCACTTCCCACCTCACCTCCCAATGTCCAAAGTGTCCACCTCTAAACAAACAGCACACCTCACATCACCTTGAGGGCATAGACCCAACCATACACTATGCTACAAAGGAGCACAGGGAGAAGGTTGAAAGGAAGTACCAGTATGAGTTCCAAGCAACACATATACAGGCCACAACTCCTTCAGAGTCCAACAATTACTCATATCACTGATGCATGCCTAGCAACAGGCAGCTGCAGTTCCAAATATCTACAGCATGGCAGAGCCAATCGACCCACAGAGGATGGGTGTTGAAAGCCAAAAGATAGCACGACACTGACAGAGCAAGTAACACACAAGTGTGTAGATAGCATGGATATTTGACAGGCATAGAGGGACCTGGTGTGGAAAAGCACAGAAGATCATCCACCAACCACTGGTCTCTATGCTGAAAGCCAAGGGCCCAAAGTGTACCTTGCAGGGTGGTGGGATGCTCTGTTGTCGGACACCGAAAGTCAGAACATTGGAAGTGGAAGGGAGAGAAAAAGACCCAGACAGGTATCATACAGTAATTGAGGGTGATAATAATGGATAAAGAAAGAAAACAAAGAAAAAAAAGAATAATCAAGAGTAAAATTGAAATAAAGATGGATGAAATATAGTTATCCCCAAGACTTGACCCAGCTCCCTGTTCCTTTTACCAATTGATAAGTTACACAATGAGGGTAAACACCTGCTCACCACATATCGGTATGTGAAGCATCAGTCTTGAGGGTGAAAAGAGAAGGTTGAAGATAAAAGAGGGGTCTTGATTGGCATAAAACCCTAAACCCTAGCATCTTGAGCTGTCTGAGGGGCACATAATGCCCAGTGAGTCTGAACATTGTCTTGATATGCCTTGAGGATAGGGCTGCCAACCGTACCATAACGGTTTATGGCTGTATAAAGTAAACCATCTATGGTATGGGTTGTAGCTGTAACTGTACTGTACAGACATTTTTTGAACCTTCCATGGTACAGTATGGGTACAAATACAGCCGTTTACAGTTTACAGTTATGATAGATACTGAATTATTTTTGTAAGATCTGAAATATCCACTCAACAGGTATAATATGCACAAAATATACAATATACATAATGCATAAGTAGAATAAGTTTTAGTTATACATAAACTACCTTGAGCCACCGGCCACCCAGACCCTCTGAAGCTTGCTGTAATGTTTTACAATCATAAGGCTGCAAATCATCTTCAGCTTGAGACTTGCATGATTATGCTGCTCCAAATGGGAAATTAATTGCCATAGGGAAGGGGTGCCATAGTCTACAGTTTTTCTTCCATTTTCCGCATTCTCATTGTACAATTTTGTTCTCATGTATAATTAAATGATTCTAAATGTTATAATAGCAACAGAATATAGAAGCTATGTTTTTTCACGAAATGTTTTGCTGACGGTATTTCTCATGCTTTCCCATGTCTTGTTGAGGTGCTTTGGAGCAATCCTGCAATGCATTCAGTCCACCTTCAAACTTTCTTCAGCCTTACTCTCTTATATTTTGTCACATATGACATGCTATCATTTAAATGCACCTTAAGTTATTTTATTAAAAATGCTGTTTCAGCTCGAAGAGATATGAAGTACCTAAAATTGAATAATGAATGGAGAAAAGTCAGAGCAGAATGGTGCCATGTTACTGTATTTTTGCATCATGTATACATATTTAAGTACTTCAAGTGTGTGCTAAGTATATGACAGATGAGCATTGAATTTATCTGGTCTGAAGGCGAAAGCATCAAGGTGTGTTATATAGAGGAAACAGTGTGAAATATACAGTAATATATTATCTGTACATGTTTGATCATATACACTATTAGGCTTCTTAAGCAACAGTATGTGTTCATACAGTTGACTATAACCAAAGGCATTTCCATCAAGTTGTTTCTGAACACCAATTTCAGTGGCAATTAGCATAAGAGTGCAAGTAAAAATGAATGAAAAGATGATACACACCAGGCTTCTCGGTATGTCATTGAGGCCACTTGAATAAGCCATATATACGGCCATAAATGGTTATATGGTATGGTTAATTACAGGTGAAAACCATCCCGTACCCATACCATATGAACAATTTATTTCACTCATATGGTACAGCAATATATACTGTACCATACAAGCCATAACCATTTTGTATGGTTATGGTTGGCAGCCCTACTAGAGGATGCACAGCCAGAGAGCCTAGAGAATATGAGAAAAGAAAAAGCAGAGAGTAATATGAAAAGCAGTAAGCAGAATGCATTGTAGCATAGGTGAGATGTGACAGTGCATTACACACATCACATGTTGTTTGGCATTGGCTTCCCAATATTTGGTGAGGCTGCACCACACCTCTAAGTCCACACATGGAATAAAAACACAGAAATCCAAGTGCACTGTTTGCACAGTGCATTGTAGAACCAAAGTAGGAAGATAGAAATATGTAGATAGAAAGTTAGAGTAAGAAGAAATAGATAACTAAATGTAAATGAAAAATGAAACGAAGTAAATCAAATTATAAGTATAGTACTTGGTTGTAGTACAAACTACTCCCTCCACAGCAGAGAGTTGAACTTAAGTAATATGTAGCAGATTTGTGAGTATTACCAACTACGTACAAGTTTCAACTATTAAATTTAGTAGTGCTGTATAATACTACATATCATACTAGGTAGATCACAGATCATTACAGAGCACTTGGTGTTGAACTGTATAAAATTACATAGTGTACTACTTACATTATAAATTATTGCATAGCACTTGGAAACTGTATAGTAATTTATAGCATACTAATTACATTATATATTGCTACAGATTTCTCATAAATTGTAGAGAGCTATACAGCACAGTAATTACATTACAGAGTGCTACAAACTACTATACAGTGACTTTGACTAATTTGAAAAGTTATACATGTTACAAGAATTCATATACATACTATAGTATGCTATATGCAAAAACCAGTACTTGCTGATGTGCTTACAGAGTAAACACAGGTAAGAATGTGCAGATCTGAACTACCATTGTGAGTTGACAGATACCATTGTGCTGTGAGCAGTTCTGTTATGGCCAAAAGTGTGTAATTTCTTCCACTTCAACATTCTGATAGTGTGATCATGCTCCAGTTATACTTAGTCTCTGAACATGGGCTGTCAGGGGCAGAAGTAAAGTAGTGGGCATAGGCTTGATCATTTTCATATTTGCTGTGGTCATCCTGGCGATACCAGTGATTATAATCTTCTCAGGAACTGCAACATGTGAATTTCTTCCCATATCACCATCTTTAACAAACTGATACAGCACAGTTGTTGATCCCCCATATCATCCTTTTCATGGATGCTTTCTGCAAGGGGGAAGTCACATACTTTTACTAGAATGGATTCTATTGATGATCTATGATGCCAGTGAGACAACAACTGATATTATTTCACTTGGTAGGCAGGCATGGTATTCACTGTATTTCAGGCCTCTTAATTCTCATGATAGTGAAGGCATTTAGATCCAGTAGGAGAACTTTCATCTGCTTAGATTGACTGACACATGGTTCCAAACTGTTGTAGTTCCCACCCACAATGAATCATTTCTCAAAGCATTCTTCACTTCTTCAATGCTGGGAGAATTTATAAAACCAATACTTAAAGATGGTGGGCACTAATCCCTACATTTTGGGGCATTGCACTTAAAAATATTGGCTATAGGTGTTCTATATTATTTTTGTTTATTTGGTATGTCAGTTTGCCTGGTCATAGTTTCGTTCGCAAATTTTAAACTATAATAACAAACAGTATTATCAATGCCAAACATAGTTGTGATTCAGGCTATGCCAGTACATGTATACATTGCCATAATATTGAGAGTGGCCATCTCATGTCACCCACTATATTCCAGCCTGATTACATCAACCTTCTGATGATGTAAGTACTACTTCTCTAATATGCATGTAGTATGAAAACTTATCAAGATGACTCAGGATTGAACATGTTATTCATGCTGTGCTAACCTGTCGAGTTGTTTTGCATATCAAAGACAACACAAGGACGGAAGCGGAGTTTTTAGAGACTGGACTGTATTTTTTAGAAACAATGCAGTTTGAACATTGAGTTTGGACATATACACATATTTGACCTGATTACATTATTTATACTTACATGCCCAACCTATACTAATTTTACTGTCTTTACTGTAATATTGTGTTCAATAATTGATACAGAACATCCTGCCATCATGAGATGACCCCACCTAAGTTGCACCAAGCATTTGCATAAGCTCTAATCAATGTCCAAGGAAGTTTTCATTACCTGACATCACAACCCCTGTTTGTCTATGGGTAATGCCAAATGTTAACTTACTCAGACTGTTATATGTAGACACCATGGCTGCAACTTATATACACTGATTATGCCCTGTTGCTGCCACCTCAAAACCTTCATATGGCGCAGGTGTGACTGGTGATTCTGCTGCTGCCTCTTCCTCATATGCATCTCACTATGGCAGCTACACAGGTGGGGGTGCCAGTGCCAGATTGATACCTCAGTATGGAGGATATGGAAGCAGCAAATCAGGCTCGACTCCCTGGTACAGAGTGAACTCTGGTGATTCGTCTATGTCAATGACTATGCCCTGATATGGTTCATACACAGCTAGTGGAACTGGAGGTTCTGTAACTTTGACTCCTTGATTCGGTGCTGTGGCTTCATCAGGGGATTCAACCAAATCTACCACCAGTGCAATGGGGGATTTGCCCACTCCTAGATGTGGAGCAGGCACGGCATCTGGGGAGTCTGTCACTTGTCCATTGCTGCTCAATATGGTTCTGGAGGGTTTTATGCTAGCTCCAATCCCAGCAGCATTGGTAAAATGTGTCCACTAGTGCTACTGGATATACTCCTGGAGCAGGAATCAGTAGATTTGGGGCTGGATCATATAAGTATGGTGGTGTGCAGTCTGCAGCAGAGAAGTCATCTGCGACTGTTGAGCAGGTGCCCATGCCCGAACAGGTGGTCATGACTCATGCCTGATAGTGAGCAAAAGCAGAAGGATGAATGCATTATGTATCATCTTGCATATGTATGCATTGCAGGAGGGAACAGTTGATGAGTCTTATTCGATTAGGTTAAAGAAGCAGGCAGGTATGATCCTCCATCCCATTTTGGAATGCATACTGTACATTTACTATAAAACCTTCCAGCCAATAGGGAATTTCTTTGTGCATGACAGAAGCTTCGAGCATGTGACTTTGATGCACTCAGCTACTCCATCATTTTGCTGCCTTCGAAGCAATTTTGAGGTTTCGCACCTTTCGCCAGTCTTCACCCCCCACTTCATTGTGCAATTTATTTTATTGCGATTGAATATGGCACATATAACAAGAAATTTTCATACTGAAGTATCTTCAAGCCTAATTGGTGAAAAATTGATGTCTTTGCAACTGGCCAGTGCACCAGGTGGCATGAGTCACAGAAGTGCATACACAAGCCCATCACTTATTCCACAGACATAGTATTATGTAAATGTAGAAAATATATGAGTACTAGCACAGTAAATATGTATTAGTACCATTTAATGTGATTGCTAGGACCACATATATTTTGTGAGTAATACTCTATATTTTCTCATTTTAAATGCTATAATGTCATTAAATATATCATGATAAACACTATTAGGGCTGCCAACCATACTGTAACAGTTTACGGCCATATAAGGCAAGCTGTTTACAGTATGGTTGGCAGCTGTAACCATACTGTACAAAGTTTTTTGAACCTTCTACGGTATGGTATGGGTACAAATACGGCCATCAATGGTTTATGGCTTTGATATATACTTAATTAATGTTATTTTGAACTTGGATGAATAAAATGAGACTAATACTTCAATAGGACAAAGAAAAATATGAATAAACTTAGTAAGATGCTCGAAAAAAGTAGCTTTTTATAATGTGTATCAAGAATACTGACTATATATGTTCTATATACATGTAAACTATACAGAGTCACCTCTTTGAAGCTTGCAGTAGTGCTTAACAATCATAAGGTTGTGAATTGTATCAGGCTTGAGGCTTGCATGGCAGATGGAAATTGTGTTGCATCCTCCAGAGAAAATTCACTCCACCACAACTGCGGAACCTAGAAATAGAACATAGACAAAGCTGTCATTAATATACAGAATTTGCAACTGAATATTTACATACTGGGAATGCCAAATAAATCACAAGCTAAATGATATAGTGCCAGAAATTGAAATCAGCGACTAAATCACCATTCAAGAGGACTGCAAGAGTCAAAGTCTTCAGGAGGGAGCTTGAAATAATCACTGAGCTCATCTTCAGCTGCATGTGGCTTGCAAGAATACCTCGAAGTAAAGCTGCTTGTATTTGAGTTTCTGGTGACAGGGGTAGAGACACATGTCGAGGGGCTGCTAAAATTAGAATCCCTAGTAACATAATTCTTTTGAAAATAATCCTCAAGCTGCTTCTTTGCATTTTCAAGGTACGATAGCAAAGTGGCATCATCGTGAAAATCAGACTTTAGCCCCTCATATGAGATGCAAGGGTCCAGTACTGTGTTAAAAACAATAAGTTCAATTTCTGCAGATTAATAGCATTTATAAGTAAAATAGGATGTACATGCTGCCCATGTATATAGAGGTGATTCATTGAACCTCTCATAATACTCTGAGAGCTTGAGGTGTGCAGCCACAAGACTGTCCCGCAATTTCAGAGGTGCAGATGGTGGCAAATCCATAATTGCATTCTTGACCATCTCTTGAAGACCTTGAAAGATAGCACCTGTTTGTGAGAGCATAGGCATCTTTGTAATCAACATTTGTGTCATCACAGATCAAAAGCTCTCCAGCCAGTTAGCAACAAGTCTAATAGTATCCCACTCAACTGTGTCAAGCTCAAACTTCCCAAAGAATTCGTGATGAGCTGGACATGTTACGAAGCTATCGATAACTTCCTGAAATTTTAAAGCTCAACCTATATATAATTAGAATGTTAATCTCATACTATAAATAAAGCAGATTATATGTACACAACATCTGGTGGGTTGATGACCACCTTGTTTTTATGTCGAGAATAAGCATTAGGGGTCTCTCCTTTTCTTGCTCTGTTCCATCAGTGGAATCATTAAGTTCTATTGTCCCAGACACAATCTGAACTTCTTTCAACCAAGAAGCACGGCACTGTGGACTTGATTGAATTCCATGAATAATGTTGTGCAGCTGAATAAAATGAATAGTATTAGAATAAATCTCGATGTATTCATATATGTAGAATACCTTGTTCACAGCTCCTACATTAATTGCTTCCACAACCACATTGCTTGGATCTTGATCTTGCTCTCGTAGAGTGGCTTCGTTATCAACTTCTGCATCAAGGGATTCTGTCACAGTATCTTGATATACTCCACTCTTGCCTCGTGCATGCTCACTGTCTGTCATTGACAGAGCACCAATACATTCAAGAAGCTTAATAAGTATAAGTTAATGCTCCAACATAATAAATATATGTAACTGAATAATACCTTGATAGTGGCAAGATGAATAGTGTGAGGCATGCAACGAAGCCAGGAAAATTTAGCATCGAAGTCAATTGAAGCTTCTCTGCAATGCTCTTCAAGTGAAGACATTAATGTGTCATTATTAGAGGCATTATCCATCATGACTGCAAAAACCTGAAGTATGAATTAATATGCATAAACTTTCCAATAAATATGCAGAGTCATACTGAATCTTGAATACCATATAGCTCAAAGGTCTTCCATACTGCATCTGCTAAATTTTTGCCAGAATGCTGTCCAACAAGCTCCCAAAAATCAATGAGCAATTCTTCTATTCATGTTAAACAATGAAGTGGTTAGATAAGCAATAAAAATATGAAAGACATACAATACATACCGAGTTCACCATCATTATTTACATAGTGTGCAACAATGGCGAGAAATGCGATTTGATTACTTGAGGTCCATGCATTGAGAGATATACTAATTTTAGACATGAGTTTCTATAGTTTGTTTTGAGTCAGTAAAGAATATATATGTGCAGCCAAAAAATAATACCTTAAACATTTCTCTTGTCAATTCAATAGTATCTTCACCCATCTTCATAATGTGTGTGTGCATGGTTGTGCAGCCTGGAATTTTCAGCAGTTTCAACGAGCAAAAATGAAGGTACTGCAGTAGTTCTCAGAACTCAGGTTTCTCGACCTCATTGAATGGTTGATCACATGTCACAATCCACTTTGCAAGTAGATCTTCAAAGTGATCTTGCTTCCATTCACCCTATTGTTCATCTTGAGTTAAATATATCACAATGAAAGCAAATTGCACATACTCTGGCCTTATTTGCCTGTTGCGTGAATGCGTCAACAATATTTCCAGACCCATGGAGTTCATTTGCATATTTTTCTATCTCTAATGGACCAAAAGGCTTCTCTCCAGAAGCAATAAGTTTCTCCTCTTCAGTTGGCGGTGACGATTGCTGCTTTAGAACAAGATATAGCTTGTATAAGTGTGGAAAATTGTTTTCAAGATGTTGAATGAGTCCTATAAAATGGAAGATAGAAGAGACAGACATGTTAAATAATATTACTAACCAGTGAGACAATGTTTCATTTCCTTCATAATACACAGTATGTGTTTATTTCCATGATAACATTGGTAATAGTTATCGCCTTCTTGATGCTTGCCTTGTGGATCTTCTTTGAGATGCTTGTAAAACAAATAAATTGGATTTGTCTTCTTTCACTTGACTGGTTTTTTACTTTCTTTGGAATCCTATTTAAAAAATTAGATAATGATAACTTGTTCAGTTGAGACTTGACAGAATGAAAAACATACTGGTGGATGGGATTGCACATTATCACTGGAATTTTCATGACAAATTTTCTTTGTTATCAATTTCCTGGAAGACCCTTTAGTATGCCTCTGCCCAGAGGCTAGCCTTCCGGGCAGAGAAGCAACTATCTATGAAGCAGTTAGTGAAGTTTAACAAATAAACATGAAGTAAAAACATACCTCCTCATTAGTGATAACAAGATCATTGCCATTGTCCTCCTCTTCTCCTTCAGAGTCTGAGTTCTCTTCTAATGGTGAAAGAAACTCAATATTGCTTGAATCAGAGTCAACATTGCTGGCAGCTGGCTTTGGCTTTGGTTGATGTGGTTTAATCGGATTCCAGGGCTTAAAGTGACTCTCAAGCTTTCCAGACTCATCAAGCTTCTCAGCATTGAGTAGCTCTTGATAACAAGTCCTATCTCTGGGACGTTTTTGATGGATGAATGGATCTGTGTTGGGAAACCAGCATAAGAAATACAGGTAAAATAAATAAATGCTAATATATGTACCTGAGTTCTCAGTAGTTGACATTGTTGTAGCATTGGTACCATCAGTGGTATGCTCCATGTTTGGACTGAGGAGATCTAAGGTGCTCAAGAGTGTGATTAGTAACGACAATTTAGTGTTGAGAATGTAACAAGATATAAGAACTTCAAAATGAAGTTCAAACATGAAGACTTGATGGATATTCAAGATCAGAATGGTAAAGTGGAAGATGAGAGTGCTGAAAACAACTTGAAGATGAAAAATGAAGCTCAAAAATTGACTGTGAGAGGCAAAAAATTCACTGAGTTGGGTGGAAGTAGATACATAGGTTTATATAAAATTAGAATAAAGAGGCTACTTAATGAGGAATGGTCAAAACGACGGAGATTAATAGTGTTTGGGGTTGTAGGATATTGCAGAAAATGGTTAAGTGTGAAAAATAAGCCATAGAGATGAATTGAAAGAAATTTTTAAAGGATAAAACTTGGGGAGGAAGACTTGAGGCGATGATGCAGCCATTGGTAGAGCCAATTGCGGTATTCAATAGCTCTTTGTAGTGCACTAACCTGAGGATCTTGAGTCCTGTTGAGTAATAGCGGTGTTGAGGTTATGGGTAAGTGTTGGTATTGGAGGGAATTCACAGGAGGGGACAAGTGAGAGGGAGAGCGAATGTGAATAACATGTTGATGTGTGCACAGCTAGATTTGATAGCATTATCTTCTGAGACGATGGTCACGTGACTTAGCATTTGAAGCTCGTAAAATGTGGAATTGGGCCTTGATAGCAAATATTTGTCATTTGGGCCAGATTGGAGTGATTATACAAAACCATACTTATGGCCATATATGGTTGTACAGTATGGCTATTGACAGCTGAAAGCCATACTGTACCCATACCATATTCATAACTCAACCAGCCTGTACAGTATGGCATTGGACACTGTACTGTAACAACTGTAACTGTTTTGTACAGGTATGGTTGGCAGCCCTAAACACTATTCAAGATCTTCAGAGGGTAAACTTCTGATTCACAAGTACTATATCACAAAGTCATATGTTTCCTTCTATACTAGTCTTGCTG
Source organism: Cyathus striatus (assembly GCA_025738555.1). Taxonomy (NCBI): domain Eukaryota; kingdom Fungi; phylum Basidiomycota; class Agaricomycetes; order Agaricales; family Nidulariaceae; genus Cyathus; species Cyathus striatus. The sequence goes on from JAOVFP010000022.1 coordinate 1,204,074, forward strand.
TCTACCATGCACCAGGTGTATCAGGCAGGATTTTCAATGCAAAGCAAATGCAATATGCTGTTTGAGCTGATTCTCAATAATTCTGATGGAAACATGGTTCAGATTGGCTTATATAACTTCAAGCTGGGTCAAGTGTGTAATATCATGTGATATTATGTGCCACACAGCATTCTTAGTTGAATTAGCTGAAGTTGCAGCAACTCTTGGGCAACTTGACTCTACAGTGCCACCAGAATAAATCATACTGACACTTCCATCACAAGTAGTATATACATAGTATTGAATTAATTTTAGTAGTGCCAGCTACTTATAGATTATATTAACAATATTACAGCTAAGTATTGGTAAGTGGTAAAGAAACGATAGAGAACTATCATTTCCGAAAATCACTATTTGGCCCAGCCTGTAAGTTGGTCTTGGAGGTCAGCCACCCAAGCATACCAGCAAGAGCTGCGTGACTTAAAAGCGGGAGACAATCCTTAAAGATAAATACACATGAAAGAACCACATGTCTTGCTGATGTCAGAATAGTTTTCCAAACGACATTGTGGGTAGATTTCATGAAACCACTGATTGATTCAAGATAAATTGAACATCTTCAGAGGTAACTTGATGCTTTATGTCATCTATATCAAATCAATACATTGACTTGTTGCGATTTCGAAGCAAATTGGTTGAGTTGATCAGTTAATGTTACCAGCTCATAACAGCTGCTCAAAACTGGACTTATAAATAGGAATGTCACACATTGAATGTATTGTATATTATAGTGCGACATTGGTGCGATGACTATCACCATACTATTATGTTCCCCATAAAGCAACTTACCTGAACTGCCTTGCCAGCGAGGCTTGTTAATGACACATGCATCAACAGTTCAATTGGAGAATATGTCTAGATACTACTAATGGGCTCGCATGCATCACAGATACTTAGTACTTACTAGTCTTTAAATCTTTATTCACCTGATGGGGCCTTTGTCTGGCCACCGCTTACCACTCTGCTCTAACTCTGTTCTGAATCCCTCTGCTTCATTGACAATGCTCTACTTCAAATCACCCTCTGCAATTCGTTCTGAAGCTTCATGTTTCATACTGACACTCTGGATTTTTCTGAACCTCCTCCAGCATAACCTGAACTTTGTACTTCATTCTAATGTCTATGTTTCATTTGAAAGCTCTTTGAATTGGCATACTCAGGAAACTTAATGTCTCTGCTTCGTTCTAAAGGTTTCTGCTTGTTCTCAAGGCATCTACTTTGATTTTAGGGCCTTTGCTTCAGTCTAAGGCTTTCTTGTTTGTATTTAAAGCCTTCCTTTCATTCAGAACATCTCTGTTTCACTCTAAATGTCTTTTCTTCATTATTAAGGCCTCTGTTTCGTTTTTAAGCTCTATGCTTCATTTTTTATCTCTCTCTACTTCATTCCAAAGGATTCTATTCCGTTCTGGAGGCCTTTTTTTTGTTACAAGCATGTCTATTATGTTCTCAATGTTTTTTCATCATTATAAAGCCCTTTATATCGCTCTGAACACCTCTGTTTCGTTTGGAAGCTCTATGCTTGTTCTCAAAGTCTCTTGCTTCGTTATGGAGCTCTGTGAATCTATTTGAGTGTCTCTGTTTCGTTTGGAAGTTCTCTGTGTCACTCTCAAGGTATCTTTGTGTTCTCAAAGTCTCTGGTTTGTTCTGAATGTGTCTGTTGTGTTCTCAAGGTATTTACTTCGTTATGAAGCTGTGTCTCGTTCTCAAGGTCTCTGGTTCACTCAAAAGTCTTTGAATCGTTATAGAGGACATTACCTTGATCTAAATATATCTACATTATTGTGAAGGTTGTTGTTTCATTCTGGGCATCTCTGCTTTGTGAATCGTTATGGAGTTCCCTGGTTCTGATGCATATTTGCACCAAATTATTACTGTGTTGGTGAAACTTAGTGTATATGTATCATCAGTGAGTGTAAAGTAAATATACTTAGTCTACACCTATCCCTAAGTTCAATTTTACTTTGCTGCATTACAATTTGCGAGCAGCTCTCAGCTAGTTTACATTCTTCCAGAAATAATGACATCTAAGAGCAGCACATCACAAGAACATTGTCAAGAAATAAACCTTCAATTACTGAAGCCAAAAAATACTTATATACGGAATATAATGCATTCTCACACAATTCCCACAAAGTTACCATCCCATGTATGCATTGATCACTCATAACAGTAAGTACAAGATAAACAAAGATTTAGAATTCTCAAAGATTTGGTTAACATTCCAGTATACCAGCTTCCAACTTACTCCATATATCTAGCATTTATAAGTGTTTTTAATACATTTATAGGGTAGTGCTTATGTTATTCTTCTGTTCATACTTATAATTACATACATACATATGGTGACTGACTTACCTCCATATTGGCAGAGCGTACCGCTTTGACTGCTGTACATATTATGCCGAGCAGCATATACATCATGTGACCTTAGAGGCAACCCAGCTTACCATTAGGTAAGACGATCTGAACCGTGTTTAATACCATGCGAAGCATCATAAATAAGCTCAAGAACCATGTTTCCATTTGCTTTGAATTGAAAATCCTGCCTGATACACTTGGCGCACAGTAGCTGTCCTACTACCATTGCCAAGAAAGAGCAGGTCTGACTTCTTCCAAGTCTTCCCAAGTACAGTAACTCAGCCTCCGGTTTTGGTGCTTCATAATCAGAACGTGGGGGGTATTTGGGGTCCTGGAACCCTGTTGGTGCCTCTGGCCTTCTCACTGAGTCGCAAACAAAGTATTGTCGAATAGTAATATGTATAGGAGGAAGGTTAGGGTTTGCAATATGTGACATTAAAGAAACTTGAAGCCAAGGACCAGTGTAAGCCGGCCTAGAGCTCAGGCCCTCTACATGTGACTGCTAATGACAACGCCTCGCTAGTGTTCTGTGTACTTAGTAAACTTACTCAACGTTCAATATAGCTACCCCACCAAGGTTTTTGTCACTGGTATGTGTGTGAAGGGATGCTACATCTCGCTAATATGTTCTACTTTATCATTTCCTTCCCCTAGCCTAAAAAATTGGAACCTCACTGAGGTTTTGTCAGTGTGCACGTGACAATGGCTATATGTCTCTACACTTCTAGTCTTCTTTTCATATGAATTTTTCTTCAATGGACTGATAGTATTACTGCTGAATGCACCAACGTTGGTCATGCCGGTCATGCTTATATCCAAGGTGTGTTTCACAGCTTTACCTCCCTGAATTTCATTCTGAATCTTGATTCTTAGACAAAGGCACGGACACTGGGCTGTGGAGACTCAGCGAGAGCGCTGCTGGCTGCTGATGAGTATCTAACTTGTCACCTACTGCAGTCCCATCCAGGTTCAAGCAACACTTACAATATGACTTAACACACATTGCTTGCATGCAGAGAAGGAGGATGAGAAGGAGAACGAAATAGAAGAGAAGGAGAGGGAGTAGGAGCAGTGCAACTAGGATGTGCAGATGTGGATGAGGAACAATATGTGGGCCGCCTTCGCTTGCAGAAGAGGTTGTGGGTTGGGTCTTAGTCCCCTTTGCTGTTTTTCTTGCTCCAGAAAATTGCAGGTGCTTTTCCCTTCATGCCAGGTGGGCCGTAATGTGGTGGTAAGTCGTTATACTTCATTTTTATTTTGTCAAGTTCTTATGTTCCCTTTAACAATTAGGTTCATGATAACGATTTCACTGTCATGATCTATAAAAGGAGATACCTCATTGGGAGTGGCCACCGAGCTTGTTGTAGGGCTGCCAACTGTAACTGTGCAAAACGGTTATGGACATTACAGGTGCCATACCATTTGAGGCTGGAAGAGACCTCAGCATGGGACAGGTACAGTGCAGGTTTTACCCATCAGTACCTGTATCTTCTTACATACCTTGAAGGCACTAAAGAAAAGCTTGAGGCTTATTTTCATGAGCACTATGTAACTATTCATTCCAGTTCTGAGACTATCTCACTATCGCCTTCCTTTTTGACATCAACCACTGGGACAACACCCAGCGCCAGTTTCACATCAAGATATGCATGCAGGCCACATATTTCTGTGAACGAGCTCGCAGATTACTTCAAACTTTCAGCTGAAGACTTTGAGTCTTGCAAGCCGCTTCACTGGTGGTATATCAGCGCTTTCAGTTCCCAGCACTGTATCACTTGGCTCGAGATATTTTGGGTATACCTGGTATGTAACCCTCATCTCTGTCTATTATGTGATATCTATTGACTCCTTTCAATTCTAGGGTCAGCTGTTGCTGTCGAACACATATTTTCTGGAGGGCTTGACACCATTTCGATTCGTCGCACAAGTTTGAAGCCGGACACGATCTGTAACCTTATGATTGTCAAGCAACATCTCAAGCTTCAAAATTAAGTTGTTTACATTGCTCTGAGGCACCTATAGCTTGTTATAGTTTTAAATACACATAGGATTGTTCTTAAATATGAAATATATATTGTTTTCCTAATGCCAGCTCATTTTGAGAAAAAAATTACCTGTTGACCCATATACAGCCATCTTTTAACCCACCCTGTGTCAAGAATAGAAGGGGAGAGTTGAAGAGCTGACCATGGAGGAAGACCAGATTGAAAACGCTGACTGACAATAGTGACAGACAAAGCCGTGAATTGCACAGAAACTATGACGCACATACATACAGAGAACAATTATGTAACTATATTATGTAACTATGCGGCTGTGCCTCAACATGAACACCCAGATTCTAACACCCTGTACTGTTGACCCCCTGCTGTTGCCGAGAAGGAGCAGGTCTGTCTTCTTCCAAGTACAGTAGCTCAGCCTCCACATTTGGCGCTTCAACATCAAAACGTGATGAGTTTTAGGGGTCCTGGAACCCTGTTTTTTCTCTGCCTTCCCACCGAGGTATAAATAAGTATGAGTAGAGTAATAGTAGCAATATTTACCATTGGTTTACTAGTAAAGGTTAGGGCTTCCTCCGCAAATATGTTTATGTGACATTAGTAACGTAGGGCGCTCTTGCTGGCGTTAAATTTTATGATGGCATTACTTTGCTGCATACTTAGCAGTCATCGCCCGTGCGACAACAAACCCTGGGCCCGTAATATAATATGTTTCATACCAATAATTCATTAGTGTATCCAATTTAAAGCAGACATTTTCTGTAGAGTCGAGCCGTAGAAATTAACATGTGCTAGAGTTGGCTAGAAGTTGGTATGCTTGTCAAAGTGGCACAGTTTAATTTAATGGGATTGTAAAGGCACCCTGCATTCTCAATTGCTCATGCTCGTGGACGAATTGCAAATATTAGAATTTTTCTACACCAGTAGTAGTACAATGATATTACAAGACTCGAGGTAAATACTTAACATATTACACTGACTACCTACGCTATAGTGAGTAATACATGATCTTCAAAACTCTGTTAAAGGTATTAGCTCCAGCGGCTAAATGTCTGCGTTATTGGTGGTATTACATTTTTCGCAGTGGTAATGATACTATACGACATACTTACTTGAATATATAGGCAACTTGGAAGTCTTGCGCCTTCAGCTGCATTAGTGAACCGGCACAATTACAATTTAAAATTACCCATTAACATATACTGTAGTACATAGATCTATACCGAGACGCAATTAACAAGTCTTCTGAAGCACACTTAAAATTTATATTAGGTTTGAAGTGCTCCGACTTATGATAAGTTAAACAATAAGTTAACAAGCGAGGATGAGCACTGAATGATCTGGATTCTGCTGGTAAACTACTAGTTGCTAGTTTTTTTATATCAGATACTATCTGATATAAAAAATTAGCAGCAGCAACGGAAAGCAGAGATCGCCAGAACACAATGTGGAGTGTTGTACACTGTCATTTACATACAAGTATACCGCATACACACTTTACAAATACAACAATCAGCATCTAAGTAACAACTTATAACAATACGGAAAGGGGGTTGTTCCCATCGTAAATATACACTCAATAATAGCATACAACGTCCCAACAAGGACCCCGCTCATAACGGAACGAGAAGCCATCAAGCGCAACAGACCTGCTCCTTCTTGGCAATGGTACCCCCCCAAAAAACGAACATGGGATGGTTACGGCTGATATCCGTACCGTCGACAGTTTTTGAAAGACGGCCGTAAACCGTTACGGCACGGTTGGCAGCCCTAAGTTCTTTATTCCAAAAAACCAATACAACTTTAGACATAGGTATTGTGATTATCAATTATCCAAGAGGAAGTCAATCGCATGCCTCTTCTTACCCCTTTGCTCCTCAACTTCCTCTGATGAACTTCCAACGGAAACAGATGCCAACTCTAACTTCTGGCATATCCAATTATTGGAGCAGTCTTTTTCATGTTGCTCACAAAATGCCTTGATCTTGTCTGGTCCTCCATCCCAATACATCCGCTTTTCTGGATCAGTTTCACCACTAATATACAGTTGGTCAGCCTAGGAAATAGATCTGTAAACTTGTCTCACGTGTGCGCTTGTGGGTCTATGAGACACATTATGCCTTTGACGTCTAGAGCACCTGAATTTGTTCATATACCATGTAAGTTAAATGCATTTACAGAATTTTGAATCCAGAATCATTACCCTGCAAATCACAAGGAACGATATACCCCTTTGTATATTTAAAGGTATAATGTACAAATGCATGCACTGCCTTCGTCAGATCGTCTATTGATGGCCCTACCACATCGTTTCCAGTGAATTTTCGAACAGGGGAATCAACCTCTCCACAAGGTAGAAGTGGTGTTGCGATGAAGTGTCCATGTGGTAGAGGGAGTCCGCCAGAAGCTGTTTCCACTAGTTTTCCGAGGATGGAACCGGAAAAATTAAAATAAAACTCTACAAAAACATGCATTAAGTACATACTGCAAAACTCATTATTATAAGCTCGTAAAATTGAACCTACTGGGAATAGTATTGATGTGACATATATTTTTTGCATATTCATCAAACAATGTTTTGAAACCATCGCACTGACATAAGAGGCAATACTCCTCTTTCAATGTATGAAGTACCTCCTCCTCTGACATTTTCGGTTCTACTGGTTGAGTAATAACATAGTCCCTGCCTTTATATCGTGCCTGTATCAGCCAGGAAATGAGATGGTACATATTTAGAAACACTGCGATATTCATATTTTTTAAGCAAAGTAACTTACATAAACACCTCGTTTTGTAGACCCAGCTCCAATATACCCTGTGTCGTAGTGAGGTTGACCACTTTGATACTTTTGTTCCCCTTCAGCCCACTTTTGAGCGATCTCAATAGAGTGAAGGCCCTCTTCCTTGTTCATTTTAACCTCTCCAGTGGGCTCCAACATTGCGGTTGTACAGATGAAACCATATGAAACTGTTTGAACATCTCTGGCCCAGAATTTTGGAGATTGTTTTTCTCTCTCGCCTGGAACTTTGAATGCACTACGAAGTATGGGTTTCTTTTGAGAATTAGCACCCAGTGACGAACTGAGAACAATTGCACTCTTGTGAGTTGGGGGATTTGATGAATGGTTATGTACTGTTGCAGAACTAAGTGCCCGCTTGCGTGACTTCTTAGAGCTGGCCTGGCTTTCAATCGTTGACGACAACAGATAATCATCATACTCGTCATTCATTCCAAACTAGATTGTAAAATTTTAATGGAATGAGAACATATACCAAAAGACTTTTCAAAAACATGTTACGCACAACCACATTATGTCGATATGTAAATCTGAGTTCACACTCATTCGCAGCAAGCATTGCCTTACTGCAAAGTCGTTGGTTCAATATTTCATTGAATAAATCTCGAACCCTTTTGTCCAGATGTAGATCGAAGGTTACATACTTCGTTGCACTTTCGTGTGCATAAACACGCACATTATTCCTAATAAATGAATATATTATATTTTTTAGAATTTCGGCAATGTGTAGACTGTAGACTGTACCAAGTCAATTGGGCCACCTGGGGGTAATGTTGTTCAAACTCTTTTCGTGTTCGACTCAAAAGATCATCCAAAGCTCCTTTTACTGAGTCATTCCAACTGTATACCCTTGCCACTCGAGTATATGTTAACTAGACCAATGTTTTCCGAGTTAAAATTTTTATATACTATGCAACACTAACATAAGGTTACACACCTGATTCGTCTTTAATGTACCATCCTTCCCACTGAGTCGTTCCTCCCAAATAGTTGCAGAGATTTGGGGCCAACTACCATTTGCTGTGCTATAAAATCCTGTTTTTTTTGTACACGTTCTTCCAGGACCGCAACAGCAGGGCCTTTGCTCAAATTTGTACCTTTTGGAGTGGTACGTATTTTCTGTCCAAGACGATGTTGAGATGCAGTGGACTGTGTGGAAGTGGCTAGTTGCATAACAGAGGCAGCAATCTGAGTAGTATTGGAGCTGGCTGAACTTCCAATCATATTTGCATGTGAAGTGGACTCGAGATCACTATTCAGAAGTATATCAGCAAGCCCTGAAAAGCGGCGATGCAGCTCCATAGGAAATTCTTCTGCAGTTTCTAAATAATGAGCATTGTGTTTCAACATGAATGAACATATTACTAGAGATAGGAGAACGCACTGTAGTATTTTATGCAGTCTGCACAGATGCCACAACGAATGTGGTTGGTCATTAGGCCACAAGCTGCGCACTGGGGGCGCTCACTAAGCTGTTTAAGCTCGGGCTCTGACATCCCGGGCATTCTTTTAATACACTTGTTGCATTTTTCTATGTGTTTGGAGAGTCAGGGGAATGAAAAACGACAGATTATGCAGAGAGTCATTTAGAGGGGAATAATTCATGCAGAAGTTGTACGCACCACCATTATGAATCAACATTCAACACATGTTGTAGAAGTGAGCGCGCGGAACAAATGTTTCAGTCATATTAAAACATAAGTTCCGCGAATGCAATCAAGAAGTTATTACTCAACTTTACTCACTACATAGCGAACAGTACATAACAGCCAGAGTAATTAATTCGAATAGAGCAAATGGTGTAAAGATTCAAACACATGCCAGACATTGTTGAAATTCAAATCAACAATATGCAGACTATCATATGCAGTCGAAGCCACCTGTGAAAATTCCATTGATACAAATTCAAGAAGTGGGCCATTTTCCGACTCTTCCATCAATTTTTTGATTTCTTGCACGACATCCAAATTAACTGGAAGTAACATCTTTCGCCCTCCCCAAGATGTAGGAGATGCATAAGCTTGATTACGTGACATCCCAGAAGGACCAGATTTTTCTTTGTCCTTACGCGACTTGTATGCATTATAGGTGTTGATGTATTTCTGAAGCTCCTTCCGAAGCAGTTTTGACCAGAGCCATTGGCAAAGTTCACTTCAAAACAAGTAAAGATCAGAAGAATTGTAAATAGAAACAAGATGATAATACACTTACTAATGTTTAGGATTGTGAGGATTGTATATTCCACCATCCGCACCTTTCTCAAATGCCTGCACAGCAGTATCTCCAAATCCAAGGCGTAAACGTAGCCAAGATCTCTCAATTGAGATATTGTGAACACTTCTTAAGTAGATGTGTGCTGGAAGGGCTTCATGATCGTAATCAGGATGGGCAGTTTGACTTAAAAGATATTTCAGTTTCTGGACTAGTCGGTAGAAAATATTATGTACCGAAGAGCTACTGAAAGTCCACGAAGCATTGTGGTCTCAGACCCACAGTCTGTCGATATTTGGACTGGCAATCCTAGCAAAAATGAACCCAAATTACCACCAGTCTGCGAGAATAGCTGGGAAATAGTATTAAATGCCCTGGCTTACCTTTCGCTATCTCGACAGCACATAGAAAGAGATATGCTATTGTGGTTCCTAGTCGATTATTCGGAATAACCCAGGCACCAATATATTTTCCTGACGCATCATCAACAATGGCCCAAACAGGGAAACCGATGCGATTAAGCTTGTCATGTCCATCAGCAGACCACCTCTCATCGCACCCAAGTGGAACTTTGGGTGTCCGCTGGATTTGTTTTGCACCTGGATCTCGTCGCTCAAATCCCTCAGGAGCATGAAGTTGCATTTTTTGAGTGATAAAGTCCCGAGGTAAGTGTATTCCTTTCTCCATGGCCAGCCTATGGCGAATGGTGCGAGGACCTTGTTGACCAGCAAGATCAGCATCAACCTGGTCAAGCACAAGTTGTTGTGCTTCATTATTGCCTAGCTGCTTCATAGTAGAGCGACTGCCCTGTAGCCCCAATGCATTGCGTCGTCGTTTAACAGTATGAGGACTTAATCTTAATCAGTATGATAACTCATAACATTTTAAATGAAAAAAACGAACTTCATCTTGATACCATGTTCTTCTTCTAATCTTTGCGATATCAATTTATTGTCTGTAATGAGTTCCCGGTGGTACTGCATGAGAGCTTCACGAAGAGTGGGATCGGATGCAGATACTACAATTTTATAAGAGAATGCTGACAGATTTTCCTCCAAACATACCAACAGTTCCATATTGATTGTTTCCTTGAGGATTTCGGTTAAATGACGACATAGCTGAGTGGCTTCGACAAGAAAAATGTAGCTGGCCTAGGGCCTGAAAGCAGGGAAGTAGGTTGGAGTTGGAGATAGGTCAACAAGCACGTACAGTTCAAGAAAGAACCAGTGGTATCATGCATGATGCAAGAGTTTATTTACGCATGACACATTCCCTTACTCCTAAACTGGGGAATCCTACCAGGAAGTCCCTTTTGATAGATGAATGAGAAGATGTTGTGTCGGAGCACATGGCAAAAGGAGTAAGAGTTGAGAGCTTACTAGTATCATGGGATATATAATATATCAGTCGTTCCAAAGAAGCAGTAGAAATGTTTGTAAGTTGTAATACAGTAGACAAACGGTATATGAGAAGATAGCAAGAAAATTTATTGTAAAGCAACGATAGCCATGAACTTTGGAGTTACCAAAGCTCAAGTAGTTCTGACTAATGAAATCCCTGGAACAATATTATAGTAGCGCACACCCTCTGAAGAAATTGTAAACAAACAGCATAAAAATGACCAAAATACAACGAAATAAAACATACAATGAATAACCACAACACGCAGGATGTCATACACGTCTGAGACTAAACGCAGCACATAACAATATTATACCAGCGGTACCTGTGTGGAAGAATGAGTTGAAGAACATGTAGCTGGTTCATCATAGCTCTAGGAGGCTCGTCGTTAGACTCATAAAACCCGATTAAAAGGAGCTTCGTGTTCGGCCAGCTGATTCCCTGGAGCTTGTCAGCGTATCGGATAATCTTCTTAACGTAGTCGGAGCAATAATGAAGCATGATAGAGGGTAGTTCATAATGTTGCCAGTCCTGCATTGGTTCCAATGCGTTTGATGGTGAGAATGAAGTCGTGTACGTAGTGTCCATAGAAATTGGGAGAGCCTACAGATCGAGGCACTGGCAAAGGTTTGAGAGTCGTCAAAAAGGTGGGGGCAGAAGCTGGATTTGTGGTGTTCGGGTTATTGGTTTGCGTCGACATGTCAGCCGTATCGCCAGGAAGCGTTGAGTTAGACATAGTACTCGACATTTGCTATAGTGGAAAGGTAGTTAATGGAACAAGAACAGAATAAAAGCCACTTAACAAAAGAAATCACGAGGATTATGGTGAACAAAATCCCCCTGCGGTGGTCACCACTGTGGAAGAATGAGTTGAAGAACGCGTAGCGAGCGTTATCCTTCTTCGTTGGCCACAGCACTGGAAACTAGAGAACAACGTTAGTATACAACGCTGGAGAATTAGTTAGCTAGAATAGGACGTTTCTTGATAGTGTTGTGTTGTTGATGCTCTTCGTAAGACTTAAGGCTCGAGGGTTGTTGTTGCGTGGTAAGAAATAAGCCGTAAAAGAGGTGAATTTCGAATACCGAAGTATCCTCATAATATACAACGGCGATACTACAGATCTGGATGACGCGCACGTCCTCTCATGCCGTCAGAGCCAATAGAAATCAATAAGAGAGCTACATGTCATATGATAAGTACAGAGACCGTAAAAGGAACACAAAGAATAGGTAAGGTAGAACAAGAACTTAGCTTCCAAGAACCCTCAAAACCACCAGACAACGGAGAGAATGATTCCCCTGGTGATGCTCTATGGTGCCGGCGCGAAGACGATTTCTACCCCTCCCCAAGGGTATATGCAGTTGCCCAAGCTGCAAGCGCAGCACGACAACCATAGAGAGTGGAACATTCGCCGATAATCTTTTGATTATTCAAGTTTCCGAAAGCCAAGAGTAGCGGAAGGTGTGAGCACCTCAGTGCCCGCAAAGTATCGTACAATAAGTAAAATATAAACTAAAAAGAAAAAGAAAAACGTGAGCATAAGAGAACGATAAGAGAATAAACATAGCTCCTATTCCTCAACCTATGACCCTCGCTTCCACCGCAGGATAACGACATGTGAGGAACGACGACGGTAAAACCCAGTCGCCGTGCTTGATCCTCTCTTGAAGTAACGTTTGGGGCTTGAGGAATGGCAAAGAGGGGAGAAGGGAGAGACACTTGAGGTAAGGGAAGGGTGTGCAAGAAGACAGTCTAAACACCCACAGCCCTATTGATTACACAGCTGAAGAAACGTTCGGCATCGCCAGTTTTTCTAGCAGAGTGTAGCCAATAAAGGCCGTAATGCAGGTGAAAACACAACTGAGAAAGCTCTGGGATTACCACTGCCAGAGCTTTCACCTCATTGACATCCCTAAAGAACGGCATTCGCAAAGAACTTACAAGGAACAAACTGAATTCAATAGTGCACGTGACCCTTACCAAAACAGACGAAAAGTTCCCTTGCACCCAACCTACGCCGGTGCTCCGGCTCCCTCTTCCCCGACCCCTTCCGCTACACGTCTGACAGCTTGTATTATTATATAGATTATAGATAGACATGCACTTATACAATGTAAAGGGGGCTGCTCCCGTCGCAACAATACACCATAACAATAGCATACAAAGACCCCGCTCATAGCGGAACGAGAAGCCATCAAGCGCAACAGACCTGCTCCTTCTGCAACGGTACCTACTTACTTTTTCACCATTCCCATTATTCATATATGGGGTGTTTTGCATTTCTATGAGGCTATGGGTTTTAATTTGCTATGGTGCTGTAAATATTAAAGATCCTCACCCTACAGTATATGCTACTCCGAGTGCTTACACCAAGCTTACACTCCTAATCAAGGATTTAAAGAATCATAAATAGCGCATTAACTGTCTTATTTTATCTGCAGATATATTGAATAAGTAGAATGCCAGCTATTAGACAATCTGAAGTAATATTAGAGCTTAGATTTGTCTTTGCAAGGGTGCGGGAAGGGGGGAGGGCGCTGCGGGCGTCACTCGGGGAGTACCCGAGCGCCGTGACACTTTGAATTTATAAAGACTCGTGAGACATTCGCAAGCTTAATAAAATGTTTTATGGGCGCTTAGCAGAGGTTCTTTCTTCCGATCTGCTTCTTTAAGCTAATTGAATAAGACCCATCGAGTGTGGACTCATGCATTGCAGCCATGCTATAGACAGAAGTGCGTAGATCTGAAGAAGATTAAGTAACTTGAATCTGGCAGGATTAGAAAAAAAAAATGCTTCTACTTCGAAGGTTTTGATATTTAAAACCGTAATATGATATGCTACGTAAATGACTGCGGATGCATGGTGTTTAAATGACGCCGAACTTCAGCGCATAACATTCAACTTCGATCTATACGAAAACATCGAGATTCAGATACCCGGTCCATGTTCGACAGCCCAGTCACGTGGCCAAGAAAGTTGTTGATCCGGATGATTCCCGGAGGGTTCGAATTTCCAAGTTCTCCCACTTTGCTCTAACTTCCTACTTGCAAGCTACAGCGTATATTTGCTTTTTAAACTTATCTCACCATATCGCTGGCAGTATTGTAATAATGTTGGTTTTAAATGTCCCTTTATGAGCTGGAAGAAGTTTGGGAGGGCGTAGTTGAGTATATTAAAACGTTTTTTTCATACATCATGCCTTCCTCGTATAATGAAGCGCTGTAGCAGCCCAGAAAATTCTTATGGCCCATAGTTTTGGATTGCGACAGCACAGTGATGGAAGCGCAAGTCATCTAACACGGTCACCCGGTGACCTTGTCTTTATCGCTGCTACTCCAACCTCTTACCTTCAATTGGTACAGACTCATTACAATAATCTCTGAAATGCTCAGTGCAGCCGATGTTCTACTGCACTCTGAAAGCTGTATGCAAAACACTGCGGAGAAACTCACAGACGCTCGCCACTATGCTATTAGATGATCGACGAGGTGGTCATGTATCACAGCTGCACACCTCAACAGCGAGGACATAGCATAGATTGGGTAAACATTTAGCGGCGTCATCATACTATGGATGAAACGCTGTAGATGCTATTTCTTCCATTCATATCTTCTATAGGACGGACTATTCTAACACTATAGTCGATCTGAAGCTCCTCTTATTACAGCAATCCACCCGTGCGCGTCTCAAATAACATATATATATCGGTTCTGAGAAATAGACCCAGAAACAATCCCTAGAACTGAATAAACTTAAGACTAGACAAACATGACTAACACTACTCAACCTATAACTTTCCCCGAAGGCTTGGCTAGCAAGATTCTATGGTCGCCACACATTGACCACGGTAATGCTACTGGCTTTCATCACCATGTATCCTCTAATGATCGCGACTACTAGGATCCGGAAGAAATTCACGAGCCAGCTATGTCCTTGTCACCTCCGATTCTCAGAGCCGTCTTGCATCCCCCAGCGCGGAGGACCTTACGCCTTCCAGCAAGGAAGTGTCTGTCACCGAGACGAAAATTTCCGACGCGTCGATGGAGCTCGTCCCCCCCGTTGCTGGTGAACTGAATGCCGGTCTTGATGACGCTACAGAGCCCATCATCCATAACGTTGTAACTGCTGACAATAGCTCCTCCAATGGGGAGGAAACGCAGACTCAGGACGATCTTACCATTCCTAACCTTCCAGATAGCATCCAGAATGAAATAAACGCGCGCGTATCCTACAAATTTACAGTTGACGTCCAAATGGAGGCGATAAAAGCCCACAAGACTTTCCTTGCCGAGAAGAAACCGATCGTTGAACCGGTCGTTCACCTTTACTGCCCCCACGGTGGATGTCATGAAATTATCGACAAGGCTGTCAGAACTATTGCAAAGCATGAGGGCGCTGAGATTTTAACCCTTGATGCTTTCGAGCTTTCTTCTGCGGGCATATATGGCGATCGTAAGCAAACTTCTTGTTAACTGTTCCCTATATATCTAACGGCACCACTTCTAGAGTTCTATGAAGCCCTCTCTGCATCGTATAGGCATCCAATTATCCCCAATGAAATAGTAGAGAACAAAGCTAGCTTGAATAGCGACACCGATAAGGACTGCAGCGGTTGTTCGTCCATCGAGGAAAGCGCGAGGGAATGCAAAAAGGAAGGGACAGAACAGTGTGGAGAAGTCGACAAAGGGAGGCAAGGGGAGGAGATACAGATACAGACTCGGAAGGACGAAGAGCTGAAGAAGCTGGACTCTGGTATTCAGGCAATATTTGATTCTCTTATCTCTATTTCCTCGTGCCAGGGTCTTCAGGATACTGCAGCTTCTACAAAGAAACGCATTATCTACATTCGAGATTTCGGCAGCATTGCCAAAGTAGCCGCTACCTTCGTTGTACGCCTTCTACGTGCCATCCATGCCCGTCGCGCTGCAAAGTTCTCCGATGGCGTGGAGTCGGAAGATCTCATCCAGCCAACGATACTCATCCTTGGATATTCGAATACTACTAACAACATTCCGGAGTCGGTCTTTGTTCGCGGTGGCGAGACACTCAGGAAGGCGCTGCCTTCGATTGGTGTAGAGTTTCTTCGGGAAGACCTGACCTCGATAACTTTGTCTCCCATTGCTTCCCGGTTTTTCTTGGGATCCCTAGTTGTGGAGGGAGAGAACAAAAGTTCTCATTCAAATGACGACGATGACGACGATCATGACAGCATTGTCTTTGGGCTTTCACTTCTCAAGTGGCTAAGTGATATGCCAATGTCAAAGTCAATGACGTCAGTAACCGCCAGTAGTGCCTCTTCCTCTCTCAAGGAGCTCAAATGCTCGGTCTTCAACGGTCCTACTTTCTCTCTGGACAGCTTCGATTTATCGTCCGCGTCGCTGGCAATGTCTATCTTCTTTAAAGATCCTGAAAAAAAGGCATTCACTGCATTAGAAAAGAGTCTATGTGATCGGCGGATGACGAGCATGGCTAATGCGTGGTTTAGAATATCTCTTACTCAACGAAGGAGGCGCCTTGCTTGTGATGATGTTATTGCTTTTCTGGGGGATGATGAGGATCTTCAGAAAGACCTGGTCTTGGAGGAGAAGAAGAAGAGGGGTCAAGGCAAGAAAGATTTGGAGAAGCCAAAGGAGCATAGTCCGTATAAGGGACAGGATCTACTTGCTCGTTTAGCCCAACTCACTGGTTCGAGCATTTCTGTCACACTGGATCAAGCGGTAGCTATTGCCCTTGGACTGGGCAATCCTGGACAGACCTCCGAACTTGATATTCCAGAAGTTCCTTTTTCTGCGTTTTCGAAGGCTTTCCGGATGCTTATTCATAATCATAAATCTCGTACGGAATGGAGAAATGAACAGTCGGAATTGGAGGAGGAAGACGATGATAGTGAAGATAGAGATGATGAAGATGAAGACCCGGTGGTTAAAGCTGTTAAAAATGCAGATAACCTGACACAGCATGAAAGCCAGATGCTTTCTTGTATCGTTGATCCAAGTATGTAAGTCTTCATTGTTAGTATTATGTTTTTCTAACTGATCCTTGCAGATGAGCTGACTACGTCGTTCGAGGATATTTGCATCCCGGAGAAGATCGTAGACACTCTTCGCACTATCATATCGTTGCGCCTCAAATTCCCTAGTGCGTTCGCGTCTGGCGTTCTAGGTAGGGAATCTATGGGAGGCGTACTACTCTATGGGCCTCCTGGCACTGGGAAGACGATGGTTTGCAGAGCGGTGGCCAGTGAGTGTGGCGCGCGGATGCTTGTCATCAAACCAAGCGATATCATGGACAAGTATGTTGGGGAATCAGAGAAACTCGTGAAGGCAATATTCGTACGTTTATTCTTATAGATTGCCAAACAGCACTTTAATAAGCGAGTACTTTACAGACTCTTGCTTATCGTCTTGCTCCTTGCTTGATATTTATAGACGAACTTGATTCGTTCTTTGGTAAGAGAAAGGATGATGATAAGAAATGGGTCAGGGATATGGTAGGCTAGTATTTCCTCTTAGTCGACTCTCGTGCTCACATCTGATCAGCTTTCGGAATTCCTCCAATCTATGGATGGGCTGAAGTCTGCAAAGAAGAACAAAGATGCCGGTGTTGTTCTGATTGGTGCTACTAATAGGGTGCGCATAATAAACCATCTAGCAACGCTGTATTCTGAGCCATCATTAAATAGCCTCAAGACATCGATGAGGCAGTCATCCGTCGTCTGCCTAGTCGCATGATGCTAGATGCGCCGGATGAAAAACAGAGAAAACGTATGTTTACTTACAACAGCTTCCTTCGACACCGTCTAACGTCTAGCTCAGGTATCCTGGAATTGCACCTCCGAGGAGAAGCCCTTGATGATGATGTGAGACTCTACGAGATCGCAGTGAAAACCACCAATTATTCCGGATCCGATCTCAAGAGTAAGTCACCGACCTCTTGTAATTTACATTAGTGTTAATGTTACCACAGATGTTTGCGTTTCTGCTGCCATGACTTCTGTTAAAGAGGCAGTTGGGGCGTTTAGATGGGCACCCATGAAATCTAAAGATGTTCCAAATGCCGGGGACAAGTCGACCTTTGGTGGTGCCGCGGGAGACGAAGAAACCGAGAACGCCAAGGCGAAGATTGATAAGAGAACCGTGAAGATGAAGCACCTCCTAGCAGCTCTTGATGAAGTCCCTGGTTCTCTCACCAACAATACAACTGGACAGAGCGAGCTTCATCGCTGGCATATGCAGTATGGAGCTGGAGCTTCCTCACGACCAAATTACGGCGCTGGTATTGGTCGATTTGGTGGTTACACTGGGGCCAGTTCCAAGACCGGTGCTGGTGGACATGGTTTGGGCGGGGATGGTGCTGGTGCTGGTAAGTATGACTTGGGCGGAGGCGCTGGCGCTGGTGGTTATGGTTTGGGCAGAAATGCTACAGGTGCTGGTGGGTACGGCTTGGGGGGAAATACCTCTAGTGCTGGCGGACACGGATTAGGTGGGAATACTACTGGCGCTGGAGGGTATGGTATTGGAGCCAACAGATTTGGCGCTGGTTCAGGAAGTGGATATGGGGTGGGCGGCAGTAGTGTCTTTGGGTCTGGTACCGGTAGCAACGGCCACAATTCTGGTATAGCTAACAGTAATGCAGCTGGGGCTGCTTCAGACGCGAATGCAAGCTCTTCATCTCCTCTTAATATTCCTCGGTACCCATACGGTGGAAATCCAGGTGCTTCTGGCGGCTACGGTTCCAACTCCAACACACCTGCAGGCGGTGCCGAACCCAATCCCAGCGGAGAAAACTTCAACCCAGGACAGTTGCCTGGAAGATATCATGAGTACGGAGCACCGAATGGGAACGGAAGCTCAGGCATTCTTGGAGGGGATGGGACTACCTCTGGTTTACCTCGCTATGGTGGGTTATTCGGAAGTTACGGCGGAGGCAGCGGTGGAGGTGGTATGAGCGGCGGAATCGGAAGTGGAGGGTACAACAGCTTTGGTGCTGGGGGGCTTGGAATTGTAGGAGCTGGGGGCGTGTTGGGAGGTCTAGGAAGCGTGCATGGGATGGGAGGGTTTGGGTCCGCAGGAGACAACGGGCACGGTCCGCATGCATCGATTGAACAGGTTGACGAACAAAGCTAGACGCGAGTCCCATGCGTTTACATAGATATTTCTCATTTTCACTTGTTATTTAGAAATATGTATTTCTCGTTCAAACTTCATGCTATTGCTCTTAGAACTTAATCGTGGTCGCGTGACTATGCGTGGGGTTTGGTGATTCGCACTGCTGTTGCCGCGGACCGATCTGGACTGGACCGAACTACATTATTATGTTGAGTTCGTTGGAGCGGACTGGACGAACTCAAATGTGGGAAAAAGTCCGGTTGAGATCGCAATTGCGGACTGGACACGAACGGACTGCATTGATGTCGGTCTTAACGGCGATATGTAGGTCTAGCCAATGAGAATGTGAGTAGGGACCTAGGGACCCGAACAACTTGGGAATTTGTAGCAACCAAGTAACGAGTACTTACTGAACAGGAATATGAAAAATGAATCAATAATTACTTACTACATATCTTATATGCGATCACAATATATACTCTAACTACGCGTGAATACTCTTCATGTATTACTAATGAGTGCTCGCCGCTGAGCTCTTCAAATTCTTGCAATTCCATTGCTGTTGCTGGCGCGTCGCATACAGTGGCGTGAGTCAGATACCGCAGTATATACTTGCGTTGTGTAAGGGTTAAGGTGCGCTTGCACCTCAACAAAGAAATTTGAATGCGAGTCGGTGAACGTCTGTTCGACCTTGGGTGTTCTAAGGTGTCGAGTAATGGGGGAAAATCTTCACTAAATTGCGAAGAGGTAGATACGACAAATTTATAGTAAGGAGGAAAAAGAATATTACTTAATTTGCTAAGCGGAAATTAAAGGGTCCAACGTTATGTAATCTCAATACCAAAACTTGAAGAATACCGAATTTTGTAGTGCAGGCGAATCGCCTGCTCTACAGTTGGTACATCATAAGTCCCTAGCCTTCGCAAGTTGATGTCCACAGTGAATATAACAATCGAGAATGTTCAAGAAATATATAGTAATTAATCTTGAAGATCTCGGTTGTGTTTTAGAGTCATTGTTAAGTCATTGTAGCATATGGTGGTACTTGCTTATCAGCTAGAATCTAGAACATGAGAAAATGGTCAAAATATTCACCTTAAAACAGTTTGACTTCATATATCTTAATACAAATCTTACCATGTACATTGTTTAAGTAACATGAGTTGAATGGATGTCAGGACTCAGCAATGATAAAGCTACTGGCATCTGTCAACTTAAAGGGTTTCTTTCCAGTTCCTGTGGAAGTAATTAGTTCCTCAGCAACTCACAAATGATGATAATGGTAGGGCTGCCAACTGTACCGTAACGGTTTACGGTACAGATTTTAGCCATAACCGTACCGTACAGGTATTTTTTGAACCCCCTATGGTACAGTATGGGTACAAATATGGCTGTTTACGGTATATGGTTATGATAGATACTGACCGAAATTTCCACTCAACAACTTTAAGATGCACAAAATATACAACATACATAATGCATAAGTAGAATATAAATTGTATAAGTACATAAAATAAAATAACCAGATTGTATAAAATTGGTAGCTTATATCACTACTTTTCCAATCTAGTGTTAGCTTTCTGGACACAGTTGTAAAAATTATTGAAATAAACCATAATGCTTTCAGGCTTAGCATAGTATAATAAAACGTACAGCCATGAATATGGAGAGAAAACAATGCAGTGATAGACTCAGTGTACATTGAGTTGAATATTTAAAATGGATTTTGGTGGAAAACTTGGCACACAATTTTGAGTGGATGCAGTGCAGTAGAACATATAAGAGAGCAAAAAATATTGAAACAGGACCACTGAATTGTAAGATATTTACAGTTCAAATAGCAACAATAAGGTGAAATATACCTAACAGAGCGAGCAAAGCAGCAGAAAGGCTAATAAATAAAAATATAATCATTCAATTGTAGGGAAAGATGTAAAAATGTGTCAGGAAATATTAAGGAGGATTGTTCAAGTGTAGAGAGCTCAACATCGACCAGAGAGTGGTATGATATTGAAGTGCCAATGTTAAGAATGCAATAGCACACTATTGAGCACTCAGCCAGTTTGTTGTCCAGCTTTCAGTGAATGATCTGCCAAAATCTTCTGAGACACTGATCATGTCTGAGGGCAATGATGAAGACATGAAACATTTAGAGAAGAAGTGATACTTGACTTGTCAGCACTGTTGAAGTGGACATCAGAATCGGAGTTGCTCAGAGGTGTTTGATACATTGGGCAGACAATAACTAATGACCATGAAAAATATTGAGATGAACTACAAGTGAACAGATCATACATGAGTAGTGCAATAGTAAGTGTTTTTTGTATGATTAATTTTAGTATAATAGGTCAGTAAATACATTCAATGTTATGAATAACATAAGAGATCTTGAGTTCCTGACATGTAATTGTGGCGTTTGAGGCAATGCAAGAGTGTTGGCGATGGAGGGAGAAAATGAGAGAAAGTGCAAACAACGTGAACAAACATGTTGACACACGCATCACTTGCTTATGTAATAGAAATAGTAAAGTATTGATCTCTGCAGTGAAGCCACTTGACTAAGCTGTATATACAGCCATAAATGGTTGTACAGTACAGTTAAATACAGGTGAAAGCCGTACCATATGATGCTCCAACTATAAATAAATTAACCATACTAAAAACCTGTGCCATACTTCAGTTGCCATAAATAAGTGTTGCCATAATCGCAGAATTGGCTTATTCAGCAATATTATATACATATATGTATTCTACATGGTTATACTATGTACTCATATATTATAACATCTTCGAAATTAACCGTTTCAACAACTTTTGCAGCATCGGAAATCTCCGTACAAGGTTCCCACGCATTCTCGAGGATGAGAAAGGTAGGTCGTTATGACTTTGTTCTCACTAATACATTAGAATATATAACATAATACTTCTGTATAAACTATATAACATATAATTATTATATTAAATGCTATTTACTTACAAGCATGAACTGAGATAAGCTAAGGCATTTGATAGGCACCTACAATGCCCCAATTTTTATGTTATGTTATACCTCTTCTGCACCATCTTTCTTAATTAATTGATAGCAATATGCAGTATATTGGGAAGCTGAGCATACAATATAGCTTGAAGGTATCTGGTGCAATTGGATGAGGTTGGATGTATGGCATGATGGTCAGAAGAGCATGGGAATTAAAACGGTAATTTCCGAATCCTTAGAAAGTCATTGAAACGGTCAATTTTACAGATGTATCCACAGTAGATTTACACATCAACATATATTATTAAATAGCAGAATGTATTTATGATGGAAATATCGAAAAATGCGCAGATTATAAGACTACAGTGACACTTAAGTACAGTGAACTGAATTATAACTACAGCGAATTTATTAATAGATATGACACTCCATCCTTGAGAAGGTGTGGGAACCTTGTACGGAGATTTCCAAGGCTGAAAAATGTCATCGAAACAGTTAATTTTGAAGATGTTATAATATATGATTACATAGTATAACCATGCAGAATACATATGTATGTAAAATATTGAAGAATAAGCCAATTCTGTGATTATGGCAACACTTATTTATGGCAACCAAAGTATGGCACAGGTTTTTAGTATGGTGAATTTATTTATAGTTGGAGTGTCATAGTGCCATACCTGTACCATATGAACAATTTATTTTGCTCATACAGTATGGCAATATATACTGTACCATACAAACCATAACTGTTTTGTATGGTTACAGTTGGCAGCCCTAGATAATGGCTTACTTGTATATATTAAAGATGAAAACAGAAAATAAAAGCACATTATGATGTAGCAGTACACTACACAACCTGGAGTGAAATAGTTGGTGAATGCATTGGGACAGTCATGTTGTATCACATGTGGGTATGACACATATCAACAAATTCTGATGGGACCATCCAGAGCAAGTCTGGAGTTTGCGATCTGAATTCACTCACAGTTTGTTCTAGTGGACTTCAACAAACTAAGGCAAAAACGGACTGGACCAATTGAGTCCATGGTCAGTTCAGTCCATGCAGCAACACTACTGGCCACCAACTATTCCCACTACCTTTTTAGGTAGTAGGGTTTATGTGGGTCCTTGCCAGCTGGAAAGCACACTTTGCAGGCCAATCACTCAGCACTGCTTTGGATCAGAACCTGCTTGGTATGGTTAAAAATTTACCTTTGTTTGCACCCACCTGAACATTGCAGACATGGCTTCTACACTGTGTTGCTTTCATCAACTATATTTATATACCCTTTGGTGAGTACTCATAGGTACTCATACAGTGTTCTGTTAAGTTTCTCATTAACTATATTGTTTGCTGGGTGGCTGTACATCATCTGGTACTGTACAAACCAAATCAATTGGGCACCCCTTTGAGTGTGTGACAGGCCCAAACCACAAAGTGATTTTAGCACATGAAAATTTGTAGTGTGATATACCAGAATTTTCAGCATTTTGAGCACTCAAGCTAGCCAAAAATGTGAATTAGTGCATGTATTTTACTTGTAAAAGTACAGAACATTATAATCTAGCAAGAAATAGCTTTCAGAGAAGAAAAAATGCCCATAGACTAGTTATTTCTTCAATTCAGCAATACTTTAGCCATATGATCACTAGATCATCACAGAGCATATCATAAAAACATGTTATATATGTTAAAATATATGATATGATATGTATATCCCAATGCTTAGGCTCTTCTAAATGACAACTTTCAAACTGTGACAAAGTTGTGACAAGAAAGGAAGATGTATTTAAGCATTTATATTTATAATTTAGACATAGTACATATATTTCAACACTTAGAATACATGAAATATTATTATTATGCAGAAAGAATGAAGAGAAACACTCAGAATTTCACCTCACTGCATCAGTTTTATCCTGGGTCAAGATTTTGGTCACTTTTGGTCACACTGTGTGATGTCATGCTCTGTAAAAAAGGAAGTGCATGGTAAAGTCATTGTTAGCTCTGAATTTATACATGTGTACATGAATTTAGCATTAATGATCATATGCCTATAAGCAAATCTGATTTAAATGCTAAATTTTACCATATACAGGCCACTGAAATTGAATCTAACTACATAGTATTGTGTGCTATACATGTATAAGTGTATGGTCCAAATTTTAAGAGAAAAAAGTAAGAGCTGAAATTGCTATATGTTTTTGAAATGTTTTCAGAACTTTTCAGTGTCACACTTGTTGTGACTAAGCCAAGGAAATTGTGACACCCTGAATTGTGACTGATAGCACACTTCTGACATGCACAGCTCATTTACATACCATTAACAGCTCATTGGCATGTCATTTGTAAGTCATTCATGCACAAATTTATAAATTCAGAGCTAACAATGACTTTACCATGCACTTCCTTTTTTACAGAGCATCACACTAAACACCATATAGGGATTGGAGACCCCCACTTGATATTGACATGATACAGTTGTTCATATCACATGCTTGTCACATAACCGACTGGCTATCAGTCTAAGGAGAGATAACAAAGTGTTGATTTGGCAATGATGACATCATGTGATTTGGATCTCACTTGAGCATGGGTGCTATTCATGCATCTAACCTATTGCCATCACCACTATCCTCAGCAACATCCTCCCAACTCTCACCACCACTCATTTGACTTTTGTCCTCCCCACCTAACATATCAACCTCTCCCCATGTGACTCTTCTTTCGCATCCACCTCCTCAGGAACACCAGTAGCAACAGTACATATCTTGTCCCTGCTCAATCCTGATTCCCAACTCTTCCTCACCTCAGCTCCCAAGCAAGGGGTACCAGGTTGAAAGTTAAACCTTGTGTTCCCCACTATTGCTGCAAGCGATGCAAGAGGACAAGGGCAAGGGCAACAGCCACCATCTTCAAGCTTAAAGCTCTGCCAGAGAGGGCTCAGTGTGTGGAGTTTGAAGAAACCTTTAGTGGAGATTTATCTGCATCTCCTGCTTGTGGTTGGGTGCTATGATGCACTCTTCACCTGCATCAACTGAGCATTTGATTTTGTCACCTGGAAAAAGCACTAAGCCCTTCTGAAACCAGGATTCTCATTGTATGCCTGTTGAAGTTTCACAGGACTAAGTATCATCATGTAGCTTAATACAGCTCCTACGTCTTGGTGGGGTGCCACTGCCACTGTGGAGGTGGAGGAGGAGAGGCAGAGGCTGTTGTTGGGGTGGCTGTTGCAGGACATCCCAAGAGAGTGTTGATGAAGGAATAAGACAATGTTTGCATTGGTGTTCAAAAGGTTCATTTTTCCTTTGTTACTCAGCTCTTTGCTTCTCAAAACTGCTTTCATCTTCTTTAATTTACCATTCACTTTTTGCTCCTGTGCTCCTCTTACCCCCTTGTTGTTACTGCTTTTAGTTCCTGCTTCTTCACCTCCTCCCCTTTTCATGTCTCCCTCTTGTTCACCTTCTTCTTACCTTTTGGTGTCCTCTATCCTTGCCCTGAGCTGACACCCCCCTCCACAGCGCATTCTAAAGGCATAGACCAAACATGGGAAGCTCTCAAGTATGGAGTTGCTTTGTGGATTTGGTCCCCTATACCTGGTCTCATGCCCACCACAATGTTAGTGTTGGATGCTCAGAGGGTTATTGCCAATGTTGATGTGTGTTTCCTTTTCCTTTTTGGTTTTAGTTTGGGGTTGTGGGATTTAGGGTTGAGTTTCACTAGCATGGTGGTACAGTCTTCAATGTTGCACCTTGTGTTATGCTGTAACAATGTTTGCTGTTGTCTACATTCCATTCCTCCCTTCGCACATGTGTTCTTCCCTTCACTGACATCCAATGTTCTTGTCTTCTCCATTTCTCCCTTCTTTTCTTGTCTTCCTTCATCACATTCTCTTGTCATATCTCGTTCATGACACTAACCTGCCACTCTAGATAAACTGTTTGGCATCTCTATGTTTTATGAAGTGCTGTGCAGAGGTTTTACTCAGCATGGGGTTGGATGTGAAGGGGGCTGGGGATGTCATTGGTGAGGAGTTAAGTGGGCCTTAAGGTGGCATGGGGAGTATGTTTTTCCCTGGCATTTACTGACCTTCTTCTCACTTTTGCTGAACTCTCAATCACAGATATGCTCATTTACACTTGCACTTGCCTCTGATCATTTAAACATGTCCCAGAGTTCCTACAAAAGAACTACCACTGCCACCTCCTGAAACAATACCTCAAGTGGGACAAGATTCTGAGAGAGATTGCTGGCTTGGATATCAATTTGTGGGATACACTTGAGATGTTTGGTGTATGTCCCTTCCCCCTCTCCTCACATTTTTTTACCATGTACTAATGTTGACATATGTAGGTATCCATACAATTAGAATTCTGAAGCCAATACAGGAACATGAGAAGCAGAGATGAAATTATGAGGATGCTATCCTTGAGCATTTCACTCGACACTCTTAGAGAGGGGGATAATGCACTGCAAATGCACTATGTCTTACACAAGATTCTCCAGCTGCAGGGTGCCTGGAATGTATGTCCCCACTATGTATAATTCCTTATCAGAGGCTAGTAGGTCATTGGTGATTGATAGGTTTCTAGGGTCTTCAAAGGAGGGTGATGAGCAATAAGCATCAGAGGTGGCTGTCACCTGAGCTGCATTATCAGAGGATGGCAATGCAGAGGAATGAGAGGGGTTGTTAGAACATCCTTTTCATTAGTTTCATAAGTTTCTATCTTATTGCTTCAGCATGCTCTGACACCTGCTGTAGTTACCCTCCCTCTTTGGTTGCTTACCCCCATTGTCTTGGTGCTGTGGGGTACCCAAGCAAACCTGAAGGCTTGTTCTTCACAGTGTTTAATGCAATGTGGCACCCCATCCTGGGTGTGAACATTGCCATTGGTTTATGGTTATGGGATTGTCAAGAAGGGGGAGTCAGAAGGTCAACCATAGAATGTTGGCACAGAGAGCAAGATACAGGGATTCAGGGAGATGTTACTTTGTATGTTGCCTTTTTACTCTCTGTAGCTTTTCTGATGTATATTGCAGACATAATGTTACTCAGATAGTGTCTTTCCCTCTCAAAGCAGGACACAAATTACAATGTCTTAGTCTTGTGTACTGAGCTGATGGGCTATCATTACATCAAGTTGTTGGATGCACTCAAGCAGTGGTTTAAGGCATATGTGGACCCCATGATGCAAGTTGTCAGTGCAATGCACCAGATTCAGAAGAAGGATCTTTTTCTTGGTGAGTTTGTCATGTAGTGATGAGATTTAGGCTGACTGTTGTTCATAGTCACTGGAACATTACAATCCCCCAACTATGCTTGCTATAGTCATCCTGATGGCCAAGTACATTGTTCCCCTCTTTTGTATCTGATGATGCTAATGCATTGAGCAGGCTCACTTTAACATATTCACATCTCTCAAGAAGGACCAACTGTGGGGATCAGTTACAACTGATTCACTTGTGCTAAGGGGCTCTTGCACACAGAATGCACTGACACTACTTGTGTTTGTGCAAGCAAAATATCTGATAATGTGGGACAGTGGGATTTGGTTCTCTTTGCACATTTGAGGTTTAAGTCTGATGTGTTGGACTCCACTTCCATTTAATTTCTAGCACTAGTCATTACACACCAGTTTTAGGGACTCTTTAAGGTACCAAATCATTACAATGTTTGAACTTTTGTAGCTTGCAACTTCATAAGTGTTAGCCAGAATGATCATAAAAATGAAGTGTTTTATGATTGCCACAATCTTCTATCTCATGATTGCCTATTTGTATGGCATATTCACATATTATTAGTAGGTGTAATAGTAGTGATCATAAGTGATCATTGGGTGTTTCTAGGGCTTATTGGTTTGTTATTAGTATATATTTCTATAGGTGATCATAGGTGATCATTGATTGTTTCAAGGGTATATTAGCTTATTATTAGTAGGTGATCATAGGTGATCATTGATTGTTTCAAGTGCATATTAGCTTATTATTAGTAAGTGATCATAGGTGATCATAGGTGATCATTGATTGTCTCAAGGGCATATTAGCTTATTATTAGTATATATGACTCTATAGGCAATCATAAGTGATCATTGATTTTTTCTAATTGAATATTACTATTGTAGGACTGTATTGGGTGATCATAAACAATCATTGATTACTACTAATTGAATATTACTATTTATGAATGTATTGGGTGATCATAAACAATCATTGGTTAATACTAATTGAATAATTGCTACTATACCTCATGTCACATTTGTCACGTTCTTTGCACATGTCACATATTTCTCGCGCTCCTTATATTTCCCACGCATCATGATTGTCACATTCTTCACACATGTCACACATTTCCAGCCATGTCACAAACTTCCTGTGCTCCATATCATTCCCATGCTCTAGATAATTCCTGCATATCACATATGTCATGTTCATCCAGTGTGTCACATATTTCTCGCGTGTCACATATTTCCCGCGCATCACACATTTCCCGCGCGTCACATACTTCCCACGCTTCACTTAATTCCCGCGCGTCACGTTCTTCCCATGCGTCACATATTTCCCACATGTCACGATTGTCACGCGTTTATGCCCGTCACATTGTGACATATTTCTAATGTGTCACGATTGTCACGCGATTACACGTGTCACATTTGTGACATAATGCTAGCGCGTCACGATTGTCACGTGTTGATACTGTCACATTTGTCACATGTTTATGCTGTAACATATTTCCATCATGTCATGATTGTCATGTAAGAAGAAGGGTTGTGAGATACCTAACACTTAACTCTGAAGAGAAGCAAACCACATGTCCTGTTTCTGGTACATCTGTATCCTCCTTCAAATTGTCACAGCTGCAGATTAAGTATCTGAAAGCATAGAGCAAATCATAAAAAGGAGAGGAAATGAATATGCACTTGTAGAATTGACAGTTGTAACACAGAATATGACAATTATAAAGTTTTGGAAGTATAACTGTAATAAGAAACTAGATTGAAGGATGTAGAGTGTATATACAGTTGGAGTCTTAGTCCTATTAAGAGTGTAAAAGAAACTTGAAAGTGGGATGGTATGGGATGTTTTACAATCAAGACTGGAGATGTGATAAAGTAACAAAATAATAATTAAATAATTAGTTTAGGTGTAAACAATGATGGGGTTATTACAATGGTATTGAAAACATGTTCCAACAAAACAGAGATGCACATATGGTTAAAGAACCATGCACATTTAACAAATATGAATGGATAGGAGCTCTTTACACTTAGCCATGTGTTCTGTACGGATCCGCGCGGAATCCGTGCGGAATCCGTACGGAATTTTCGGAATCCGTGCGGAATCTGCACAGATTTTTTTCATTTTGGCAGAGGTTTTTTTGGGTCTGTACAGATTCCGCACAGATTCCGAAAATTCCGTACGGATTACGCAGAATTCCTCGGAATTCCGCATTACAGACCTGAAAATTCTGTACAGATTCTGTACAGAATCTGTACAGAATTTTATTATACTTATTTCCTTGCATGTGACACTCTGCATTAAGCATGACACTAGGTGTTGAGTGTGATACTAGGTGTTGAGTGTGACACTATACATTAAATGTGACACTATAAGCGTGACACTAGGTGTTGAGGGTGATACCAGGTGTTGAGTGTGACACTATACATTAAATGTGACACTATAAGCGTGACACTAGGTGTTGAGTGTGACACTATACATTAAATGTGACACTATAAGCGTGACACTAGGTGTTGAGGGTGATACCAGGTGTTGAGTGTGACACTATACGTTAAATGTGACACTATAAGCGTGACACTAGGTGTTGAGTGTGACACTATACATTAAATGTGACACTAGGTGTTGAGTGTGATACTAGGTGTTGAGTGTGACACTAGGTGTTGAGGGTGATACTAGGTGTTGAGTGTGACACTATACATTAAATGTGACACTATAAGCGTGACACTAGGTGTTGAGGGTGATACTAGGTGTTGAGTGTGACACTATGCATTAAGTGTGACACTATGCATTAAGCGTGACACTAGGTGTTGAGTGTGACACTATGCATTAAGCGTGACACTATGCATTAAGCGTGACACTAGGTGTTGAGTGTGACACTATGCATTAAGCGTGACACTATGCATTAAGCGTGACACTATGCATTAAGCGTGACACTAGGTGTTGAGTGTGACACTAGGTATTGAGTGTGACTAAGCGTGACACTAAGTGTTGAGTGTGATACTATACATTAAACATGACACTATGCATTAAGTGTGACACTAGGTGTTGAGTGTGACTAAGCGTGACACTATGCATTAAGTGTGACATTAAGCGTTGAGTGTGACACTAGGTGTTGAGTGTGACACTAGGTGTTGAGTGTGACACTAGGTGTTGAGTGTGACACTAGGTGTTGAGTGTGACACTAGGTGTTGAGTGTGACTAAGCGTGACACTAAGTGTTGAGTGTGACACTAAGCGTTGGGTGTGACACTAAGTGTTGAGTGTGACACTAAACATTGAGTGTGACACTAAGCGTTGAGTGTGACTAAGCGTGACACTAAGTGTTGAGTGTGATACTATACATTAAACATGACACTATGCATTAAGTGTGACACTAAGCATTGAGTGTGACAGTATGCATTAAGCATGACAGTATGCATTAAGTGTGACATTATACATTAAACATAACACTATGCATTAAGTGTGATACTATGCATTGAGAATGATACTATATATTGAGTGTATCATGGATTTTGTATAGTGTGACACTTTTCACCTAGGGTTACACTTGACATGTGTGACAAGGCAGCAATGCATAAATCCACACAGAATCCATGCAGAATATGTATGGAATCCATATAGAATAATCACCTCTAATGATAATAATAGCTACTATATAAATTCTGTATGGTATCTATACAGGTCTGTACGGGTCTGTACGGATCCGTGCGGATCCGTACAGATCCGTACAGACCTCTTGGGGGAGTGTAAATTACTGATGGATAGTGAATATATATAGTTCCACATTACATGAAACTTACACATCTCAACCTTTAGATGATTATGATTCTTGCATCAGTTATTGGTTATATTAATATCTTCAATACACATTACTGAATCACATAACTGCTTACTCTATATAACTACTTGATAGATTTCTATGTTTTATTAAAATGGGGAGGTAATGAAAACTATCCTATTGTGTCTCAATCACTTTCACTTCTACATACTCTTTGAGTATTAGTGTTTATTCCTATATTTGACCTGTACTTGTTTGCACTTTCTTGTTTAGTGGCTGTTGTTTACTCACTTTCCTGTTCTTTGACTTAGTGTTGATTATGTCATTGCTTTCTTTTCTTGTTCTCTTTACTGAAGGGCCCCTTTTTCCCTTCTCCCCTTTTGCCTAATAAAACTTAATATCATTTCTCCATAGTAATGGACTGAGAGTTAAATGTGGTGTCACTCAGTACTCTGATTCCTAGATCATGAAAGGTATGGGAACAACCATTAATATGTTTGATCAACTCATCTATAGGTTGAATGGTGTATAACACCTTCAGACTGTTTGAACCACCATTGACTGATTATGCCAACACTAGTGTGGACCAATGTGACATGTGTAAAAGTGTGACAATCATGACATGCTAAGGATATGTCACATATGTGATGGGCATAAATGCGTGACAATTGTGACATGCTAGCATTATGTCACAAATGTAATGGGCATTAAAGCGTAACATGCAGGAAATATGTGATGCACAGGAAGAACATGATGTGCAGGAATTAAGTGAAGTGCAGGAAGTATGTGACATGTGGGAAATATGTGACACACAAGAAATATGTGACATGCAAGAAATATGTGACATGCAAGAAATATGTGACATGCAAGAAATATGTGACACACCAGAAGAACGTGACATACATAATGTGCAGGAATTATCTAGAGTGCAGGAATGATATGGAGCGTGGGAATTATGAGAAGCGCGGGAAGTTTGTGACACAGCTGGAAATGTGTGACACATGTGAAGAATGTGACAATCGTAATGTGTGGGAAATATGTGACACATGCAAAGAATGTGACAAATGTGACATGAGGTACAATAGCAATTATCCAATTAGTAGTAACCAATGATTGTTTATGATCACCCAATACATTCATAAATAGTAATATTCAATTAGTAGTAATCAATGATTGTTTATGATCACCCAATACAGTCCTACAATAGTAATATTCAATTAGAAAAAATCAATGATCACCTATGATCACCTACTAATAATAAGCTAATATGCACTTGAAACAATCAATGATCACCTATGATCACCTACTAATAATAAGCTAATATACCCTTGAAACAATCAATGATCACCTATGATCACCTATAGAAATATATACTAATAACAAACCAATAAGCCCTAGAAACACCCAATGATCACTTATGATCACTACTATTACACCTACTAATAATATGTGAATATGCCATACAAATAGGCAATCATGAGATAGAAGATTGTGGCAATCATAAAACACTTCATTTTTATGATCATTTTGGCTAACACCACCCACTCGCAACTTGTACACACATAACTGACCGAAAATTGTCTTGTCTTGAAAGTAATTGATTAATTATTCTGTATATTAGAGAGTATGACAATGATTATTACTTCAATCTGGAGCTGTATTTAT
The DNA here is from genome assembly GCA_025738555.1 of Cyathus striatus. NCBI lineage: Eukaryota > Fungi > Basidiomycota > Agaricomycetes > Agaricales > Nidulariaceae > Cyathus > Cyathus striatus. Next base: position 1,236,649 of record JAOVFP010000022.1, read on the forward strand.
CCAAGAAGTCATTATTAAACCTCCACACCTTAGTTTCCCCTAACTGTCTCAAAGAAACAACATTTGCAGTGGATGGGACATTGGGATAGTCAACCACCATTGAATTTCCAGTCCCTTTTGTCATATCCCATATCGCCTACCTCCAGACCCCTATGCTCTTACTCCGCCTTTCCCTTTGTTTACTCCGGACTTTGATTATGCTCTTAATATTACTTATTGATTACTGTACATAGATTACTCTCGTTTCCTTTCTTCCGTTCTACTGAGCTATCCCCTCAGTATTGTAGTATACATCTCATAGTGAGTCACTTATCATTCTTAAGTGCACCACTATCAGTTTTACTTTACACTGCCATATGCGCTCACTTCTCCGATGCATTTTATTATGTTTAATTAGTTATAGTCTTCATTCTACGTACGCCTACCCTGACCGTACTTCTCCGCTGGCCTTTACTTACTCCGAGTCTCTAGTATTTAAGTAGTACTCGATTTGTACTTTGACTTCAGTTTCATATTGAACTACGTCCTCACCCTTTCGTCTGACTTGAGTTACACCTCTCGTCTTCTCCGAAGGGCTTGCCCTTACTCCGAAATCCAGGACTGGGAATCCCAGGGGCACAGCACATAAGCTGAAGCCGAAGTCCTACCCCCTGAGTTGTCATTCTCCGCCTTCGTCTATTACTCACCCCTCGTTTCTCCGCAGTCACCCTCTCGTACTCCACCGCCAAGTCAGGCTAGGGGCACGGTCGTGACACCTTTCCACGACCCAGTAAGTTTTTAAGAAACACTGCAATGACTGTTGATGTCACATCCCATTCCAATCACTAAGGATTGAACCACAGGAGAAAGTCTAATGATGAAGGTATAGCATGTAAGTAAGGACTCAGGAGTAAAGAACAATGTATGAGAGTAATGGAATGTTGGCTTCAACTTATGTGTTGCACCCTTTGAACTTCTCATTCCATATTTAGAAGAAGGCAGAGTTGATGATGATAACTCAGAGTTGGGACAAGTCCCAAGTGAAGGAAGGGGTATTAACATAGTTGATTCAAAACTGTAGTCTACTTACAATATGAAGTAGTTTATATAATAATTACTTTGTCCTGGATGTGGAGGGAGTTAGTGTCTATGGGTTTGTGGCATACTGGGGGATAAGTAACTCCAGAGAATGTAGACTACTGTAGACTAGTTCCAACACCGAAAGTAATGGTAAGATCAAAGAACAGGGTAAAACTAATGGAGACTGGAGTTATGGAATGAACTAGAAGGAATGGAAAGGTATAGAATGAATAGTAGTAATAAAGGGAAGGGACAAGTAAACAATGACAAGTAAACATTAAGTAAGTAAGAGTTCTATATATAACAAATGTATACAGTCTGGAGGAAACATACAATCCTTGGATGAAAACATAACATTGACTTGCATTGGTCCTAGGGGCTTTGTCACAGATATGACAGTTGACATTGGTGTGAAGTCCATGACAGTACATACTACATAGTATATTCAGTTTCCTTGTCAGAGGAAAGTGAAGTCCCTACTAGTAGTCGAGCAAGTTCTCAAGGAATACTATGATAGTTGTTGGTGTTGTGTTAAGTCCACAACAGTGTGTGGAGCATTCAGACTCAGTTGCCCATTGTAGTAAGGGTGAAGGCCCATATTCATTGTGCTTCATTGATCACCCCATCTTTGCCCTCTACTGCATACTGATACCCTGCATTCCACCCACATTATTTCCCCGTACATTCTTCATTATCCCACAAGTTGCTTGACACTTGCTGCATCTGGTATGCATCCTTGACCATAAAGACTTGTTGAGCAAGGAACTCAGATTGACAAAGTAGACCAGGTCTCTAATTTGGGGATTCTGATGGGTGATGATGGTGAAGATGAGTGTGACATTGCAATGTCGTGGATTTGCGTGTGCGGACTCATGGAATGCCTGAGTGAGAGAAGTGGTGAACAAAGGGTAGGGATAGTGAACTTCACCTCCTCTCATGAATCTTGATATGATCCATGGGCTATGATATTGTGTTGAAGGAGTACAGTTGTACATATAACCATGAATGGCTAGCATACTAGAATATGTCAATACTACACCAGTTCACCTATTTGTCTGATCAGCTCATGGCATCATGAATAAGAAACAGAGTGGTACATATGGTGTCAGTCCTGCCACAAATTGACTGCCCTAAGTACATGCCAAAGTGCATTTGGCTTCAGATGCCATGTAATATTAAGCACATTAATCTTCTTGGTGTAAAAGGTGCCCTATGTCATTATTACAGCTTGGTGGAAGGTGTGCTTTGAAGGATGACAAGTTCTGGTGAAGGTATAGTAAGCATAGGTTGTTGAGGCAGGAGCAGAGTTGGCTGTGTTGGTTTGGATTTTGTTTCAAGTTAGGTCCAGAGAACAGAACATCTAGATACAAAGATATAGCTAATAAGTAAGCCAGAGTGGTTGGAGTGGATGAATCTGTGCATGCAGAGCACACATAGATCAATGAAGAGAGTCAAGTCATTTGTTGACAATGTTGATGCAAAATTCACATAGCAAAGGCAATAAGCAGCAATTGCACTTTAGTGGATCATGGTCTCAGAACACCAGGTGATCCCAACTCCATCAAGACCCCATGCCCTCTGCAATGACTAGATACATTAACCAACTACACCATGTCTGAATTCATTTCCATATTGACAACATCATTCTGAGTTCACATATCCATATTGTGAGCATGCTGAGATTGTGAGCAATTGGTACCTACATTATGTAGTTCAACTTGCATTTTCCATTTCAGGTTCTTACTGATTGAGAAGTTATGTGAATCCGAATGTTATCAGATGCCGTCCTAAAGATACCTTTTCCTCTAGTCAACTTCTGAGCTCTCAATTTAGATTATGCACTGATACAGTGTTGTTTTAATGCACATGTGGGGAGTAAAACGTGCAAGTCTGAACCTGTAAAGTGATGATTATGAATGAGAAGTCCAGTATTGAACAATATAAGAACTCCCCATTTGAATTTATAATGATCTTTCGCCTATCAGCTCGAACTGGCACCCTGTCAACAGCAAGATATAATAGTCTAAACTCCTCACAACATGTTGTTCGCAAATGCCCACAACTTTACAATGTACAATACACAAATGATTGAAACACAGGTATGTAGAGTAGTTCATCAAATCCAATGTGAACTTTCTAATCAATGGAACATCATTTACAGAATATTTACCATCACCCAAAAGATGAGCCCTTTCCTCCTGTTCAAAATAGTGCTCCCTGCACCTCTCAAAACTTTATTGGTCAAGAAATATATCTTGAGAGACTTCATGAGCATTTTTCACATGCAAATACAGCTGATAGAAAGATGTTCCTTCTGTATGGAATGGGTGGCATTGGAAAAACTCAGATCTGTTTGAAATTTAATGATGAGAAGGCTGGCCAGTGAGTCTCTTTATTACTATCTTCATATGATCAATAATGTACAATAGATATGCCTTCACATTCTGGATTGATGCAACTTCTGAGGATACAACTATTCAAGGTCTCAAAGAAATATATAAGAAAATTTCCTCTCCAGGAACCTCTACATCTTTGTTCTCTGCACCTGAAGTGCTTAATCGGATTTCTAGCCTTGAAGATGAATGGCTTATCATCTTTGACAATGCTAATAGCAGTCCTGAACTGGTGGAGAAGTTTCTTCCCTCTGGAAATAAAGGGAATATTTTGATTACAAGCAGAAATCCTGCTCTAAGAAGAGTTACAACTCATAAGAATTCAATGGAAGTATCTGAAATGAGTGAAGAGACTGCAGTTGATCTGCTCTTTAACACAAGTGGAATTGATAAAAATTCTGAAGAGCATTTGGAGGAAGCAAAAATTATAGTTCAGAAATTGCATTATCTACCATTAGCCATTGATATGGTAGGAGCATACATTACTCAAGTTCAATGTGAATTTGGTGATTTTATAAAAATGTATAACAAATACAGACCCAAGATCCTGAATCATGAAAAGTTTAAGGGTGTATCAAGCTACAATAGAACAGTGTATAAGACCTGGGAAATATCATTTAAAAAGATATTGGAAATGTCAATTAGCAATGAAGATGAGGACTGTAAGGCTGCAGCAAAATATGCTATAACTCTTATAAACATCTGTGCATTTTTTCACTATGATAATATTTCTAAATCAATATTTGAAAGAGCTGCAAAGTACTTTCCAGAAAATAAAGAACTGTACAACCATGAAGGAATACCATCATATCTGCCTTCAATGGATGTTTCAATCCTTAATATAGATGAATTGGGAAACTGGAATGAATGGATCTTTACAGAAAGCATTAAATTGCTTATATCATTCTCATTGATAAAAAAGACTACATCTGGATTACTGTATAACTTGCACCCACTAATACAGACATATTGTCAAGATTGATTATCAGTGACTGAAAAGCAACTATGGATTCTAAATGCTAGAGCAATAATAGTAAGCTCTGTTTCAAGCAAAAATGCAACAGTTAATAATATATATAAAAATAATATCCTGTTACACACTATGCAAAATCTAATTCATGATAGTGATATAATTAAATCAATGTACTACAATGATATTTTCAACATCCTAGCAAATATATTTAAAAAAAATTATAAATACAAGATGGAAGAGCAGTACAGATTAAGAATTATTCAGAAGTATATGGAGAAACATGTGGGGTTACAACCAACCTTCAATGACAGTTTACTTTTGATGGAAAATAAGTACTTAAATACAGAACAACAAGTCTATGAGGATATTCTTCCTGATACACTCAGGAGCATGAACAATCTTGCAATTTCATATGCAAATCTTGGTAAATATAGAGATGCAGAACAGCTGAGAACTGAAGTGTTGAATCTGCAAAAGAGAATTCTTGGAGATGAGCATTCCAATACACTTCTAAGCATGAACAATCTTGCAATTTCATATGAAAATCTTTGTAAACATAGAGATGCAGAACAGCTGAGAATTGAAGTTTTGGATCTGTGAAAGAGAATTCTTGGAGGTGAGCATCCTGATACACTCATGAGCATGAACAATCTTGCAATTTCATATGCAAATCTTGGTAAATATAGAGATGCAGAACAGCTGAGAACTGAAGTGTTGAATCTGCAAAAGAGAATTCTTGGAGATGAGCATTCCAATACACTTCTAAGCATGAACAATCTTGCAATTTCATATGAAAATCTTTGTAAACATAGAGATGCAGAACAGCTGAGAATTGAAGTTTTGGATCTGTGAAAGAGAATTCTTGGAGGTGAGCATCCTGATACACTCATGAGCATGAACAATCTTGCAATTTCATATGCAAATCTTGGTAAACATAGAGATGCAGAACAGCTGAGAATTGAAGCTTTGAATCTGCAGAAGAGAATTCTTGGAAATGAGAATCTTAACACACTCACAAGCATGAAAAATCTTGCAATTTCCTATGCAAATCTTGATAAAAATAGAGATGTAGATCAGCTGATAATTGAGGTTTTGGATCTGCAAAAGAGAATTGTTGGAGATGAGCATCCTGATACACTACATAGTACTGAAAATAAAGCAAACAGAATTACAGCCAAGTATAAAGAACACATACCAGTTGTAGCAAAATCTGCTAATACAGCAATAAAATCATTGATACCAAGGAAGCATGCCCAAATTGTTGTGACTTCCAATGATCAGAGCACTTTCAGTATGGTAATATCTTCATTTCATTATCTGTATGTGATAACAAAGTATCTAATAATTACACATAGGAAAATTCAGTGAAACAAATGCTAAAGAGTATGGTGACATTTTTCAAGTCCAAGTTGAAGGGTAAAGTAGTGCCCACAGAACCAATATTCAAAAGTATAGTACCAGTTATTCTTACTTTTTTAAACAATTATTTATTCATGATTTAGGTAGCAAGGGATATGTCAGCAGATCTGGGGGTGGGGGCTATATGTGGGACATCTCAAGAGCTCCCTGAGTACTAGTCATCACAATCCAACCCTGCCACTACATGAAACCTTTATATTCAAGGTATCACCTCAGTAGCCAGTGGCAAGTTTTCTTTTACAGTAATTCTCAGACCCAATAAATGCAGAATCAGGAAGTGGGGGAAATAAATATTATATCCATGTAATGTATTATGAGTCTTAAAGAAATGACATACTGGTCCAATCTCTAAAAAGGGCCACTAAAATTAACAACCACATACCCCATCTCATGAGTCACTTCCAAGATCACAATCAAGAGTATACCCATACAGCCTTGCTTCTCACTGATATGTACATTAAATACAATCCTTTTAACCTCTTGTTACATATTGATTACTTCCTGTGGGAATGAATGTGAAGATGCCCAGAAGGTGTTAGAGAACTATAATGAAAATCCAAAGTGAGTATGGGTATGGGAATGTAGAGCAGGAGTATGGGAATGAACTGTGGCTTCAGTGTATGTGCTGCACCACCTGGATATCTTCTGGGGATGGTTCATATTTCACAACAAAGGCATTCCAGTAGAAGGGAGTGTCAAGAGTACAAGAGAGAGGCTTCACTGCTACACTAGGCAGTGGGAGAGAAACCCAAAGGAAAACCCAGAGTAGGTTTCAGACTCTAGAGTAGGAAGTAGTTGTACAGAGTTGATACAGATACTAAAGACTACTAGTACATCTGGAAGACTATATATACTAACTAGAAACCTGTGGGTACAAAGGTGGAAGCAGGTGGCTAAGGACAAGTTGAAGGGATAGGTGAAAGGTAAAGTCTGGGCAAAGTGGAGTAGGGGTGCAAATGACATGTTGAGAATGAAGATAAAAGATGGTGGCATAAACTAAACTACATTGGCCATAATGAAACATATAGGCAAGAATGGAAGAGAGGAGTGAAGCTAAAATGACAAGATAAGGTGGTCATAAGAGAAACAACATATCTGGGATATCTGAAGGAAAACCCAATGGGTTCCAGGTGTAAACCTGAGTGGGAACATTGGGAAGTATAAACCCATAGCAGGTTCATTCCAGGAACAGACCAGGTATGTTGGAAGGTCATGTGGGTGCCTTCAGTAACATCAGCATGATGTATCTGGACATGAATATAAAACCTCTCAAACAGCATGACTGTAAGAACCAGACTCAACTTAAGGCTAAGTGCTAAGTCTTGTACTATTGCTAAAGAAGGTACAGCCATCAACCACCTAATGATGCACCACCTCATCATGTGACACATCTGGATTATTATGCTCTCCCACTTCCAAATCAACACCAATTTCCACAGAACTTTTTGTAAATCACAGCTGTGTATGTAGTTAAGATTTATAAATATTATAATCTTGCACATTACTGTAAACTTATATAAATAACATTCACTAAACTTGATAGGTTTGTCAAAGTGCCCTTCTGAGAACTGGACACATCACAAAGAAGGCCCAAAAATGTGTTCAACATTCCTCCCAAATGGTGAAATACAAAGCTTTTATTATGATGAAGATCACCCCACAATGCCTGGTTGATTTAAAGGCATGGAACAAATAATCCATGAGCACAGCTTGTGGCCAGAGGGTGGTTTGCAAGCTCAGTGTGATGGATTCAGGTGTGGGATTGGCTGTTGTAGAAGGCTTCTTTTCACACAGCCTGACTTCGTGAATCAGAAGTCTCATCTGGAAGAGCTCATAACCTTGCATGGTCATATTTGTGATTTTTATCCAAAATACCACTGAGCTGAATTTCATAGAGCAATACTGGGGTGCAGCAAAGCTTTGATACCATAACAGCCCTCCAACCTCAAATCAAGATGATATGATTAAGAATATATTACATTGTCTTGATAATGTTCCTTATGTCCAAATCATTCAGTATGTTTATTTTATATATTCAAATATGCAATTTTCAAACTAACTACTTAATAACTACTGCTAGATATACAAATCATGCTGCTAGGTTCATCTCTGCTTACCGAGCTGGGCTGACAGGAGTTGAAGCAGCCTGGGCAAGTCACAGGTACTGTAGTCATCGAACACTACCACCTGAAATTGTAGCTACAGTGCAGAGGAGGTTGTGGCATCCAGTAACTAGGCTTCTGGTGATTTCTGGTGTCATAACTTTTTTTTTTTTCGAATCTCACATTTGGCCGCTCTTGGCACTTACATAATACACTTACATAAGGGTGCTGGAGCTTATCACACCCAACCTTACTTTCCTCTGCTCAAATTTTTCAAACTTTTACTATGTTATATATGTGGTATGCCTTCAATCAGTTGTACAATTTTTATATTTATTTCATGTATATCTGACAATGGAGATTGATTTTTTATTTTTGGTGTCACATGTCCTGGTTGATGACTGTACATACATATATTTACTTATCTACTTGCTACTTAAAGTACTAGATCATTATATTGAGTATTGTCAATTGCTGAATATCAATAGATAGTCCAATCAGCAGTAGCATGCAACTTGTTTCAACACTTGCTCTTGGTTGACTTACTCTTTGAGGACTCAACTTAACATACATGCTACTACATATTCATCACCTCTTACTTATATTGTATTTGATTCAAGACTAAATACAACATGGGACTCTTCTATTTTCATAGGTGTACTTACTCTGTGTATTCATAGGAATACACCAATGTTGCAATTTGTTTGCAAATCACTGCAAATCCTAAGGTGGCCAGTGAATGCAAGGGATTGTCCAAATGGATAGAAGGGAAAGAGAGTGAAGTGAAGATGAAATGATGTACTACTGCAAATGTGTCTGGTTATAAGTGTACTGATTCTGCCCTAGTAAGCCACTCAGCAACATTTTGCCACCCTTAGCACTTCTGCATGCTAGATCTGTGAATCATGCTTCTTCAAAGCTTTATATATCATATTGCATTATCATCTGTAGTGAAATAGATAATGGTGCACTCAAAAATGATAAGTGACTCACTATGAAATGTGTACTACATTATTGAGGGGATAGCTCAGTAGAATAGAGAAAGAAATAAGAGTAATGTATGTACAGTAAGCAATATGTAATCAAGATGACATACAATCAAAGTCCAGAGGTAGGAGGTATGAGATAATGCTCCTGCTTTGATGATCTATCATTTAATACACCACTGTGAGGTTGATTTGGATCTGATCTGTCAAGTTCACATAAAGTGTCAGCTAAAGTGATTATAAAAATGAAGTGTTTTATAATCACCTTGTTCATTATGTGTTTTAAGGGCATATTCACCTATTAATACTAGATCTAATGGTGATCATAAGTGATCATTGAGTATTATTATTAGTACTTATAACTGTTCACACATCTGTCACATCTTTCCTATATATCACAAATATGTCATACTCTTCTCATGTGTCACATGTGTCACATATATCACACCTCATCAAGTTGTTGTTGGGCATTGGTAGCCCTGCTCCTTCTGATGCATTGTGGGTATTCCCAGATAGTGATGAGGACAACCTTTCAATGATATGATATCTCATCTCTTGGGCTATGTTTGATGGGGGTATACCCCCTAGGAATGGCTCGACCATCAATAGATGGCACATCATCTGGTCCCTGTCCTCTGGCCAAGTGTTTTCTGCCACTAGCCTCAGGACCCATAAGAGTTTGTATGCCTGTAGTCTATCCTCATCTTTGTATGTGGGGTTCTGGGCCAGGTCATGAAGGTGGTTTGCCTGTAGGGGGTTCATGGGGAACCCTCAGAGAGCTATACTGTATACAGGGCTATTTGGCACATACAGATGATTGCCTCATACCTTGACCCTTGAAGCTTCAGATCCAAGCATACTGATATACACTGTATTTTTTTGTTGATATGTCACATCCTATTCTATTCCACTAGGGATTGAACCACAGAGTAGATAGTCTAAGTGACAGAGTAACCAGTACATGTTAGTAGGGTGCATGGAGGTAGTGAACAAGTATGGGAGTAGTGGAATGTTGGCTTCAACTTGTGTATTGCACTCCTTGGACTTCCAGTTCCATATTTAGAACAAAGTGGAGTAAGTGATAAAATAGTGGAGTTGGCTCAAGGCCTACAGTCTGGAGGAAATGTACATAATCCAGAGTAAACCTGGAGTTGAATTCAACAGTTCAGTACAATTATCATGGATATGACATGAGACAGGTATATGGCTGGCCCACACATCCCTGCCAGCATATTGTTGCATTCTAGTCTTCTGTGGCAGTTTGAGACTACCCTGAATGTATCTGAGATCTGACCAGCTATGCTGTCCTGGTCTTCCTGTCTCCTGACTATTTGCCAGTCAAATTGTTCCTGGGCCATCCTTACATCCTGCTGTTCCTGGTCCTACTGTCATTCTATTAAAAGGGAAAAGATAGTTACTAGGGAGTAATAGCTATGAAACTATGTAAGGGTCATTACTTACTCTTGCTAACAGTCAAACAAAGGTGAGTCTGGGGGAATATCTTCAGAATACACAAGGTAATTCTGAGCAAAAGGGGGATGAACACACTAGTATATTGGCTTGTAAACTATGACACTTGTAACTACTATTAATATCACTAAAACTCCTTTGAGGTCCTGGGAAGGCTTAGATCACACAGGTTTTTACACTTGAAAGTAAATGGATTGTCACAGATATGCTAAGTAACACTAATAGTGGAAGAATCAATACAGGATTGCTTGGCTCTACATGAGCAGGTTTGCAAGCCTTATATACTACTGAAAAAGTGGAGTTCTTAGGTGCTGTACAGCTGTAATCTATGTCTGGATTGAGTAATTAACTATGATGCTGGGAGGAGGGATGTGCACCTTTGGAAATGAAGGTCTGGATAGGAGAGCATTGGTCATATCTCCTCAAAGGGTGTGGGCATGTGGGATAATAGAGATGTGCTTATTGGCTGATGTGCATTCCTAAACACCCATTGTGTTGTGAGCCTAAAGATAGAACCATCAGCACATGTGGCTTTGGATCTATGGTCCATTCACTTTGATCAGTAGATTGGGTCAAGATTTAATTTGCAAGATGCTGAGGACCAATTTGGCTTAAGTCCAGAGTGATGGCAATGGCTGTTGGTGCTTGATGGGTGCTTTGACACTGCCAGGATCATCTCATGACCTGGATGTGTTGCATTACTATGCACTCCTGATGACTTATATTATGTAGATATTGCAAAAATTATGCTTATACATGTCCATCAGGCATATCACTGTCATTCATGGTTTTCTTTCAGGGTCCCATGGGCAGTCAGGTTTGTCATTGTCTAGCATAATTGGACCAACTGGTATGTCACATAGCAGGTTTTCAGCTGTCATGTACTGATCGGTGTTGCACTGTAATGAGACCTGTAGTGGATGCTGTCATGTAGATCTTCGAGATCATCAGTCACATGAAAGTGACATTCAGTTGAACCAGTTTACAGCCATGTGACAAGAAAATTAATGTGATATATTTGAGAAATGATGATTACAGGTGCAAATGAGTGACTGGAAAAGATGAGCTCACATGTTTGATTTATACACAGTGCATGTTTTAGTAGCCATTGTTATATTTTATTACTATACTTCATTATGAAAGATAGGATACTGCATTCATGATCAGATGTCCAAAATTTAATGTTGTATCTATGATAAATCTATGAACTATTGAAAACCATGGATTAGAATCAAAGTGAAGTGCTCAAAGAGTTCAGACATTATGAACACTTCCCATTGGCAAAGAAAAGGACATACAAGAATCATACCAATGTGCTGCAAATCATGTTTATTATGTGCAGTGGAAGGTTCAATGAAGGAGAGAGAAACAAAGGTTTACCAGTGAGTGAACAGTATACAGTAAATTGATATTATCATCTAGTTTAAACATGATTACATGGAATAATGGTAGAATGTCACTGAAATTTAGGTTTTTACGTCATGCAGTCGAAAGTTCAATTCCACATTGAAGCATTTTTAAACCAAGCAGAATACCTACCTTTGCATGTTTTTTTTGGTGGACAACAATATTGTACCTGCAGTATAACCTAAGCTACACTATTTTATATTCAAACTACATACCTATTGTAAGACCACCATTATAAATTATAATTAAAAATCTATACTGAAGAGATTAATACATGATAAAAGACAAACTCATGATGACATTCATGTGAGGCATGAATGTAGCATGAAGGCTCAGCTATTCTGGTTTGGGTTAAATTTAGAAATTGTTCCGGGCTATCCAATAGTATTTCATTGTGATCACCTACTATCACATGTTTGTAAACCAGCTCAATTTACTATCATGCCTGTGACTGATGATCTTGAAAGATCTTACATGACAGCATCCACTACAGGTCTCATTACAGCGCAATACCAATCAGTACATGACAGCTGAAAACCCGCTGTGTCATGGTCTATGGCCAGGTCATGCCTGGTGGTGCACTCTGCACATATAGTCCCAGGTAGTGTCAATTGGATGGCAGACACCATTTGTCCTTCCAGCTGTATAGGTTCATGGTTCCATCCTGACTTAGATGGTGTGTCACTTTGTGCTGCTTGTATTGGCAATGCCTTGGTGAGGCATGAGCTCCTTGTCTGGAAGGTGTCTTCCCATCTACTTCTTCATACCTGATGTCAATGTGGTTCCTCAAATCTTCATAGGCTGGGCTGGGGAGCTGGTTCCCCCTGTTCTATCTGTGCTCTTTTGGTTGTTCTGCTTGCTTTGTTCAGAGGTTCTCAAGGGGGGGGTGTTCTCCCTTGTTGTTTGTCATTTTGTCTTCATCCTCTGGACTTCTACTTCAAGACAGCAATTTCTTGTTTTGAGAGCTTCATTCCTGGCTTGGAGATTACTCCTTTCTCATTCAAGGTCATCTATTCTTACAAATAGTGTTTTGAATGAGAATAAGATATCTGGTGATATCTCTTCCTCATGTTCTAGGGATGCCCTGTCAAGACTGATATTTCTACATAAGGTCAGAAGAGCAAAGGTGGAAGTGCAGGACAGGAAGGACTGTTGGCTTCAGCTTATGTGCTGTGCCCCTTGTCATCCTCAAGGTCCAGGTATTTGGTAGTGTGGAAGTGGGAGACAGAAGTGCAGAAGTGAAGGACAGAAGTGCAGAGTGTGGAGTCATTACAGTGAAGGTAACAATTTAAGCTGGAGGTGAGTGGAACTCAAAGACAAGTATAAGAGACCTTAACTTAGTTGATATTTGAACTGAGTAGTCTTAGTACAAAGAGGTGCTACTTAAATACTATAAGACTTCACTGATGACTGGTGAATGAATGAGATAGTGGTACACTAGTTGATAACAATAATAAGATGGTGGTGGAAGGTGGAGCAATATCTGAATACTCTATGTACCAAGGACAGACTAGAGATTGGGATGAATGCTGAGAGCAAGTAACCCAGGGTACAATGGAAAAGGCATAGCAGGTAACAGATAACAAACTGGATGATAAAGGTAGTATATAAGCTCAGCGACCTTCAGTCAGAAGAGTGGAAGGGAAAAGTGGAAGAATGAGATCTATACAAGTCAAGAAGTGCAGTAAGTGCAGTAAGCACAGAGATGAAGTGCAGGGAAAAGGTCAGAAAGGTACAACTATGACATGCCCCTTCATTCTGTAGTCTGTCCAGCATTAGCCAGATTTCCCTTTTGTCCCTTTCCAGCTCTTCTCTTTCTTGTGCAATGATTTCCCTTTCTGTCACTTTCATTTTTCCTTTGTCCTTTCATTCTGTCTTGGTTTTTCCACTGGGTTGTAGGGGTGTGTTGTCAGTGTTATCCACTTCCATTTCTTTAATTTGGCTTGTAGAGGCCACTTGTATGTTCTAGGGTTGTCCCCAGTATGGTGGCCATGGTCCATACAGTAGCATTGTTGGAGGGTGAAATGGATGTCCCATTTGTGGTGGGAATGTCCCCATTGGTATGTTCATTGAAAGGTATCCTCCATAATCATTAATATCATGCCAAATAGTGCTTGATTGGAGAATTGTCCCCATGCTGTCCCATATGGGTTTTATTTCATCATTGGGGTGTGTTCCATTGCAGATGTGCTTTCCTGTTCTCCTCCCCCCCTTCCAGAGCTCATTGTCAAGTTCATTCTTAACTCTGTTTCTTGGTTGTGGGATGTCCCACTAAAGTCAGTTCAGGAGCTGGTGCTCTCTCTGAATGAGTTTCTGCAGGGGCAATTCAATTTGTCAGTCATATTGGTTGGTTTTTCATGTTGCAGGGTGTCTTTCATTGTGTGTGGTCAGAGGTCAGGAGTCATAATGCTGTGGACATGTTTTTGTAGTTGTTGAAACTCCAATGCAGTCATGTGCCATATCTGTGTGTCAGTGCTGTCAGCTGGTCAACTGTGTTTGGTTAACTTAGATAGGGCTTGTGGTTGTTGTACACCCTGGAGTTCCAGGTATCTGTCCAAGGCTTTGAGGTCCTTACATTCCTGCATGGGTCATGGGTATAATAAGTACTAGCAGGTATGGGTACAGGTCATCATTAAGGAACCCATTACCTGTAGGTACCCATGTATACAATACATTAGTTCAAAAACCATAGCAACATTATTAATAAAGTTGTATATACATTAACAAGACCTTATGTTACTGATGTGTAAATTTTGTTCAGTCCATGGGGTTGAACTGAGGTTGAACCATGAAATTAAGATGACATAGCAAATTTAAACCTCTTGTAACTCATTCAAATTACTTCAAATTTGTACCAGGTTTTGTATGGTAGGGGTCCTCTGCAATACATTTCATACAAGTCTACAAACATTAAAATCAACAGCATGGATTGGTCTGAATGTATTATTTAACCTTTCTCTTTATTTGAATACATTTATAATTTATATTTATGCTGTTGTAACTCTTTTAAATCCATCTGAATTCATATCAGTCCTCATACTGCATGGGCCCTCCACAATGTGGTTACAATAAGCCTACAAACATTTAAATTGATTCCATGGATCAGTCTGAATGCAATATTTAACCTTCCCCTCTTTTATGTATAATTTCAATTCTCCAAATTCATATCAGTTTTTGTGAGGTAATAGTACTCCACAATATGATTAAAAACAGCCCAGAAATGTTCAAATTGACTGCATGAATCTTTCTGAATATATTATTTAACTTTTCTCATTTATTTTATTGAACATATGACTTCTACTTAAGCTATTGTAACTCTTTCAAATCATTCTGGATTTGTATTGAGTTTCATAAGGAAGGGGCCCTCAATGATATGTTTAAAACAAGCCTATGAATGCTTAAATTGACCACTTGTATCAGTCTGAATATATTATTGAATAAAGAAACAGGGCCAGCAAGTGGCAGGGCCCACTACCACCTCATTTAACTGACATTTATTTACCATGATAAGTCAATGAGGGGGAACTTTAAATTAATAAGCAATTAAACACAGGGAGGGGCAAGGATGGTTGGCAAGTTGTATTAAAAGAGATCTGTTAATAATATACTACATTAATAGTGATAGTGAAAAATGCCTTGAGTTTGGAGTTCATAAGTCTGAAACAGAAATAGATCATAAACAGGCAGGTTGAAATTAAGGAAACAAACATAATCTGATCCAGGCATATCTGTCTGACCACTGGACCAATTTAGCAGTAATGAAGATTGTAGTACCAGAGGTGAGATTCAAATAATTTTCCTTTAAAAAACTCAGTGAATACATGGAACCATGGTCAATAAATCTAAAAACAGAATAATGAACATTGATGAGGGAGAATGAGGTAAATTGGATACAACAGCCATCTGGACTGGGGGTAGAGTTGGAAATCACAAATGAAATATTGGTAGACTGGATTATGTCAGGAAATGGAATTTGGATTTGAGAAACTAAAAGAACTAACCAGATAAAGAGTCAAAACTTGGCTGTCAACTTGTTCAATTTTCAATAAGAGATTTGATTTTTGAAGCAAGTCTGAATGTCAACTCATCAGTAGGATAGCCAGAGGAAGATGTTGATGAGTATGTAATTTTCAATGAGTGAATTTTTCAACATTAAGTTTTTTCCATAAACAATACCACCTAATGCCAGGGTTGAGGACATATCCAAGTCTTGCTCAAGGGACAGAAATGAAGAGAAAGCCGTGGTGAAAGAAAAGACTAAAGCTTAGGAACCAAGCAAGATTCCAGAATTTATAGATTTAATTATATACATATACAATTACAAAGGGAAGATCAATAGAAAAGTAATTACTGAATGGAAGAGATATCAATAGACACATAAAGTAAAACTAAAGAATTGAGATAGAATAGAGTATGAGTCATTAGAATATTGTAAGCTGAAGATAGGAGAATCATGAACTACAATATGGATTACAGCTAGCAATTTCAATAATGGATACAATGGAATGGTGGATGATTCAGGATGGGTGCAGCTTGCAAGTGAGTGTAAGATGACCACATCATGAGAGGGTGGAGGCAAAGGGAACAAATAAGGCAGTGGAAGGAAACGGTGAGACAGTGAGAGAAAGTGGTAAGGAAGTGGAAGAAGGAATCATTGTGGCTGGTGGCAGAGGTTGAGCAGCCAACACAACAGGTTTTAGGTGGCATGGGATGCCAGTATCAAATGGTGAACCCTGGAATGAAGTTTATTAGATAGTCTACTACGTTCAATAATCACTTACCTGAGTAATGTTATTAGGATATACAGTTGCTAACATATCTGTCTGTGTACTTGTAATCTCAGGTAACAAGCTATGCACAATTTAATTGTTAGTGAATGATATCTTAGAAAAACTGTTGCTCTTACATAGTGGGGATGTAATTGCAGAACTGAGCATCAGTCCTGGAAGAGAGCATTAATTTGTTACCCTAACCTCATTATGTTGACTTACATGACATTCAGATTGGAGAATGAAAATGTCCTGTTGTAATAGAGTCAGTCTGTATTGCTTCATTGACTGGAAGAACTTATGTTCCCTCATCATCTACATCTCCACTAACGATTGGAACCTAGCTGCATCTCAGGATAATATTGATTCATGGCATAAATATTGTACCTTGGCATAAAGCCCATTCTGGATAGATGTTATCATATTGCAGATAATAAACTGGCCCCCATAGACATGCAAATGTATTTTGCAATCCACTACAGCCTGTATCAGACACTAATTGATCATAAGTATACTGGTTGCTGGGCAATGATAGGCTTCAATGGAATCAGTACATCTGTTGGTCAGTCGCAGACAAGCAGAACAAATGTTATCAAGGAAATCACATAGCACCTTCCAGGCAGACCCTAACCAAGACAAGAGAACAACACACAGATGGAACCACATCTGTCTTGTCCTGTCAAAGTAGGTGCTACTGCTACTGCAACACACTCAAATTAGCAGGCTTGAACATGACAAACAGTTGGATCTTCACCCCCCTCCCTCCCTGCATCCATTGGATGATCAACCATCAACAGTCATGACTTGTGAGATGATGAGTAGGAGAAAGAGAAGTCCAAAGTGCCAATCCAGTCCACAAACATAGGAGCTACCTTCACTTCCCTGGATGTCTAGGAGTGGATATCCAACTGACTTGAGGCAGGCATAACAACACAAAATCAAAGACACATAGTAAGGTAGGTTTAGAGCTTGATTACAATGGGAGCTACATGTCATGTCACACCAGGCCATAGTCAGAGCTGTACCTGAGGATGTTTCCCCATGAGAACATGAAGGGAAGATAACACAAAAGAGGGATATGGAATGTGGATAGAAAGAACATTGAAAAAATGCCTGAGATTCAAAAGGAGGGGAAGAAGTAAGATGATGAAAGGATGACAGAACAAAAAATGAAAATGAAAAGAAAGCCCAATGAACAAGCAATAAACAACCCCCCTCCCAAAAGCAAACAAAAACCAAAAACCAAAAACCAAAAACCAAGAGAAAGAAACTCACTTCCTCAGGTGTAACAGGTCTACCCCCCACCTTCCTCAGCTCCTCAGTCACCCTGGGGTCCTTTCTCAGATCCTTCTTGCATCTGACAAGGATGATGGGCAGGCCAGGGCAGAAATGCGATATTTCACCTATCCACTGTTTTAAGGCAGGAATGTGTGACTTGCATTGAAACTAGAGACCTGTTGTGATGCAGAGTTGGCTGCATCAATACAGGGGGTTGATGAAAGAATGCTGGAGGATCACAGTGCATGCATGCAGAGTTGGGCTGCTTGCAGTGGTCAAGGATATGGGTAGGAGGAGACAAACAAAAGCCACTCTAAGACATGAATACTGCACTTGTTAGTGAGTCATGGTTTTCTTTTTGATTGATCCCTGTCAGTAAGCACCAAGGGTGCACAATGTTCCACACCAGGGGATTGAATGATTTCAAAATACATTGTAATGGAATCAATAATTACTATGTAGAATTTTGAAATCAATCAATTGTAGTTAATAGATTGATCAATGAACAAATGAAATCAATGGTAAATCAGTCTATATACTAGAAAATGCGAAATCAATGGGAGAATGGAATCATTGTGGTAGCAAAATCAATGAAAAATGAAATCAATTAGAAATGAAATAAATCATTGTAATATTATGGTCCCCAACTACAAGTATAATGCATGAACAAGGTTTTTAACTATGTAAGCATAGCCACTACACTATTACATCTTTTTTAAGTGTTGCATGTCATGCTACTTAACTAGTAGCTTGCTATCATTTGTACTTAATATTTTACTAGATAATTCATAAAATATGACATTATGAGTTATAATACAATGAACATTGCACTGTAGTAGTGGCACAATGTGTATATAAAGATATATAAAAGTAATCTAAAGTTTGCCAATTTTCACCAAGTCCCCAGAAACGATAGCAAGTATTAGTTAAGTACTAAAAAGTGTAACAGTTGTAAAAGGCCTAGTAGTGTAGTGGCTATGCTTACATAGTTAAAAACCTTGTTCATGTGTTATACTTGTGGTTGGGGACCATAATATTACAATGATTTATTTCATTTCTAATTGATTTCATTTTTCATTGATTTTGCTACCACAATGATTCCATTCTCCCATTGATTTCGCATTTTCTAGTATATAGACTGATTCACCATTGATTTCAAAATTCTACATAGTAATTATTGATTCCATTACAATGTATTTTGAAATCATTCAATCCCCTGGTGTGGAACATTGCACACCCTTGGTACTTACCAACAGGGATCAATCAAAAAGAAAGCCACTGGTGTGTTAGTTCAAATGGGACAAGAGAACATGGCATGCTAGGATACACTGTTCAGCTAGGCTGAGATTGGTTGAGTTAATGGCTTGAGCCTTTAATTGCTTTCCTGTGAAGGGATTTGAAGGAGAAGGAAATAATGAAGAGAGTCTGTGGTGAGATCAATACTGCAACACTGGCACTGATAAGAAAACAGGTAATGTTAATGAAAAGATAAAGAAGATGTGAGACAAGTGAATCTGAGATGATAAGGGTTCATCAGCAGTCACAGGATTGTCACAGGGCTCCAGCCAATCAGGTTGAGATCCCATTTGCAAACCTGTAAATCGCCTTATAGGGAGATCAGACATCCCTATAACCCAACTACCTTAAAAGGTAGTGGGAATAAGTAAATAACAACCTAACCCATGGGTTTCCATGGGTTTTCATTACCTGTGCAAACCCATACCCATAGGAATGGGTATGGGCTAGTGTGGGTATGGGTATGGGTTGAGCCTAGGATACCCATAGGTTACCTGTGACATTGCTTAGGAATTATCTTGGGTCTAGGTGCAAAATATGTTCTTCATCTGGTATTTTCATAGTGCCTTCCTTGGTGATAGTTTTGATTGAATTTTCTGGCATCTGCCTGCCATGTGGTTACATCTTTCAGAAGGTCTTTCTGAGTGTAGACACTTCAGAGTAGTCCTTTATTGAGTCCTGCCTTGAAGAGGTCTGTTTTTGTAAAGTCATCAAAGCCTCCTACATGATTACTGAGTATCTCAAATTCTGTGATGTATTTATTGACTGTCCCAGAACCTTGTTTTAGGTTTGGTGGTTTG
Organism: Cyathus striatus; assembly: GCA_025738555.1. Lineage (NCBI taxonomy): Eukaryota > Fungi > Basidiomycota > Agaricomycetes > Agaricales > Nidulariaceae > Cyathus > Cyathus striatus. Next base: position 1,256,601 of record JAOVFP010000022.1, read on the forward strand.
AAGTAATTGTTCTTCTTGTCTGTGAGGTCAAAATTTTCTTTGAAGCTCTTCTTGAAATTGGCAAAAGTTCCAAATGTAGGTGGATCAGTTTTGAAATATTCATTTTGTTTTGCTTCTTTCCAGTTTCTGGCTATTCCTCCAATGTAAGAAAGTGCATAATTGATTTTCCTTTCATCTGTGTTGTAAATTTCTTTATTGATGTGAAGGTATGTTTCAATGTCTCAAAGCCATTTCTTTGACTTCTTTTTGTCACCTTTGAATGAAGTTGGAGGGTTTAACCTCAGTTCTTTGTCATTGGTCTTTGGTGGTGGTGTATTCTGGTCAGCCATACTGACATTTGATTTGTGGTCTGAAATTTCTGAAGGTGTAGTCAATCTGGGAAGTGGAGGTAATACTTCATCTGCCATTTTGTATTGATTGGTTCTGGGTGTTTCTGGTCTTAGTGTTGGTTGATTCACTTTTAGGAATTCAACTAGCTCCCATACCATTGGAGTTACTGGGGTCTGTTGTTCTTGGGTAGGGTTCTGTTGCATTGGGGTTGTTTCTTCAGTGAAGAAGTGACTGGGTGTAGTTATCTGTAGTTTCAGAACTATTGGTCTGTTCAATAGTGTAGGTTTTAATATTGAGGTATCAGCTACTTGTTTCCCAGTGGTTTTGCTTGAGCTAACAATAGACACAAATGGGTTAAATCTTCCTCCCTCTGTTGGTGACAAGGTTTGTACAAGTCCTTCTGGTGTGGACTTTGGCTTCTCTTTGTTGTCTGAGTCTGAACTCTCTGGAGCTTTAAACTTCTAGGGAGTTGTTGTGTTGATTCAATGTGTCAGGGTGCTGCACTAAGTAGTGCAAGTAGTTGGCAAGCTTCAGCTTTTGTTATGATTAAGTTCTGGTTGAGACATTAATCATACAAGTCTGATAATCATGTGACTAACAAGTTCAAAGAACAAGTTAATCAGTATCAAAATAAGTCTGAGTCTCTATTCACAAGCTCTTAAGTTGATTAGACTTAAGTACAAGCTGAGTGAATGATTAAAGTGAAGCAAGTTTGATTTAAGCTGAAGCTTGAGCTCTACAGCCCAAGTCCCTACTGTTTAAATACAAACTAGTTCATACTAATAATAAGTAGTTATGAGTCAGAATGCTGCACATTGACTGTGCATTGCTGTAGTGCAGTTGGAAGAAAGAAAGGTAAACTAAGTATGGTAGAATGATTCAAGATGAGTCATAATGAGTCAAAATCATGTAAGTAAGATGTCATGTGTTTGGTATCAAAAGTGATACCAAACAAGTCAATGAAAAGAAAACATATCTAAATAGTAAGAAAAACCATAACATAACTTTTTACATCCATATGGTAGCCATGCACAGTAACCAAATTAACAACAGAGACTTATTGTACATTCAAGAACTTTGAAACCAAGAACAAAAGATACATTAAATAAGTGAACAAGTAAAAATTATGCAGATAGGAGGTCATAACATTTGTTTGGGAGTTGAACCCAGCTTTCACAGCCAATATACTAGCAGATGTGTTATATTTATCCATTCAGGTTCTCAAAGTTAATTTTATATCTACAATAAAGGTAAAGAGTACATAATATTTATTATAAAAATATTATTAGTCCATTTGGAGGTGATGTCATTCTCTGTCTGGGAGTCAACCCAGGTGTAATCAAGTTGAATTATAGTCTTCCAAATGTACTAGGTAGTCTTCAGTATTCATATCAACTCTGTACACTTTCTTCCTACTCTAAGTTCTGAAACCCACTCTGGGTTTTCCTTCAGGTTTCTCTCCCACTGCCTAGTGTAGTGGCGAAGCCCTCTCTTATACTCTGGAATGTCTTCCTCGAAATAAGAACCATTCCCTGGGGATATCCAGGTGGCGCAGCACATATACTGAAGCCATGGTTCACTTCCACACTTCTGCTCCCGTTCCCATACCCGTATTCACTTTGGGTTTCTGTTATAGTTCTCCCACGCCCTCTGGGTGTCTTCACATTTGTTTCCCAGTAGGAAGGGAATCAGTACATAACAGTATACGAATACTAATACCTTGGATATCTCTCTATCATGGCTCCAACTGGAACTTCAGTTACTTGCACAGTGCATACTGCTAGTCATACCAATGCTGTGGGTGCTTGTGCCACCTGTGCAGCTACGAGGCAACAGCCTCCATGGAGTACTTCAGGTTCTCTACCTTCTACACCATCTCGGGTTACACCCAGCCCAGCACCACCTCCTAGTGCTACTTTCCTGGGTTCACCCTTGACTTCCACTCAATTGCTCTCTGTTCCTGCAGCCGGGAACCTCGGATCTGCTCAGGCTCCTCCAGATGACACCCCACCGCCATATGGTTCAGTCACAGCAGACTGGGAAACTCCTGAGGGTCACAGTTCTGATGGTACCATTGGGCTGCCACCTCCACCTCCTTCTCAGCCCAACCCTCCGTCTCCACCATCCTCAGACTCAGGGGATGATGGTGATGAGGATGATGTCGACAATCCCAGGTGCACACCTCTTGCGTGCCACTCCCAGGAAGACCAGCTTGCCAAAGCTCTCTTGAGAGTTGCAGAATCTGCCTGGGGTACATTGGGATCACATTGGGAATGCAACGTACAAAAGCCAGATATGTTTGACGGTTCCAGTGCTGAGAAGTTGGAGCAGTTCATTATGCAATGCCAAATTTACTTCCAGAATAATCCTTCCCAATACTCGGATGGACATTCCCAGGTCAACTTTGCTCTCGCATATCTTTGGGATACTGTGCTTCAGCTCGTTATACTGACCCTCTCCAATCCCTATGCTGATGATGAGTTCCTTCACTCTTGGGAGGTTTTCATCGTCATGCTAGAGGATAACTTCGGGTTAGCAAACCCAGAAGGGGATGCCAAGAATGATCTGGATGTCCTCATTATGAAGGATTCACAGAAACTGTCCAAATATCTTGTACAGTTCAACAGGCTTGCACAGCACACTGACTGGGATGATAAATCCTTATGCCACCAACTCTATTCTGGGTTTCCAGGTCACATTAAGGATGAGATCTCTCATGTCAGGAAACCTACCACAAAGCGCAGGATGATTAAGCTAGCTCAAGAGATCGATAGTCGGTACTGGGAACACCAGTCCGAGTGTACATGAGAATCCCACCAGCCTCGGGGTTCACGGATTCCAGATAGCTCTGCTAGAGCTCCCATAAACCGCCCCGCAGTCACCCCAACGCCTTCCCGCCTCGTTTCAGGCCAATATGCACCCCATCCGAGCTATCTCCATCATGCTGGTAGTCACCTGCCTCGTTCCTTGCAGCCTCCTCAGCAATGGAGGCTGGAATTGAATGACAAAGTTGGTCGAGATGGCAAGCTCTTGCCACAAGAATGTCAGTGTCACATGGACAACAATCTATGCTTGTTCTGCGGGAATCTGGGGCATCGTGCCAAAGAATTTCCCTGCTCTGCCTCTTCCACAGCTAGAGCCCAGGCATCCATATTATCCACTTTGGCTCCTACGTCAGCTTCTGCGGGTCCCTCGACCCGCAGGTCTGTGCCTCTTTCCAACCCAGCTTCAGGTTCGAAAAAATAGGGAGCAGTCCTCCAGACACCACACAAGCCGAGGACTGCGTTGTTCCCCCTTGTGCACAGCCGATGCAGGTAAGACTCAACGCTTTCGCTCTTTCAGACCCCAATGCACTTCACATTCCACTTTGTAGTACCATCCATGCTCTCCCTACACCCTGTACAGTTTCATATAGTGCTCTAGTTGATTCGGGTTCTACCCATTGTTTTATGGATTCATCTTTCATTCAGACACATGCTATACCTACCTCACCTACTCCACCCATCGCTCTCAGACTCTTTGATGGCACCAGCAACCATGTAATAACTGAGTTCGTTACACTGCCTGTACTATTCCCTACCAGTGAATGTATTACAGTTGAACTCTATGTGACACCTCTTGATTCCATGTGTTCTGCAGTCCTAGGATACAATTGGCTCACCCACTTCAATCTGTTGATTGACTGGGTATCAGGCTCATTAACATTCCAGACTCCAGACACTTCCGAGCAACTTCTGCTCAAATCTGATACCTTGGAACCAGGTTCTGCTTCCGAGGATCCATCTCCGGTCACTCCTGATGAGTCTCTGCCACCTCCTCCTAGCATTTTGCTAATAAATGGTGCTGCCTTCTCATGTGCATACCATTTAGAGGGAGCACAGACTTTCTGTATCCAGCTTGGTGCTGTCACTTCTGCCGCTGCCCTCAATCCTGAGGAAGCTCCGGATCTCTCTTCCATATCATCTGAGTATCACAAGTTTGCTGATGTATTTAGCAAGTCCCAGGCAGATACACTTGCCCCTCACCATCCCTATGACTTAAAGATCAACCTAGAGGAAGGTGCATCATCTCCCGTAGGTCGGATCTATTCCCTTTCCCAATCTGAGCTTTCTGCTCTTCAGGATTTCATTGGTGAACGTATCCAGATCGGATTCATTCAACCTTCATGCTCTCCGCATGGGGCTCCCATCCTTTTTGTCTGCAAGAAGGACAGATCACTTTGGCTTTGTGTGGATTTCTGCAGATTGAACGCTATTTCTAAAAAGGATCATTATCCTTTGCCACTCATTTCAGATTTGCTTGACAGTCCCTGTCATGCCCGTATCTACACCAAGATCAACCTGCATCATGCGTACCACCTGGTCCACATTGCCAAGGATGATGAATGGAAAACCGCTTTCCAGACTCGCTATGGATCCTTTGAATGGCTAGTCATGCCCTTCGGACTTTCCAATGCACCCATGGGTTTCCAACGCTTCATGAATGATGTTTTCAAAGATCTTCTTGATGTGTGTGTCATAGTTTATTTGGATGACATCCTTATATACTCTGATAACCTTGCGCAACATCGCCAATATGTCAGGGAAGTTTTGCATCAACTCCCGAAGCATGGGTTGTATGCATGCACAGATAAGTGTGAGTTCCACTTGGAATCTGTGGAATATCTCGGATATATACTATTGCCCAATGGTCTCACCATGTCTCCAACAAAGGTGAAGACTATTCAAGAATGGCTTGAACCAAGGAAAGTAAAAGACATTCAATCTTTCCTTGGGTTTGCTAATTTCTATCAGCATTTTATATACAACTATTCCGACATAGTTGTTCCACTCACCCGCCTTACCCAGAAGGGTAATCTGTGGAACTTCTCAGAAAAATGCTGTTCCGCTTTCACTGAACTTAAGGATGCTTTCATGTTAGCACCCATCCTTACCCATTGGGTTCCTGACAAGCAGCTCATCGTGGAAACCGATGCTTTGGATTATGTGTTGGCTGCTATTCTGTCTATAGTTTCCGATGATGGCGAGATTCACCTGATCACTTTCCACTCGCGAACCTTTACACCTCCTGAGTTAAACTACGACACCCACGACAAGGAATTGCTTGCTATCTTTGAAGCATTTCAAGTCTGGTGTCATTACCTGGAAGGTTCCAGTTCACCCATCAATGTCGTCACAGACCACAAGAACTTGGAATACTTTTCCACAACCAAGATCTTGTCCCGACGACAAGCCCAATGGTCCAAGTATCTTTCCCAGTTCAATCTAGTTATCTGCTTTCGACCCAGAGAACTTGGGGTGAAGCTGGATGCTCTGACTAGATGATGGGATGTCTACCCTAAAGAGGGGGATAGTGACTATGCTAAGGTCAATCCACATAACTATCATCCAGTGTTCACACAGGAACAGCTTATCACTTCTCTCTGAGCAACATCACTTATTGTACCCGCTCTTTGTGCTAGTATCATCATGGACATTGAACAGTTACATACTGATATATTATCAGCTCTCCCTAATGACCTGGTCGCAGTTATCCGAATGCAGACTCCTGAGAATCATTGGACTGTAACCCCAGGCAGTTTCCTCTGTCTAGATAACCAGATCTATGTTCCGGACTCCAGAACCCTTCGGCTTTGGGTTTTACAGTACAAACATGACCACCTGCTTTCAGGACACCTTGGACAGAACAAGACCCTTGAGCTAATTCGACGTGAATATACTTGGCCACTTATACGGACATTTGTAAAGGACTATTGTAAGTCTTGTAATACTTGCATGCGTTCTAAACCACAGTGCCACCGCCCATACAGAACCCTGAAACAACTTCCAGTTCCCGGTGAAACAGGTACTTGTATTCTAGATATAAATTCTGCTATGTTTCCACAGCAAGATCACTTCTAACTTGTACAAAAACTCCGAAAATGCGAGTGACGGGTAAGGTAGTGCTCCTCTTTATGTTAAGGTATCTTTAAGTTCGCTTTTCAATCCCAAATGAACTGAAACAATAATGATTTATTGTAAGAAAAAGAAGTAATACTCTTTGTACTACTCCGAAATTGCAAGACTTTAATTAACACCTTTGTGCTAACTTAAATCCTTCGAACTGGTTGAAAGCAACCCTTTGCTTTCCTTGATTTCGCTTTACTCAAAATCCCAAATACTAGACCCTCACTGGAATCTCAGTCCTTTGTACTTTGTAGTAAACACACAATTCCGATAAAATCACTTTAAATTCCTTTGAAACACCTAGACCAAAACCACTACCCTATACCTATGTACTGGGCAAGAAAGGCACTAAGCTGCTTTCTTTGCCACCCTCTAATGTACCTAGTTATATACAGAATTGAAAAACATATTACAAAGCAAGTTCTCAGATCATAAATACTAAATATGTACAGTGAAAACATATGGAAACACTACTCTCATCTATTAGTCAGATCCTCATTACTATTGGTAATATTATTACCCAGGTCCAGGCTGTGAAGCACTGCGCATTAATCATTCATAACCAATCTCCTATGTTTCAAGGCCTTAGATGTCCTTATCAATGCTATTTCTGGTAGATAAGCATCATTTACATATATGATCAGTTTATCAGCCTGATATCGGCCGGAATCCCGTCCGTTGCATTGCTAATCATGGTCGATTAACATGTGTTTCTTTCTAGCTTCGGAACGAGCCCAAGATCACCCATTTTCATGGAGATTTGACCTCTGTATGCCCTCAGAATATATGCTGATCATTCCATTACTGCAATTTACCATTGATACAGTATATTACACTTGTTCTTTCGAATATATTTCATTCATTATAGGTATGTATTACTCATAGACCAACATTAACTTTCTGTAGAGTCTTGTACTCCGAGTAATGCATAGATTTCTTTATTAATATTCCATTATATCATGTCTGACTAATTGTTTATTATCATTCCTGTTACCAAACAAACAATTATATCGGTATTAGAACCTAACAGACACCTATACAAGTCATGTGACTGATGCTAAAGCGGTCCATTTTAATGATTATATTTTCTTTCCTTTATTTCCAGGTGAGTGGTAGGTTGGACATTGGAGCACTTATACTGTATAAGTATATTTGTGGGTGGTTTATGACTATGAATATTAAGTCAATTTGTTGAGTGCTTGCTATTAAATAGCAGTCCATGGATCTTTATTTATTATATGGGCTTCCTCAATGTGTTCAGCTTTAATGCTGAAAATGATAAAAATGCACAATTTTACACCTAAATGCGCGAGCAGCATCACACCGGACACCCATGGCACTCGATATCTATGGATTTCATAGATCAACTTCCAAAATCATCGGCTTCCAAGTATGATTCTATACTCGTTATTGTGGATCATTTCTCCAAGCAGTGTATCTTCATTCCCACTCATACCACTTGCTCTTCTTCTGACCTTGCACTTCTATTTGTACTTCATGTCTTTTCCAAGCATGGAGTCCTGGAACACATCACTTCTGATCGTGGTTCAGAGTTTGTGTCGCATTTCTTCCGCTCCCTTGGTATGGCCCTCGACATCACTTTACATTTCACCTCAGGTTATCATCCTGAAGGTGACAGCCAAACGGAATGCACAAACCAAACTCTGGAACAATACCTTCAGGCCTACTGCAACTATCAGCAGGATAACTGGTGTGATCTCTTACCTCTTGCTGAATTTGCTTACAATAATGCACCAAGCGCAACCACAGGAATTTCACCATTCTACACAAACAAGGGTTATCACCCAAACCTTGCGATACATCCAGAATGTGATCTCACTTCTGCTCGTGCCCAGCACTTCACAGTAAACCTCAAGGAACTTCACAAGATGCTTCGGACCGAAATACTCAGTGCACAGAAATGTTACCAAGCACCCACCGATGCGTGTTGCAAACCTGCACCCGCATTCCCCATTGGGACAAAGATATATGTCAAAGCTGAGTACTTCTGGACAACCCGGCCATCCCAGAAACTTGCAGAAAAGTTCCTAGGACCTTTTGAAGTCATCGCACTTGCCGGATCACATTCATGTACCTTGCACCTTCCAGAACAATTTCGTGCAGTCCACCCAGTATTCCATGTATCCATGCTTGAACCCAATACTGAAAATACTATTCCAGATCACATTATTCCTCCACCACCACCTGTTCAGGTTGATGGTGATATTGAATACAAGGTCTCAGAAATCTTGGACTCTAAACTGGATTGTTGTTTGCGTTGCAAACTGAGGTACTACGTATGCTGGCTAGGGTATGAAGGGACCAATGAAGAGTTCTCATGGCTTCCGGCCACAGAACTGGAACATGCTACAGATATCATTGAAGAGTTCCACTCCCGCTATCCAGATAAGCCCAGCCCTACTCCTATTTCTTAAATTCACATTACTTATTATCTGCTTACAGTTTCACCTTATACAAACACCAAAAACAACGAATAACAACCAAAAAGCGAGATACAAGTACATTAATTCTTTGGTAATGTGTTATGACCATTTCCATCACTCCCTCTGCATTTGCAACTCGACCCGAGCTACTACTTCACCTTCCGACGCAATCCCGGAACTCATTACAACTTCCTTGTATGCATCCGGATCCCAAAGGCATTCTGCAAGCAGGGTTTCGATGTTGGAAACATGGACGACATGCTCAGATACTTCAGATACTTCAGCAATGACTCGGGTTAGCTTACCAAGTTCGCCTACCACTTGGTGATTGCTATCTGCGAGGTTTCCGACTGCATTGCACTTAGGATGGAGGTTGTGACGTTCATGGAAGTGGACAAGGAAACCAGATTAGCAGAATTATTTGCACTAGAGGATCGGAACGATGGACCCACTACTGTGGATGAAGGATGAATGAACTTGTCATCTGTATCATCAATCCGAGCCCATTTCATGCTTTGTCAAGATGACTGGCGAGATGGTGCAATGGATGGGGGACCCATGTGGGTATCCAAGTGTTCTGAAGGACTGGATGGAACAGGACTCGTTTCAGCTTTGTTCCAGCCTTGAGTGCTAAGGGAACATTTTCCCTTAATCACCCTGCAAGCAATGCAAGCACTACAGGGAGTTCCTATAAACTATACAGACTGATAATCATGTTTTACTCACCTGTTTGACTCTCTCAGGTGATAACACTCAGTTCCCTGATCCTGACAGTTTATGCAAGGCACATCGTGATAGTATCATAGTTCCTTTGGCTCTCCAGAGTCATCCTTACCCTTACCCTTACTCTTCCCCACGTTTCCACCACTTCCCGCCTCATATCCAGACCCCATCACATCTCCCGATGCTTCTGAACCACTCCTGATACTCGTATCCGTCGGATTTACGACCCGTGGCACAACTGTGTTTGCCGCCTTACCAGAATGGATGGATGGAATCGTTGCCAGTGGAACATTGACGTATGTGATGTTCTCATGTCTAGGAGTCAGGTTTACAGGCCTCGGCTTCGGTCTTGGCTTTCCAGAACTACTCCGGGAGGCTGGAGTCGAAGTATCTGCCTGCTGGTTCGCTGCACGAAAGGCTAGGAAAGCAGCAAACTCCTCTGAAGATATATTCGCTGGAGTGACACTCTTATCCATGATTGTCATATCCGTGACAATCCCTGTACCATTGGAGTCAACTCTGGGTTTACTCTGCTTTTAGTATGTTTCCTCTGGACTACATATACTTGTTATATATCGAACTCTTCCTTACTAATGTTTACTTGTAACTGTTTACTTGTTCCTTCCCTTTAATATTACTACCTCGTTCTCTGGCCGTGGCCATTTCTCCTATGACTATAATCTAGAGGCGTACTACTAGTTTACCATGTTCTACATTTCATGGAGTTTACTTAACCCTAGGATGCCACATACCCATGGGCATTACTCCATACGCATTCGGACAAAGTAGTTTACTATATAAACTACTTCTGTAATGTAGATAGACTTCAGTTTCAAATCAACTATGTTTACACCCTTCTCCCACTTGGGCCTAGTGTTGTTGATGGCTCGGCTTGTAGCCCCCTAGCTGCCTGAGCTGAGCCAGTTTCTAGCTTAGCCATAGCCAATTTTACAGCTAACGGCTTAAGCAGCTAGTTGCACAGCTAATGGAATTAGCCGATACCCTTCCTGATCAGGAAATTGCTTCCACACACGAGACAGTCTGACCTCCTCTGCGCTTCCTCCATGCTCCCTCCATGCATCCTCTATAGTCCTTCAGCACTAAAATGCCATTGTCATATTCTCTGTTTAAAATTTTGAATATATATTGTACATACTCTCCTAATTTCATGAATTTTTCAACGATCACTGGCTCCTTGAGTTTTTGATCTACTACAGCTTATTCCAGCTTCACTATTACAATGAAACAGGTTGACTCACAGTCCAGAGATTGTTTCAACAAGGTTCATATTATATTAATAACTACCTACTAGTATGAGTGGTACAAAATTAATGTCTGCAATGGTGAGTCTATTCTATCATATTCTTCAACTTTCCATTACCCTGAAGACCTCAAACGAGTATATTATCCCTTGTACATTGTCATTGCATAGCAAATAGGATGATGGAAATGAGTCTCTGGTGGAACTATTGAGACATTCTACAGCTTCGACATTAGAATCCTATTAATGTGTCACAGTTTGGCAAAATCACAAGGTGATTCACAGTTCTATAATGTTCTCTCTTTTTCATTGCTATCCATATATAAATGGGAAGTCTGAAATTTTACTCAACAGAAAACTTCATCGTCATTTATTCCCTACTACCTGCTATGAGAACAAGAAATATTCGTCAAAAGCACTACACTAACAGTGCCCTTGAAACAGTGTTTTCTATTGAAGATACTACTGGTATGTCTCCCTTTTCAGATATGTACTGCTTTTTCTTCGTTTTACTAACAAAAATAGGAGCAAAACACACAAGAAGCAAGAAATTGAAGACTGTCAGAGTTGCTGACCCACAGACATTGGTTCCAGTCCCAGAACAAGAGGTATTATAATAAATATACCTTTGTATTCGCATTCTCAACTAATATTTTGTCAGACTCATATAGATACACCACTGAATATAAATGCAGCACTGTGTGCCCCTCATTCTAAACATCAGCAGCCTCCCCTCCCTATCAATGACTCAAGTCCGCAAATTCTTACAGTTCCACTGGTTGATAACTCAGATCCTTTCACTACTGTTATTCCACTGCAGAATGCAGGTGCTGTACACACACCATTCCGTATTCATGCCATTCCATATATGAGCACACCATTTGATGGTGGAGTTGAGACACCAATCCATGCAGATTTAGCTAGGCTACACACCCCAGGAACACAAGGCAAGACACCACGAGGTGGACTTCGCAGTGCACGTCGAGCAAACACAAAATCAAAGCAGAATGGAATGAAAGGTGGGAAGACTGCTCGAGATGTTTGGTTATTCTTCGAGGAGGATGTTTCAAAGCAGTGCATATGCAAGTTTTGCCAGTAAGATTTAAAATTTTGGTTCTCCCTCACTTATAGCTAATTTATGTTCAGTTTTTTATAGGAAGCAACGTGCTGCAAACCCTAGTTTCGACATTTTTATTTATGAAGAGAGCACGTCGACAGGAACCCTCCACTATCACCTTTATACACAGCATTTGGAAGGATGGGTGTCTGCATGTGATAAATTTGACATCACAATCTCATCTAAGGATCCAAAGCTGCATAAGTCAGTGGATGACTACCGAAAGGAACAGGGTTATGCATCACAGGGAAATTCGAGCACTGGTCCCAAGTATATACCCTACTCTGAAGCATTTGCAGATGCTATTACTGACTGGATTGTTGCTGATGACCAGGTAAAGATACCATTATAATGTATGTATATTTATTGATTATACTTCAGTCCTTGAATGTAATTGAAAGCCCACACCTTCGAAACATTTTTTTAATGTTACAGAGGGACCTTACTGATCAGGACATTCCACATCGTGCCAAAATCCATGCACGCATCATGGATATGTGGCGTGAACATATAGAATATATCCATAAAGATGTTGAGGTATTCAATTTCTCAATTTATGGCATACACTGGTAGTAACTAGCAATATACAGTGCACATTAGGAAAGTTCTCATTCACAACAGATATGTGGACCAATCCGAATGCAGTACCCTACATGGCAGTGACTATGCATTCAATTTCTACACAGTTGAAGACGACACCTACAGGACCACAATATATGCTAAGTCTTCGAACCAGCCTGGTTGCATTCTGCAGAGTTCCAGGTCAACATACTGGTGTACATCTAGCTGCAGTCTTCATGCAAGTTCTTGACCGCTTTAATATATGAAATGTGAGGTTATAAAATGAATACTTTATGCTGCTTCAAATTACACAGCTAATTATATTATTAGATTGGTTGGATCACTGCAGATAATGCATCCAATAATGATGCACTTGCCAGAGATCTTGAGGATCGTTTGGATGTCTGTGATATAACATTTGATCATATTGATCAACGCATTCAGTATTTATTTCTTAGTTACAATAACCAGTTTTATGTATAGTATACTAATGCTCTTTTAGTTGCTTCCCTCACATCATTAATCTTGCATGTCAAGCAGTTCTCAAAGCTATTACAGATATTCAGCTTGCTCGAGAAGATGCACCAGATGTTGACCCATCCAGTGCCAGATGAAACGATCCAATTGCACTTTTGTGAACAGTTATTAGACTGGTATGTTCTTATTCTATTACTTCAAATAAAATGAGAGTTACATAATAGATTGCTAGATCCAAGCCTCACCAAATCGATGACAAGGCTTTGCAAAGGAATTGAAGAACCAAGATATGAAACAACTTGAGCTCCTAAGGGATGTTGAAACCCGCTGGTCATCTACATATTTAATGATTCAGCATGCACTTAAACTTCGAATGGTAAGAATCCTAAAAAATGTATTGGGTTTAACCATATTATATGTGAAATCTAACTATCTCCCTTATTTATTAGGGAATTGATAGGTACCTTGTCAATGACCCTCAATTGAAGGACTACAAGATATCTGCATTGACCTGGTCAACATTAGAAGATTATCTTAAAATTTTAAAAGTATGTACTAAGTACTTTTTTATAACTTTGTTCATAATTAACTAAATCTATTTCAGGTCCCTCATGGATTCCAGCAACTTTTATCTGCGGAGAAGACTCCAACATTGATGTATGCACTCCCATCTTTTCAGAACATGATATCACTTTGGAGGAGCTATCAACGGAAGATGCCACAGTATTCATCAGTTATTGAAAAAGGAATTACAAAAATGGAGGAATATCAGCAATATGCTTTCGAAGTTCCTGCTTATACATTGGCTATATGTAAGTTTTAATTGTTTAGATCATAAAAATGCAGTGAAAACTAATTAGAATCCATCTAGTGCTTAATCCATCTACTAAGCTGAAATGGTTTATGATTAATGCTCCAGATGAAGTTGAAAATGCTTGAAATTTGTTCATTAAACATGTGAGTTCAATTATTTTGGACTGTAATTAGTACTGATTAAATTTATACAGTTAGAACCATATTATACTCATACCCATCCAGATACTATGGTGGCACCTGTAACCTCAGTTATAGATGAAGAAGAACTCAGTGATAAACAATGGGCTGAGCTTCTACTTGGGAATAACACCAGTCTACAGGACACATCAATTGGCCAGTCATTAGAGTCAGAAGTGGATGCATATTTTCTTGACATACAGCCATGTACAGATATGGTGACATTTTGGCAGGTAAATATTTTTATTATCTCCCAATAACTGAATTACTGATAAAATTAATATAGGAGAATCAATTGCAGTTTCCCACTGCTTTTCTTCTTGCACTGGATGTGCTTCCCATTCAAGGATCTGCTGTACCTTGTGAGAGGGTTTTTTCATCTGCAAAAGAAACTAAGACTGCACGACGCAATCGCATCAAACTCAATCTCATGGAAGCACTACAGATGCTCAAATTTTCGAAGAAAAGTACAGAATTATGTTTTACAACTGGATTTGATACAGAGTCTGAGATCCGAGTTATGGATGATCATGCAGAAGATGCAGTCATTTGCCCCGAAGATATCATTTCATTCTGTGAAACATTGAAGTTGTAACATATTAACATGATATTACATTGTAACTTATGTCATGTAGTTAGTGGGGCTGCTATATTAAGTATGTTAGCCGTGACTTAGCCTCTTAGCTGAGCCGATTTTAGCTGAGCTGCCGAGTTAGCTGCCACTAGCTTAGCTGAGCCAAGCTATAGTCAGCCATTTCACAACACTACTTGGGCCTTGAGCCAACTCCGCTAATTTGCCACTTACTCCGCTTTGTTCTAAATATGGAATTGGAAGTCCAAGGGGTGCAACACACAAGTTGAAGCCAATGTTCCACTACTCCCGTACTTGTTCATTATCTCCACACACCCTACTAATGTTGTACAAGTTACTCCACCATTAGACTATCTACTCTGAGGTTCTTGTTCCTAGTGGAATAGAATGGGACATGACACATAATGGGGGTTAGGAAGGAATCAGATGTGCATATGTTCTCTTATTTGAATATATACTGACCAATAGGATTTCTTGTATTATTTTTAGTTATATATTCTCGCACACAGTATGACCTCATGGGCTCAGCTCTAAAAGGAGGATACTGTTATATCTGTGTCCAGATACATCATGCCAACGTTCCCACATAACCTTCTAACATACCCGGTCCATTCCCGGAACATACCCACTTCGGGTTTACACTTCCCGACATTCCCACCCAGCAACGTACCCGGAACCCATTGGGTTTTCTATCAGATACTTCAGATACATAGTTTCTTGTATGACAGCCTCACTGTGTCATTATACCATTACTCCTCTCTTCCATTCTCACTTGTATGTTTTATTATGGTCAATGTAGTTTAGTTTCTTATTCTTCATTCTGAGCACATCATTTGTGCCACTACTCCTCTTTGCCCAGTCTTTATTTTGTTTACTTACACTTAGTATTCTGTCTCCGGATTAGTATCTACATCTTACTAGTACATATAAATAGTCTTCCAAATGTACTAGGTAGTCCAGTATTCATATCAACTCTGTACACTTTCTTCCTACTCTAAGTTCCAAAACCCGCTCCAGGTTTTCCTTCAGGTTTCTCTCCCACTGCCTAGTGTAGTGGCAAAGCCCTCTCTTATACTCTGGAACGTCTTCCTCTGTTGAATATCATCTTCCTTGAAATAAGAACCATTCCCTGGGGATATCCAGGCAGTGCAGCACATACGCTGAAGCCACAGTTCACTTCCACACTTCCGCTCCCATTCCTGTACCCGTACTCACTTCAGGTTTCCATTATAGTTCTCCCATGCCCTCCAGGTGTCTTCACATTTGTTTCCCAGTAGGAAGGGAATCAGTACATAACAGTTATGTTTTCTTCATCTCAACCCTGCCAGGATATCCTTTTTTCATGTGACTCTTCTATTTATATCCCTCTACTTACTCATCCCATTCTATTTATAACACTGTACTTACTCATCACCCCTGATTCCCACCCCCCTGGTTTGTCATACTATGGGCATGGACTTTACTTATCTCCACAGACTTGCTTACTGATATGCTGCACATTACTGCACATTTATTTATAGACCTCTGCTGAGTCATGGCAAGTCATGGACTTTATTTATAGTAGCATACCTTTCTGTGAATGGACCATGCTTCTTTTGTATAAATAGCTCATGTATTCTGATCAAGCTTCCTCAGCTTGATCTTAGTTTAGCTATCATTCAATATAGCTGGCTAATCCCTCTATCCTCATTGAGAACACCTCAGACCCAGAACACTGCTACTTCTATCTGTTTCTCAAGTGTTAACTGTGAGAACACCACCAAGTCCATTAGTGTGCAACTCTATGTTGTAACTGTTTAGACTTTGACTTTGTCATATGACTTATGAGTGTAGTGACAAGTCACATGATTATTATATCACAAGACCAGAAGATATCACAAGACCAGCTCGGATCGTAACAAAATATAATAAGTGATGACCACAGGAAATACTAAAATTTCACAGAATAATGAGGTAAAGTTATCAAGGGGGATGATTGAGTAAAATTATACCAATAAATGACTCTTTTATCTCTCTGTATAGGGGTAAAAGCCAGCTTTTGCACAGGCTAGTTTCCACATACATCTGTATGACTGAACATGAACTAGCCAATATACTAACAAAGAGTTTTCCCTTCAACAATGTACAACACCTAATAAAAAAGTCAATAAACCAGTGAGGAAAAGGTATAACTTTGATAGTTTGGCACAGTTACTCTCTGTCTGGGACTTGAACCCAAATTTCACATGTCCAAATATAAGAGCACATGTCTAACAAAGACCTATAATAAGTACATGTACTAACTAGTAACCAATAGTACATCAGCAAATACCCATATCACAAATTTAGTCAAATTAGAAAAAATTAAGGATAATATAAGTCAATTTAAAGGTAATTAAGTTGAAATTAGTAATATAAGGGACTTTAGGCAAATTAGCTGAGGTCCCCTACTTATTCCAAAAAATTAGGTCAACATTAGGTCATAATTAGGATATTCTAGGTAAGTTTAGATCCAAATTAGTTTCAGTTTTGCACACTATTAGCTCATATTATAGCCCACAATGTACCACTTGCTTGCAAATTGTATAACAACAGTATAATGATAAAGCATTTGTCATTAAACATATATATATATTCTACAAATATATAACAGGCAGATACATACTACACATTAATTAACCATAACTGAACTATACAAACAGATAGCTGTATTATGGTTAACAGAGAAACTCAGTTGAAGCAGCCAAGAGAAACAGCAGAAGAGTGAAGGGACAAACATTAATATGCCCAGAAGACAATAGAATACAATATCAGGATAACACAAGGATGAGAGAACATGACTGACAATGAGTGAGAACAATAGCAATAGATAATTATGACAATGACGAGAGGACAATGACGAGAGAGGACAGCAAGAGAGGATGACAGCAAGAGTGAGAAGACAGACTGACGATGAGAGAGGACAACAGCAAGAGAGGACAACAGCAAGAGAGGATGATGGCTAGAGAGGATGACAGTGAGAGGATGAACTGATGATGAGAGGGGACAACAGCAAGAGACAATGATGATGATGAAAGGACAATGGCAAGAGAGGATGACAGTGAGAGGACAGACTGACGATGAGAGGGGCCAACAGCAAGAGACAATGATGATGATGAAAGGACAATGGCAAGAGAGGATGACAGTGAGAGGACAGACTGACGATGAGAGGGGCCAACAGCAAGAGACAATGACAATGACAAGAGGATGACAGCAAAAGATGATGACAGCAAGAGAGAATGACACAATGAGAGGACAATGATGATGATGATGATGATGAGAGAGGACAACAGTGGGAGAGGACGACAGTGCTTGCAGGCCAAACTTTATAGGTAGAGAACTGTAAGGGGATCAATAAGTGAAGGGGCTTGCTGGCAAGGTCACCTGGTGGCTTGAGGAAACACAAGTCAAGGTACACACCAGTTTCTTTAAATCTTGTAGTATGAAGTTGCCATTGGTGCAGAGTCCCAACACCCAGAACAGAGTGCCATAGAAGAGTGCGAAGAAGACTTGAGGGGGAAGGAGGACCAATGGGATAGCAAAGGAAGTTACATGTTCATAGCAGACAGGAAGGGATGAGAGAGAAGAAGGGGGGAAGAGTTGAACAAAGTTGAAAGAGTTGAATTCAACATGTTTGTGACATGGTACAGTCACATGACGATTTAGTCAGCATCCCAATTGAAACAAACAATTGAATTGATTGGCTGTCAACTGTTTGGTTCAAGCTTCAATGGCAGCTGCTGCATCAAGTTACAATATACTTAATCCAACTTGTGGCTTCACAACTAATTCATGACTTGGTTGCGCATCGCAAACTCATATGATATTATAGCTTTAAAAGTACTTTTTATTTGTTAGGTAGTTGGAATGTTATGGGTGTTACAATGTGTGTGCCACATACAAGTAGAGATATTATAATGATGCACATTTGGTACAAGTTAGGTAAAGTATAAATGCTAGTGCAATGATTACAACTACAATTCCAACAGCTCAAAATAGATAGGTATAAGTATCAAATAAGTATATTACACATACTGAAATAAATAGCAATTAGTTAAAATTAGTTGCAAATTAGTTGCAGGCAGTAGCTTATCTTTACTTATTAACAATTCCTTGTTGATATAAGCCCCGAATAAGCAAAGATTAGACATAGTTAGGTAAGGGGTATCCCTTATTATACTAATTAAACTAATTTAGTGCCTGGGGAATTTGCTGATGTACAGCACCTAATAAAAAGAGTTAATAAACCAGTGAGAAAAATCTATCTTCTCACCACTACTCTCTGTCAGGGAGTTGAACCCAGCTTTCACCCAAACCAACACACCCAGAAACATACATGTGAGGCATAGCTAATACATTAACAGAGATTTTTGATGCACACCTGATATTTAAATGATTTGTGGTGATCATATGCAAGTAAGTATACTAACAGGCGCCATTGAAATGTACTTTGAATAAATGAAGATCATACTTGTATAAAACTGTAAAGAATTATATCACCTCAATATTTATCTTTCCATCTGGAAGTTGATCCCAACTTCCATGAGAACTAACTTTTTATGTCTCATGGCAAGCATCATCATGCACAGTAACCAAATTACTAGCAGAGATTATCAAGTAAATTCAAGAGCTCCAAAATCAAGAACAGAAGATATATTAAATAAGTGCATGAATGAGTAAAAATTATGCCAATGGTCAGTTGTAACATTTTTTTGGGAGCTAAACCCAGCTTTCAGATGTAGTTATTCAAGTCTGCATTTACCAGCCAATATAATAACAAAGACATTATGCTAATCCATTCAAATCCTTGAATTTAGATTTTCTACATATATACAATGACAGGTAAAAAGTATACAATATTTTGTGGGGAGATATAGATATATTCTCTTTGACTGGGAATTCAGCACAAATGACAGACTTATGTACTAACCAATACACTAATAGTGAGCTTTTATTTGAACGATGTACAACACCTGATAGGAAGCATACATGCAACAGACAGAAAAAAAACCAAATGTGCAAAGGGTATTTTTCTGTCTGGGAGTCAAACCCAGCTTTTGTGTGCTTCTAAATATTGGATGCAAATGACAGGTGCTAGTACTAACCGATATACTAACAAAGAGCTTTTATTTTAGTAATCTACAATACCTAATAAGAAGAATAAAATATAATAAGCGAAGTAAAAAGTTATATTTAGTCACAGAAGGCTAATCTCTCTGTCTGAGAGTTGAACCTAGCTTTCGCGCACAACAGGTGGAATATGCAATGTGATAATAGGTACGTGTACTAGCCTATATACTAACAGAGATTTTATTTCCGCCTTACAGTAATCTATAATATCTAATAGTCAAACGCAATAAACAACGAGACGAAAAACTAAAAGTTAGAATGAAGACTTCTCTATTTATAAAGTGCACAGCGGATGAGTAAAAAACTGGGGATAACTTTTACCTCACATCTCTCTGTCTGGGAGTCGAACCCAGCCTTTGCGCGAAGCTCACAGCAATTGCATCGGCGCGAGTACCAACTGATATACTAACAGAGATCTTTCCTTTTAGTAGCGTATACAATATATAAATACTAATGGGACTCGGAAGAGTCAAACCACACCAAGGAACAAAACATTGACATGGCGAAGTTGACTCTCTGTCTGGGAGTCGAACCCAGCTTTCGCGCGTAAACAATTTTACTTCGACCGAAATGACAGGCGCGTGTACTAACCGATATACTAACAGAGATTATAAAATTGTGTATATTTAGTACATATGACGCGATATCGGCAGCACATTGTACATTATGCAAATAGCCCTCCGGAGGTAAGTACACCGGTAACACCTTCCATCTCAACAATATCCTCACGAAAGACCCAGGTAATCACCACCATACACGCACGTTCCTCCAGTTCAAAACCACCGCCACATCTGCATCAACCTCCCAATCCCCAACTCCAACCCATACGGGCCAACGACACACAAGCCACAAACCCAAAAAAAAACCCAGCGGGTGCAAAGCCCGCAACGCACCATCCCATGGGCCATAGATTAGATCACACGAATACAGGAAGAGGGAGGTTGCACATGCACGCCTACATTATTTTTGGGTACAGATGCACTGATCGCACCTATGCTACTTGTGCTACTTGTGATATATGTGAATGAGCACGGTGTTGCACACGAGTTGCGGGTGGGCATGGGGACCGCAGACGACTGGAATAAGAACTGGGTAAGCGTGCATAAGTCCATGGGTGGGCACATGAGTGCCACGAGAGCCAGGAGCGCGGCGGGTGGTTTAAATGTATCACAAGAATAAGTCGAACCAAGCACAGATGGGTTTTGAGTGCACATGAAGCGAGCATGGGTGACGAGTGTACCACAAGAGTAGCACAAAAGTAGCATGGAAGAAAGCACAAGCCA
This sequence comes from Cyathus striatus, assembly GCA_025738555.1. NCBI lineage: Eukaryota > Fungi > Basidiomycota > Agaricomycetes > Agaricales > Nidulariaceae > Cyathus > Cyathus striatus. The sequence continues at coordinate 1,277,475 of JAOVFP010000022.1, forward strand.
CCCCCGGGAGAAAGCATGAGCGCCACGAGAGGCTGAGAATTCGAGGCGTGTGGTGTCCATACGGTTGTGTGAGTCCCCCGGGTGATTTGGTGGTGATTAGATTAGGTGCATTGGTTTTGGAAATGAATTTGAAGAGAATGAGTAGGCTAGCCCCCAGCTGCTCCAGAGCAGTAGAATCTTCGTAGTCGAAAAGAAACAAGAGCATAAAATAAAAGAGACAGAGTAAGAGAGAGACAAGTAATAACATGGGAGATCAAAAAGGGCCACACGGAGCACAAGCCAGCAGCACACACTTACCCTCCTCACTCGATCAGCGCTGAAACGCTAATTTAACCTACCATGGCCAATGGCCCATGCACCGGAACGGTCGGATGAACTGCACCTAAACTTCGGACGCCGAAAACCCGTTGATACCCAAATAAAATAATAATCTTATCTTTAAAAATGAAACCGCTGAATTTCGAATTCCAAGTCCCAAACCCCATCTCAGACCCCTCGAGCTCCTCTCCTGTAGGCTAGCTTGTTGAGTCTCAAACGCGCCAGTAAACAAACCAAAAAACGAATTACGGAATAAACGCGAACAAAATAAATACCCCAACGAGAACCAAGCGGCGGCGCAGACGCACGATGACCAAACGCGCTCCGTTTATCGTCATCGAGGGCCTTGATAGGTCGGGCAAGACGACCCAGCTCAGCTTGTTGCATGCCCACCTACTGGTGCAGGGTGTGAATGCCAGATTGATGAAGTTTCCAGGTATGTCCTATCTTCCTTGTCTTATTCTCGGTCTGATTACTGACGACCTGCTTAGATAGAACTACAACAATAGGCAAAATGATAGACTCGTATCTAAAGAGCAGCACCGAGCTGGATGATAGAGCGATACATCTGCTATTTAGTGCGAATCGGTGGGAGATGAAGTGCGTTCCCCTTTCTTTCCCCTCTTTCCACGCTAACCACGCCAAAAACAGATCAACAATCGAATCCCTCCTCCTCAGCGGAACACCCATCCTCTGCGACAGATACGCATTCTCCGGAATCGCATTCTCAACAGCCAAATCCCTCCCTCCAACTTCCCCCACATCCCCCTCCCATCCCCACGCTCCCCCTCTTTCCCCTCCTACCCCTCCTCATCGCACTCAAACCCCTCCTCCCCACCCCCCAACGCCTCACACACATCAAGCCTCTCCTACGATTGGTGTCTAACGCCAGACATAGGCCTCCCCGCTCCCGACCTGACAATATTCCTCGACATCGACCCCGATAAAGCACGTACACGATCGGGATATGGCGCAGAGCGCTACGAGGATGTGGAGTTGCAACGCAAAGTGCGCAGTGTGTTTGGTCGAATTGGAAGAGAGATGGGTGCTGCGAACGGCGGGTCGAGTTATGGTGGAAGTGCGAGTTACGGAGGTGGGGCAAGTTATGGAACAGAGGGTAGAAGAGGAAGCACTTCCTCCTCCACCACCACCACCGAAGGAGGAGGGAAATGGATAACTCTGGACGCGAGCAGAGGAATCGACGTTGTCGCACGCGAAATTTGGAAACTTGTCGAGCCACTCTTCAGGGATGGCGTGGATGGTCCCGTGGGCAGACTTTGGGAGGATCGGTTGCCTTTGCGTTGATTATCATGTATGTGCACTCGATTGTGGGTATCCCAAGCCTACAGATCAGAAAGCGCGCAGCTATTTCTTTCTTTGATGGGGTAGCGAGAGTCAGACGGACATTGGTACTCTCCCCAACTTTTCATTTTCAGGACACATATCTCAACAACCTACCATTAGTATTTCCCTTGTATTTCCCAGCTAACCTACTTATGCAATTCATATTCCAATCCAAAAGTCCATTTTATTCTCCACACCCTTGAAAAACGCAACACCAACATACTATACAAAAACTACAACATTCTCAACACTACTAGAAAATAGAAAATAGAAAATAGTAGAAAGTAAAAAGTAGGTCATAAAAGAAAAAAGACAGTGATAGGTATGTATGTACGATTCCAAATCAAATCAAAAAAATTATATCTTCATCTTCATCTTCATCTTCGTATTGTTCTTGCCCCCCCTCCCTCAGCTACTCATAAACCGACTAACCATAACAGCGAGCGCAACAATCGCACAAAGCCTCCACTTTTCCATGATAACCTGCCGCCACGTCTGCGTATTCGTCCCCGTATTAGCAGGTACAGGCCATCCGGCCCCTCTATCTCCCTCCGTCCCCGCTCCCCCTACTCCAGCAGCAGCAGAAGCAAAAGTAGGAACAGGACCCGTCAAAGGTCTAAACGTCCCTCCCAGTATCGATTCTTCCGAAGCGAGGGACGAAGGCGAAGTAGGCGAAATCGGTGAAGGCAAGGTGGACGTAGGAGAAGTAGAAGTAGGAGAGGGAGAGGGAGAAGCAGACCCCCCGTCCCCGCCCCCACGCTCTTTTTCGCCCATGTTCGGAAGGTCTCTTGTTACCTGTGTACAGAACTGTCGTGTTGTTAGTTAGTATTGTGTTCCGATTGTAAAGGAGATTAGGAATGGGAAACGTAAATAAGCGAGAGGAAGTAAAAGTAAAAGTGATGGTAGAAAGTGAAAGAAGTGGAAGTGTATAAAAAACCCAACGAATCGGAAACAGGCAATACAAAAACCCAAAGAACTGGAATTCGCAGATCGCGAATGAATGGACACGACCCAGCAAATCGGAAGAACCATATTAAAGAGCACAGCAAACGCAACGAAAAAAGCGGAGAAAGAAGGGTCAAATCTCCATCATCTGCCTCCATACTCCCGCACAACAACTCCCACCCGTCCACTTTCCTTTTTCCCAACGATTTTACCCACCACAGCTTCCACACACGCACCAGCCAGCGCTTCTTCCAACCAATTCAAAACACACAATCCCACCACCACGATGATCTACCTCAACCCAAAAAGAGTCATCCGCACCCCCTACACACGCAAAATTCCAAAATTCACACCGCACCCGCACCCGCACTGTCTCTTACCCCATATCCACCCGCTCGAGCTTCACACGAGCACGGATGAGAACACCGAATGATAACCGATCAAGTCACCGGGTCGGTGTGGGAGGTACGGGTTACTGCGGCGGGACGGAGTGGTCTTGTGTCTATTCCACGGAAGGAATAGGCGAAAGCGCAGTTGAAAAGAAAAGGACAATGTACTGCGGCGGCGGGTGACCTTGACATTGCCTGACACCGCTGGCTGTCGCTAGCGACGGGCAGCACAGCACAGTCCACAAGCTGGCAAAAGTCCCTCATTCCGCATCGTCAGACGTCAGACGTCAGCCGACTCCGCCTCCCGTCGCAATCCCACTTCCCCAACAATTGCCTTTCCCCACACAATTCCAACCAATCCCCCACCCGCTCCAGAACAACCCCCGCAAAACGAAGTAGAAAGGGCCAGAACTCAACCCCGAAAACTCTAAACCCAAAAAAAAGAAGAATCACTTACATCAGGAAACGCTTCGCGAAATCTCTGCTGTGTGACATTCCACGCATGGCTGCGCAGCGCAAAGGCTCGCTTGTGCGCGTCGGAGGATGTCACGCTGCCTGTGGTCATTTCGTCCGAGAGCATGAATGATAGGAGGCCTGTTAGACTTTGTGCATGTTAGTTTTGTTGGGAAGGGGAATAAAAGGGAAAACAAAGGGAATGAAAGAGAGATAAAGGGAAACAGGGAGACAGACAAAGGGAACGAAAGGAGAGAAAGCAACGAAAGAAAGAAGTGAAAGTGTAGCAAGACAACGGAAAGTTTGAACCCGGCGAACCGCAACATCCGAAAGGAAATCGCGACACGAGCGGGGAAAGCGGGGAGAAAGCGGAGGGATTAAAGCGCTTAATGGAACGTTGCCCGGTGCGAAGAGTGGGAGGTGGGAGGTGGATCGGGATAGGGTGGGGATTGAGATGGCGTATTGCATTTGTATTGTATTACGAAGTGAAGTGAAGTGAATGGAGGCAGGGTCAACTCACATGGTCGCTACGCTCCACGCAGGATTCCACTACAACACATCAGTTAGAATTACTAAGAAAGACAGAGAGAAAGGGAGGGAGAGTGGGGACTCACAGAACCAGGATGAAAATCCGACATTGAGAAGCAAATCTTGCGGTCGGGATAGAATCGCCCGGAGGGAGTAAACATCTATCATCGCCCCAGCGTCAGCGTCCGCCAGCTCAACTGAGCCGATGCAGTACAGCCGTGATGTATGAAAAAAAAACACACCTTGATACCAGGTGGCTTGAACGGATACTCAGCGGGGAACAAAAGGACACCATGGTACTCTCCTCCTGCGTAGGGTGAATCGGGTGGACCGCGCTAATGTTCGTATCCGATGAGCCAACGTAGAATAAGGAGGATAGGAAGAGCGTACGATGAGAAAGTTCCCTGTATCCAAGTCAATCTCCATCACATAGAAAGAAATAAAAGAAAGAGAGAGGCTTACAAGTCAGAATATTCTTTTCGTCTGGCACAGCCCAGACGAACGGGGGCGGTTCTCTCTGCATGGATACGTATTCCTTGGTGAGCTACGATGATCAGTGAGCACAGTGCATCCAATGAATAGGATAGCTGTGGAACGCACACGTTTATTAGCAGCCTTGGACGCCATTGAGGATGGGATGTGTGTGGTGGGTGGTGGTGAGGAGGCAGGCGAAGTGGGACAGGACAGGTGTAAACAAGCGTGACGAGACGAAGGGACCAAGGGGGGGATCACCGTGGGAATTGGGCTGTTCCTGATTACGATTCACTTGGGACTTATATACTTACTCTCCTAGCTAACAAAGAAACCAGAAGCTTATTCCCCCTCCCTCCCTGACCTTTGTTTCTTCAATACAACCAGCTTAACAACCTACCGCGGTACTATTTCTATTGTCCTTTTGTTCAATCCCTTCACCATCCACCCAATTATGCCCCACAAGACATTCTCCGACTCCGAGGCTGATGATGATTGCATTATACTCCCGAGCTACCGAGCTTTCACAACAGTCCATCCGTCGAAGACTTATTTTTCACCCGGGCTGTGAAAACTCTGTTTTTGCGATCATCATGATTCATATCTCAAAATCAATCCACCAATCCCCGTAGGAAGCTGATCATCTATTTGTACTGTGCTGTGTAATCCAATCCATACGTCAAAAAAGCTCCAATCCATCCAAGTACAGTCATATCATATCGTATCGTATCGTATCTTACCTTTCCTTCCCCTCTCCCACAACATCAATCACATACCAATTCCAATTCCAATATTGGAACCTTCTTATCGCTTACACAGAAGACAGAAGACAGGTTCGCTCCTCGGAGACGGAAAGCTAACAAACGGATTCACACACGGATGTCGACTATCTGGCATGCCAATGAAAGATCTGATGTGTGAAATAATGTATGACGTATCGTTCCCATCCTTGCCATCCGGTACCCCGCGCTCACCCGCTGAGTGCTTACTTGAAGCACTTACCCGCCCATCGACCCACTCATTATTCCAACCGACACCTACGCACAACCCTCTCGAGGCGCCCTAGGCTACACCTGTATACATTTACCTAGTGTTCAAGGTCCTTACAAATCCACGGACCGAGGAGTTTGACCTTGGGTGTAAGCAAGCCGCAGGCCTAGGCGGGTGTGCTTACTCTTACGCTCACGGTTCCAGCGGCTTACGAATGGGGATATATCCCCCATATTCGCACATGTGATCCATTTTCTTATCTACAGTACATCTTACATCTATCCATCTATCTACACCTATTATCCCCGCGATAGTGATTGTGATTGTGATGACATGATATGATAGATGTACAATATCATTATGGGCGGTTTCACTACACAGCCAGAGGCTGTCGTCTAGGAGAGATAATAGAATAAGGAGTAGACAATGACAGACTACTATAGCCCGCTACATAGTGTATTATTTAGACTTCTCCTTACTACCACATCTAGTACAAAAACTACAATAGTCACTAGTAACCACACGCAGCACCTCAGCACAAATCTTCCATTGTATCTTATCATCTTATCTTCATTCCCCTTATCTCCCCATAACATTCCATACCACCCACCTCATCTAAAGCGCTATCACCCACATCCCCCCGCCAACACTAAATTCACCGGGGCGGCAACACAAGGCAAAGAACGATGGGTATCAAGGACCGTAGACCGTACATATCACTTTCTTTTTGTTATTTTTATACCTTGAGCTCGTACCGCATGGTGTTCTATTATACAACTTCCACTGGTGGTCTATTTACTTCATTATACCTTGTAACCACTCTTCTACCGTAAACCGCATAAACCCCAACGTTCATACATACCCAGGTCAATACATTCCATTCTACAAGATACAACACACCGCACATCCCCAATCGCCTTACCCCCAACTCGAAAGCACCTCATGGTATGACATCCCTACGAAAGTTAATTCACCGGCCGGCGGTAATTCAACATCCAGCACGGGTACATATCCACCAACTTAGATGCAACTACCAGTTTATCAGATATAATTGAAAAAGATGGAGAAGAAAAGAATCGAGCTCGTGCCGCACGGCGTTGTATTGTGTTATCCCCTATACCTTGTACACATACTTATAGCAACGTTTACATCACTGCTTGAATTTGTTTTGAGCATTTCAATGTTGAAACCATGGGTACGACCATCCACATTCCACAACTCACCACATAAAGTTCGTTATTATCTCCCTAAACGCGCCATCTCATCTAAAGTGATATCACTCCCGCTCTCAAATACTTCATCGCGAAAAAAGCGGAACGGTGTAAAGAGGCTGAGCATCATGGACGTACAAAGATACATCATACATCACTACTACCTGCTCGATTTCTCGATATCACTACTTAATTATATACAGTGGGGATCCTGGAAAAGATGGGGAGAATAATTGAGCTCAGACCTCGTACTACGGCGTTCTAATATTGCAGTACTGCAATTGGTTGATTTGCTTTATTATACAGTCGGTTACAATGCCAGCACAAGGAGGATAAAAGTATAAACCACGCGGTATCTCAGGACACAGGCTAATCCTTCCATTCCATTCCATAACTCACTATACATTCTCCCTTATCCCCCGTACACACATACCCAATATGACATCTTACATTAATTCACCGGGGAAGCAACACACCATGCAGATACCGATGGGTATCATGGTCATACGTATCTATCAACTTAGATTATACCAGTGCCAGTTTATCAGATAACTATACGTTGAGGAATGGATCGAGGTCAGATCTCATATATCATTTTACACCACCTACTTTCTAGTATCTCTTGTAACGACAGCCACAATAACAACCACAAATTTTAAAGGGACAAAGCACGACTCAGAACGGGGATACACCATTTTATCCATTCCCTAACTCACTGCCTTACATTCCATGACTCACCGTACATTCCCCGTACCTCCCCATACAGTAATACATGATACCAAGCACTTGCTATAATCCCCGCTAGAAATTAACTCGCCGGCGGAACCACGGCGGTAGTACTAAGTATAGACATCATGGACATACAATGCTACATCACTTTAATCCCAATTTTTCGATGTAACTTAATTTTATAGCATCGAGGTAAGACCTCATCATACGGTGTCCTATTATTTCACAACTTAATATCTGGTCCGGACGTGTACAGCAGTCTCAGCCAAGCCTCGTAGTGGTGTACTAGTATTAAATTTTTAATACGTTAAAGTTTTGTATATGTGATCGTTGCTGTAAGGTATATTAGCCGTAGGTAACTATCTTATACACCGGGAAAATTGAAGTGGGATAGCTTCTCGGTGACGGATGGAATTCCTGTATTTGATCAAGTACTTTGTTATTTTTAGTGCACAAGAATATGTTCGAAGCAAACAGAAGGAATGTAGAGCACCATTCTAATGCACACACCATCATATACCATACGCCCACTCGCATAACCGCTGAAGTATGTGTCCATGCGCACACTTGCTGAAACAGGCCGTCATCAAGTTACTACAGCATATATCTCAGTTCGTATATATATATTTATAAGATATTATAAAACACGAAGCGGAAAACAGTCCAAGTTTCTCGGAGGTAAAAAAACTATATCGAATCTGTCCAATAGCAGCACAACCCACCTCGGGGTCTACCAGCAGAAATTTGCATATGGACTGGGCTGGCACTGCGCCATGCTGCCAGTGCTAACTTGATGAAAAAGTTACGTATTCAAGTCCTTCCTGTCCCTAGTAGCAGCACAACCCACCTTGGGGTCTACCAGCAGGAATTTGTATATGGGCCCCACTGCGTCATGCTGCCAGTGCTAACTAGATGAAAAATTTACATCCCATCGATTATAGTTATTACACGACACCGTGCGCCCACGAGTTGCATACCCGCTGAAGTACGCGTGCATGTACACACTGACTGAAACAGACCGTCGCTTACTACAGCATATATCTCAGTTCGTATATATATGTTTATATCATGCTCACGAAACGGAAAACAGTCTTCAATTCTCGGAGATGAAAAAATACACTACTCCACGATTCACTAGCAGCATAACCGACGTCGGGGTCTACCTGTAGAAATTTTCATCCACTGCGCTATGCTGCCAGTGCTAACTTGATGAAAATTTACTGTATCAAGCATATACCATATTACTATGACACCATACGCCCACTAGCATAACCGCTGAAGTATCATATGTGTCCGTGTGCACACTTGCTGAAAAAGACCGTCGCCTACAGCATAATACATCTCAGTTCTTATCTATATGTTTATATCATACCATAAAATACGAAACGAAAAAAAGTCATTCCTCGGAGATGAAAAAATAAACTAGCAGACACTCAGCAGTCCAGTAGCAGCATAATCTCGGGGTCTACTAGCATAAATTCTTATATGGGTCCCACTGCGCCATGCTGCCAGTGTTAACTTATGATAAAGTTACATACCATCCATCATCTACTACCGTACACATGCATGCCACCATACGCCCACTCGCCGCATAACTGCTGAGGTAATATGTGTTCGTACGCACACTGACTGAAACAGACCGGCATCTTCTACGGCGTAATATATCTCAGTTCGTACACATATATATATCATATTATAAAATACGAAACAGAAAACAGTCCTTCCTCGGAGATGAAAAATAAACTAGCCCTTCTACTTAGAAATTCACTAGCAGCATAACCTCGGTCTACCAGCGGAAATTTTCATATGGGTCCCACTGCGCCATGCCGCCAGTGCTAACTTGACGAAAAGGTTGCATACCATCATCTACTACCGTACACATAGTACATGACACCATATGCCCACTCACATAACTGTTGACTCGGAGATACTAGTACGTATCCGTGTGCATACTGACTGAAACAGACCGTCGCCTACTACAGCATATATCTCAGTTCGTATATATATGTTTATATCATGCTCACGAAACGAAAAACAGTCCTTTCTCGGAGATGAAAAAATATAAGATCTCTGTATTGGCAGTGGAAGTAGCAGCAAAACCGACTTCACGGTCTACTAGAAGTAATTTCTCATATAAGTAGATCCCACTGTTCCATCATGCTGCTAACCGAATTAAAAACTTAACCAAGACTTATCACAACCACTGGAGCGCGACAATAAGTTTTGAAGTAAGACCTTCCCTGATCTTCCCTCGAGGTAAAAACTAGCAGCAATTATCACGTATAGCAGCAACTTGTTTCGATCAAGTGACCTCGGGGTTGCAGATACATATATTGTATATGGGCCCCGCGCGCTACCACTGCGCCATGCTGCTGTTACAGGAATTTCACAAGTATGACCTGTGGATTGTACGAGCATGCTGCTGTGTTTAAAAATTTGAATACAAGCATAAGTATTACCACAGAGATAATCGTAATTCTAAAGGTCCTAACGTTCAATGTTCAACCTTAATAAAACATCTTAAAATCGAAATACATGCATTGTACATGCAAGCGGTTATTGGCAAGTGACTTCAGGGTAAGTTAAACTGTGTGATAGTGTGTGTGGGTCCCGCAAGTTGCCACTGTATCATCTTGCTGACAGCTGTTAATTGCATTCAATATGCGAAGATGGGTTAGGGTGGTGGTATACTGTCCAGTGTCAACTTAGTTGGGCTAATGGCTTATGAGTATATGTATGCAGATTGAACATATGGCATATCAACGTTTCAACAGTACCTTACAATACTATTCTACATAAATAGCGTGTATAGGAGATGCAAGCACTGCACCTATTAGAGGCTATTGTTTGGTGGCGGTATATGAAGAGGCTTAAAGCTGGGTGAAAGACAAGATCTTTCCAGAATATGTAAGTACAACTGCCTTCCGGTTCGGTAAAAATTTCACCAGTATTTCACTCTGATCATAATACTTAATCATCACTGTTAGCAGAAACTCCTTCGTGAATTGAATGGTCAGAATACTAGGCCCCGAGCACTACCACTGCTTGGGCATGCCGATATTGATGTAAAAACAGAATACAAAGTTTTAAGTAATAATTTAAAAATGGAGAAGCCAACTGACCCGTCACGACAGTAAAAAATGTCATCAACACGATCGATGATAGCAGCAACTTGTTTCGATCAAGTGACCTCGGGGTTTCTCAGATAATCCAAGCAATCGGTGCTATATGGGCCCCGCGCGCTACCACTGCGCCATGCTGCTATGTTTATTTGTCAGTTACTATTGTTAATACCGTGATTTATTTCCTAAAGCATTAATATAGCCTCTAGTATTGGTTTGGTATTGGTCTCGTTATGGTCGGATGTGGTGCATGTGTACACCTGTGCTAATTTGAAGTAACAAGATGGCCTAAGGCAAGTTACATGTGTGTGAGACAAATATGATCTCAGTTCCTTCCTATGTGTTAACTACAACGTCTTACAAAAACAAGAGCACGATACTTAATACTTAAAATAGGAACGACGGCCAAACGACGGCCCTTCTTGAAAGAATTTGAGATACTGCTAGACTTGACAGGTGTTGCATATGCGGATACGATATCTTGGCTAACTAAATATGCTATTGGTATAGTAGGATATGGATACATGTTCGTCTATATAGTTGTAGATTTAAAACAAGTATCCTGAGTTGGGGAGGAAACGTCTTGTTGCATCGGAATTTAAGATTTAGGCTTTCGAGCGGCCACTGGCAACTTAGGGTTAGCTCATTCATGCATGTTGTTAAGAGCAGCAAAGACCTGCAAGAACAATGTGAGATACCACCGCATGACTAGATATAAATTACTACCCACTTATTATCTCTTATTACTCGCTATAAAATGCTAAGTGCACTGGCCACTTTGTAACCATGACAACAATTTAGTCGGCAACATCAACGCGTCACCGGTCACCGGTCACCGCCTGCCCTACACTTAACACGATATGATTTAACCGAACCAGCGCCTTTCCAGCTCCATTTCAAAAACTATCGCATCAAACACAATACCTAGTAGATATTTGGAAGGTACATCTGCATAGAATACATGAAGATCGTTAGCGCTAACGAGCATAAGAATCACAGCCACAGCGAACGTTGGCTATGCCGCAAGATCAGTGCGCATTGAATAAAAATGGCACTTTGAAAGATGCCCGCGATATCGATTGGTACAATGATGTGGACGACGAGGTTTCACTTCTAAACACTCAAAAGGTGGTATCGAATGCAGGTAACGGGGGCGGGAAACGGAAACGGAATTACGTGCGTGCAACTTTTGTCAGCCGTTAGTGCTGAATCTGTATTTATTGGGATCGCTATCTTTAGAATGTATTTCTGGATTTGGAAGCAGGCGATGGATCAGGATACAGATATCGACGGTGTGTATTGAATTGTGTCGTTACTGATTTAGACAACTCATAATTTACAGATAACTCTATTGGCGACGAGGACGCAAATATACCCATTAGCCGTCTCCGTTTAACACGTACCATGGCCGCGGTGCCAGAGAAAGAACACTACTTCGATTATCTCGCGAAAAAATACACACATGGAGATAAAAGCGACTGTTCTCATTATGACGAGCATGAGATTAGCTATCCATCGGTTGTAGACAAGCACAGTATACCGCGCGGAGATCGAAAGCCGGATGATTGGCCTCTATGGGACGTTCCAGTTAATGTCAGTAAGCACACATATTTTATCGTACACACTTCCTAAGGCTTTGCAAGGTTGGGTCCGAGGAAGAAATTGTGCATGGAATCTTCTGCCGAGCTGATCCAAAGCACATTCGGAGTGCATTTGCCTCAGAAAGCGCTCCCGGACGCGTTTACGTTGAAGCCAAAACAGTAGAATCTGTCAAACGATTCTTTACGATATATCGCGACGCATACATTAACTACATAATTCCATCGCCCACTTTATCATGGGATTCATTATATCGGAGCGGAAAACCGTACCTACCGACTCCGTACAGCTGGGTCCGCCTGCGAGGAAAGAAATACCAGCATGATATCGCGTTTATAATGAAAGTTTCGAGAAGTCTTCTTATTACAGTTATTCATTTACCACACCGGTTGGTTTATAGCAATTCCACGAAACGTATTCGATCCTCCGGGAGTACCAATAAACCTCTGCAAACACAACATAGCCCATTCGATCCCGAATTAGCATACAAACTAAACCCATATGTTTTTGAGATCGAATATACGGATGAAGATCAAGATACTATCAAAGGGTATCACTTTTGCGGTCATTTTTACACGGCAGAAGGTTTCATTTGTCGAAGGAATATTGATGATGATGAATATTACCATGCTGAAGCCACCCCTACGATGAACGAGCTGAAATCTTTCGTGGGGTGCAGTCAAGTTTCGAAAGAAATATATGACCTTAGTAGACGAAAGATTTTATCCGCAAATATTAGAATTGGCGATAAAGTAAAAATGAACTTGGGACAAGATCAACTTTATGCTCGTGCAGTAGTTAAGGACATTACAGGAGAATCTGCGATTGTTTTACTCCATGATGCCCCAGCTACGTTCACATACCCAGTAGAGTTGCTCCAGAAATGCTTTGTAGCAGGCGACGGTGTAAAAGTGGAGTCAGGAGAAAACGAAGGTATCGTAGGAATGGTGGTTAAAACAGAATTGCCGGCACAGAGCCTTTGTGATGAACTTGTTACAATTGTCACCTATCCATTCAAACTAGTAAGTTTAACATTGCTATTCGTATCAATCTTGTTAAGATGTTAACCAGGGTATCCACTTGCAAGTTTTATCCTCTCATTTGGATATCTGCGAAGACATACAGAGAAACGCTATCTTCAGGTGGAAAAATGGTAACTATGACTGTACTACGGCTAGTACATCAAAAGAGCGATCCGAGTTTCTTCCTGCAGAAGTATATACTGCCATGCAAATCGATGCATATCGCAATTTCTACGGGGCCGAAGTTTATATTTTTTCAGGCCCGCTGAAAGGATACTGCGGAATTCTGCGAAACGTTGATAGGAATGGCGTTGCACTGGTGGAAATTCCGATAAAGTTAATGACTTCCTGTCGAATCGAGAACGTTGCAGCAAAGGACATTATTATTCCTGGGTTCCACGCTACTCCAAATAGTCCAGAAGCTCACAAAACATCACTTGCAACACATAACTGGGAAAACAGTGGTATTAGAATTGCCTGGCCTTCATCGGAAAGTAGCTTTCCGTCACTGCACCCATTGACACAGTCTGTTGCACTCCCGGGGGTAATGGAAATCACAAAGCCAGCGATTAAACCTAGCATGTCTGATAATAATTCAACCAGTTTTTTCAAAGGTGCCTATTAAATGTTCTGTCTACATTGATTGTGTTCACATTAGGTTTATAGATCACTGGATCAAGTTAATAATGCAACTGGAAAGCTCACTACTAACTGAAAAAAAGGTTCAGGTTTTAATTTCGGGCACTCAGGATGGTCTTGGATTTGAAGGTGGAGTTTACGAAGGACTACAAGCCGAATTTAACGGAATTGTACCTGCAAAATCAAGTTTCCGGCTTCAGGTAGCTTGGGGAGCTCCTACGGGGGACATGTTCATTTAGGTACCCGCAGAATTTGTGCACTCATTTCCCCCTACTAGACTAGGACAGCGGGTATTGGGTGTTAATCAGGAGAACCGTTTGACTTTCAGGAAAATATTCCAAGTGGTAGGAATTAAGCGGGAGCAGATCACGGTTATTCCATTGAAAGGACAAAACAGACATGAAAATACATCTGATGTACCGACATCGGATATCACTGTGATTTTATGAAATACCAAATGTATATACACGCTTAAATCTTCTTGATAAATCGACCAATTGAGACATTGTCACTTGTATTTCATAAAACAATTGACAATGGTATATGTATTGACCTATCCTCGCGAGTGGCGGTATAGAGAACGTGTAGTGGTGTTGAAAGAGAAATTTGAAGAACTTGAAGCTTAGCAATGTGATGATGGTACATGGAACATATGGGGGCTCCATGTAAGTATCAACATTCCTTGTATAGTATCATGCATTGTGTAGGCTTCAAGATTCCCTATGAATCATAATGACAGCGAACTGAACAATTTTAATCGCTAGATGGAAAACAAAAAGAATTGTGACAACAGACTAACAAATAGAGTACATGATGCATACCGCCAGGCATATTCTACGAGTTACATGTACACCATCATGCCATGGCTAAAGGCCCTCAAAATCCCCTATAATCTCAACGAGACAATTGGAAAACCTACAGTCCGATCTGTTAAAAGAAAAAATGTTCTGTGATGATTCGGTCTTGGATATATGAAAAATATGAAAAGCTTAACAGCGTACCCATCCCAGAAGGCACATGATGTAGCATACAAGGTGTGCATACCTCTACACTGCTATGCCTTGACCAATGTTAGATTAGCCTTTAATTTGAGCTACAAAAGCGCTCATCAAAATCCTTGCTCCTGATAGAAAATGCAGGGAGTGTCTCAGTCTGCGCATTAACATTTTACCTACATGTCAGACTATGAATAGTTCTGATGAATGAACGCACGTACGCCAATAAAACTTCGATTTTTATAGTAGGAAATTGATGAAAACAACATGGATGGTGTAGCATGCACATTTTATGAATATTTTGTCGGCTGTGTTAGTTTCGGTTCCATTCGAGGAGGATTTGAACCCCTGATTTTGCTTTTCAATCACAATACTATGCTGTGAAGGTTCGGGTTCATCGATGGGAGCCATTTCATCCGTACTGGAAAGAATATCATTCAGCATTAGTAGGGCTGTACACCGTACCGTATACGGTATACGAGCGTACAGAATACGGTCACAATACGGTTACGGTATGTCCGTAACCGTACCGTATCTGATTATTTTTTACATCTTGCAAAAACGGTACGGTACCGTAAACGGTCAAATACGGTCTATACGGTCTATACGGCATATGGATTCTGTATTTAATAGCTAGACAAGCGGAAAAAGTATTATAAAAACATTTATGCTTTCCTGCACTAGTTCCGCTGGCGCGATGAGTACGAAGCCGATACTTTGCCAACATCAAAGTACGTATAGTCTCTGCCGACAGGCTGGCACGACGCAGCGAAACAGTATCTCGGCCCCAAGAAAGCACTCTCTCGACACCAACTGCAGATCCTAAATAATGACATACCAGACATATCACAGTGTCAGAACGAGCAATAATAAATAAGTAAGAGTTGTACATACCAGGAATAGATAACCGCGGTGAACATATTCAATTAACTCTCGAAACTCCAGCTGCTCAACTTCCTCGAAGGGCTGGTCACAAGCTACAACCCAGCTTGCCAGCAAACGTTCAAACTTGTCTTGATCAAAGGGTCCCTGCATAAATCTAAAAAATTTAGCACTACATTTACAGTGAGAGTAAGATAAAATTGTACCATTGCTCGTTCCTCCTGCTTTTAAAATGCCTTCTTAATATTTTCTGACCTTTTCTCTAGCTCTTCTACGTATGAAGCCACCTTTCCTTCACTCAACGGAAGTTCTCTAGACTCGATTTCGATTTATTCGTCTGTAGTTCCCTGACTCCCACGCCGAGCCTTAAGAATGCTATAGAACTCATACATAGTAGGTGATGCCGTCCCCAGATTTCCAGTCAATCCTAAACAGCAATCAAGTAAAACATTAGAAGTAGTTACATAGATTAATAAATAGCCATACCATTTAGACAGCAGTGCATAACCTTGGTTATTGTTAGAATTCGGTGACCACCATAAGAGCATTGGTAATGCTTGTCACCAGGCTTGCCGATATCACCTTTACTGTTATGTGTAACTCGCTTATAAAAGTAATAAATCGGGTTCTGGGTTTCCTATTAATGCAATAAGTAAGAACTAATCTGACCTGATATAAATTCGGTACTTACTTTCTTTTTTTAAAAGACTCGGAAACAGCTTGTATAATTATACTACCTGAAGGTTTTACATTTCGGGCAGAAATGTTAGTTACACTGTCTATGTCGTCAGCTTCTTCTACTTCAACACGGCGTCTTTCTTTTCGTTTTCCTGAGCCCTATCCGGTGTCTGGAGTCGTTTTAGAAGGTAGAGAATTAGCTATCTGAATGAATATTGATCATTATCAAATGAGGTATGAGCATGTGTTTGATGATGACAAAGCGGATGTAGCAGCCTATCTTATCTTAAAAATAAATGTGCTCCTGCGCTAAACCTCATTGCCGTGAAGATAAGAAAATATTTCATGTAAATACACCGTAAGCCGTAACAGACCGTAATACGTCCGTAAGAGTACGGGTACTATACGGGTCAAAACCGTACCGTAATTATACCGTATTAAATTTACTTTGTAGCTCATACGGGACGGCTACGGGACCGTATATACGGTTACCGTACACCCGTATTATACGGGTACGGTGTACAGCCCTAAGCATTAGGAGGATATGAAAGGAATCAATCTGTAACCATTATGTTTCTCTGTTAGTATATCAGTTAGTACGCGCGCCTGTCATACTGGTAGTTATTCGTCTACACGCGATGGGTTCAACTCCCAGCCAGAGAGTCAACGTTTAACGTTCAAGTATTTTTGCCCGCTTGATGAAGTGAAGCATAGAAAAACAGAAAAAGACCATGAGCTATAAATTGCGCAGAAACTGGGTTCAACTTCCAGACAGAGGGGTATAGGTTAGAAGTGCGTATAATTGTTTGTTGAATCAAAAACGAAGTAAAGAATCCTAAAGATACTATGTACATTGTACTTTTATGTGCTTGCCAACGTATACAAGTACGATGACAATTCAAAGTAGTTAAGGCTCTCTGTTAGTATATCGGCTAGTACACGCGCCTGTCATTACTGTTGTAAATATCACGCGCGAAAGCTGGGTTCGACTCCCAGACAGAGAGTATTAACTGATCTACTATTAAGTATTTTTGCCCGTTTGACGAATTACCTTTGTTTTCTAAAAAAAAATGGAAGACAAGGGACTATAGAAGCACGGTTAATGCTTGAGCTACCCATGCGACTGACCTAACCAGCCCCACAACCATCATATGTACAAGCCATACTGTCAGCGATATAATAAACGAAACCAATGATGCACGAATCTCAAAGTGAAACACAGTCCTACGCCAAGTACCAGGATCAAGTTACCGCCTATACCGTCCACCCCGGCCCTTCCGCTCCTTCTCCAACCTCTTCCGTTCCCTCTCCTCCTCCTTCGCCTTAGCCCCCCTAGCCCTAGGATCAATAACCTCATAATCCCTCTCAGCCTTATTAACCTCCTCCATATTATCCTTCGGGAAATTCAAAAGATGACTCATAAAGCCCGTATCATTATCCACCTCCATCCCCTCTTCCCCACCTTCCCTTTCCCCATCCTCCCCATCCTCAGGCTCAGGCTCATCAAGAGCCATCGCACCCTGCAGTTTCCCCCGAAAACTACTAAGCGCAGCCAAAATATCACCTTCATCCCTCTTCTTCCCAGCCGCCGCTTTTTTACTATGCAGCCCGCGCCCTTTGGCGTACTTTGCCAGTTCCTCTTCGAGGTATGATTTTTTGGGTTTTTTGGCAAGACGGTCTTCGTCGTCGCTTGCGTCGCGTTTTGATAGTTTGCGGATTTCGGATTCCATTTTTTCGATTTGGGCTTTGCGGGAGTTTCTGTGAGGTGCCGTTAGCTGTTATATGCGTGATGGAGGGGACGAGGATAGTAGAGAGGGATGGTCGTAGAAAGAGAATGCTCACTGATCAGCCTCCTTCTCCTTCTTATGTTTCTCCCTAATATTCGTAATATCCTCATCCTTTTCCCTTGCCTTGCCTTTCCCCTTCTTCTCCTTCTCCCCACCGTCAACCTCTTCATCCTCGCTCATCTTCCTGGACGCCGACACAGCTGGCTGCACAACAAAGTCTGGAACAGACTTTGACGCTTCCGGTACATCCACCACTACACCCACTCAGCACCATCGATACAAGCATAAGAGAGGAAACGCACAATCAGGACGGAATATAGCCTTCTTCTTGAACACCACCGGCTCATTATCTTCCGTTGCTTCTTCGTCCGCGCCAAAGCTTAACAGTTTCACGTTCCTATCATGCCCTTATCAGTATACCCTTTCTCGAAGTAAGAAGAAAGAGAAATAAACGAACTTCTTAGCGCCCTTCCGCCTGCCTTCTTCCTCCCTCTCCCTTTGCGCCTGCTCACGCGCACGGAGCTGCACGCGCTTCTCTTCTGCTGTGATGCGCGGCACGATGTCGTCGAATGGGTTATCGACTATCCGGATGGACTTTATTTTTGGTGGGCTGGGCGGTGTGTTGTTAGCATCTTGCATAAGGGGGAGAGGGATAGGGAATGGAGCGGGAGATGGGGAAGGAGGGGAAGAGGAGAGGGACGTACTATACAGGTCTCTCATTCTTATCGATTTCTACGTATAATGTAGATTAGCAGGCAGGAAGGAAGTGAGGGGGAGAAGGCGTACCCATTTCCCCGATTTTCATCACATCTAGTAAGACCCCATCAACGCAGCGCTACAGAGAAAGAGTAAAGAACGCACTGAATATAGTATCTCCTATACATCGTCCGAATAGCGTGTGTTTGCCGTGTAGTTCGTCTGCTCGGTCTGTGTAGGTACGTTAGCACGGTTCAAGCATGGGCATATGAAATAACGGTCTCCTCCAGTACGGCGACATAGAGAAGAACAGACATCTGCCTTCCCAAAAACAACGTCGCGGAAGACAAGACCCAACGCACAAGCACACCACGAGAGAAGGGTAAGAGGGAAGTACCTAGTGTAATGAAGAACTGCGAATCGTTGGAGTTCTTAGTTCCGTTGTTGGCCATTGCCACCAGCCCGCGGTGCGCGAAGCGCAGGCGGGGGTGGATTTCGTCTTCGAAGGGCTCTGTGTTCTCGTTAGTACCAGCGCATATAGTATGAAGGAGAGGAGAGATGAGAGCACACGTTCCGCTACCCTCCGAGCAGGACGAAAGGGAGAAAAGGATTGGAAGAAAAGGAGACATACCGCCATAGAAACTTTCACCACCTGCTCCGGTACCCGTCCTATCACCAGTTTGAACGAGGAAGTTGGGCACGATTCTATCGTACCCTCATCATTAGCCCACTCCCTTTCTTACTTATGCCAGGGAAAAGCGCACCGGTGAAATATGACACCATCATAGTAGCCTACCGAACGAGAAGGGTAAGTAAGTAAGGAGGGGAATGGAGCGGGAAGGGGATTCTTACAGACCCTCCATTGCGAGTGCTAGGAAGTTGCGGCATGTTTTTGGGGTTTCCTGTGTGGTGTGTTAGTGCGTTTTCTAGTTAAAGAGATAGGATATGAAGGGTTTGGAAGGAGGGGAGAAAGAAGGAGGAGAGGCAAGCGGGAGTGTGGATGGGGAAGATGTGGGGGAAGGATTGAGGGAGGACGAGGAGGGGGGTGAGGGAAGGAGAGCGCTAGACGAACCTTAGCCCAAAGCTCAATATCAATCTCACCCGCAGTCGTCTCGATTATAACACGTCCTTTTGTCGGGAGAGCCATCTTTTTCGTAATCTTGTATAATGTTGAATGAGGGAAAGTGACAAGGCTGACGATGAGAGCAACGTCGAAAGCGCGTTCAGTCCGAGAGCGTATTTGTCAACAATGCAAACGCGTAATATAGCTATGTATGTACATTGTTGGATATACGGTGCTATAGTGTAGTGGTTATCACTGAGGATTCTGATAATATCTGATTTCCTCAAACCCAGGTTCGATCCCTGGTAGCACCTTTGTATATTGCCATAAAGTCTTTTTTTACTCGAATCGAATACGAATACCATACGATACACTTTTGCAATTGTGCGCGTAGCACTGCAAGTCTGTAATTCTACTAATTAAATAAAGTAACATAGCTTGGAATTACTCTCAAGTCAACCAACAAAGTCATCATCTACTCCAGATCAAAAACCAACACTTCCGCCCTACTCTCCCCCACATTCTCAACCTTCACAGTTCCCCCACCAGTACCAATGAAAACATACACCCCATCCCCCTCTCTCAACTCTACACCTCCTTCCCCGTCGACATTACCAATCTTCACAGACGCACCCGCACCCGGTCCAGTCTTGTACCCACTTGTCTGCACAACATGCACATACGCCTTCGACCCCTTCAAGGCCCTATCGAGTTGAGTCCCAGGGGACACAATCGAAGCGTACATAGTAAGCGCACTCTGCACAGGTGCCGGTCCTTCACCCTCCCTTTCATCATTCACACCCTCCGATGCATAAGGAGCAACCACCTTTGCCCATTTATCCGTCTTTTCTTCGTCAGTGAACCGGCGGGTATAGTATTTCGGTTGTAACCCCGCTTTCCGAGGTTTAGCCCAAATTTGTAGGAAGTGCACAGGAGAAGATCCATATGCTTTCTCCGAGTGGGATATCCCAGTTCCCGCGGATGTGAGCTGAAGAGTTCCACGAGGGAGGTGTTCGATGTTTCCTAGTGAATCTTTACTGTTGGTTTAAGTTAGCACTATGTAATCAAAGAAAAGGAGAAGAAAAAACGTACTGCTCAAGCGCCCCCTCAACAACATACGAGAAAATCTCAAACTCCCTATGCGAGTGCGTGTCGAACCCCGTGTACGCATCGACGCGGTCTTCGTTAAGCACGCGGAGAGGTCCAAAGGATTCGTGGTTCTTGTCAAAGTATCTACAATTTGCATTGTCAGCCTATATAGCCTACAGGGCGAAAAGGCAGAAAGAAGGGATAACATACCCAGCAAACGAGAACGTATGAAAAGTCTTTAACCATCCATGATAAGCGTGTCCACGCTCTTCACTGCGGCGAGGTACGAATTTCAAAGCAGGCATAATTGGCGTTACTTTTGCAGTCGTAGTTGAATGGGTAGAAGAAGTTGTCGCTTTAAGTATCGGCGTGGAACGAAGATGCGTGACGAATCGAGTAAGAGAAGACAGTTTATCAGGTAATGCCGTTCCAAGTCCCAAGTACAACAGGCTTATATACCCCACTACGAAAGCGAAAGAGATGTGAAGCAAAATGAAAGATTTGGACAGCATGACAGAGCACGGTGCATGGGGGCGATTTATCGCTCATTCTCGTCGTTGTTGGCGATGGGGACAGGTTGAGGATTGCTATTTTGGTGGTCGTTCCGCCCTAGACCGGTGGCCGGTCGGTATCGTGAGACTGCGTTCACGTGATATGAACGATTGTATCGTGTCGATATACCGACCGGTCCAACTCGTCAAATTTAGGCGGGGTAAAAGTTATCGGCGCTAAAGCTTCGCAAAATCGCCTTTTTTGGGTTTTCGGATAGAGCCGTACTTTCCCATCTCAGTACTCGTGCGCAACGCGTACCTGTTGTCCTCCCTTCCATTACTCCCTTCCGAAGGCTCCTCAACTCTACCATTTATTGACTACATCTACATGTCAACACCACCCGCTGCGCTGAATACGCTACATTAGTCTCCGTGGTCAACGGATAGCACTCAAGATTCAGGCATGCCTTCAAAAGTCAACACTGAACAGCATCACAAGGTCTTATGAACAGCTGAAAGTGCGACAACTCCTTTCCATGGCCTCTAAATATGGTAGATTTGGGTGATTGGGTGTTTCAAAAGGTTGGAATGTGCAAGGAATAGAGGGAAGATGGTGGAATTGGATTGTTGGAGGTGCTGCTTGGTTGGCTGGTGGGGGCAAGGGAACTACATGGGCTATACCTTGGTTCTTAGACATGGTAGTGGTTTAGATAATTGTAAAAGTTATGATACTATTTGAAATGGAGGATACAAAGTGCAAAGCTGAAGGGAACACAGTAAAAATGAGAGACGATGAGGGAGATCATGCATACCCGCGAGGACTCGAAAATCCCAAAAAGTCAATTTTTGAAGCCCAAAAGGTCTTAACGCCGATAACTTTTACCCCGCCTAAATTTGACGAGTTGGACCGGTCGGTATATCGACACGATACAATCGTTCATATCACGTGAACGCAGTCTCACGATACCGACCAGCTACCGGTCTAGTTCCGCCCACGGCTGCCCACGGTCGGTTAGTAAGAAGTCATGTGAGCACGTGTATAGGTGAGATTGATTACGGTGATTGCTAACTTTGACTTCGTCGTCAAAGTCGTTTTATCAGCATGCTCGAATATTCGTAGTACGTACGTCCTCTGGGTAAAACTACTGTCATTTAGTAGATATGAAAGGTCTAAAGAGTAGTAGGCTTTATAATTCTTCCTCTAATGCTCTACCAACTCCGGGAAATTAGCTACTAAGCACTAACTAACAGACAACTAACAGATGTCTGCATGCGTTCACGCTCAGGATAAAACTGTTTTTACAAATTTAACCGTGTTCCTTATGTATATGAGCTCTTGTTGATATACTGTAAGCGACTTGTAATGCATTATTTACAAGAGGTCAATTATGTGTCAAATGCGCCAGCTTTTTGCTGTGAAACTTCAAACCATTGACTCTTCAAAGCTTCATATATCATACCCCCACCCACACAGCTACTATTATAACTATTAATCAACAACATAAAATAACACTGTCATGAACGTTTAGAACAAGACAAGTAATGTGAACTCCCACCGAGCCGACATCAATGATCATACTTATCACCTCGATTCCAAATCACAAAGCATCTCTGATAGTGCACTCCGAATATGTAGCATTTTAACTTGAAAGGATTTATGAACATGAAAGCTGGGTTCGATTCCCAGGCAGAGTGTATAGGAAGAGCGTCATCCTTTTTTCTTGCTTTAATTTTGTTTTTACATTATTCATTATATATGCTTAACATGAATTGCTATTGTAACATCTTCTCCGGATGGTACTAGAACAGAAATGTACTAAACAGATTATTCCAGCTGATGACTCCGTATGACGCTTCATCTTGAGATGAATTAAGTGGTCAGCCACATCAGATTCAGCATGTGTTCCGGAGACGATTATTTGCACTCCCGCCCTTGGCTGAATAATTCACCCAGATGTCGCTGAAATTCGCGTACACTCCTTGCATATGTAGGCATTTATTATGACTGTTATGTTCTTTACCTTGATCTTCGGGTTAAACTAGATCAAGAACATACTTGGAGTGCTTAAATCGGTGGGCCTTGTAGTGTCCGACATGTGACTACAATACAGTTATTGAAGCTCCAAGAACCTAAGTCTTGCCTAACGGATGATTAAGTGTCTTCAGTCGCATCCTAGAAACATTCGCTTGGGTTCGATTCTTGGTCTCCAGCGCCCCCCCGCGGTACAATTTTGAGCTTTATTTTGGAGTTCAATAAAATTGACTAAAACCGAGTACCAGTTGGAGGATTCTATTCCTAACTGATTAATTGAGTGTACAGCGGACATCCAGGAATATGTGAAAGTGTAAGTATATTATGGTATTGTGAAGTCTCTGTTTGTACACCGGTAGTACACGCGCCGCACATTTTAATTCTTCCCGATACGATTTGTATGCGCGAAAGCTGGGTTCGACTCCCAGACAGAGAGTGGGAAATGTCATTCTTTTTAGTGTATTGATACATATACTTATTACACACGTAAAATCTAGGTTCGACTCCCAGAAAGAGTCGAAGCATGTTAGATTGATCGTAGTAATTTTCATATTCGTCCTTACAAAGAAACCTTTGGAGTCTATCCCTTTATGCAGCGGAAGTACTTTTTAAAAAGGTTTATCCCATCCTAGCTTACAAATGCTCTCTGCCTGGAAATTGAACCCAGCTTTCGCGTGTATCCATACTAAGTACAGGTACACATGTTACTATCCGAGTATACCAACAGAGAACCAGATTGATCTACCGTAGACCAAATGAAACAACTGAAACAACGCATAGATGGACTAAAATAACGGTAGGACGAGGTTTTAAAGCCATCGTAGCTATAGTTTCCACCTTCAAACATGAGACACTTGCTTGTTGTGACGGCTAGTACTATAATATGTTGCTTTCAACTCCTACTGTACCACTGCATGCACATTGAAGCTGAAACGTTGAAGGCGGACTGAGTCACTGTCAATAGTCACATGCCCAAGGTATTATAGATTTGCTATGTTAGATTTAAGTATCCTAAGTAAAATTCATAGGACATGCTACTAGTAGATCGATTCATCTTCGTTTCCTGAACAATACCTTGGCACGATGATTTGGTATCTGTTTATCTTCGAGCCATAGGTTCGCAGGCCGTTTATTTGTGGGCAACTTCACGTCATAATTCAGTAGGACATGAGCCAACATTGTCTTCATCTCGTTTGCAACGAAGAATCGACCGGGGCTATTTCGTTGTTATTAGAGATAGTGAATGTGGTAAATCTTAAGTAAACACACCATGCGTGACGTCCATGACCAAAGGCAACATAGTCTAAAGCCAGAGAAACGACTTTATTTTTCGTATCGCTCTCTCCTTCTTCACCTTTCTTCGAAAACCTGAAACCGTCAAATTCGTGCCCGCCGGAATAGATATCCTAAGGAATTGGTTAACATAATCCTTCCTTTTGGTAATAAATAAACAAACATCATCAAGGTGCATGGGGTATGCCGCAACGGCAACATAAGCACCGGAAGGAACGACTTGTCCATTCGAAAATGTGAAATCCGAAACAACCTTGCGGAGCATTGTAACTGTTGGTCTAATTAGTATCATTTACTTACGAAAGAGGGAAAAACCTACATGCGCCAGGTATCGTTGATCTCATTGATTCCTTAATGAAGCTATCCACTTTGTTCATCTTGTCAATTGATTCCTTCGTCCACCCATATTCTTCAATAATCGATTCCACTTCCTCTCGCATCTCTGAAATGCATTCTGGGTGGACTGCCAAATCATATAGTGCATGCGTAAATGCCTGAAAACCCAAACATTCATGTCATAGAGAACTTGCATATGTAACCAATGACGAACCATAGTTGTAGTGTGAATTGCACCGGTGTTTATAGCCATCACCCTTATAGCCAATTCACGAATAGTGCGTTGTTCTCCTTTAGCATGTTCCAAGCACCAGCTTATCACGTCGTTCTGTCAATTAATGCAAACGTTAATATTGGCAACTGGGTCACATAAGAGCTGGAAACTTACAGGCTTATCCGGATAGTTAGGTCCTAAAACATCAATTTTGGCGATACGGTCTTCAATAAGTGGCTTGAGGTGTCTGATCGCTCGTTGAAGCTGAGATTCAACGTTAATAAATCGAGAAACAAATCTGTAAAAAGAATTTTTGCCAATGTCCGAAGGAATGATATAGGGTTGCACTCACGGTCGAAGGAACATTGGAAACATATGTATCAATGTAGAGACTTTGAAAATGTCAATTGTAAAGCCTTCCTGCAACTTCACATAATCTGGATCTCGACCTAAGATAAAAGTTGGTTAATTTCTCACGAATATCTCGATTTAAGCAAATATATACAAGCTTACACAGTGGTAGCCCGACAAGTAGCCTATTGCTTGTTCTTACGACGGACTTCAGAGTCATTTTATAGGCGACTACTTCAGTCCATTCTAAATATCACGAGCTAGCAGTTAGACCGACCATGAAGCAAAAATACCAATCTCATACCGTTCTCGTGCACCGGTATTAAGTCTGCGAATGCAGTAGCAACTTCGTCTTTAATTTCTGCATACCGGACAGGCAGGTTACGTGTTACTTGGGTGCGAACCACCTCAGAATGGTAATCATCCTGCAGAAGTTGAGGACTAAGCAAGTCATCCATTGATATGATCTGTTAAAAAGTAAGATATACATGCATACAACATACATAGTTAAGGAAAATAAAAACCAGACGAACCTCGTTAATAGCTTTCAAGGCAGAAAGCTGCTCTTCTTTCGCTTTTCGTATATCATTCACCAGTTGAGTACCCGTGGCAAGAACAGCCCATTTTCCTACTGTCGCAACTTTGAATACTTGACCTGGGTACTAGAACAGAATAAGCGTAATAAATTATAACATAGTGTGGCATTTACCTTATCGTATCCCTCCTGTATTAAATCCTTGGCCCGAAACAGGTACTTGATGGCAGTGATATACGACGTCAGGAAACCAGAATATCCGACAGTCGGAATGGCATGCAACTGGGAACCATTACCGACACCGGAGGTCAGTACTTCAGTCAGGGCTTGTGAGCGGTGAAAACGTACGGGTGAATTCCAGGTCCTGATATAAAGCCTGAGGAGGTGGTATGCAGTCAGAATACCAACGCAGGCGGTCAGAATGGACGTAGGGTTTTCCATCTTGAAGCGATTCTCGCTCTGAGGTTCTTTATGCTGTTATATACTTATGTACAGTGCCAAAGAGCTCTGGTTACCTAGCTCAACCCCCATTCATGCTAGCCCAGCAGTTCGGTGACAATCGCTGTTAATTCGCCGCACACTAAATATAGCAATGACACTTGCTACTCGTAAGTACAAGTACAGCAGACTCCACAAGAGATTGTCTTGAGATTGTCTCCGAGAGGTGTCTCGCGGTCATCCATGATGTCATACCCTACAAATTTGGTTCAGCATGGTTTATGGTACGACGCTCACGTTAGTCAGTTGTGAGAACAATTTTACGCTCATCAAACAATGGCTGCCATGTGCCATGCCCGGGCCTCAGGACTCAGAGCGTGTTTGCCGTCGCCTCATCTCTACGCGTCGTTCATTAAGACGCGCCTTCAACAAGTCCTTCTTTGTAATATGTACCACCTCTATGGCAGTCTTACAGTGTAGATATCAAGACTTCATTAATGTTAATATAAATATCTGGTGAGTATTGCTTACTATAGGCCATCAGCAAGGCACGCGGATCTTTCACACGTCTTTGTCTTTACCGGGCGTATTTTACTTTTTGATCCTTGGATTTGAACGCCTTTCGCAGTATTTAGTAGTCTTTGTAGACTTTATTGTCTTTCATCTTCTTAGTGGTGTGATTTTATGCTAGATGAAGTTCGTGACAATATGCTATATTATTGAAATGTCTAGTCAGAAATTAAGGCCTAGTTAAAGTCAGTCTTCAACATTGTCTTTAAGCACTTCAAGTTTCAACTGACAATTATCAATACAGATTGAATACAATCTTCACCGTTCAACATTTAGTACCAGTTAAATCGTGACTGGCACTGTGCTTGTAAGAAATAAGTTTTAAACCTTCCATTTGCATTGAGTTCTATACTTACGCACATTGCTCCCAGCTGCCAGCATGGCCCAGGTCTGGGGTTTGATCAACAACAATCTAGGCGAAGTCGCGTACTGAAGTACTGAAGTCCGAAGTTGAGACTGCATTATTTGAAGCTCCGCTATAACTAATTCTCGGATCCAAGTTCTGAAACAGTCCCCACCTTTCCCCTCCTTCCTCACCCACTTCTCCCATGACTCTCCCTCGAAGTTCTGCCGCAACAGCCTTCCCCACTTTCGAAATCTTTTGTATTCAACTTATTCTGTACACTCCTGATGGCTAGTTGGCTTCGCTCCTGTTCGAAGTTCAGGCTCTCATCGTGCTGTCTGGTTGCCTGGCTGCTTCTTTGCTCACCTCTGTCGCAACAACCTGCTTCATCTGACTGTTGTTTAACTGCTCAGTTCTTGTATTTATTAACTCTCTCGGCGTGAGCTCTGTAGCATGCTGCCTAGGTCCATCACCACTGCTGCCTATTCCAAGCTTCTAACGACATGCTGTGATGTCATCGTTATTCAGGTCAGTCTTCTTTTTCTTTTTAAATCACATTTTCTTGCTAATCTCCTTACTTAGGTGATACCTTTTAATGTAAGTGCTTTTGTGGTTAAGGGTGAAAGATAGGGGAGGTACGGAAGAGCAGGCGTGTTATCTTTCAATGGCTTTTAGTAGTCCTACAGGTGTGTGTTCAATGTTTGTGTTTAGGGGGCGAAATGGGATTATACATGTGTAACTCTTGTCAATATTTTGGGAAGGATTTTGTACAGCGTATAGAGTAGTTTTAAATACGAGCTGGCAACGACGAGACGTCCGGGAAGCATAGATAAAGAGAAGATTTCGAATTGGTAACTTATATAGTGTTTTCGGATGCATGTGGCACCCCACAATCAATTTGTTATCTGTTTATTTGATATATGAGAGCCATATGTTTAGGATCCAAGCAGAGAACGTTGAAAAAGCACTGACGTCTTTTGCAGTATTTGGAAATACATAAATACCTTATAAAACATACCTGCTTCTTTAAAATAAAATAGATATAGCATTAGAAAGACATCAATGTCGTTGTGCTTTAACGTCTATATGGGTATTTTATGTCTTTTGTGTATTGTGAAAGACATCTAACAATGCCTTAAGTTACATGGGTTACTTTTATGCTAAATCTCATGTTCCTCGCACAGATATTTATCTTGAAATATCTAGAATTATACGGCACAAGTACAAATAATGTTATTCCATTATCTAGCTCGTAGAATACTAGTTACTCCATGTCCCGGTACAAGCTAGCTTACTGTCGTCACTTTAACCTATCCCTCTTCAATTCACGATCCGGATTTGGACGCTCGCTCTCGTGCTGGCCATATCTTGCTGTATTTTTATGCACGTATGTCCCGACTTCATGTTTGCGCCAATTGATGCACTGGAACTTGCCGATATCTGGCAGAAGTTACACCTCGTGAACCATGCCAAAGTACTCATGTTCTCCTTGAAGTCGTGCATGATAGTACATTTAAAGCACCGGAAAAGCTAGAATGCCG
The DNA here is from genome assembly GCA_025738555.1 of Cyathus striatus. Classification (NCBI taxonomy): domain Eukaryota; kingdom Fungi; phylum Basidiomycota; class Agaricomycetes; order Agaricales; family Nidulariaceae; genus Cyathus; species Cyathus striatus. Next base: position 1,306,569 of record JAOVFP010000022.1, read on the forward strand.
CACTCCTGGGAACAGTCTCGCGTGGCAGGATAGGACGACCGAGATCGCTGGATCTGACACCTCTTAATATGGATCTCGGAACCGAAAAGTCCATAGTTCGAAGGCGCTTACTTAGTTACTAACCATTATCCAAGCGCACGTGTATGTATAAAGGAAAACAGAGGTCAAAAGCATCGCCAACTATCAGTGATCAGCGATAAATAAAAACACTCACTCATGAAGATTTATACCAAATATTGGCCATTTCCAGACAACTCAGTTCGATGTCGATATACCCATAAAGGACGTCAACACCAGAGCAATGCCACTCACGATTCTAATTAAGAACACAGTGATACCAAATTAGTTGATATTCAATTCCTCATAATGAAATGTGATGATGCGAGGATGTTAAATATGTTGTTCCATATTGTAGGGCTTCAGTAACGGCATTTATACTAATACGTGAATACTATTAGCCTAGTGGGAAAAGACTCAGCATCCGTCAAACGACTTTCCAACTGACGATGAACATACCCAGCGCGAACCCAATTAAACACCTATTCCAAATCAAAAACCAAAACCTCAGCCCCTCCCACCCCCACATTCCCCACCTTCATCATTCCCCCACCAGACCCCACGAAAATATATGCTCCATCCCCCTCTCTCAGATCCACCTCCCCCTCCCCATCAGTGTCACTAATATGTACAGTAGCTCCAGAAGCAGGACCTGTATTGTACCCACTAGTTTGGATGATGTGTACGTAGGCCTTCGTTCCGCGAAGCGGCCTATCGAGGGTCATTCCAGGGGAGAGGATCGTAGCGTACATAGTAACGGCGCTCTGAACTGGTGCCGGACCACTTCCCTCCCTCTCCTCATTCACCCCCTCCGAACCATAAGGAGCCACCACCGTTACCCATTTGTCCAGTTTTTCGGAATCAGAGAACCGGCGAGTGTAATACTTAGGTGTTAAAGAGGACTTCCAAGGTTTAGCCCATATCTGGATGAAGTGCACGGGGGAGGAACCGTGCGCCTTCTCCGAGTGGGAGATTCCAATGCCGGCGGACGTTAGCTGGAGGGAGCCTCGCGGTAGGTGTTCGGTGTTGCCCAAAGAGTCTTTGCTGTGCAGTGAGTGAGCATATAAAAAGATAGATAGGGGAAGGAAAAGTATAGGAGAGAAGAATAACGGAAGGAGGGGAGCGATATAGAAAGAAGAACGAACGAAATTGAAAGAATAAACAAAACGTACTGCTCGAGCTCTCCCTCTACTACGTACGAAAAAATCTCAAATTCTCGATGCGAGTGCGTATCGAACCCAGTGTATGCGTCGACACGGTCCTCATTAAGTACGCGGAGGGGACCGAAAGATTCGTGCTCCTTGTCGAAGTATCTATGTATGTACTTTATCAGTCCTTGAAAGATGTGGGGGAGGGGAGGGAGGACATACCCAGCAACCGAGAAAGTGTGGAAAGACTTCAACCAACCATAGTAACCACCTCCACGGTCTTCACTGCGGCGGGGTAAGAACTTCATAGCAAGCATATGTGATTTTCTTGTGGTAGGATAAGTCGAAGCTACTGCTGTTGCGAACGAAGGTGTGTAGTGAATCGAGCGAGAGAAGATAGTTTGTCTGGTAATGTCGTTCCAAGTCCAGGCTTATATATCCCAATCCAAAAGCGAAACAGGAAGGAGTTGTACCGCATGACTGAGCGTGGTCTATGGCAAGCGGTTTGCTCTTCATCCTCATCGTCGGTAGTGTCAAGAATTACTCTTTTGGCGCTCGTTTATGTAAACTCTGCCACGGTCGGTTAGTAAGAGGGTGAGAACTGGTGAGAATGATTACGATGGACTTTGTCGTTTGCGATGTGTCTTTTTAAATTCATTTATCAGCGTACTCGTATCTTCGCACATCCTCTAGGTAGAGCTTGAAGCGCTGAATGCGTTATAATACTTCGGGTTGGGTCTTGACTGTGACGTACAAAGGCTTGGAACCATCAATCATTAAACCGACCATCTTTGGGAATTTAACCAAAACACAGTAAGTACTTAATCACGGTCAGCTATACTTATATTGGAAGTGTTCAGGGGAAGATGATTTGTACAGTTTGAACCACACATGTCTCGAGCCTGTTAGCTAGTTATGACTAATACAAGATTTACAAACGAGTACACTCCGATAACGTGCATGTCCTGGTTCAAGATGCTTCCCCCTTACTCCCCCACTATATCTTCTCCATATAAGTACCACACCATGCAACTCTTATACTCAGTGACCAACAATATAAACGTAACATGTTAGGTTAGTGAGTATTGTTGGTAGAACCACCACCAACGACCGACGCTGTGTGCTTCAAGCTTGGCCACCGCGTTGCAATGTATCGCATAGTTGCTTCCAACTTCTTTGCCTTCGGACCAAGGGTTGTAGGGATGTGATTTTCATCGTCATATGAATCTACTTTAACACCGCACAATGCTTCCCGCCCATCAGCAGATGTTTCAAGTCTATCTTGATTCTGTTCGACTGTTTTCAGATCGGGACCTGGCTTGCTCTCTTCCTTGGATTCATCGCTCGATTCTTCAACGAAGAAGTGGATTTCAAACCGTTTATTTCCGTCATCGCTAAAAGCGTAGAATTTGAGTTCCTTGAGTGACGAGGAATGAATGAGTTGAAGGAGGTCAATCATGATATGAATGGATGCCGATACAAGAAGCTTTTCTAGCTTCATGAATCCTCCGCTATAAGAACCATTGAAACCATCCAAGGATGTGGCTGAATCGTCCTCATATGAGCGGTCACGCAGCACGAAGGTTGTGAGGTTTGGTAGCTCTCCTATCTTTTTCAGGGTCTCAAAGTTGACGATGCTGAGTATGTTGTAGAGTTCTATATATTCCAGCATTGTCAACTTTGGCAGCCATGAGTTCACGAAATTGGATGGAAGAGTGTACTGCTGTACACCTCTTAATCCTAGTCTTCGGAGATTTGGGGTTTCATATGGCAATGAAGCGAGAAACGGAACGACTGGATCTTCGCATTTATCGTGAAGTGAAAGTAGCTCTATGGATTGAAGTGTTGGACTAAGAAATAATGGGAACATAATTTCGAGTTCCTTGATGTCTTCATGTTCTATTCGGGAGTCATTGAAGTCGATTGTCATCCTTTCCAAAGAAGGTAGGAACGGACTGCCGTTTAGTGAACGATAAAGTTGAATGTACACAGACCAGGCGATGTGTTTGCTTTTTACAACCTCTCCACCCGCGGAGGAAAATACGTCGATAACTTTAGTGTATGAAAGCAAGTGGGAAATATCGGATGGAGTAATAGGTGCAGTCAAAACATACTGTCCACAATGCTCCTCTAGGTGTAGAGTTTGCACTAGGACAGATGAAAGCGTGAAACGATTCGGATCGATAGCAGTTGACATCTGCGCAACAAGAAGGATTGGAGAAGTAGTAAGTAGGTTGTAACAAGGAAGAAGGATAAGATAGAACCTTTCTATCAACAATACTTATTTTGATTCTTAGAAGGATAAAAACTGCTTGCCACGAGCCGATTATATTTTATATCATTTCGATTCAATTAAGTATTCGTGAGTCGAGTCAAGTACAATCATCGATACTACAGGCGTACGTGGACTTAAGTAGCTCACGTAACCTCTACATTTTTAATTTGTGTGTAATTTTACACCAATCGAAATTTACGAAAGGATTTTCATTCTTGTTATAACTTGTTACATTCAAGAGTCATTTCTTCTCATTGCCTTTCTGGAAGTTGAACCCTTCTAATCGATACACTGACAGAGACGATAGTCACATTTGCCAAGAAGTATTTTACATCTTTAACTGGTCTAACTTGTATCTCCGACAGAGAGCATGAAATGCAACATAGCCTTGTATATACGCTTTGTAGCACGTATATGCTTCTCCGTTTAGCATATCGAGAACACGTTCGTGTGCACTCGCAGTATCGTGAGTGACCAGCTTTAATGCATCCAATTTTCCTAAACCTTGCATCTTCCCAACAAGAGATATATAGTTGAAGTCTTCTCCTTGGAGTTCTTCCTTGTAGAAAGACATAATGTCACTGTAAGAGCTTTGTTAGCAAACGAACAAAACGATTTAAAGAGGTAAAGACTTACTTGACGTAGTTAGTGACATCCCAACAATCGGAAATAGCTTGCACGTAGTCGGAAGCCGGCATTTCAGGTGGAAATGCGAAAGTGGCATATGATATTGCGATTCCAGAAAGTCTGCGCAAAAAAGTAGGGTAATTTATTGCACTTTTACCGAGCTTCTTAATTGTTAAAAAATTGTGGTAACTGAAAAATATTCGAGGGATCACCTTCATGTCTTTTGTTTCATGGTCTATATACAGCGACGAAATGAAGTTAAGAGACGCAGCAAGAATGAGGCTGGCAGTTATAGGGCGCCAGTAGACATTCACTTCTTTCAAAGCGCCAGCCAGGTCGTCCAGCATCTTATATTCCTGGGGTTCATTGTTAATGAATCGGCCTAAGAAGGAGGACACGAAGACAATTCCCTCTTCGGTTTGGCAAGAATCATCCAAGAAAGTTAAGAAGGCAGTGTATATGGCTATGCATCTTGAGACTCTTTTGTCTTTCAGATGCGCGTAGGCAGTACCCGCGATGTCAATTCCTACTCGGAGAAAAGGTCCCAGAGTGTTCAAATCGTATCCGCGCCGAATGCATTCAGATTGGCAATATTCGTCAAATGCTGGATCGACGCGAACATTTTGTGGATATACGACACCACATCTGTTCAGAAACTCCAGGATTGTACCTCGAATCTCCCCGAACTGATGAGCTTGATCGTTCTGGGCATCACATTGACTATAGTCAGATGAAAAGAAGGAATCTGATTTATAAGACGGTATACCAAAATTATTTCTTGCATCTCGTAATAATTGTTTTGAGAACAAGCTGGAAAGAATAGTAGCCAAAAATCCTTTGAGAACTTCAATGATGATTGAATTGTATACGTATAAACCTTCAGATTTTATACTCTGCCATATGGCCCACGTTCCATCTATAAAGGCCCACCAAGTACTAGGAGACACAAGTGGACAAGGTACTGAGGGCTGGGCACTGAGTACTGAGTACTGAGCTCTGAGCTAGAATTTATTCACTTAAAATTGAATAGACTTGCTCAGAACTCGCGCAGCACAAGCCTTTTCCTCTACAACCTAGAAGTGGCATATTATTTCCCTTAAAAACATTTATAGCCGACATATTAAACATTCTTGGAGTCTCTGGAGAGATTATCGTGGATGCCGTCCAAGAAATTCAAGTGTCAAGTGAATGCTGCCATAAATTGCTCAGAACATGAACGCCTGTTCCAAACTAGCTCCCCACCAATTGGTTTAGACATAAAATTAGACGATGTATCCCGCGCACCTGCAATAAAGGTACCGAGTTCTTCTCTCTTCCCTTGATTGGCCGTTTAAAGGAAGTACGAGTACAAATCAGCTTTGCTATCGCCATGAAACGACCTAAGTCTTTCGAGTCTCCACTATTTGCATTACCTAACTCTTAGTGGGTTCGGAAGGAAAGTAATGGTAAGAAATATGAAGACATACCTGAGGCAGTGAGTGCGTAGGCGCTGATTCTCACCATCTTATTATAGCCGACATACTACAAGCGGTAAGCAACTGGTACCAACGTCTGGTTAAAGCCGTGGTAAGCTTTGAAATCTGAAGAGTCGTTCGTGGTTTACATCAGATGGGAGGTACAAACAAATGTGCCGAACTGAACTTGTGACGAGAACAGTAAAATGTGAAGTATATTATAGCGTTTCCGATTTATACGATTCGCATGTGTTATATCTATTGGCAACTTTAAGTTCATTGAGTCTCCAATCGACAACGAAAACCACAAACCCAATGTTTACACCAAATCAAAAACCAACACCTCCGCCCGTCCCTCACCCACATTCCCAACCTTCACCCCAGAAGCGCCAACGAAGATATACACTCCATCACCCTCCCTCAATTCTACTCCCCCCTCTCCATCAGCATCACTGATCCTTATAATTGCACCCGCACCTGGTCCAGTCTTGTACCCAGTAGTCTGGATAACATGCACATACGCCTTCGATCCCTTCAGAGGCCTATCAAGCACCGTCCCAGGAGACACAATCCCAGCATACATCGTTAAAGTATTCTGCACCGGCGCAGGCCCACTTCCCTCTCTCATCACTAACCCCCTCTGATCCATATGGAGCAACCACCTTCGCCCATTTATCCATCTTCTCTTCGTCAGTGAACCGGCGGGTGTGGTATTTAGGTTGGAGGGAGGATTTCCAGGGTTTAGCCCAGATTTGAAGGAAGTGGACGGGGGAGGAGCCGTGTGCTTTTTCGGAGTGGGATATTCCGGTTCCGGCGGATGTTAGTTGGAGTGTTCCGCGCGGGAGGTGTTCGATATTTCCTAAGGAGTCTTTGCTGGGGTTTGGTTAGTATGGGTTGAAGGTAAGAAACGAGAGACGGGGAAAGATAAGGAAAGAGAAAGGAAGGGAGCAAGGGAGGGGGAAAGTATCGAGGAAGGAGGTGAGCAACGAGGAAAAGGGGGATTTATGAGTATAAGTGGGTAGAGCGGGATTGGTGAGGGGTGCGAAGAGGAGCTGGGGAACAAAGCCGAGAGAACGGAGGGAGGAAAGGGGAGCTCGACGAAATGGCAAAGGGAGGGAGTAAGAGGGGGGAAAGGTGATGGGTATCGTAAAGCAAAAGAAGGGAGAAGGTCGGGAAACGAAAGGGTGGAATAGAGGGAATGGTTACGCGACGGGGAAGAGGCACAGCATGCCAGCAAAATGACGGTGGCCGAGGGAAAGGAGGGAACGAGAGCGAAGAAAAGACGGCGAAGGGCCCGAACGAAGGTAAAAGAGAAATCAGAACAAAAAACTCACTGCTCCAGCGCGCCCTCAACAACATACGAGAAAATCTCGTATTCCCTATGCGAGTGCGTGTCGAACCCTGTATGCGCATCGACGCGATCCTCGTTAAGAACACGAAGGGGCCCGAAGGATTCGTGGTTTTTGTCAAAGTATCTGTGTTGTCGTTAGGAACAGTTTGAAATGATTAGGAAGAAGGGAGGAAGGGAACGCACCCAGCAAACGAGAATGTATGAAAGGTCTTCAACCATCCATGGTAGGCGTGTCCACGATCTTCACTGCGGCGTGGTACGAACTTCAGAACCGACATTGTTGTTTTAGTTTCCGGGGTAGACACTGAGGTATGCAACAGGGCTGTCGTTTGAGAAGTTTTAAGTATCCTTTGCGAGATAGCAAATCGAGTAAGAGTAAGAAACAGATTGAAGTGTTGATAATCCCAACTGCAAGATAATGGCAGCTTTATATACCCCTACAAGAGAGTTATGTGAAGCGACAGACAGTATTTAGGCAGCATGACAGAGCTCGATGCATGGCGGGCGGTCTGTTGTTCATCCTCGTCGTTGTTGGTGATGAGGACCACCACGAGAATTCCTATTTTCGCGGTCACTGCGCCCACGGTCGGTTACTAATGTGGTCACGTGACGGTGTGTGTAAGTAAGATGGATTACGACCTTTCAATGTCATCATTATCGCAACTTTATCGTCCTTCTTAGCTTTGCTGACGAAGATGAACGTTCTATAATATTTACTCGAATCATCGCTTCTTTCCTGGATGTAACTGGCGCAGAGATTGACAAGAATGGACTGGAAAAATGCACCAAGGGTTACATAACCAATCCTCCATGACCAACTTCTCTCATCAGGAAAACACGTGGAACTTTAAGGTGTCTTTAGAGGTCTTTCAAAATACACAAAAGACGAAAAGTACTCATATAGATGCTAAAGTGCAAAGACATTGACATCCCTCCAATGCTAGGTCAATTTTCTTTAAAAGCAGCAGATGTCTTTTAAGGTATTTCTGTCTTTCCAAATACTGTGAAAGACATCAGCAATTTTAGATGTTCTCTGCTTTGATTATATACGTATGGCTTTCTCTTGTACAAGATACAGAGAAATAAAACATATTATTGTGGGGTGCTACATCCAAAACACTATGTATGGTTTACCAACAGTGAAATATTGACTTTATCTCAACTCTCACTCCACCACCACTAGCCCTTTCATCGACATTCATTACCTGTAGCTCTCGTATAACCTTGGAGCATATTCAAAACCATTCCAAACGTTGTTCAAATCACTTGTCCTAAATGTACAACTCTGAAGTCCAGTGCGCGCCTTAAAATAAATGTTGAACACATACCACATACCGTATCTTCCGTACATCATCAGTCTTCCAACCCTTACGACAAGCACCCACATTGAAAGCCGACATCTGGGTAAGGATATTAGCAAGAAAGAGTGATCTATAAAAAAGAGTGACCTGAACAACGACAACACAGCATGGCATGGCGTTGGAAGCATGTAGTGAGGAAGATACAGGAATCATACAGAGTTCACGCTGAGACAGCCAAGATGAATGAGAAAGAAGCCCATCAGATACCGCTGCAGAGTTAGAAAACAGTCAAATGAGGCAGCTTGTTGCGACAGAAGTGAACACAGAAGCAGCCAGAGAATTCATCAGGCTGATGAATCAAATGGTCAACACGTCGTAGAATTAGGAAGCCCTCTGGAGACTACTACTCATACTTCCGCTCTTAGCTTAAGAATCCACCCAGACTTCATTGGAATTCACCTGCATGGCTTGCTGATCTGCACTCAGAGCTTTCTACTTCAAATCACTGACGGCCTCGTGGTTTACTAGTAGAATGCTTGTACTTATGTTAGTATTCGCAGGAATAAACTGTAGAGCTAAAAACTGCAGGCCCAGGCTTTGTGTTGTCTCTGTTGATCGATTTTACGATCCTGGAAAAATGGTGAGACAGATATTGCGAAAGTGACGATTCTCCAAGTTACTTCCGCCTTGCTGAAAATCTGTGGGCGTTATGTAGTAACTTGAACGCAATTCTTCCAACTTCAAGAGCCCGAGTCTTGTCTAACGGATGAACCGATGACCATCTACAGTCGTATCTTAGAACCATTCACTGGGATGTCCGGGCTATAACGAAAAAGTGTCCACGCCTAGATTTTTGAGCTTCGGTTTGTGTGTAGCAAACGACTCACAAATTGCAATTGACTAAAAACAAGTACTGCCGGAACTTGCGTAACAATTCTGCGTTAGTTATTTTTACTGTGCGGCGCTCTCCATCTGCACCACGTCCACACTATACAGTTGAGCATGTACACTTTATCGAGAGACAGTGTAAATATAACATTATGGTCGTCCTTGAAGTCGAACGAATGATAGGATTTGTTAAATGGCATGTCTTTGAAAGTGTAGGCGTAATACATTATAATTAACTCTCTGTTTGTATACTATTACCGGTAGTACACGCGGTTCATGTGACTTTGCAACTTGTGAACGCGCGAAAGCTAGGTTCGATTCCCAGGTAGAGAAACGTATCTCTTGCGTAGCGTTATTTTTGTTTCGTGTGAATGGTGTTGGTATGTATAGATTTATAAAGATATAAGGCCGGCAAGCGGCATCGCCCACTACCTTACAGTATTATGAGGATGAGTGAAAATGGTATTGTGACGGATATGGCGGTTGGGGGAGTGGGCTGTGGAACAAATGGTATACTTGTATGGATGTATGTGGTACTTATAGGACAGCACCATTGTCAGCTAAGCGAATACAACTCGAATGCATATCCTTACACAAAATGAACCCCATTTAAATGACCTGTGTACTGTGGCTGTGTGTAAATCATGATTAATTCCACACACGGCTACTTGAACAAAAATTTCTCCTATATTCCGAATATTAACTGTGCAACACCTCATGCACACTTCTGTCCATCCCCAACACTCCTGCCGCCCGTGCCCGTAGATGGAACTCATCAATATCCCACAACACTAAACTAGGCACAATGGGAGATAGTGACGGTGAGTGTGGGTGGAGATGGTGGTGGTTGGTGGATTATACAGGTGATGAACTTGGGTGGCGGGAGAGGATAAAGAAGAGAAAGGCTTTAATTCTCGCAAAGTGAAGTTGACTCTGTTTGTCCGAGGGACTAATCCAACAAGATTAGATCAAATAAACGAAGCCCGAAAGCAAATAGTTACTGAGTTAGAACACGGTGGAAGCGATGGTATAATAGAGAATGAGAGTCAGGTATCATATTCCACATTACCTCCTCCGCATTCTTGATGCAGAGTGAAACAGAACAACAAGTTTACCTCTCGTTTCCTTCGCTGGTGGTGAGACCAGAGAGCATTGGGCATTATTTTAGTGCACATTGGTAAGTTGGTTGGTCTGAAATGTCAAACCCGGACTGGAAATAAGGAGAGACCTGAGGGGCAGAACTGGAGTCGAAAGTCGGAGCTTCAGTTTAGTGTGAAATAGGGACATTGAATATCCTTTTTTCTGGGAGTGGTGGTTTTGAATGAGCGTGGTCTATTAGGACGATGTATAAATGAAAAATAAAACGAGGGACAAAAGAGAGAATGAGCCGGAAACTGAAAACGAGAGGGGATTAAGAGGGGATGATGATAATGGAGACGAGTCAACATGTCATCGGTCACAGATCGTCACAGGGCTCCAGCCAATCAGACTCAGATCTCGTTCAAGATCCTGAAATCGCCTTATAAGGAAATCGAGACCACCCTATAACCCAACTACCTTAAAAGGTAGTGGGAATATGCGCGAAATTAGTGTTCGACAGAGTCCAGACAGAGAGCGTAGTATATTGTTCGTAGTAATTTTTCATATTGAACTTTGGAAGGTTTACTAAAGTTAGTACATTTTCCGCCCAACAACAGGAAAGTTTGAAGTGTAAGAATTGAAATTCTACATCATCTTTAACTGTGTAAGCTCTTTGTTCGTACATCGGTTAGTACACGCGCTTGTCATTACACAACGAGAGCTAGGGCCCAAGGGATATAAGCGCGAAAGCTGGGTTCGACTCCCAGACAGAGAGCATGCCAAGCTTCGAACATTTTTTATAGGGGAATTTATTGGGGGTTTATTTCGATTTCTGAGTAACTTCGGTGATATTTTGAAGTGCCTGGGTGGCTATGCACAGGGATTTACACTTATGATATCTTTTACTACTTATTTTACCACTTGGACTCGGTTGAACGCTTCACTCAGGTTTTTAAATACAATAGAATTTACTGAACACATGTCTATTATACACACCTTCAGAATTCACCAATTGGAAGTACGTTTCCCCTTATGCTCTATGTACTCGAAGTCTCGAACCCAGCTTTTCTTGATATAAATGAAATTTATCATCCACACTATGGACAAATGCGTATAATATTCAACTCTACTAACAGAGAGCTAGAAGTACATGAACTGATCTACTCTAGACTAGCTTGGTCAATAAAACGACTGACACTGATACACAATTTCGTAGCGCTTTCATCGCATTCAATGCATGGTACTTACTGGTACAAATTACACAATCTGCGTGCAGTGGCCGAAAAGTACATACCACACTTACCATAAAGCCACCGTTGCATGAACTTTAGGAATATAAACTGTGACCACTCTACAAAACATGGAGATAATTATGAAATTTATTCACAAAGTTTTTGTTGAGCATAGAAAACTAAAAGTCAAAATCGAGCAGCTGAAAGACACTAAAGGTATCTGTGTCATGTGGGAGTCGAGCCCATCTTTAACGTGTAATCGCAGTTACTGATACGCTAACAAAGATTTTAAAACTACAACTCGCACATGCAACATGGTAGAAAAAGCCTTTTACAATTTTGTACTTATAGATCTTTACAAAGCTCCACCACCGTCCTCGAGAAGGTACTTGCTCCCGACACAATCCCGACATGTTCATATTAAAGTAAAACAACTGCTAGCACCCCCTACTCTCTGTCTGGGAGTCGAACCCAGCTTTCACGCATTAAACTGCGCTCGTATATTATAATTACAGCAATTTAAGCGTATGCATTAACCAAAATACTAACAGAGAACTTAAAAACTGCAATCAACATGTCCTATATAGTATATTTACACATGAGCACATCTATGTAGTCGTAAAAGTGCAATAAGTTATGTTTATGTAAACTGCAGTTGGGTTTGTACAATGCGAACTAAACATTGGCCTAGAGTGGAACCATATCTTGGTGGGTGTCTATCCGGGCTCTGTGCAGAAGCCGAATCCTGTTATTGTCACCAATAATATTTCTTTGCCTATCACCATTGCAGACTCCCCGAGTCGTTCAAGTATATTTCATTCTGCCGGTACTTTGCATTTGGTTAGTTAACTTATGGAGTTTAGATTATTGGATTAAGTATATGAATACACCTATTAATATAGAAATAACTCTGGTTAACGACAAGATGTCCATCGAACTGCTGCTTAGCACTCGGCACTCAACATCTACTCCAAATCAAAAACCAGCACCTCCGCCCTCCTCTCCCCCACATTCCCAACCTTCACCGTTCCCCCAGAAGTGCCAACGAAGACATACGTCCCATCACCCTCCCTTAACTCTACTTCCCCTTCTCCATCAGCATCACTGATCCTCACAGTTGCTCCAGAAGCAGGACCAGTCTTATACCCACTAGTCTGAATAACATGCACGAAAGTCTTCGATCCCTTCAAAGGCCTGTCGAGCACCGTCCCAGGAGACACAATCCCAGCATACATCGTCAAAGCACTCTGCACCGGCGCAGCTCCCCCTTCCTCTCTCTCATCACTAACCCCCTCTGATCCATACGGAGCAACCACCTTCGCCCATTTATCCATCTTCTCCTCGTCAGTGAACCGGCGGGTGTAGTATTTAGGTTGGAGGGAGGATTTCCAGGGTTTAGCCCAAATTTGGAGGAAGTGGACGGGGGAGGAGCCGTGTGCTTTTTCGGAGTGGGATATTCCGGTTCCGGCGGATGTTAGTTGGAGTGTTCCGCGCGGGAGGTGTTCGATGTTTCCTAAGGAGTCTTTACTAGGGTTTGGTTAGTACGGGTTGAAGGTAAGAATCGAGAGACGGGGAAAGAGAAGGAAAGAGAAAGGAAGGAATCAAGGGAGGGGAAAAGTATCGAGGAAGAAGGTGAGCAACGAGTAAAAGGGAGATTTATGAGTATAGGTGAGTAGAATGGGATTGGTGAGGGGTGCGAGGAGGGGCTGGGGAACAAAGTGGAGAGAACAGTGGGAGGAAAGGGGAGCTCGACGAAATGGCAAAGGGAAGGAGTAAGAGGGGGAAAAGGTGATGGGTATCATAAAGCAAAAGGGAAAAGGTCGGGAAACGAAAGGGTGGAATGGAGGGAATGGTTACGCGACGGGGAAGAGGCACGGCATGCCAGCAAAATGACGGTGGCCGAGGGAAATGAGGGAACGAGAGCGAAGAAAAAGACGGCGAAGGGCCCGAACGAAGGTAAAAAAAGAAGTTAGAAGAAAAAACTCACTGCTCCAGCGCGCCCTCAACAACATACGAGAAAATCTCGTATTCCCTATGCGAGTGCGTGTCGAACCCTGTATACGCATCGACGCGGTCCTCGTTAAGAACACGAAGGGGCCCGAAGGATTCGTGGTTTTTGTCAAAGTATCTGTGCGCGTTATCAGTTAGAACTTAAAGGAGTATAAAGAGAGGGGAAGAACGTACCCAGCAAACGAGAATGTATGGAAAGTCTTCAACCACCCATGGTAAGCGTGTCCACGATCCTCACTGCGGCGGGGTACAAATTTGATATTTGACATCTTTGCGTTGGTTGGAGTTGACAAGGTAGTAGAGGTCGCTTTTTGAAGTATCCTTTGTGTGGTAGCGAATCGAGTAAAAGAAAACAGTTTAATGATCCAAAATCAGTGGAAAGAACAAGGCTTATATACCCCTACACGAGAGTGATGTGAAGGAATAGGCAGTATTTGGAAAGTATGACAGAGCTGGATACATGGCGGGCGGTTTGTTGTTCATCCTCGTCGTTGTTGGCAATACGGACATGACAAGAATTCCTATTTTTGCGGTCGTTGTGCCCACGGTCGGTTACTAATATGGTCACGTGAGGATATGTGTAGGTGAGATGGATTACGGCTTTTCGTTTCATCATCTCAACTTTATCGTCTTTTTTGCCTTGCTGATGTACGCTCTTTATCAGCGTTCCTTACTCGAACCTTCGCATTTTTTCTACATGTAACTGGCGCAGGAATGGACAAGAATGGACTGGAAAGAATGCAGACCGAAGGTTGACCGAGGGCTACATAACTCATGCCAGAATAATAAGTTTGGAGGATGCTGTATCTAACCAAATACTCCTTGATCATCATGCATATTTACGCATCAATTTCAATAAACTTCTCATTCCCGGATTTGGGGGGCACCTCACAAGATATGACAGCCAGCTCAATCAACTAGTCACTAGTAACTGTCGCAGCAGCGGCTGTTCCACAGGCTTACCTCGTTAAATTCAGCCTCGTGGCTTACTAGTAGAATGCTCGTACTTATGTGAGCAGTACTCGCAGGAATGGACTGTAGAGCTAAAAATTGCAAGCCCAGGCATTGTATTGTCCTTTGATCAATTTTACGATCTTGAAAAAATGGCGAGACGGATATTGCGAAAGTGACGATTGTTCTTACCCCTGCCCTTAGCATAACCTGCAAGGCTGCAACTTGAATGTGCATGGAGTCAATTCCGATGAACTCCGTTTCTATTTCTGATGTACGCTTTTAATCAGCGTTATTTAAATTTTTCATACTTTATATAGGTGCAAGTTTTATCGTACAACAAACGCAATTACGTACTTGGAGAGCTGAAAATTTGTGGGCTTTATGTAGTAACTTGAACGCAATTCTTCCACTCTTCAAGAGTCCGAGTCTTGTCTAATGGATGAATCGATGACTATCTACAATCATATCTTAGAACCATTCACTTGGAGGTCCGGGCTATAACGAAAAGTGGTCCACACCTAGATTTTTGAGCTTTCGGTTTGTGTGCAACAAACGACTCACAAATTGACTAAAAGCAAGTGCTGCCGGAACTTGCGTTATGGGTTGTTATTTTTATTGTGCGGCGTTCTCCTCCTACACCACGTCCCCACTATACAGTTATACGTGTACACTCTATCGAGAAACAGTGTAAATATAACGTTATGGTCGTCCTTGAAGTTGAACGAATGATAGAATTTGTTAAATGGCATGTCTTTGAAAGTGTAGGCGTACTATATTATAATTAACTCTCTGTTCATATACCGGTAGTACACGCGGTTCATGTGACTTTGCAAACTTGTGAACGCGCGAAAGCTGGGTTCAATTCCCAGGCAGAGAGATGATCCTCTGCTGTGATATTATTTTTGTTTCGTGTGAATGGTGATTTATATGCGCGAAATTAGTGTTCGACAGAATCCAGACAGCGAGTGTAGTATATTGTTCGTAGTCATTTCCCATATTCAACTTTGGAAGGTTCACTATAGATAATAGTACCCCGTCTTTCTGCTCAACACCGGGAAAGTTTGAAGTGTATAGATCATACATCATCTTTAACTGTGTAAGCTCTTTGTTCGTATATCGGTTAGTACACGCGCTTGTCATTGAGAAACGATCGCTAAAGCCCAAGAGATATAAGTAAGCGCGAAAGCTGGGTTCGACTCCCAGACAGAGAGCATGCTGAAGTTCGAACATTTTTTGTAGGGGAATTTATTGGGGACTCATTTCGATTTCTGAGTAACATCGGTGATATTTTGAAGTGCCTGGGTGGTCATGCAGAGGAATTTAAACTTATGATATCTTTTACTACTTATTTTATCACTTGGACTCGGTTGACCGTTTCACTCAGATTTTTAAATACAATAAAATTTACTGAACACATGTCTATTATACAGTGTACACTTTCAGAATTTACCAAGTAAAAGTACGTTTCCGACAAGTTTGCAATGTACATCATTTGTGCGTTTCCCCTTATGCTCTTTGTACTCGAAGTCTCAAACCTGGCTTTTCCTTGACACTATTGACAGGCGCGTGTAATATTCAACTCCACTAACAGAGAGCTAGAAGTACATAAACTGATCTACTCTAGATTAGCTTGGTCAACAAAACGACTGATACTGATACACAATTTCGTAGCGCTTTCATCACATTCAATGCATGGTACTTACTGGTATAAATTGCACAATCTGCGTGCAGTGGCCGAAAAGTACATGCTACACTTACCGTAAAGCCATCGTTGCATGAACTTCAGGAATATAAACTATGACCACTCCACAAAACATGGAGATACCTATGAAATTTATTCACGAGGTTTTTGTTGAGCATGGAAAACTAAAGTCAAAATCGAGCAGCTGAAAGACACTAAAGGTATCTGTGTCATGTGGGAGTCGAGCCCATCTTTAACGTGTAATCGCAGTTACTGATACACTAACAGAGATTTTAAAACTACAGCTCGCACAGCCACATAGTAGAAAAAGCCTTTTACAATTTTGTACTTATACATCTTTACAAAGCTCCACCACCGTCCTCGAGAAGGTACTTGCTCCCGACACAATCCCGACATGCTCATATTAAAGTAAAACAACTGCTACCTATTCATACTCTCTGTCTGGGAGTTGAACCCAGCTTTCACGCGTTAAACTGCGCTCGTATATTATAATTACAGCAATTTAAGCGTATGCATTAACCGAAATACTAACAGAGAACTTGAAAAACTGTAAATAACATGTCCTATATAGTATATTTACATGTGAACGCATCTATGTAGTCGTAAAAGTGCGGTAAGTTATGTTTATGTAAACTGCAATTGGGCTTGTACAATGCGAATTAAACACTGGCCTAGAGTGGAATCATATCTCAGTGGCTGTCAATCTGGGCTCTGTGCAGAGGCCGAATCCTGTTATTGTCACCTCAATGATATTTCTTTACCTTTCACCATTGCAGACTTCCCGACTCATTCAAGTATATTTCGTTCAAGTTTAGATTATTGGATTAAGTATATGAATACACGTATTAATATAGAAATAACTCTAATTAACGACAAGATGTCCATCGAATTGCTGCTCAGCACTCAGCACTCAACATCTACTCCAAATCAAAAACCAGCACCTCCGCCCTCCTCTCCCCCACATTCCCAACCTTCACCGTTCCCCCAGAAGCACCAACGAAGACATACGCCCCATCGCCCTCTCTCAACTCCACTTCCCCCTCTCCATCAGCATCACTGATCTTCACAATTGCACCAGACGCAGGACCAGTTTTATACCCACTAGTCTGAACAACATGCACGAAAGCCTTCGATCCCTTCAAAGGCCTATCGAGCACCGTCCCAGGAGACACAATCCCAGCATACATCGTCAAAGCACTCTGCACCGGTGCAGCTCCCCCCCCTTCTCTCTCCTCACTAACCCCCTCTGATCCATACGGAGCAACCACCTTCGCCCATTTATCCGTCTTCTCTTCGTCGGTGAAGCGGCGGGTGTAGTATCTAGGTTGGAGAGAGGATTTCCAGGGTTTAGCCCAGATTTGGAGGAAGTGCACGGGGGAGGAGCCGTGTGCTTTTTCGGAGTGGGATATTCCGGTTCCGGCTGATGTTAGTTGGAGGGTGCCGCGGGGGAGGTGTTCGATGTTTCCTAGGGAGTCTTTGCTAGGGTTTGGTTAGTATGAATTAAAGACGAGAGAGGAGGACGGGAGAAGGGAAGGGAACAAGAAAGAGGGACGGCATCGAGGAAAGAGGCAGGGACAGAAGGGAAGAGGAACGAGAAAGAAAGAGAGGATGACGAAGGGCAATGAGAAAGAGAGAGGATGATGAGAGGGCAGAAATCACGAATGAAAGGGGTATTTAGGGTAACGAAAAAGGGCAACGAAGAAGGTAAAAGAGAAATAAGAAAGACTTACTGCTCCAGTGCTCCCTCAACAACATACGAGAAAATCTCGTACTCCCTATGCGAGTGCGTGTCGAACCCTGTATACGCATCGACGCGATCCTCGTTAAGAACACGAAGGGGTCCGAAGGATTCGTGATTCTTGTCGAAGTATCTGTGTGTGTCGTTAGGAAGAGTTTCAAAAAAGAGTAGGAGGAAGGGAACGCACCCAGCAAATGAGAATGTATGAAAGGTCTTCAACCACCCATGATAGGCGTGTCCACGATCTTCGCTGAGGCGGGGTACAAATTTCAGAGCTGACATTGTTGTTCTAGTTTCCGGTATAGACAAAGTATGCAACAAGGTTTTCGTTTGAGAGGCTTTAAGTATCCTTTGCGTAGTAGCGAATCGAGTAAAAGCAGACAGTTTGATGATCTCAAATCAGCCTAAGAACAAGGCTTATATACCCCTACAAGGAAGCGCTGTGAAGGAATAGGAAGGATTTGGACAGTATGACAGAGCTGGATGCATGGTGGGCGGTTTGTTGTTCATCCTCGTCGTTGTTGGCGATGCGGATATGACAAGAATTCCTATTTTCGCAGCCGTTGTGCTCACGGTTGGTTACTAATGTGATCACGTGAAGATGTGTGTATGTGAGATGGATTACGGCTTTTCGTTTCATTATCTCAACTTTATCGTCCTTTTCGCCTTGCTGATGTACGCTCTTCATCAGCGTTCTTTACTCGAACCTTCGCATTTTGTCTAGATGTAACTGGCGCAGGAATGAACAAGAATGGACTGGAAAAAATGCAGACCGAGGGTTGACCGAACGTTGACCGAGGGCTAGATAGACAACTCACCACCAACTCTGTGATGAATAAAATGGTCAAACACATCGTAAAATCAAGAGACTACTATTAATACTTCCGCTTTTAGCTTAAGAATCCACCCAGACTTCACTGGAATTCACGTGCATGGCTTGCAGTTGCTGATATGTACTCTCTACTTCAAAATTGCTGACAGCCTCGTGGCTTACTAGTAAAATGCTCGTACTTATGGGAGTACTTAGTTCTCGCAGGAATGAACTGTAAAGCTAAAAATTGCAAGTCCAGGCTTTGTATTGTCACCTTTCATCGATTTTACGATCCTGGAAAAATGGCGAGACGGATATTGCGAAAGTGACGACTGTTCTTACTTCTGCCCTTAGCATAACCTGCAAGGCTGCAATTTGAATGCACATGGAGTCAATTTCGATGAAGTCCGTTTCTATTTCTGATGTACGCTTTTAATCAGCGTTATTTAAAATTTTCATACTTTATATAGGTGCAAGTTTTATCGTACAACAAACGCAATTACGTACTTGGAAAGCTGAATATCTGTGGGCTTTATGTAGTAACTTGAACGCAATTCTTCCAACTTCAAGAGCCCGAGTCTTGTCTAATGGATGAATCGATGAATATCTACAGTCATATCTTAGGACTGTTCACTGGGTGGTCCGGGCTATTACGAAAGCAAGTCCAACCTAACTTTTTGAGCTTCCAGTTTGTGTGTAACTAACGACTCACAAATTGGCTAAAAGCAAGTACTGCCGGAACTTGCGTTATGGGTTGTTATTTTTATTGTGTGGCGTTCTCCTCCTGCACCATGTCCACACTATACAGTTCTACATGTACACTTTATCGAGATGCAGTGTAAATAGGACGTTATGGTCATCCTTGAAGTTGAACGAATGATAGGATTTGTTAAATGGCATGTCTTTGAAAGTGTAGGCGTACTACATTATTATTAACTCTCTGTTCGTATACCAGTAGTACACGCGGTTCATGTGACTTTACAAACTTGTGTACGCGCGAAAGCTGGGCTCGATTCCCAAGCAGAGAAATGGATCTCTTGCGTGGAATTATTTTTGTTTCGTGTGAATGGTGTTGGTATATACGGATTTATATGCGCGAAGTTAGTGTTCGACAGGGTCCAGACAGAGAGCGTAGTATACTGTTCGTAGCAATTTTTCATATTGAACTTTGGAAGGTTTACTAAAGTTAGTACATTTTCTGCCCAACACCGCGAGAATAGAAAAAAACCTACATCATCTTTAACCATGTAAGCTCTTTGTTAGTGCATTGGTTAGTACACGCGCTTGTCATGAAGGAGGGATAGATAAATGTTACGTGCGAAAGCTGGGTTCAACTCCCAGGCAGAGAGCATTATTGTATTCCAGAGTTGATTTTGCGGCGAAACTTATTGGGAACCTATTTCAATCTCTGAGCAACATCGGTGATATTTTGAAGTGTCTGGGTGGCCATGCAGAGGAAGTGAGGAAGTTACACTTACAATATCTTTACTACTTATTCTTTTCTTATTACCACTTGGACTCAGTTGACCGTTTCACTGTTGTTAAATATATTAAAATTAGTGAACGCGTCATCTATTTTACACACCTTTACGAAGCTGAAGTACTATTGAGACAAGTTCGCATGAAGGAAAACTTATTTTCTTTCTCTTACATCTTACTCTCTGTCTGGGACTCAAACCCAGGTTCCCCCTTGAATCTAGAAGTTATTACCATCCATACTTTATATAGTAGGGTCGTATGCTATTCAAGTATACCAACAGAGAACTAGAAATACATAATATGATTTACTCTAGATTAGCTAGGCAATGAAACAACTGAGAATACGCAATTCCATAGCGCTTTCGTTACGTTCAAAGCGTGCAGTGCTACGGAAAAAGTATACACTACACTTACTGTACAGTGTAGAGCCTTAATTTCTGATCTACGCTTTTTATCAGAGCTATAAAAAATTTCATGCTTTATATAGGTACAACAAGCACAAGTACCGATATTACTTGTTTTTAGTCAACTAATTTATGTAGTTAGAATTCTTCGTGGAGATTCTTAGTACTTACTATTGTTTCTCGTTCTTTCCTGACCACATCCACACTACACAGCACTTATATACACTTATGGAGCATCAGTGTAAATAGAACGTTAATGGACGTCCTCAAAGTTGAATGATGTAGGTGTATTACATTATAGCTAACTCTCTATTCGTATAACAGTAATACACGCAGCTCATATGATAAAGTTTGTAGGTAGACATGTGAACATGCGAAATCTGGGTTCGATTCCCAGAGAGTTGCACGACAGAGAACATGTCATATTATTCATAGAAATTTTTCATATTCAACTTTGGAAGGTTCACTATATTAGTACTCCATTTTCTGCCCAACACCGGGAAAGTTTGAAGTGTAAGAATTGAAAAAAATTCACACCATCTTTAACTGTGTAAGCTCTTTGTTCGTATATCGGTTAGTACACGCGCTTGTCATTAGCTAAAGCTCAGAGATATTACGCACGAAAGCTGGGTTCGACTCCCAGGCAGAGAGCATCATACAATACACCATATACTATAGCATTTTGTAGCGAAACCTATTGGGAACTTATTTTAATCTCTGAGCAACATCGGTGATATCTTTGAAGTGTCTAGGTAGCCATGCAGAGGAAGTTATATTTATGATATCTTTTACTATTCTGTTTTTCTTTACTTACCACTCGGACTCAGTTGGCTGTTTCAGCGGAGGTCCTTTTCCGACAAGTTTGCAATGTGCATGGAAGAAAAACTTTGTGCGTTTCTCCTTGTACTCTCTGTGCTCGAACCCAGCTTTCCCTTGACATAGATCCTGTGGAAGTTATCATCCATGCTATCATTGGACAGGTACATGCACTATCCATGTAAGAAGTACATGAACTGATCTACGCTAAGTAGTAGACCATCTCGGTCAACGAATGATACAATTGCCTGCACTTTTTCGTTATGTCCAATGCATGGTTAATACATTTATAAATTTCCTGATTTGCGTGCAATGCCACGGAAAACGTGTAAACCATACTTATCGTAAAGCCATCGTTGCATGAACTTCAAGGAATACAAATAGTGACCAACTCACAAAACACGGACATATAGAATTTATTCGCGAAGTTTTTGTTGAGGATAGAAAAGTAAAAGTCAAGAAACAGCCAAGACATCAAAGATCTCCGTGTGGGAGTCGCAGTTACTGATTCACTAACAGAGATTTTTGAAAATACAACTCATACATAGTGCAAAGACTTTCACAATTTAACATTTATTCAATTATGAGGCATCCAAGTTTCGCAGGTCTCTGGCTAAAAGTGCGTATTGTCATAGCCGACATATGATCTTTATAAAGCTCTTATTAATTTATTACAAGGTACTTGTACAACAAGTTCATATTGAAGTAAAAATATGTCCGCGACCATCCACTCTCTGTCCGGGAGTCGGACCCAGCTTTCGCGCGTTAGAGTGCAGCCTAGTTCAGCTAAAATTATGACAGGCGCGTGTACTAACCAATATACCAACAGAGAACTTAATTCCTTCTATCAATATGTTCTATATAGACGCGCGACCACTTCTATGTAGTTGTAAATTAAGCTTAACTCGAAATTAACTTTATAAAATTGTTGTACAATGCCCCCATAGTATAAACTAAACACTGGCTTAGAATGCAATTGCATCTTGGTAGTTGCCAATTCGGGTACTGTGTGCCGAGGCCGAATCCTATTATACTGTCACTATCGCACTGATATCTCTTCAATTGAACTTTGCAAATACTCCGCCTTTCACCACTGTAGACTTCCCGATTCAAGCACATTTTCGTTCCGCCGGTGCTTTCATTTGGTTAGTTAACTAACTAAATGGCCTAAGACCTCATCTAGAAGCTGGACGTCCGACGACTCTTGTCCCCGTCTTGTCCCCGGCCGCCACCTATTCCCTATTTCCCCTTTGCTTTCCCTGAAGATTCTCAAGCCACATACGCCCGCAAGCAACTATGCTCGCAAATTGAAACAACAAGAAAAAAGGAGAATTAATTTACAGAGACCGCCGACAAGACAACTCTTGACATTCGACTCGGACACGGTCATTCTCCCTAAGGGAGATTAAATGCGACATGAACCAAGCCCACTAAGGATATATATAACCACCTCTCGAGCCGCTGACCAACAAATTCTAGATCCGTTATCCCAAAAGGCATAGAGTTGACTTTGCTTGTTATGACTTCTCTGCGGTGTGCTGTGCAAGATGACAGTTCCAGGCACTTTGTCATTGTATTGCAATCACTTGAAATCTATTCTCAGAGGCGCTAGTGCTCTTTTCGGGTACACATGACCCTTCTAATCGGTGAATTACTCTATTGCGGGGTGTGTGCTAGACCGTACACAACTTCCTTGCGTGCCACGTCGCTTGCCGTGTTAAGTCCCCGGATTATCGATGGTAATGCGGTATGATCACTGAGCAATACATACCCCGGACCAATTCAACCCCAAGCACATAGATAGAACGGAATGAATTCAGTGAAAGGGATAAGCTCATCCTTAAGTAATTCTCGGAGACATCGAGCCCATGAGATCTTTCCCTCCCTGAAAGAAGGCATCTCGGCAACTCACAGAAACTGGCACTTGTGATCAGCACTTGACGTTTCTTTCCGTGAACCTTGCATGGCCGCAGGTCGGGGGTAAGGTGAAACTAAGAAGAATATATTACCGGGATGGGTGAGGTGGGGTTTCAATTGCTGCACCCACAGCCCACTGCATACAACTGACGCCCACAGGCCCTCCTACCTCTGTCGAGCGATGTCGCCGACGTTGTCGTTGACTGCGTGGCAAGGTGTGTTCTGTTCCCATCTCTTCACGATCGCTGGGACGTTTTTAACTTTTAATTTTTGGGTAAAAAAGTTATTCTGACGATCTTTCATACCCTCGCTATAACATCTACGACATTCCGCCTGTGGCGACGATATACGACACGAAAGTTGTGGTGGGATGATTTTTGGGCTTTTTTTGCGTTCGTTGTGGATTTGTTGTTTTTTGCTTCGGTGTGGTTGAGGTGGGAGGTTCCTACCGGAAGTGCGTTTTCTTTCTTTTTCTTTTTGAAGTTTTGTGCTGATACTAGTGATGACTAGCAAATACAGTTCCGCCACAGGGGTCTTTAATTCGACGGATAACGCTATTTTGGCTCTCGGCGCTGTTAACGCCCTGTGTTGCGTGGTACGCCTTATGTTCACCTCACGTTCATATTATCCTCATGCGTGTATTAGGCCTGCGAGAGTGAGCATGTGTATGTCAATATCACGCCTTGCACCGCCCACCGCGAGGAGACGCAGAGCGCTCTTCGGTTTGGCTGTGATGTTCTTGTTACTTGGAGCAGTGCTTACGGCTCAGAAGATTTGGATATGCGCAGGAGATTCAAGTTGGCATCAGAATCCTGCTGTTCAGTGTTATACAGGGAAGACTGTGGGGTATTTGAGTCTCTCTAGTGTGTTATTCATTCCCTTGTGTGGTTATTTATTCGATTCTGATGAGCGTTTTATGTTCAGCGGATATTGTAGGTGATGCTTGTCTCGTTGCAATCCCTTTGCGCCTTTTATGGGGAGTCAAACTCCCCCGGAGAGAGCGTCGCCTCGTGTTATCCTTATTTGCGTCAAGTATTCTGAGTACCCTCGCAGGGATCATATATGCCGTCTTCATATTCCGCGCGGCGTCATTCGGGTCGTATCGGACTCTATTCGTTAATATGACGGCGCATATTAAGGTGTGTCGTCACTTCGATTGTTCACGTTTAATTATGGAGTGTACTTATATGATTGGGCTTAGGCGGCTGTAACACTCCTCGTATGCAACCTCCTCGTCATCGTTACATATATCTATAGGAAACTCAATGCCGAGGGATTGGAAACTGAAGACGAGACGGAGGAGGAGTCGAGGATAGGAGTGACTACTCCCCCTCCGGGAGAAAAATCCGAGTCAGTGCAGACCCCGCCTCCCGGGGAGGAGGAAGAAGGAGCGACTCGGAGTCTGACACGCTCACAGTCTGCGATAATCCTTACGCCTATTTCGAGTGCGCATTTTAGCTCGAGGAATACTAGCGTGTTGATGGCTGCTGCGGCAAACTCGGTGTTGAGGGATACGTCGACTTTTTGTAGTATGCTTGGGTCGGCGAGGTATGGGAGTTTGATTGGGATGGGTACTAGCATTGGAACTGGGACTGGAACTGGTATGGAAAGTGGGAGGGGGAGGTATGGTGGGAGCAGGGCCATTTCTTGGGTTAGCTCAAAATCCAAGTCAAAGTCGAAACTTCCGCCGGAATCTCCTGGATAGGTACTTGCTTTCTAGCTGGTTCTCAGGTTGATGAATACCACCAGTGGAGTAGGTACTACCGAGGACTTAGGTCCAGGTGCAACATTGAAGATTGATCACTGTTGAAGGCGAGATGGATGATGTGATATCAACCTGGGCTAGATGGGACTTGGTGGCGGAATGCTTCCGCTGGCTGCGACTCGGATGGATGGCATGATTCCAAATGGCATTTTGGAGATCTTTCGTGGCGCGTGAAAGTTTGTGAAGTGAAGCAACCGCCGACGCCGAGAGAAGGTTCAAGGGATGGATTTACGATGGACCTTATTACGAGTTATTTATTGCATAAATGGATTTTTTGAATGTGTATATACTTATTGTGTAATTCGAATAGGGGAATTGTCCTAATTGCTTGTAGATTCTGTGCTCCATGGTTGAGAACGAGAGGAAGACGAACGAAGGTGACTTGAATCTGACACCTTGGTGATACCCAAGTTCAATTAGCTGAGTACATAAATAAACGAGTCCGTCATGGGCGTACGTGAAAGCAGAGCAGATGACCATAGGAAATAAAAACAGAGAGTTCTGCAGATCGTCGGTTATGGTCCTATGGATGCATGTGGGCGCGAACAGATCTACGCGTGTCGTCATAAATTTAACCGCTGACAAATGTGGGAATTACGTCAGCGCAGGGTCCACGACTTTCGGACATTCGGAACTTGGGACCACTTGACTTGCACCCGCTCGCTCCCATTCATTCCCATCCCGCTTTAGCATGGAAATACCATTGAGCCCGTGGGTCTGCGTGCACAAGTCCACTAGAACGACCGCACCGCCGACGTAATTGTCCTTTCTCTATCTATCAAACTATTTATCTCGCTTTTTCTGCCATCCGTGACTTTGTCAAATTGTCCCTGGTTGAAATTTCATTCTGGAGATGACAGTTCGAGCTAGTACACGACTTAGGGAGTTGTTGGAGGGGGATGGGTTAATTGTAAGTTCTATTATTACTCTTTGTGTCTGCTTAACGTTAACTTTGACGTTTGTTCATAGGTTGCTCCAGGTTCGTCTCATCCATTCTGCAGAAAGAAGTGAAAGCAAACACCCCCAGGTGTCTATGACGGCATATCTGCCCGCCTTGCTCTCGAAGCAGGCTTCGACACACTCTATATGAGCGGAGCAGCAACGACCGCAAGCATGCTCGGCCAACCCGATCTTGCGGTCGCAACGCAGAACGACTTTATTCAGGTCAGTTCTGTCAACATTTTGACAGAATATCCACTCCAATGCTTACTGTGATATACATGTTTATAGAACGCGACGATGATTGCAAATTTAGCTCCTGGGGTACCAGTGATATGCGATGCGGACACAGGGTAGATTTTTCTTCTTCTATGACAATGACATTGTGTTATTATTGTCAAGATGGTGGCGGGATAGAAGCTGATGCGTGGATGTGATTCTTGTGCATAGGTTCGGTGGACCTGTCATGGTTTCGCGTACGCTTGCTGCATATGCGAGAGCTGGAGTTGCTGGGTTTCATATTGAAGATCAGGTTCGTTCTTTTCTTCCCTTATGCTACTTGACGTTGTGCTCCCGCACTACCGTTCAGGTCTCCTCTCTTTTCTTTCCTCCCTTAGTGTACTTGACACTGCGCTTCCGCATTACCGTTCAGGACCCCTGTCCTTTCTTTCTTTCCTTACTGCACATGACATTACGCTTCCGCACTACCGTTCATCATCTGATCCTCCCTAAGTATCTATATTCTTACATGCTTATCTATTAGCTCCAAACGAAACGGTGCGGTCACCTCCTAGGCAAACAAATCGCACCAAAGGAAGAGTTCATAGCGCGCATACGCGCAGCAGCAGCTGCGCGCGCTAAGATCCCTGGGTGCGATATTGTTATTATAGCACGGACGGATGCGGCACAGTCTTTTGGGATAGAGGATGCATTAGATAGGCTGAAAGTGGCCATTGAGGCTGGTGCGGATGGTGAGCTGTTTCAGTGATATCTGTATCTGTGATTGTGGACTGAGGTGTTGGTTCGTGTAGTGGCTTTCCTGGAGGGAGTGAGGAGTAAAGAGGAAGTAAGCTTTACTGTCTCTGAGCTTGCTCCTACACCCGTAAGTCATCCTACAGCATAATACAGCAGCGTCTAATTACCTTACATAGGTCCTCCTGAACATCGTGCACGGGGGCTCAACGCCCGATTTCACAATTGAACAAGCAAAAGCGCTCGGAGTGAAAATAGCTAGTACGCCCCCTTTCTTCCTCCCTCTCATCGACCTTACTAACTTCCAACCCCAGTATTCCCGCTCGTAACAGCGATCCCAGCAATACACGCCATCCGCGCCGCGCTCCATTCTCTCAAAACTACCGGCTCAGACGTGCCTACGGCAGGCGGAATGGGGCCGAAGGCATTTTTTGAGGTCATGGGTGCGTTTTTTACATTCCGTTTACTACTATTGGGAGTTTGCTCATGGAGGGGCGAGGCAGGTCTGGACGAGGCGATTCAGATTGATATGGATGCTGGCGGTGCTGCTTTTACTACGTTTTGAATTTACGTTTAGGTGGTTTACGAAAACCCTTGACCTGATAGTCTATTCAAATATACTCACGTGTACGTCATTATACTCGAGAATGCTATTTTAAGGGGAATACCTTCCCAGCGCCTTTAATGGATTATCCCACATCACCCGGTAACGCGCAGGATGCTAAATTCTTGCTTGTCATCAGCATCACAGGATTTCACAGCATATTCTCTTCGAGTTGTACTTCAATTCAAGCTGTAATGTGATGCACAACCCTCAACCGCAATCCACCTAGAATGTCATCATCTTTTGCGTCCCCCCCTCAATCTCCTTCCGTGCATAGCATGCCGCATTCTCAGTCCTCCAAGCCTAGTGGTAGTGGTAGCAAACCCCAATTCAAACTACGCAGTCCCTCCACCCCGCCTCTGTACCGCATCGACCTTTCAGCGCCCCCAAGATCAAGGTATACACCCCTCTGTACGGACTTCCGCGTGCAGCTGCAAGATCTGGTACAGCTCTATGATCAGGTACTCACGTACACCCCGCATCCGCGCTTGATCGCGTTCCTCTCGAGGAAGTTGCTGAAGCGGGTGCATTCGAGTGAGGAGACGGAGGAGTTGAAAGGTGTAGCGGTGGCTTGTGGGGTCCCGTTGCATTTGGTTGTTGCGTATAATACCTTTTTGGATTTGTTTTCGGGGTGTGTTAGTGGGGGCGTCAGGGTTGTTGATGCGGAGCAGGGGGAGGGGGAAGGGGAGGGGATTGTGCATTTTAGGGGATTGGATTGGGATATGGAGCCACTGAGGAAGTTAACTGTGTGTCTTGAGTATGTCAGGGAGGGGAGGGTTGTAGCTAGGTATGTTTTGTGGTTTGATTTGCTTGGGATGGTGTGCTGAAGGGTTTTTAGAGCTGTGTCGTATGCGGGGTATACTGGTGTCCTTACTGGCGTACGGTAAGCACCCGTTCTAACCCTTCGAACGTGACTCACAGCGATACAGACAGGGCCTCTCCTTATCCCTGAACTACCGCCCGCGTCTCGACTCTTCATCCTCCCTCCTCAGACACAGACTGCAACAAATCCAAATGCTGCTCGGATTCCGGCCTTCAACCCCCAGTATACTCCGCCAACTCCTCCTTTCTCCGGGCGAAGCCCCCACACTAGGCGAAATAAAAATCAAACTCGAAAAAACACCCACCTCGCCATGCTATCTTACATTCTGCTCAAAAGACAAGATTATGACTATGGAAAAAGATTTACATACGCTTAAAACGCAGACTTCGGACCGCTTTTTGGCGGTGTCGAACCATGATTTACATATGGAATCGTGGTCTACTGGTGATTGGGTGGCCTTGCTCAATAAGGAGAAGATACCGGATGTGGCGGGGGTGAAGGATATACTTAGCGATAGTATCGAGCGGAAAATGTGTATAAGGAATCAATGGGAGAGTGTGGATCGGGATGTTGGCGTGAGGGATGTTAGGAGGTGGTTGACGATTTCTCCTGTGCGGAATGAGACGACGCATTTTGTGTGTGTTATGGATCCGAATGGGGAGGGCGGGGGGTTGGTTTGGGTCGAGGCGTATAAGGAGCCTGTGGGGGTGGAGTCTGAGTCTTCTGAGTCGGAGGAATCTGTGTAGTTGCTTACGCCTCAGGCGTGCCAGGGACGTTGGCAGCCGACTCTACTGCCGAACCAAAAGGATTTAGTTATCACTTTGCACGGTGCACCCCCTTCGTCCCACGTATCTGTCCTGTTGCGTACTTTCAGTTACCCATCTTATCTTCACTATCTCATGCCAAGCAGTCTTGATCTCCAGGCACCCATTCACAGCCTTTGACTATTAATCCTCTGCAACGCTATCTTTGTTATATACATTTCAAACTACATACACATGCAACCCAGAACCCCTTTGGCACACACATACACACGGAGAACTCTAGGATTGTACAAGTACAGGGGCTATAATATCAATAATATATACTTGTCCTATAATAGTACCTAAAAAAGAATGACAGAGTTTGGAAAGTGATAAATTAACAGTAGGGGAAATAAGGTTGAAAGGAGTGGAAGGGGTGGATTAGAAATTAGAAACCAAGCACCCCGGCATCTGTCTTGATAGCTTCGTATACGTGGAAAGTCCTAATATGGACAAGCTCGTTGCGCGAGTACGGCGGAGCAATAGACGAACCCGACGTTGAGACGATAGTCCCTCTGCGGTTATCACCTGGCGATGAATTGGCGGCTGTGGTACTGGATTTCTCCCCGCTCACAGCTGTTGATGTGGTAGGCGGGTCGGGCAAAGGCCTGGGAGGCTCAGGCATATCGAACATCCCGCGGAATTCACTAAGGGACCGGACGGGCACTATTAATACCTGAGAACTTTGTAGACAAGGGACAAGGTACGTACGCTTGATATTCCAACACTGCTCCGTCCGACGTGACAGAGAAAATGGAATCTCGAACACTCGCTGCATCGGAGAAAGGTTCATTGTCTTGGAAAGGCTCCGAATCCTCTCGTGCATGGTGAGTAACTGGAACGTCGGCATCTGGAGGTGGATTGAATCGCGGACGGAGGAAGCTAAAGATAGAGTTAATTATAAGCAGGGGTAAGAAGGACTGCCGTACGAACCTTTCATATTCCCATAGTGCCTCTAGAACGGAGTCTTCATCAACCTCTTCCTCATCGGTACTTTCCAGGGTGTACTCGACCAGATTATTTTTACATGAAAGGAGTGTCCGCAGATGCTTGGATGCGTGAATTTCTATTTCAGCATTTGGCATCGGAATGAACGTGGATGGGCATAGGATGAGGCCAGTCGATCGGGAGATTGTAGAGTGACCTGATGGTAGTAGAGGTGTAAGACGGCCTACATGATGTCTGTAAGAAGTTTCATGGCCATCAGCACTGGGGGCAACGCTAGCAGGGGGGCTAGCGTCCGGCGGAGCAAGAGTAAGATGCATGGTCTTCATGTGGCGGCTGAATCCAAAAACGTGCTTCAAGAGTTCAAGGATAAATTCCGAAGGATGAACGTGTATACCGTACTTGTGGTACATCATATCGTCAAAGAGAGACTCCAGCTCTCGACAGTTATCAGCCTGTTGATTCCATGATGCTGCATTCATCCCATTAGAATGATGCTCAAACCCATGGGAGCCTGCGCCAAGAGCAGCCCCTCGGTTGCCAAAGGTATCGTAAGACGCCAAAGAATTATGGCCACTGACGGTTGCGGCATCATCATCGTCATCTTCTTCTTCCTGTACCCCGTACAGGTCGTACAAATCCTCGTCAGATCGCTCGTCGTCGTCGTGATATGCTCCTAGACCAGGATTGAGATGTCCAGGATCGCATATGCTGAATGTTGAGAATGACGAATTTGGGATATGGATATCTAGTTGAGGTGTAGGCAGTTCCATTCGGGGAAGAGACGACGTTGGGCTGCTATTTCCTCCGAGAGGGGCCTTCCCATAAGGGAAGAATACATGATCGTCGATGAACTCTAGCCGTCCTCCAGGAGAGAGTACGCGTTGCACTTCCTGCAAGACGAACTCCCAGCGCTCAGTTGCGATGCACAGCGCTAAGCAGGACATTCGAACAAGATCGAAAGCTTCGCTTGGGAATGGAAGCCGTTGCTTGACACTAGCAATTTATTAATGAATATCATCACAGTAAGAAACCGGCGGACGTACAAATTACCACGGATAAACCGAATATTGTCAACTACGCCATGCTTCACTGCCCATGGACGTAATGTTTTTGCGATATCAACCATATCCATGCCAGTAACTCTCGTTCCATAACCCTTCCAGGTGATGGCTGCGTCTAGCACCCAGTGCCTATACCGACCGTTATCAACGACAAGTCATACGAAAAGCAAATATTACGCACCCTTGTCCACAACCCAGATCCAAAACACGCGAAGGTGGAAAGTTGCCATAGTCGTGGTATGTTGGAGAATTTTTAGGGTTTATGCGTCTAAGAAGCTCTCCCGTTTGCCGGTCACTATAATAAACATGTCAGTAATGACTTTAAAAACGAGTAAGTAATACTGACTTGTCGAGCAATGTCGTATCATAAGGATCAAGCGGGTAACTCCCAACCTTTGTCTTAATCATTCTCTGTGGTTCTTGCTGAGGTGGCTCCGGAAGTGGTTGATTATCACGGAAGCTTTCGTTGACACTCTGAAACTGCTGTGACGAGGAACCATTCTGAACAGAAGAGTTATAGGTCTGTCCACTAGTACTGTCAGATCTATTCGATCGTCGCCCGGCATTTTCATCACTTATTCCCGAAGGCGTGCTCAGCGTATGCGCCAACGGCGAATCGTGTTCGGTAGGCAACGGTGGATATTTCTTCTTTTTCTTGATAGTAATCCCCAAGAACTTCGTCGATTTCCCACTATTTCCGGATTCCGCTGACTTCTTCCGCGTTCTGACCTTCGGCTTAGGCGGAGTCTTGGGATGAGCTCTTGTTCGGCCAGATGGATAGAAAAATTCCGGTTTGGTAGGTTCAGTTTGCACCGCACTCGGCAAGGACATTGTCCGTGCACGCTCTTGTTGTTGGATTGATGACCCCATGGAGGACATCGAATTCCCAGCTGATAAGGGGCTCGTTGCAACGTCGCTGGCATTCGGGGATACAGGTGAACGGGCATCAATGGAGGGCGAGTACTGACTTCCTGAGTTAGACCCGCTCGCAGTACTGGGACTCAACATTGACTCATTGGGATTGACGGTACGTGCCGGCTTGGACTTGCTGCGTTTGCCACGAAGCTTGATCTGGGGAGTTCCAGTCTTCGCGGAAACCTTAGGACGTCCATTGGAGCGCCCTCCCGGAAAAACAAACGGTTTCGGCCCGTCGTTACTTGCAGGTTTAGATACCGCAGACTCATTAGAGTGACGAGAAGATCCGGAAGAAGTGGAAATTATCGATGCGGCAGGATTTGAACGACTGCGAGGGAATGGCTGAACATCTGCAAATGGGCATTAGATTGGAGTTTTTATGAAAGTGGTGGGAACTTACTCAATTGGCGCGGTATAACAGATATCTCCGGAGAAAGTGATAACGATGAAATTACGGGGGAATCATGGTGTCGAAGGGGAGACGGAGTATATCGAGGGTTGGATGTCGGAGGAGATGGATAGTCATACGGTGAACGATGTTGATCATAAGCCAGCTCCGCTTGAGCCTGATACTCCCTATCTGTGGACACATGTAATGAAGGTCGTGCATCGGAAAATGAACCCGGAAAAGAAGCATACGCCGGAAGCTCAGAGTGCTGTGGGAACTGCTGAGCAGGTTGCAGAAGTAGCGAATTATTCGGAGGAGAGTTCGTAGAGGAAGGTGGAAAGTGGAAATCCGGATCTGAAGAAGCCGAGTAGATTGGAAGCGGCCGTGTGGCAGGACGCTTCGGACGAGCGGGATTTGGAGACCGGGGGACAGGCGACGCGGCGGTACCTGGATGCCCTAGCAGTTGTGGAGACTTGACATTGTCAGCTGTACTCGGACGGCTTAATGAATTGGGAGTTGCAGGATAAGAGGGAAGGGTTCGTGGCGATTGAGGTCGAATGGCTCGAATGGGAGGTGGAGGTGGAGGTTGATAAGAAGCTTCAAAAAAGGTGCCTTCGGCAGCTGAGTATAGCTGAGAATGGGAATGCTGCTCCTCGAATGAGGCTGGCGGCTGATAAGATGGCTGTGGATATGCACTATGCATATCTCTCCCGGATGCTGAACCCGGATGCCGGGGGGGCAGGTGAGAGAGATCGGCGGGGGGTTGTCGTAATCCAGGTCCTGGTCGATACTGCTCTTCCCTAGCCGATTGGTATGGCGAAGGCGAAGGCAGTGTCGTCGTCTTCATTCTGCCATACTGAGGATCGTGATACGCGTTGGCGTCGCGCGAATACTGAGGATGAGGAACAGCACCATTGCTAAAGTGACGATTTTCGGGAGGATAGTTGGCAGACTGAGAAAATGCGGTCGATCCTGGTGGGGCGGAATTGAATCCAGATCCTTCCTGGGGTAAAGGAGCCTTTCTGTCAGAGGGAGAGGGATAGGAGATTTGAGCGTCTTTTGAAGGTGATGGCGCGACAGACTTGGACCTTGAAAACAATCCTTTTTTCGTCGACGCTGAGGGATCCTGAAGTCGTTTTCGGCCAGCTGCAGCCCGGGACGACATTTGAAACACGATAAGGTTCTAATGTGAAGTCACGGAGATTGCGGGATAGTGTGATCGTCCGTATAGGGTGTCGAACGGGCCAAGCAATGAGCAGCCTCGCTTTTGGACGATGTGCTGAGGTGAGTGGACAGAACAGAGAGAACGATTAAGGGTCGATGGTTGAAGAAGCTGAATTCGCAGGATAGGAAGTTAGGTCATGAAAAGACGCGCCAAGGGCTTGGGGTAAGTATATCTGCCGAGCTTCGAGGATATTGATAAGTCCATATGGCATCAGGTGTATGTCAATGGTAACTTACAGCACGGTGGGTGAATCTTCGCGAAAGGGACTTCGGAGACCAGTACTCTGATCGAGTTGAGGAACAGCAATGATCTAGTCCTAAACATAAACGTAAAGAATCCTGTCTCTATGTCAGGACGTTGTCATTCTATAGTTGCCTGTCGTGTGCTTACAATACTGTAAAATTCCCATCAACGAGGACGAGTAGAGGGTTGTGTTATGGATGCGAGGTTCCCGGAGTGGGTGAGCATGGTGTTACAGGTTTTACATGCATGGTTGCTCAGCCGTTGTGTTATCTTGCAAGGGACGAAGGATTAATCTTCTGTCTGGGATTGGTTTGGGTCGCTTCAACGAAGCATATCACATGTGCAGCTAGAACGTAGACACTTATCCACCAATCGCTGATAGCCATTCCGATAAGGTAATAGTCCCGACCTGACGCCCGGTTGATGAGATCTTTCGCGGGCTTTCATCTACTTTCATATGCAAAGCTCAGAAAATTTTGATCTGGTCCACAATTGGGTCTGTATAGATCCCAAGATACTTTCCCAGAGCATAGAAAAGTATGTCTGTGAGCAAGAACATATCAAACTTTATCATACAATTTTAGACGCCCGAATACTTACTTACCAGCAAGCATAGCATTCTAAAGAGTATAGCATTCCGAAGTATGAAAACCAAGTCTAAATGTTGATGAGAAGGCTTTCTATAGTGCTAAGGCTGAGCAGACTAGCGACTTGCAACTTGGAAGTTACGGACATGGCGGAATCGGAGCAAAGTCGGAGAGCCGGACGGATTTGAACTTGCGTGACGTAATTATGGGAAGATGCTTATACATAACAAAGACATACAAATACATGCCCCGCATTTTTAGAAACTCTAAAACACGCCGTTTCCCGACGCCGCCCTCCCGAGGCCACATGGAGGGGCGCCCACAGGGCCTAGAGGCTAGAAACCATTCAGTTCGAGTTTCTTCGTACGTACCAGCGAAGTTTGTACAACATGCATATCAATGTGCGTATCACCGTTATCGTGGAATTTTAGAAAGCGGTGTTACGGTTTTTGACTTCGAATTTTTTGATCATCAACTGGGGTTGAACTGGGGAATATTTGCAACCTTATTCAATTTGATTGAATTCAATCTTTTGGCCAACCATCAACATTTTAACGACAGATTAAAAGGAAACCGCGTACAACGTCCTGAATGTCCGCCGCCATAGCAAAGCTTATTCTGGTCGTGGGAGGGGAGGCTGTTCAAAAGACAAAGGAATGGACGCCGACGTATTTTGTGTCTTACAGGACTTGTAAATAGCCAACCCCCAGCCGTAAGCTATTTTCAAGAGCTGTATGCAAGATAGTATTTCATTTGTCGTGGGAAGTGGTTCAAAGAACGGCGGACCCCGACGCATTTTGGCTGTAAATAGTAGCCAAACCACAACCGCCTCGGTCATAACTGCTACTTCCATGACCTCTAATAAAAGTCGCAAGTATGTATATACGACCCAAAATAGAGGTTGCTCAGGTCGCAAGAAAAAATCGGAGGTACGGAGGGTATCAGGAACCGGGGTGCTCTGGTGTTCTGTCCGATCGAGAAGCCTCGATGGTAGCCGCTCTTCCATCGATATCAGAACGCAGAGGGCTGGGAATGGTCGTTGTGAGGCCCAAGGTGGTTGGTATCCACACGATTTCCTGTGGACACCTTAAATCACAGGTTGTAAAGCCATATGCTGATGCCAATAAATCAATATAGTACTGAGCTTTCAAGAACCTTTGTACTGGGCAGCTGCCAGTATTGACTGACAAGACAGAACAATCATGAATATGATCAATAGCATCTGGAGCATCTGGAGCACCTGGAGCATCCGAATTCTTGACTTGTAGAAGTTGATGAACAATATACAAAATAAGGCAGTCTGAAGTTAAAGCGCTAGAAATCCAGGGAGCGAGGATCAGAACTTTGGAAACATGGGAAAGCCACGGGGATCATATCATAGGAAGTTAAAAATGCACAGCCGATGTGCCTATGGGTCCTATGCGATGTGTTCTCTTCGTGTTTTTCGTCAAGCAGGTGTTTAAGGTGAAGCGTTGCTGGGCTTCTCGTACATGAGGCTACGAATACGTAGGCGCACCAGAAGAAATTTGTAACGAAAGACCAGCCTCGGCTCTGTAGGTCCACTGTTTTCGGGGTATGTGTTTTACCGAGATGGAACACGAAAGCACCCACAAGAATACCAGAAGAACTATACATGTATGTAAGTATGCGCATACACCTGATGGTTCGGTGGTTGAGCAAGTCACCGAATAAGCTATGTGTGGCGTGCAAGTTACCGATGACTGTCAAAGATGCTGAGCAGGTATATCAACAGGATAGTAGGTTGTTCTGAGTCAGGGAACTCAGGGTGTAGGTGGCGGAATCATAGATGATTCGTAACTACAATGCAAATCAGAACTTGAGAAGCACAGACAACCAGGGACATGAGCTGCCTATCGGCTTTCGGTAGGATTAGAGAGCCTACAGTAGAATCGATTATTCCGGGGAGTATCTTTCCAGGCTGTCCAGTTGCAAACTGGTGAGCTGCATGTCGTATGGGAGAATTATGGGAGAAAAGGTTCGCTAAGTCCATGTTAACATCAAAAGAGTCACGTGCTGGATCAAAAAGAGGGTTCGGCATCTCACGAGCATCATGACAGCAGTGGAACTGGGTGGGCATCTGTACTTATCTTTGTCTTGTCTCCGCATGGAACTTCATGGGATCTTCAGTTAAGTTCTGTCCGTATATGTGGCAATTCTGAGCTTTTTATAGCACAGGCACAGCCCGCAACTCAGACATTCGTACAGTGTTTTTTGTTTGGATATGTGTTGGCGGTGTGTTGGCTCACTAATGGGTTAATGTGAATTGTACATGCCTGTCCATCAAGTTTCTAGATACAACTGTTGCCGAACAGAAATATATAAGATTGATCAGGCAAAGCCATGATTAACCCCTTCCCACTCCCCTTTTCATTCTCCCTACCTTATTTCTGCGCGGGCCATGGTGAACGTTACCTACGATGCCTGTAAGTGGTTTATTCAAATTCTCAGCAGGGTGTTGCGAGGTGTTTCTATGGGGCCGAGGCTGATGCCAAATCTCTAGCGGGAAGCTTGGTGTGGGTGGATCCAACAGACACTGATCCTTCCACTGCCACCTGGGTCTACAACCCAGGAGACATAGCATGGGTGCTCGCCTCGACAGCACTCGTGTGGATAATGGTTCCCGGCGTCGGTTTCTTCTATTCAGGTCTTTTGAGGTGAGTGCACGTTTTCATAGCAATGGCTTATCTCTGACAAGAATCTACCTGTAGGCGGAAAAATGCTCTGTCAATGATATACTTGAGCATGATGACAATAGCAGTCGTCTCATTTCAGGTGAGCATATTCTACATGTGGAAGCCTCGCCCAGGGATTAATAACCGCTCAGTGGTTCTTTTGGGGGTTCTCTCTAGCGTTCAGCGATACCGCAAGCAGCTTTATCGGTGACTTGAGTAAGTGTCCCCGCTCTACCTGCGAATGCCGCTTTACCAACCTGCGCCGTTCAAAGGATACTTTGGCCTCAAGGGCGTTCTTGAAAAACCTTCCATTGGAAGTACCCGCATTCCTTCAATCGTTTTCTGTGTTTACCAACTTATGTTCGCCGCTATCACGTAAGTTCAACCAGCTCGCTCTATGAGGAGCGGCGTCTGACAGAAGCTGCCGAACAGCCCTATGCTCGCTATAGGAGGCTTTGCTGAACGGGCCCACCTCGGTCCCCTCCTCTTCTTTGTTTTCGCATGGTCTACTTTAGTCTACGACCCCATTGCTTGCTGGACATGGAACTCTAACGGATGGTCCTTCATGCATGGCAGTTATGATTTCGCTGGAGGAACTCCTGTGCATATTTCTTCTGGAACCGCTGCCCTCGCTATTTCCATCTACCTTGGAAAGCGCCGTGGGTACGGCACCGAATCTCTTGCATACAAGCCGCACAACACCACATACGTTATTCTTGGCACGATTTTCCTCTGGTTTGGCTGGTTTGGTGCGTTAAGTCCATATATGGTATAGTTTGCACTCTAATATATACAATTGTAGGCTTCAACGGCGGTAGCGCTCTCGCTGCTAACTTAAGGGCAGCTCAGGCATGCATTGTCACCAACTTGGCCGCTAGCGTCGGTGGACTTACCTGGATGCTTTGGGTACGTCCCTATCAGCATTTATTTCACAGACACTAAGTAACAACTATATTCAGGACTACCGCATCGAGAGGAAGTGGTCTGCCGTCGGGTTCTGCTCCGGTGCTATCGCTGGTCTCGTTGCAATTACCCCCGGCTCCGGTTTCGTAGGTTCTCGTGAGTATCCAGATCGACTCCACTGCACCACACACAGCTGACTTCGACGCTCTTCACCCAGCTGCTGCTGTCCTCTTCGGCGTTATGGCTGGCACATTGTGTAACTTTGCCACCCAGCTCAAGTTCCTGGCTGGTTACGACGACTCCCTCGACGTGAGTACTTTTGCTTTCTATAGCTGCACATTCTCCCAGTGGAGTGTGTTCCTCGTTGCTATGTGCTAACCTCCCACCCGCAATAGGTATTCGCTTCCCATGCCATCGGTGGTGTTATTGGAAACCTTCTCACTGCTCTCTTCGCGCAAAAGAGTGTTGCAGGATTTGATGGTTTCACTGTTATTGCTGGTGGATGGCTTGACCGCCATTATATCCAGTTGGCCTGGCATCTTGCTGATTCTGCTGCTGGTCTCGGATATTCCTTTGGAATGACTGTAAGTTCACATGTATATATTATTAGTATTATCGCCCTGACCTTATATTCACAGACTCTCATTCTTTGGATTATGCACTACATCCCCGGCCTCCGCCTGCGCGTCCCCGAAGAAACAGAAATTGTCGGCATTGACGCCTCAGATATGGGCGAATTCGCATACGACTACGTCGAGCTCCGAACTGAACTCTCAACCTCCTACACCACCGCCACACAACGCGTCGGCGCGAACAGGGAGTCTGACCACAGTGAATTCAACAAGGAGCGATCTAGTGCAGAGTAAAAGCTTCCATATATATACTTATCCCGATTCGTCTTCTTGTAGTAGCAGTTAGTGCTTAGTGCTACAGTTATCCGTATTTTTAATTATTTGGTGGATGAATGTATGTGAACATTTGTTAGCATGGAGTTTACTGATAGTAAAACGCTTCGTGTTGTAATATCTGTTTACTGTGGTTAATACTTAGAAATTCAATATCACGCTCGTTATCAACTTACTATTGCCCTCCGCAGCTTCTGCTGTCTAATTTTAATGAAGTTATTGTGTGAGTGTGAATGATGATATCATTATCTTAGATCACTTGCTTATCTCAGTGATCTTTTATGAATCATGATACCTTTCATCTCACGCGCGAAGTGACCAAATTTATCGAAAGTAAGTTTTAGTAGTAACCCACTAGAAGACTGATAGAGTCTAGCAGCGCACATACCTCAGCACAGGAAGTTTGCACAGACTTGAAACCGAAGTCAGGGTCCAGTTCAGCTAGGCGTTATTTACCAAGAGCCTTACTTACATAATTTCAAAGGACACAAGCAAACAAGTAACAGCGCAAACAAACGCCTCGTAAGGTTTGCAACGTTCCACTCAATGTCCACTCACGTCAAATGTATGTCGGTGATGAATTGCAGCGAACTTCCGATTCCAAATTGTACCTCGGAGAAACATTACAAGAATGGGTCAATAAACCTAAAATTAAACTAACACCACCCGGTCTCATTACGTCGAGGATCGCCGCCGTGAAAATTGAATTGGTCGAAATCTGTCAGCTGATGACTAAAATTGAAATACTACCTTCTTGTGTGGTTTTTTGTGGCGAAGTACATTCGGCAATGTAGGGTTGCAAGCCATTGCCTTCCGTCTTTCTGTTCTGTCTGCCTGCACAACATTGAACATATCATGCCAATGAAATCTTAGTAGACCTCGTAGCAGATGGAATCGTCCAAATTCACACAATTGTAAGCATCCACTTTACAGCAGTTTCATTGACGCCTGTGTGATTGGATTGCTAAATTTGTTATCTCTTCCCACAGCTTAGGCCCATTGGTAAGTATTGGTTCAGACCATCGTATAGTTCGAGACGCTGAAGTTCTTTAATACATGGGCGTTATGTTCAACTACCTATTGTTAGGGTGCTTGATAAGACAAGTCTGTGAGTACTTGAGATTTCACACTAAAAATGAAAGGCTTCACACGCATAATAGATGATTATGGTATTGCGTACTATTCGACGGATAAGGCATTTATTCGCATTTTAGGTGAGAGCGCGCCAGCGTCTTACTTACATCAAGCTACCGACATAGTACTATATGTCATATATTTTCAGTCTACTCCGTCTGGGTCGCGGAAATCTTCCAAACAGTTGCTTTGTCCCACACCGTGTATACGGTGCTGGTGAGGGGATACGGTGATCCCCAGTACATACGAAAAGTTCCCTGAACCGCCGCGGTTACTCCATTAATCAATGGGATATGTAAGATTATCACAGAAGTGCCGAGTGTGTTTTTAATTATGGGATTTATACAGTGGCAGCGGTCATTTACACATTCTGTTGGAAAAATTACTATCTAATGTGATGAACTCATCAGGCATATCTTGGCCATGAAGTTCACCTCGTCAGTTGGAAGAGGATTGACGAAATTTACCGTAATTGTAGGGGTATATATTCCACAACACGGATCGATCTGATAACACTCCTCAAGCTTGCGGTAGCCCAGTGTGTGTTTGGTATTGTACTTTGCGCAATGGTACGTCCATTCACGGGAACTTCTTATTCCTAACACCTCATGACAATCCGACAGTACATTGGACTGGACTTTAATACGGAGCATATATAAAATTTGAAGATCATCATGATCGTAAGTTTTCTTGGTTTCGATCGCTTCTACATAATTGACATCCGAGTCAATAGCTATGGTTGTCAAGCAGCTTCGTTAGCAGCGCTACGACCGCTTTTGCTACAAGCCTTGTAGTAAGTATTATATTTTAAGAAGTGATTCAATCATGTTTGATAACCATACGTTTTAGTTGTTCCTAACTCGTTGGACAACTACTTTCAAGAATTCAACAATAAAATGTTTAAACATCTTTATTGCCACTTTTATTGAAACCGGAACGGTAGTCGCTATTATCGCGGTCGTACAGCTACTTTGCTACTTCATCTACCAAGAGAGCTTTTTGTACATATGTCCGCAAGTACCAATTTATTCTAACGCATACATTTCAAAGTCTGAAATTTAGAAGCCAATCTGTGATAGGGCAGTTGTAAGTTTCGTCACCGCTCGACTTACAATTATATATATGCTCAACAAAATTCTTCTGCCCAGGCTGGCTAACGTATATTGGCCTCACTGAACGGTCGCAATCGCTTAAATATCTCAGATTCCAGTGTGTGTAACGGGATTGGGGAGCGACTATATTCCGATTCCTACGTCGAGCTGCGAGAGTTACCTCAGCTACATCTACAGTCGGATAGTCATCGAAGGCGAAGGCGAGAGTCGAGAGTATTTGGCTGGTCTTTCCGAGATATATCACTTGATATGATCACTACCCGTGGTTAGCGTGGACCCCAAGGACTTAGAGGAAACGGATTCCATAGTATGTTAGATCTCGTATTTCCCTTACAAGTGTCGATGTATTAATGGAGTGACAGATCAACACTGTGATAGTGTCGAAAGGCATAGCCAGCACGATATCGTGAATATTATATTTAATTAAAATAACAGCGTGGCATGATTCTTTCATATATAACGCATGGCGCCTAATTGTTCGAAATACAAAATTCCAAAATGCTCGTCTCTACCATGTTGAACGTGTTAACCAACCTCAGCCCAACATTATCACTGTATTTATAAACATGTAAGTACTGAAAAATAAATGGTTACATTGCCTTTCCCTCACCATAAATGAGTATATTGAAGACGAGTCCGTTCTGTTCCATTGTAAGCGCAGAGCATTGAAATATCAAAATTATAGATTCGAAATTCCGCTGGCTCGAAATCCTATTGGTATACAAAGTTAGGTGAAAGGGTATTTAAAAGTCTAACGATTCTCACCTCCCCTAATCCATCTTTTTCAGGAATTACAAACTCGTCTTTATGGTTTTAACACCACATACCACTAATAAAATGGGATCATACTTACGGATAAGCAGCTTGCTCTCCGGATGCATGGCATTTTTAACGGCTTTAAGTATTCTCTTCACATCAGCATCCATCCAAGAATACATAATGTGTCGTAGCTATAAAGTACTATCATTGGTGGAACTCGAAACGTAAATTAAGGAAACATACATAGTAAACATCGGCTCCTTTAGGTGCTTCGCGAAGGAAATCTATCGGAACGAAGGAAGTACGTCCGGATTCCATTGCTTCTGGGAACTCAAATTTCCAGTACTAGCAACAATTCATATAGCTTTAAGTATATTAACTGGACACATAAACTCACGTTCTTTGCCTGTTCCATGACCTCTGGTAAGTCGCTCAGAGTGACCTTCAGGTGGGAGTACTTTTTCGCAAGTTGAATTGTAAATGCTCCAATTCCAGATCCAACATCACAAATATTACTGTCAGGAGGAAGTTCTCCCCAGAGTGGATCTATCACAAGGAATCAGTCCAACCAGTGAACTGAGAATGGCCCTGAATACGAACATTGTAATGCAGCTAGAGATCCGATTATATCACTCCATCCTAGCATTGCTTGTCCAAATCTCTGAATAATACTTGGAAGAAGTATCATTATATTAGTGTACAGGGAACATACCTCTCCTCGTCGAATATGTGCCTTCATTTCGACGTCGAGTAGTTATATAAATTACAAAAGTGGTCAGAATAGTCTTACCTGTGAGGTATAAATGGTGAACAAATCTGTTTCAGGTCCATCCCCCTTAAGAGCACGAACTACAGGGCTTTTATTAGGGGCATAGGAAAATGCGGAGTCAGGGTCTGTTAAAGTTTCAAGTAAAACAGATTGGCCTTTGATAATATCATCCGTCCATAACTGTGCCGCTGCAGAAAGGGAGCTGGAGGACAGCAAGCCGAGTGAGAGGCGGTTATTTGAAAAAACACCAGGATAAACTATGCAGAGATGTTGGACTAATATTATTTATTAAAGTATTGCGAACAAAGCTGACCTTCTTGGAAATATCCTCTGGAGATTAGAAACCGGATAATGCGCAAGAGCTTGCCAGAGTCTATATTAGGTATCTGTTTGGATATTTCCTCGATCGATAATCCGTTCGTAGCATTTAGGAGAGCATCAGCGATCCGAGCCTCTACTGCAACTCGCAAACAAGCGGGTTCTGTACCAAGCATTATGCTCCATGCATCAGAGTCAGCGTATTGCGTTACATTATAATCTCTCAACTAAACATAATCACCACTCCAATGGCATGAGCAGGTGTTGCGAGTCCCGTGCAAAGCTTGCTGCAAGCATAGTTTAGACTCCACAAGGCTTTCTTCAATGCAATATTGTCGAAGACTGAATCCAGTGGATGAGGTACCATAGAGGAGAGGAGAGGGAGACTATGTCCAGAAGCTTGATATTCCTTGAGTGCAGAATGTGCCAAGGATGCAATGTCGGAAAGTAGCTCCTCCACTACATTAGCACTGCTTATTATGTTGGAGTGCATCGGCATCGCAGTCAGGATATTGTAGTATCTTGCAGCATCAAACGACCTTATATACCTTGAAAGACAATTTGTAAACTTCTCATACTGCCAAATTCGCTTCATCAGCAAGTACTGATTATACTACACAGTGCTATAGTAGTGCTACAGAACATTGTATAATGCCATAGCACCATAACAAAGGTGTTCAACTCTGTAGTACTACAGAGTTATCACTACATGCTATCAAGCACTACAGAGACATGGTAGCATGCTATGGAGTGCTATACAACATTGTGGAGGCTTGGCAGTATGCTATGGAAGCTTTAGAATATCCAGGATTACAGCAGGTCCTGTAGGATTTCCTTGGGATTCTAATACCTCAGCCAATAGCATCACTCCTTCAGTTATATAAATAAATAAATAAATATATTAAGTAGTTTTAATAGATACAGGGTAAATAATAATATTCAATGAGAATGGTACCCCAAATTGTGCATCCCGTCCAACCCTTCGCAAACAAAATCCCTCAATGCCACACTTGCCGACAGGAGACAGGATGGGCTTCATCATCATCATAATGGTGCAGGGAAGGAGGGGGCTGGATGACGTGCAGTGATTGTTATCACGCAGGGGACAAGGGAGGAAGGGGGGAGGAAGGGGCTGTATGTCGCTGGTCCCTTGCGGCTTGCCAACGTGG
This sequence comes from Cyathus striatus, assembly GCA_025738555.1. Lineage (NCBI taxonomy): Eukaryota > Fungi > Basidiomycota > Agaricomycetes > Agaricales > Nidulariaceae > Cyathus > Cyathus striatus. Next base: position 1,350,848 of record JAOVFP010000022.1, read on the forward strand.
TGTTGGTGAGGGTTATGGGGGGACTGGGCCACATTGCACAGTAGATGGCCCTGCCCCCCCCACTGAATCTTCTTTATCCATGCGACAAAGGGGGAAAGCAGTGGGGAGGAGAGGAGAGGCCAAGAGGAAGGAACGGCAATTGAGAAGGGATAGCGCACGCGTGCTCTTACATCGCCATTGCCCAGAAAAAGAAAAAAGTACGTGAGGATATATGAAATTGAAAGGCTAGAAATGAAGGATAACGAAAAGGGAAGTAGATAGCAAAGGTATGGTAGTAGAAGTAAGTATAGTAAGAAAATAGAGACCATGTTTGAACAATTGAAGTTGAATGAGTCACTTACCACGCTCAATACTCCTCGAACCGATGCACAACGACAGCAGCTCTCTCTTGATGTTACCACAGAACACACGACGTTGTAGATGACAGCGACTACTCTCCCCAAAGTAGCGGTGCAGTGGGCTAGGCTGCAAAACTCGACAACACGTGGTTGGTGGCGGGGCGCTCTGTCATTGGACACCGGCAGTCGGAATATCGGATGTGGAATGACGAGAGGAAAAGAGTCCAGACGTGTATCGTAACGAAAAAACGAGGGTGACGAAATTGTATAACGAAAGAAAGGAAAATGATCAAGAGGAAAAAGAATGAAACGAACAGATATAAGATAAACCCAACACCTCGACCCGAGTCCCTTATCCTTCCACCAGTAATTGCATAGCACGATGAGGGTAAAGACCCAGTCATCGTGCCTCGGCGTTCGAAACACCGGTCTCGAGGACCAAACATGTATCTTGATGAGAAAGAGGGGTCTTGAGTGGGTGTACAACCCTAAGCCCTATCGTCTCGAGCTGTCCGAGGGGCGCATAATGCCCAGAGAGTTCGAACGTCGTCTTGACAGGCCTTGAGGCGACGGACAGAAAGCCTAGAGAATATGAAAAAAGAAAAGCAGAGAGTGATATGGAAAGCAGTAAGCGGAACGCATTGTAGCATAGGCGAGACACGACAGCGCATACATGTGTCACGTGTTGTTTGGCATTGGCTTCCCAATATTTGGTGAGGCTGCGCGCTGTCTCTAAGTCCACACATGGAACGAAAACACAGAAATCCGAGTGCACTGTTTGCACAACACATCGTAGAACCAAAGTAAAAAGATAGAAATATGTAGATAGGAATTTAGAGTAAGTAGAAATAGATAATTAAAGGTAAATGATAAATGAAACGAAGTATAAGTATAGTACTGGGTTATACCAGTATACCAACTACTCCCTCCACAGCACAGCGGAGAGTTGAACTTTAAGTAATATGTAGCAGATTTGTGGGTATTACCAACTACATACAAGTTTCAACTATTAAATTTAGTAGTGCTGTATAATACTACATATCATACTAGATAGATCACAGATCATTACAGAGCACTTGGTGTTGAACTGTATAAAATTACATAGTGTACTACTTACATTATAAATTATTGCATAGCACTTGGAAACTGTATAGTACTTTATAGCATACTAATTACATTATATATTGCTACAGATTTCTCATAAATTGTAGAGAGCTATACAGCACAGTAATTACATTACAGAGTGCTACAAACTACTATACAGTGACTTTGGCTAATTTGAAAAGTTATACTTGTTACAAGGATTCATATACATACTATAGTATGCTATATGAAAAAACCAGTGCTTGCTGATGTTCGTAATGCTTTGAATATGCTCGGAATAATTCCATTTGGACTAATGATACATCTAAGAAACGGGTATAACCTATAAGCTTGACAGATATATGGCTTACGATCGTACCGTACCAGCCTTCAAGCTTCAAGCTTCAGGGGTACTACAATCTTAACTCATCAGACATGTCAAAATTAAACACATCGGGAAATCGTCCATGAATCAACTAAAGCGACCTGATAATAGCACAATATCCAGCCTACATGCATAATCCCAATCCGTAATCCCTAATTATTGGAGATATGAAATTCCAGAATGCTCGTCTCCACCATATTATAAGTACTGGCCAACTTCAGACAGACGTCAGCACTAAATACTGTATTGATCAAATCAATTCGTCACCCCTCTGAGTGCGTGACACACCGAACCATCAAATCAGTTCGTCACTTTGGTAGATCCTGCGTGACGCACCAATTTTTTTTGTCACTTTCACTACTTGAACTAGCAAAAGAAAATTTTTTAGGTTAATTTAAGCCCAAATAGTAAGTTTGACCACTGCAAGAAAAAAATTTGAACCCGCAGCTTTGCGTGACCATTTGAAACCTTCGTCATTTTTGAACGTGACGCGTGACGCGTGACAGACGAATTGATTTGATTGTTACAGTACATTGAATGATGTAAGTACCGAAATAAATGGCTACATACTTCTTACCATAAATGAACATACTGACGGCAAGTCCTTTCGATGCCATTGAACATGCAGAGCATTGAGATATCGAAATTAAAAATTTGGATGCTGCAGGTTCAAAGTCCTGTTAATAGTGAATTAGGTGAATGAACGGCGGGCTTATATTCCAAGATTTTTCACCTCTCCCAATCCATCGTTTCCAGGAATTATAAACTCGTCTATACTATTGTTAACCTCCTGAGATGGTAATAAGATCAGTGAATTATGCTTACGGATAAGTAGCTTGCTTTCAGGATGCATAGCATTCCTAACAGCTGACAATATTTTTTTCGCTTCCGTGTCTGGCCAATTATGCATAATATGTCGAAGCTATAAACTAGCAATGAGATTTAAAGGTTTAGTAAGTACTAGGTTATGCCATACATAATACACATCGGCTCCATTAGGTGCTTCACGAAGGAAATCTATCGAAACAAAGGAAATACGTCCGGATTCAGCTATTTCTTGGAAATTCGAGTTCCAGTACTAGCGGCAATTTATATTAGCCCTAAGTATGTTAAAAAAACACATGAACTCACATCCTTTGCCTGTTCAATGACCTCTGGCAAGTCGCTCAGAGTGACCCTCAAATGGGGATACTTCTTCGTCAACGGTATTGAGAATGCTCCAATACTAGACTCAACGTCACAAACATTACTGTCGGGATGGAGTTCGCTCCAGAGTGGATCTGCCATTAGAGCATCAGTCAATACATCAAACTGGATAAGCTGGAATATGAACATTTAAGTGCGGCTACTGTTCCGTTGATTTTGGTCCATCCCGTCAGTGAGAGCCCAAATCTCTGCTTGGTATTAGAAGTGGTATATTTGCCTCATTCTATGATACAAACCTCTCCTCTACCAGTATCTGCCTTCATTTAAAGTTGACATTATTCAATTACAGTCGGTGAAATGATCATACCTGTGCAGCGTATAAGGTGAACAAATCAGATTCAAGCTCTTCTTTTTTAAGCGCGCGAACAAGAGGACTTTTACTAGGAGCATAAGAGAACGCTGAATCAGGATCAGTGTAAGTCTCGAGTAAAGCAGAATAGCCCTTGGCTATATCATCTGTCCATAAACTTGAAGCGGTAGAAATGGGATCAGAAGACAGCAAGCCAAGTGGTAAGCGATTATTTGCAAAGACATCATGAGAAACTATCGAAATGTGAGTGATTATAAACTAGTAGTTATTGTAAGGCTCACCTTCTTGAAAATATCCTCGGGAAACCAGAAACCGAATAGTACGCGATAACTTCCCAGCACCAACATTAGGTATCTGCTTGGATATTTCCTCGATCGGTAATCCGTTAGGAGCATTTAGGAGAACATCAGCAACTCGTGCCTCCACAGCCACTCGCGAACATGCGGGTTCTGTAATAAGCATTGCGCTCTATGCATTAGAGTTAGTGTTACATTCCAATCTCCTAGTTAATAATGCTAACATACCTCTCCAATAGCATGAGCAGGTGTTGCGAGTATTGTGCATAGTTTCTGCAAGCATGATTGACACCGAACAAGGCTTTTTCAATGCAATATTATCCAAGACCGAATCCAGAGGATGAGGTGTTGTAGAGGAGGGGAGAGGGAGAACCGACCCAGAAGATTTATATTCATCGATAGCAGCATGCACAGAAAATGCAATGTCGGAGAGTAGCTTCTCCACTAAATCAGCACTGCTTGATATGCAGGACTGCATCGTATGTAGTCAGATACCGTGCAAACATTGCAGGTACGTCTTGCATTATATACCTGCTGATGAATGGAAGGAGACCTCGGACAAGGAGAGCTGTAAAGAGGAATATCAAAAAGATCATTCCCATATTGTCAGTTTAGATTTCATGGTAATCTGCGTGCCACTCGGGAGTTCCAGTACTAGGATAAATCACACAGGGCCCAAGTTTCAGCTGAGAAGTGGGTAAGAAATGTAAGTATATCAAGACGCTCGAACTCCGAAGTGCAGATGAACGAAGTATAAGTAAACATCCTCGGCCGAAGAAATACATTCCCTTCGACAAAGTGTTAAGCTGGGTACTGCAGTAAATGTCTAAAACCATGCAAACGACCTTGAGTATGTATTAATATCCCCCCTTTCCACGTTGTACACTTGTAGTATTTAATTGTTGGAAATATGAAATTCCAAAATGCTCGTCTCCACCATATTGAACGTGTTGGTCAATTTTAGACCAACGTTAGCGCTATGTTCATACCCGTAAGCCTTGAAACAACAAACGTCACATCGTTTCCTTACCATAAATCAGCATATTGGCGCCGAGTTCTTTCGGTCGCATTGAACATGGAAAGCATTGTGATATCAAGATTATAAATTCTTGTCGCTGCAGGCGCGAAGTCCTGTGAATAGGCGATCAGGCGAAAGAATGATAGCTTGCCAGCATTCTAAATGTTCTCACTTCTCCCAGTCCATCTTCCTCAGGGATTATAAACTCATCTACATAAATGATGATTAATTTCCTTCAGTGATCAATATATTACACTTACGGATGAGTAGTTTGCTTGCAGGATGCATTGCATTTCTAACAGCAGAAAGAATTTTTTTCACTTCCGCATCTGGCCAATCATGCATAATATGCCGCAGCTATAAAACATTGAATATTATAAGTCGTAGGCATAATAGCCTGGCATAACACACATAATAAACGTCGGCTCCTTCAGGGGCCTCACGAAGGAAATCTATCGGGACGAAGGAAGCGCGACCGTGTTCAGCTGCTTCCGGAAACTCGGTACTCCAATGCTGGCGACAACGTAATTCGAAGTCACATATACTAATAGGGACTACTCACATCCTTAGCTTGTTCCATAACCTCCGGCAGATCACTCAACATGACCTTTAGGTGGGGGTATGTCTTCGCCAGTCGTATCGAAAAAGCGCCCATACCAGAACCAACGTCACATACATCACTGTCAGGAGGAAGTTCGCTCCAGAGGGGATCTGGCGTTTAAACATCAATCAGAACGATGAACTGTAAACTGAAATATGTCTAGTTACATTGTAATGCTGCCACTGATCCTGTGATTTTGGTCCATCCCATCATTGCGTGCCCAAACCTCTGCAGTATACTTAGAAAAGGTGTATTTGCATCATTCTATGAACAGACCTCTCCTCTTCCGGTATGCGCCTTCATTCAAAGTTGAGAGTCCTGTCACAAGAGAAGAACAGTCTCAAGATCTCACCTGTGTAGCGTACAAAGTAAACAAATCTGATTCGGGGCTATCGCCCTTAAGAGCGCGAACAAGAGGACTTTTACTGGGAGCAGATGAGAACGCCGAGTCGGGGTCAGTATAAGTCTCAAGTAGAACCGAATGCCCCTTGGTTATATCATCCGTCCATAGGCCTGCCGCCGCAGAAAGGGAGTTAGTAGACAGTAAACCTAGTGACAAGCGGTTGTTTGCGAACACTTCAGGAGAAACTATCCGAGGGTGAGTATTACGTGGCTTGTCATTGCAAGGCTTACCTTCTTGGAAATATCCTCTGGAGACAATAAACCTGATGGTACGTGATAACTTCCCAGCATCAATATTAGGCACCTGCTTCGTTATTTCTTCCATAGGCAATCCATCGTGAGCTTTAAGAAGAATATCAGCAATACGAGCCTCTGCAGCCACTCGCAAACAAGCTGGCTCCGTAGCGAGCATCATGCTCTAGTATGAATTAGAATCAGGTTTATGCTCCAACTACATATCAAATACTAACACACCTCTCCAATAGCATGGGCAGGGGTTGAGAGTGTAGTACAAATTTTGTTACATGCATAATTCAGACTGTACAATGCTTTCTTTAATGCAATATTGTCAAAGACCGAATCTAGAGGATGAGGAGTAGTAGCAGAAGGAAGAGGAAAAACATCCCCAGAAGTCTGATATTCCTTCAGTGCTGCATGTGCAGAAGACGCAATATCAGAAAGTAGCTTCTCTACAATATCAGACCCACTATTTGCTGTGGTAAAGTGCATATCGTTCGAGTTGCCATGGCCTTGCGGCAACGTTGCACCCTATATATCCAAGGAATGCGATCCGGGCGGAAGAAAGTTGAACTAAAACCGAATTATGCAAGAGGAGTATCCACGAGATCATCCTTCTCATATTACATAGATCCCATGATAATCTGAGAATGTCTGAGATTATTATAGAGGTGGGTCGGATGAAGGCAGGCTATCTTACTACTTCCAGCGGTGACAGAAATATATTAACTATCCACATGGGCCTTTGACGTTTGAATCGCAGTTAAGCAGCTTCGAGGAGTGGAGATAAGCGTCACACCTGAGAAAAGAAATGAACAGTTGGTACGACCTTACATATTAATAAATCTGGGGGTCAGTAAGGAAAGCTGTAAAAGAGCAATATCCTGGTGATAATCATTCTCGTACTACCAGATTCGATATGTTCGGAATTATTTCAATCGTAGTGATATAGGTGACACCGTAGCCTGTAAGCTATTACCTATCAGTCGTGTCAAAATGAGCTGTAGAGAGTGATGGATAATGTTCATAAGCAAGACGAATAATAAATATATGGCTTCAAACGAACCAATTAAAATTGTGAGGAAATCATCAATGAAATCCACAATAGAAGTACATGCCCTTTGTTTAGTAAGAACTATAGCAATACAATATCTAGCTTACATATACAATCCTAATTCTTGGAGATATGGAATTCCAAAACACTCGTCTCCACCATGTTGAACGTGTTGACTAACTTTAGACCCACATCAGCGCTGGATTCATGGATTTCGTTAGTCCCGGAACAGTAACGGTCACATCACATCCTTACCATAATTGAGTATATTGGCGGCGAGTTCTTTCGGCCCCGTTCAACATGGAAAGCATTGTAATGTCAAGATTATAGATTCTAGTTGCTGCCGGTCCGAAGTCCTATATGTAGTCGACTAAATAAAGGAACGGCATCATTCTGAGGTTTCTCACCTCTCCCAGTCCATCATCTTCAGGAATTATGAATTCGTCTACACTACTGTTGGTAACCACCAGCGATACAAAAAGCGGATCACGCTTACGGATAAGCAGTTTACCTGCAGGATGCATCGCATTTCTAACAGCGGAAAGAATTCTCTTCACTTCTGCATCTGGCCAGTCATGCATAATATGTCGTAGCTATAATGAAGCTTTATTATAAGTTAGAGGCATAATAATAGGGTTAGCATGCATAATAAACATCAGCTCCTTTTGGTGCTTCACGAAGGAAATCTATCGGAACGAAGGAAGCGCGTCCGTATTCAACTGCTTCCGCGAATTCGGTATTCCAATGCTGGCGATAGCGTAAATCGAAGTTGCAATGTATTAATAGAGATTACTCACATCTTTAGCTTGCTCCATGACTTCTGGCAGATCACTCAATGTGACCTTTAGGTGGGGGTACGCCTTCGCCAGCCGTATCGAGAACGCTCCTATACCAGAACCAACGTCGCAAACGTTACTGTCAGGAGGAAGTTCGCCCCATAGGGGATCTATGTCTAAGGTGTTAGAAGATACGATAAACTAGGAAAACCGAAATTCGAACATTGCAATGCCGCCACCGATCCTGTGATCTTGGTCCATCCCATCATTGCGTGTCCAAACCTCTGCAGTGTACTTAGAAAAGGTATATCTGTATCGTTCTAGGAACGGACCTCTCCTCTTCCAGTATGCGTCTTCATTCAAAGTTGAGAACATCCAGTCACAAAATGCAGGACAGTGACCAGTCTCACCTGCGAAGCATATAAAGTAAACAAATCTGATTCAGGCCCATTTCCTTTAAGCGCGCGAACAAGAGGACTTTTACTAGGAGCGTAAGAGAAGGCCGACTCGGGATCAGTGTAAGTCTCAAGTAAAATAGAATGTCCTTTGGTTATGTCATCTGTCCATAAGCCAACCGCCGCAGAAAGGGAGTTGGAAGAGAGCAAGCCAAATGACAGGCGATTGTTTGTAAAAACACCGGGAGAAACTACGCAAAGGTGAGTGATTATGTAGCTTGTTGCTATAGGGGGTTACCTTCTTGAAAATATCCTCGGGAGACAATAAACCTCATGGTACGTGATAGCTTCCCAGTGTCAATACTAGGCACCTGTTTAAATATCTCCTCCATAGACAAGCCATTCGGGGCGTAAAGGAGAATATCGGCAATACGAGCATCTGTGGCAACTCGCAGACAGGCTGGTTCCGTAGCGAGCATCATGCTCTATGAACTGGAATCAGACTTACGTCTACTACATACCAAATAGTAACGCACCTCTCCAATGGCATGAGCAGGTGTTGCGAGTGTTGTGCAAAGCTTGTGACATGCGTAGTCCAGACCGTACAGCGCTTTCTTTAAAGCGATATTGTCGAAGACGGAATCTAGAGGATGAGGCGTAGTAGCGAAAGGAGGAGGAAAGATATTCCCAGAAGCCTGGTATTCCTTCAGCGCGGCATACGCAGATGACGCAATATCCGAAAGTAGTTTCTCAACAATATCGGTGCCGCTACTTGGTGTGGTTGAGTGCATATCAGTCGAGTTACCGTGGCTTTGCAGCAATGTTATGCACTCATATATTCCACGATTTTGCGATGTGGGCGGAGGGAAGAAGACCACAGGTTGAACTAAGATCTACAATCTCCTGCTGTGGGATTTGGTTTTAGAAATGGGTAATATGCATCTTCAAAAAGGTAAATTTGGAACGGGGGATAAGTAATATGAACAACCCACGAAATAGTATCCACATGACTTGTATGGCAGCTTCGGGGAGTGGAGCCAAAAGGTAAGGTAAGCAAAAACATACAGAACTATTTCGTCTCATGAAATGATGACTCCTTTGAGCTTAGGCTATCAGCCATGTCAATAGAAACCTGCAACCATAGATTACAAGCAATAAAAATCCATGCAATCAAAGCAGATATAAATACAATATATCAACCATTCAACAATCAGATGAACCAAATAATAATTCAGAAAATTCCTCAATAAATTCCTCGACAGAAGCAACCTGCTCCTTTCGAACGGACGAAGGCGGTCCCTCACGCACAATGAGCTGATGTGACAGCGCCAGGAGTGGCCACGGCGCCGCATGGCCACTGGGAACTGCTTCACTCGTAGTAGGCGTAGTAGGCGGCGGACGAACGAGCACAAAGCTCTGATGAACCAGAAGCAGACGTTGACTGGTCATCACTTGCCCGTACACCGTGAGCAGCACCTTTAGGCCAGGAATGACCACAAGGTCATATTGAACATCCGTTGGCAAGCCATTATGGCAGAACTGGTATGTTTTCAGGAAGCGGAGACTTTTGATAATCTCAGCTGGACCGGTTACGATGGGGGATGTGTGGGTTTCTAAGTAAGCGGTTAGCTACGACTCCTAGGAAGCAAACTATGTCTTACGGGAAGTAGGGATAGTTTGGGGAGCGGGTGGTGGCGTATTGACAGAATACGAGAAGCTGGCATCGGAGGTATAAGCGCCGTCTAGTTTTGACCGATCGGAATCGAAGAGTTGAACGTATCTAGTCGGAGGATGAGCATACAGCAAAGAAGTAGGGAGATAGATACACACCGACGAAGGAACTCCCTGGCCTCATTTTCGATCCGATCTTCCTCTTCAGTGGAAAGCCTAAGCACATCCACCACTTCCCCAGCCTCACGATCATCACTGTTGACCCTGGAACTATCTTGAGGAATTGGACTGCTGTCTTGGGGAGTCTCAACTGGTATCGAAGTAGCACTGCCAACCAACGACACATCCACACCCTCGCTCTTAACTACCACCTCCGTCTCCTCAACCTTCACAGCCCCCAGCCCAAGCCGCGCCAACGTCTTACTGCGCTTCGGAATAGGTAGCGGCTCCACTTTCACCACATCTTCCCTCTCCTCAACCCCCCCTGCCCTAACAGAAAAAATCACCTCCTCAGGCTCAGACGAATCAACAACCTCCTCCTCCCTCGGGCCTATCACAGCCTGCCACAAAGGCAACGCAAATTCAATCGGCTCATCCACAGGTCCAACACTACTACTAACCTCCCTCGTACTCGTACTCCTCTTCGCACGTGTACTTACTCTTTGGTCATTTCTATCGTTGGAACAGTCAGACACCCTCGAAGGTCGTTTCCTCTTAGTGCGGGAAGGAGGGGAGGGGGGGCTCACGGCGTTGGAACGGTGTACTGCTACTATCGCGTCTGCCAGATTATTGCGCGTTTCCACCGGTGCGGGCTCGAGTGTGTCGGACCATACGGGGTTTTCAGATATCCTAATAACAATGAAGTGAGTTTGGGTTAAGGTAGAACAAGAGGGGTGACGCACCATTCGATAACCAATCCATCATCCCTAGCAACCCTATCAGCTCAAACCACAAACAAAATGAAGGGATGGACAAACCGGAAAAACACTTTCGTCTTCTGAATCCCTTTCTTCCTCAACTTGCTCAACTCCTCTTTGACATACGCCACGCGACATGCATGCCAATCCGGGCTGGACTTTAGACAGTTCGGGCGCATCGGATAGAGGGAGCACGATTCCGTTACTATCCTCCGTGACCTGAGAGGAGTAAGTTCCGGTTCGTGTTTGATCACCACCTCGGGTGTAGATGAGGGCTCGGATTTGACATGGTGACGCGGTTGAGAGGGGGGTGGGGCAGGTGGTGAAATCGGCTCTGGCTTAATTCGATTAGTGTTTCGTTTAGGGAGAGGTAAAGTTTTCGGTGTAGCAGGAACCTACAATAACACATTAGCAACTTTTCCAAAAACCAAAAGAAAAAAAGACATACAGGATCAACATCCATCGGCAGCTCAAGACGCGGAATGTCCTCTTCCTCCTCCTCCACAACCTCATCATGAATCGTACCAACGATAATCTCCCCATCATCAAACTCATTCCTCAAAACTTTCCCCTCAACGCTACTTTCATCCTCCTCCTCCTCCTCCCCAACAGCAGCAGGAACAACCATAGCCTGGGGAGGTAACGACTTTTTCGTAGGCACAGCAATCGGCACACCCCTCTCCGCATACATCCCACCCCGTCCTCTTCCTCTCCCCATTCCCCTTCCCCTAGGTCGCCCACGCCCCCGACCACGATACGCAACTTGCACCTGCCCAATCCTCCCACTCTGACTTTGCGCCATCGCACTCTGCTGGCTCAGGAGAGGCTTTTTCGCAGACATCGAGGCAAAGGAAGAAGTGGGATGAGAAAAGGAAGACTGTTCCGAAGAGGTTAAATGGCTCCCTACATGCGTCGACTGGGAAGTTCCTTCGACAGCATCCCCATTTATATCCCTACCCTTTACACCAGCGCTCAAACGCGTAACACGCGTTGGATTAAAGTGCATGGGAGCTTGGGGCACAGGTTTCGATGCGTGTTGAGCTGCGTGTTGTGATTGTGATTGCGAGTTTGTAGCTTGTTTCGCAGGTAGAGCTTGAGTATGTTCTTCCCGCTTCTCGCGAAAGTCATCAATAGCTTTCCGGAGACTGTATACCTCGTCCACTTTCGAACTAGGTGCACGTTCCTCCCATTCCCCGCCTTCCTCCTCGTCTTCATCTCTATCAACGTACACCACATCCTGCCCACTATCCACTTCTCCATCCTCGCCCCACTCACGCGACGAGCCTTGATCAGAGTCCAACTCTGATCCCGAGCCCTGCATAAATAACGATTCCTTGGACTTCCCCTTCCCTTTGCCCTTATCCTTGGACGCAGGAACGTCCACGTCCTCCTCATCCTCCTCACCAGAAGAATACGTATCCCTCTTCCGCTTCTCATTCTTCACATTCGTCCTCACCTGAGAAAGCGGAACATCAACACTCGAAGCTCTAGACGAACTTCCCATCGACGCAGAATCAATAGTCGTCCACGTCGACCCCATTCCATTCCTTGCCGTCGCAGATCCATCTCCAGCAATCGAAGGGACTTGGTTTTGTGAAGAACCAAGAATAGGTACACCCCCACCCGCAGCTCCAGCCCAGGGAGCAGGCCCAGGACGCATACCCAACGTCTCCAAATACGCATTAAAAGCTCCATTAGCAGCGAGATAGAGAAAGGTCGTGAATGCATTTTGTGCGCTTTCGCCTTGTGGTGCTCCTCCCGGTCCCGCACTAGCTTGTCCCGCCCCTTGTCCTACACCTTGTTGCCCTCCTACAGGCCCAGGTACGGAAGGAGCAGCAGCTGGCCCGGCCTGACCACCTGACCCCCACGAACTAACAAACTGCGAAGCAAGCTGACTAGCAAGATGAGCTTGAAATTGCGGATCCGCGATGATCGTATGGGATATATGCGCCGGAAGAGGGAGTTGTGAGAGGATGTTTTGCGTTGGCTGAGATTGCAATTGCATTTGAGAGGGTTGAGAAGAGGGGGGTTGAGAAGAGAGGGGTTGAGATAAGGAAGAGGATTGAGAAGAGGAATTTTGACTTTGCGAAGGTTGAGAACGAGATTTAGTGGGAGTCTTAAAAAAAGTCCGAATGTCTTTCCCGCCCTGCCTTTTCTGATTCTGGTTTAACACTTCCTTCTGTCCCTGCCCCGGACTCGGATTCGGAGGCTCGAAAGGCGACCTCAACGCCCTCCCCTCCAGAGAATCTATACTTCCACCACTACCAGACATCCTCCTTCTCTTCAGCGGAGGCAGCGGAGTCTCTTGTGTAGGTCTCGAGGGGAGAGAATGTGGAGGAGGCATAGATTGATTAAGTTGTGATCTCTTCGGAGTGGGTAGTGGAACCTGCGGAGACGACGACGGTGTAGGTTGTGATGCAGGTTGCGAGAGCTGTGATCTTTTTGGAGTGGGTAGTGGAATTTGCGAAGACGACGGTGTGGGTTGCGATGCAGACAATTGAGATCTTTTAGGAGTGGGTAGAGGCACTTGTGAATTCGGGGGCGGGGTAGACGTATACTGAGATCGCTTAGGGGTGGGTAACGGACCCTGCACCTGAGGCGAACTTGAACTTTGAGTCATACTTTGAGTAGCGAGAGGATCCATAGAGCGCTGAGACCTGCGTGACGTAGGCAGCGGAGCTGTATTCGACTGTGGCGAAATGGGACTTTGAGATTGAGATAATTGTGACCTTCGTGGTGTCGGTAATGGCACTTGTGGCGAAGGCGTAGGTTGAGTAGCGGGAGGATCCATAGAGCGCTGAGACCTCCGTGGCGTAGGCAGCGGAGCCGTATTCGACTGTGGCGAACTGGAACTTTGAGATTGAGATAATTGCGACCTTCGTGGTGTTGCTAATACCTGTGACGAAGGCATAGGCTGGGAAGCAGGAGGATCCATAGAGCGCTGAGACCTCCGTGGCGTAGGCAGCGGAGCCGTATTCGACTGTGGCGAACTGGAACTTTGAGATTGAGATAATTGTGACCTTCGTGGTGTCGGTAATGGCACTTGTGGCGAAGGCGTAGGCTGGGAAGCAGGAGGATCCATAGAGCGCTGAGACCTCCGTGGTGTAGGCAACGGAGCCGTATTCGCCTGTGGCGAACTGGAGGATAATTGCGACCTCCGCGGTGTTGGTAATACCTGTGACGAAGGCATAGGCTGGGAAGCAGGAGGATCCATAGAGCGCTGAGACCTCCTTGGCGTAGGCAACGGAGCCGTATTCGACTGTGGCGAACTGGAACTTTGAGATTGGGATAATTGCGACCTTCGTGGTGTTGGTAATACCTGTGGCGAAGGCGTAGGTTGGGAAGCGGGAGGATGCATGGAAGATAGTTGGGACCTCTGAGGAGGCGTATGCGACGAACTTGAGCTTTGAGATTGAGAGAGTTGGGACCTGCGAGGTGTCGCTAGCGGTGTTGCCCGCGACGAGCTTCCAGTATACTGCGATCGTTTGGGGGTAGGTAGAACGGATGGAGAATCATCTTCTTCGACTGCTGTAATCTAATCAGCTTTCGTATCCTATGTAAACAAGTAATGAAAACGCACCTTTTCTTTTTCCTTTATCAACTATAGGAGGAGGGGGACTAGGAGAAGGAGAAGAAGTAGTAAGATCAATAACTTGATTGCCATTCAGAACATCCTCCTCTCGTTCAACCTTGACCTGGGGAACCTTGGCACCAGCACGCGTCGTAACCATCTCTTCCGCAGCTTTCGCCTCGAGCTTAGACCAATGCACAATCGGCTCCTTTTTCCTCCCTCTCCTATTAGGATGTATCGACGGTGTTGAAGTTGGCCTTACGCTGGCAGCGGGGAGATGGGTAACTTGTACCCCCAGTGCATTTTCACGAATTTGATGAAACGCAGAAGCGACGGACGTCCCGGGTTCAATTTCTGACTCGTTCCCATTACCAGTCCCAGTCCCAGGTCCACCCGAACTCAAAGCTTGGGGTTGACCAAGACCAAAAGCAAGAAGACCGGGTCTAGGACCGTGACGCGAAACAGCCGTAGCTGTATCCCCCTGCGTAGGCCTCAGATCAAGTTCGTCTTCTGAAGTCGAAGTCTCTATATTACGTCGTTGATTTTGATTCTGATTGATATGGCCATGTCCATTGACGTCCACTGAACCAGAAGCAGCAGCGCCCATCCGACCACCCCTCCAACCACCCCTCGAGCTCCCTCTCCATCCAGAATCACCAGAACCAGAACCAAAATTCATGCCAGAACCACGAGCACGTCCTCGAAATCCCCTCTGCCACCCAGTCCCACGTCCTCTTCCTCGCCCACGATAAGAACTATTATGATTCCCCTCGCGCAAGAGAGGAGGAGCGACTTGATGTTTGCGCTTTCGCAAGCCTTCGTTGGGCTGAAGATCTTCTTGGTGGACAGGGCCGGTGGATATGGATGGGACACCGTATTGGTTTAGGCTGTGTAGCATGGTTTGGTGTGCGTGCCCATGGATAGTTGGAATTGGAAGATGAATTGCTATTGAGTCCAGGCTTCGACCAGTGTCACGCTGTTGGTTGATGTTACGCTTGTCACACTGCGGTCATTCTCATTCGTAAAAAGAAACGTGCGACTGCTACTTACGATTAAGAGCATGCCCGGGAATCGAACCACCGCCACACATCTATGACGGAGCCATACAACTAGACCAGGCCTGTCTCAGTTTCAGTGTTACCCCACTTATTTTGCCTTGAAAGTGATTTTGTATTTCTGTCAGTGTTAGATCGTCCCGTCCCCGCCGAGAGATTGCTTAGACGCGTGGTCAGAAATACTTACTGGGTGAATGAAAAATTAAGTACTTTATACAGAGTCTCAGACACATAGAATCTATTTATTGTGTTGCAAGAAAAATTACAGCTCCTGCTGGATGGGCCTTCTCGGGAATTGAACCACGGCCACAAGCAACTTAGTATGCAATTGATGCAATTAATTATCATACTACTACTTAGACCACAAGGCCGATGCTTTATAGTTTTACTGCATATATATTCAGTCAGTTTCCAATAGTTTTCCTATTAGATCGTTCCACCCCGTAAACCCGTACATTTGACAATGAAAGATTGCTTGGACACTTACTTACTGGGTAAATAAAAAATTTATACAAGCAAAACAGAGTCTCAGAGACATTTGAAATAATATATTTATTGTGTTGCGAAAAATGTTAAACTCGACCAACGAAGGGCCTTCCCGGGAATTGAACCACATCTACACGTAACTTAGTATGCAATCAATTATCATACTAGTAGACCACCAAGCCCATAAGTACTCTAGAATTCTATTACACATTTATTTAGTCAGGTTTCCAATGGTTCTCCTAAGCTTGCAAACTTTGGATTTCTGTTAGAATAGTTCTACCCGTAAGCTTATACAATGAGAGATTGCTTGAACGCGTGAACAGAATACTAGGTGAACAAATAGTACTTATATAGTAAAATATATTTATCGTGTTGCAAAAAATTCATATTTCACCACTGCATACTGTTACGAGACTTCTGGCAATTGAACCACGGCCACAAATAACATATTATGTTACCATACTACTAGATCACAAGGCCGATGCTCTAGAATTTTGTTAGATCTTGAGAGATTGCTTGAGCGCCCGATCAGAAATACGTACTAGGAATAAAATTTTAAAACCTTACAAAGCAAAACAGAGTCTCAGAGACATTTAAAATCCTTTGGATAAAAAGTGATTGTGTTGCACAAAAAATGGTACACTAGCAGCACGAATCAGGACCCACGGGAATTGAACCACGACTACTTTAGTATAGAACCGATTATCATACTAGTAGACCATCAGGCCGATGCTTTCTGTACTATCATGAAAATCATAAATTCAAATAAATTGGTCGACAAGTTGGAGCCCTTCAGTAATGCCCTAAATTGTAGGGGTCATTCTTGTGCTATTCAACAAGTCATGCAATAAGCAAAAGTTCCTATTTTTCCCGGTTGACCAAGCTCCAAAAAACATACTAAGGACTGAATAATTCCCCAAACTCTAACGCATGCTTTTAACAAGCCGGGATTGCCTTCAAGCCATGTATATATCTTTCATTGGAGTGGAGAACAGAGCGATTGGATGCCCACTGTGGCTTTGGACATTATTGTTACGATGCGTAAACCCAGCTTATTAGACCCACAAGCCTAAATTCTAATGAGGTACTGATTATATGTATTATGAAAGAATCATACTACACTACACCTATGATTCCTTGCTATTGAGTCCAGGCTTCGACCAGTGTCACGCTGGTTCGTTGATGTTACGCTGTGCACTGCTTGTCACACTCTCTTTTGGATTAGACTTACTTAGTAAAAAGAAACGTGTTAATGCGCTACAATAGCATGCCAGGGAATCGAACCACCGCCACACATCTATGACGGAATCATACAACTAGACCAGGCCGCTCTCAGTTTCGGACCCTTACTTA
Organism: Cyathus striatus; assembly: GCA_025738555.1. Taxonomy (NCBI): domain Eukaryota; kingdom Fungi; phylum Basidiomycota; class Agaricomycetes; order Agaricales; family Nidulariaceae; genus Cyathus; species Cyathus striatus. Next base: position 1,368,002 of record JAOVFP010000022.1, read on the forward strand.
TTTTGCCATGAAAGTAAGTATTTCTGTTAGATCGTCCCCGAGAGATTGCTTGGACGCGCGATCAGAAATACTTACTGGGTGAATGAAAAATTAAGTACTGCTGAGTCTCAGACACACAAAAAATATCCTTAGCCGCCATCAGGGTCCTGCTGGGCATCGAACCACGGCCACACGTAACTTAGTACGCAATCAATTATCGTACTACTATTACTTAGACCACAAGGCCGATGCTTTGTAGTTTTATTGTACATCTATTCAGTCAGCCTCCAATAGTTTCCATAAACCCGTACATTTCGACAATGAGAGATTGCTTGGACACTTATTTACTAGGTAAATAAAAACTATATACAAGCAAAACAGAGTCTCAAAGACATTTGAAATAATATATTTATTATGTTGCAAAAAATGTTAAACTGACCAACGAAGGGCCTTCCTGGGAATTGAACCACATCTACACGTAACTTAGTATGCAATCAATTATCATACTAGTAGACCACCAAGCCCATAAGTACTCTAGAATTCTATTACACATTTATTTAGTCAGGTTTCCAATGGTTCTCCTAAGCTTGCAGACTTTGGATTTCTGTTATAATAATTGCACCCCGTACACTTGTACATTTCTACAATGACAGATTTGATGAATAAATAATTATAAGTAGTATTACGGAGTCTCAGACGCGCTTGGATAAAATCTATTTATCGCGTTGCAAAAAAATTCACATTTTGCCACTGTATAGGTGGGAGTAATAAGAGCCTTATGGGAATTGAACCATGGCCACAAATAACTTATTATGTTATCATACTACTAGACCACAAGGCTGATGCTCTAGAATTCTGTCAATGTAATTTAAAAGCAAAGCAGAGTCTCAGCGATATTTGAAATCCCCTAGATAAAAGTGATTGTATAGCACAAAAAATCACCCATACCGAAGAAGGACCTTTGTGGGAATTGAATCACGGCTACACATGACTTGGTACGGAACCAATTATCATACTAGTAGACCACCAGGCCAATGCTTTCTATTACTATTGTTCCAGTCATAAATCAAAAAAAAAAAAAGTCAACAAATTAGAGCCTTTCAGTAATGTCATACATTGTAGATACTTACACCATTATAAAGAGCATTCAACAAGTTTTTGCCGGTTGAATGCACAAGCACCCCAAAAACATACTACTGAGGACCGAAATAATCAATCCAAAAACTCTTTATGTATGCTTTAACAAGCCGGGATCACCTTCAAGCCACCTATATATCTTTTGATGGAGTCGAGGACAGAGTGATTGGATACCCACTGTGACTTTGGGCATTATTGTTACGATGCGTAAGCCCAGCTTAGACCCACAAGCCTAAATTCTAATGAGGCACTGATTATATGTATTATGGAAGAATCATACTAGTACTACATCACACCTATGCTCCCGATTTCTGTGTTTGTGTCACGGTATTGGTAGTGCTGAAACAAATGACTGGGGTGTTAATACAGTGTTATGTACTATAACGAGCATTCAAGGCCTGAGAGATTGCTTGGGAAAGTGATCAGGAGTACTTACTGGGTGAATAATAAAAATTAAAGTACTTAAACAGAGTATCAGACACAAAATCTATTTGTTGTGCTGCAAAAAAAAATTCCACCCGCCTATAACACGGCCTTCCCGGGAATTGAACCACGGCCACGCGTAATTAAGTATGCAATCAATTATCATACTAAGGCCGATACTCTAGAATTCTATTACACATCTAAGTATTCAGTCAGTTATCCAAAGCTTACAGACGGGGGATTTCTGTTAGAATCGTTCCACTACCCCATAAACTTGTACATTTCAACAATGAGAGATTGCTTGAATGTCTGATAAGAAATAATTACTTACTGCGAATAAAAAATTACAAGTAAAACAGAGTCTCAGAGACATTTGAAATCTCTTGGATAAAAAGTGATTGTATTAAAAAAAAATTGTACTGATCATCGATGAACATTAAAGGCTGGAATTGAACCACAGCTACACATGACTTGGTACGGAACCAATCATCATACTAGTAGACCACCAGGCCGACGCTTTCGAAATCTCAGGCCTTTAGACATCTACTTAGTCAGTTTTCCAATGATTTCCTAAGCTTGCAGACTGGGGATTTCTGTTAGAGTTATTTCACCCCGTAAACTTGTACATTTCAACAATGACATGTGTTGCACAAAAAATGTACACCTGTATTCGGTGCTACTATAATCGCGAATTGAATCACGGCTACACATGACTTGGTACATAGCCAATTATCATACTAGTAGACCATCAGGCCGATGCTTTAGAAATCTGTTCAACATGTATCTAGTATTTTCTGATCCAAGTTACTTACAATGAAGGTAAAGGCTTTAATGCCTTGCAATACGTTTTCGACTTTCGTGACGTAGATCAATCGTTGATTTTGAAGAGTTTTAAGTTCCGAGCCAAAGAAAATGGAGAAGTCAAAAGTTGGTCAAAAGTACCTTTAATGTAAGTAGTTGTTTGGATTTCATAGTAGCGCCAAATAATCGTTCCATGGCATGTGTAATAGCTCTCCGCTCCGTACTGTGGAGACAATTTTTCTATACATAGATGCAATTCACTCAAAAAAACGTTTCCGGACTTATGCCATAGACTTTCAAGGATGTAATGATACAATATGGTTTGTTCACATCTTGGATCAAGTTGGGCATCACCGCAACATCGCCGTGTCAAGTGTCACATACTGATTCGACTGATTTGGTATGTACTAATTATGATTTTGATTGTTGAGTTTTATGTTTCTTACTTCTTTATTCGTATGTCAAAAGACCAGGACACATGAGTCGAATATTGGTAGAGACCTTATAGGCTGATACACAGTGAATTGGCAGCCCTGACGGATACGCTTCGGGATGGCCTAAAACTGTTTTGAACCGAACACGAGGCAGCGAGGAACTCTTGCATGAATCAATTTGAGTCGGCTGCGTGGGTGGGCCCATGATGATGTAGGGTTCTATCAAATTTTGTATAAGAATCAAGACGCTAGGTGTTTCGCTCCTCTGGCAATCCCCTTTACTCATTGTGTTTACTTGCTTTAGCTTTTCATTGACTCTCATGAATGACACTGGTCTCGCAAGGCAGGATGAGGAACAAAGCGACCAAATCAAGCCGCACAATGAACATGCTAGTATAAGAGAGACAGGTACGCTAAATGCAGGTCCACTTTCAAGTTCCCTCTTACTATCATGTCTAATGCCATATTTCTTGTAGGCTCTGCTTCAATAACAGCCCCCAAACCTATCCCAGACGTCCGAATCGTTGCATTCGGTCAGTAACGCGTCCTCAAAGTCTATTTATAAGCTAATCGCTTTGACGTTGAATAGAGGCCCTTCCTGCGAGCAGCGATAACCCGAACTTTTTAAAACGAATGTGCACCGCACGCGTGGAACAACTCTCACCCAAGGCACACACATCCACTTCTCCCAGTGCACTCATCTGTACACGCGTGCCACCCATCCCAGACACACACAACACAGCAGAGGTCGTGCTCTATTCCCGCACGTTACCTGGTCTTTTAGCAGAACCAGGGTTCAACGAGCGCCTTCCTCCGCCCTTTGAGCATCCATTACCTGCGTATGAAATTCGGGATGCACCACCGAAGGGACAAGGGATGTTTGCCACGCGCCCACTCGACATCGGAGAGTTGATTATTCTTGAGAGGCCGTTAATGGTTGTTCCTATGAACACAGACCTGAGTGGCATCGAATGTATGCCGGAATTTAGCACTTTTGCAGCGAGGGCCAGGCAGATGGGAGCGACAGTGGCTCCGATGGCTATTTATGAGCCGATGTTAGAGGTTACATTTAACAGGATGAGCGAGGAGAACCAGAAGGCGTATTTGGACCTTGCGGTTTCACGTAAGAATGACAAGCGCCCGAGGCTCGTTGCAATTTGGGACACGAACTGTTTTGGAGTTGGGAAGCTTGGTAGGCCTTGTAGCGATAAGGATGAATATTCTGCTGTGTTCAAGGACATGTCAAGGATTAATCATAGGTATGAATCAGTTCGTTTCTCGTTCTTGTTCCGCTATTCTAATCTTTTTTCCTTTATAGCTGTCGACCTAACTGCGCACTAAGCTATGATCCTGGCTCTTTTTCGTTTCAAGTACGTGCATCCAAGCCCATCGCCAAGGGAGAGGAATTTTTTTACAGCTACTGCTTTGCCACCCTGCCCGTGGAAGAGCGACAAGACGAGCTTAAACCCTACGGGTTTTCATGTACCTGCATCTCTTGCGTCCCCACCCCATCCAATCCAAGTAACGACCGAATACGTGCATCTATCCTCGGTCGATTCGGTGCATTGAAATCGTTCTATTGCTGCGATACCCTTGAGCAGCTCGACACAGCCCGTGAGATATATGATACCACTCATCAGCTGATGAAAGATATGGAGCAGGAGGGCATGGAGGGCACGGCATATTACTACGACACGATGGATATGTGTATAGAAGGAACGCTTTGCTTGTCGATTTTGTGCATGAACTACAGCGAGGAGATGAAATTAGTGGGGGAAGCGGAGAAATTGAAGTTAATAGCGGCTAGGCTTGCGCTGGCCCACGAGGGGTGTTTGAATATTCCTGCTCGGCATAAGGCTGTACTCGGATACTAAAATGTGAACTAAACCCGGTCTACTTATACAACTTCTCTAATAAAAGCCACAAATAGCATGATTATTTTCAATGTAAGTTATTATAGGAGTTGGAAATGGCTTGGAAATGGCTTTGGCATATGATAGTACCCTCGAATTCATTCTTGCTCGCCACGCACATTGAACGCTTGAATGTGCAGGCCATCAGGACCTTTCGGCGTTGGCATCCATAACAAAGAACTAAGAGGATCAAGGCCAGTTGGGTCACGCGAAGTGCATACACAAAAGCCATTTAATTGCTCCTGTTGTGCATTACCTTTCTGGCACAAATAAGTACTAGCAAAGCGTGGCCCTAGCCTGCTCTAAGTTGAAAAGTTCCGTCATCCTTGTTGAACGTTTGAACCTTCGAGGCTTCAAGCTTTCAAGCACCAGCTGTTCTCGATTTTCACAACTACGCCTTCTACCAAATATTCCAGTTCGCATCCCATCAATTACATATCCGAGCCGACCCTTTACCGTTTGGATGGACACACCTTTCAGTAACCCAACGGATTTCGAGTGAGTCCGAGCTCACATCAGCTTTCCGGTGACACTTTTTCACGGAATTGATTCCATAGTTTGCACCGGTCACGGTGGCGCAGTTGCCTGAATGGAATCACCAATATGTTTCCTTATCCGGACCCTCCTACCTCCCTGGTTCGGTCGTATTACGTGCCCACTGCACAAGAGTATTCAACCATTGAAACTCTTCTTTCTTCGAGCGGGTTTGCTATCAGCGCCCTTGCATCAACGATATCCGATCTGCAACTCACTACTTCGTTTCTCCAATTGCGATTGAAACAATATGGTGCATACAGCGAATTTCAAGGTTCTCTGCTGTCTCCTATACGCAAACTTCCCGATGAACTTCTTGGCCATATTTTCGCCTATGCGTGCGGCGATACCGTTGAAGTTGGGAGCACTAGCCCAGGCAGTATCTGGGACCTACAACGAGTCTGCGCGCGCTGGCGGAATGTATTACAACATGTTCAGTCGTTATGGTGTGATGTCGGGATGGAAGAAGTTTCGAACACGAGACCACCTGGACACGCTGCTATTATTCGACGAATTCAGTCATGCCTGAATTACTCTGGGTCGCTGCCGCTTACAATTTGTCTTCGGCCTGGAAGCTACTACGCATTTCCCATTCCCGCACTTGCAAACATTGGTGCCCATTCTGATCGCTGGGAGTCTCTTATAATTGTGGTAGATCTTCTCATCGACGCTGTGAAAGAAACTGAATTCGAAACCATAATCCGGAGGCATGGTCTGTCGCGGTTACGGAGGCTGGCTTTGGTCAATGACAGTTTCAGTGACTCGTATCCTTATCATGTCTTTAAAGGCGCGACAAATCTTCAGGAAGTCCAATTGTCGTACGGCATAATCCCAGGCGTCGAAAACTTTCCTTGGAGTAACGTCAAGAAGCTCGTTTTATCCACATGCGAGATCGACTCGGAAGACGAACTTGGTTCCACACTACGCGCTATGACATCGCTGGAGGAGTTGGTATGGATAAGCAACTATTTCGAAATTGAACCATCGAAGACTATCATACTTCCTTCACTGCGTACCCTTTCCGTGGAGTTTCACGATGGCGAACTTGACTATCCTGTAGAAGATGGTTATCCGCCTCGGAACTTCCCTATGCTATGCACACCCCAACTCTCCGAACTCAGCATTGAAAGAGATATCAATCAATTTCAAGCTGTTGTATCTGTTGTTAGACGGTCAGCAAGTTCGCTGAAATGTCTGAATTTACAGTTTTGTTCTGGTGGTTTCATCCTACGGGCCATCAAAGAGCTTTCTAACATTGAAGAACTGATATTATCTTATCCAGCAAGAGAAGAACTTAAATTTATATTGCAGAACCTTATACGAAATCCGGAGATCACTTCAGAAGGAATGCAATTGCTTCCCTTGCTACAGAAGATATACTTGCGTTCAGCAAATTTAGACGACCGCACTATATTGTTATTAATGGATGTTATGCACTCTCGATCGTTCGCCTCCGCTGCGGCCACCCAAAATCAAAACATACGTGCGACTCATTTGTCTCAGGTTGCATGTAGTTGGTGTGAAAATAGTCCATCATTCGTTCGGTTAGAAGATCTCGGAAAGGAGCTAGGGATAGAGGTAACGTCCGGCCCCCGGAGTGGTGAAGTTACTAGATTATATTGGAACCCCTTTCATTAGTTTACCAGTTTGATTCGACTTGCTAGTTATTTCCGTTGTACCTACGATATCACACTCTGCTAATTTAGGTTTCAGCCTCCTTTAGGTCTCTTTCTAGTATTTCAACAGCCGCGAAACTCTTCCTCGTAGTCCCTGGCTTCATCGTGTACTTATTTGCAGTTATAAATAATGCTTTATTACGACGAGAAAGTGAATTTAAAGTAGACAAAGCCAGGGTAGTCCCTGATTTGGGCAGTAGTGGACTGTTGTGAGGCGAAGGAGATTGGAGACCCGTAAGTTCCTTTGGAACTGAGCAGAAGGTGGCTGGGACAAAAGACATGATTTCGACTTCGAGTCCTCTCGTCGCCATGTCCGGAATCAGAATAGTTAACCAGTAATTCGTTATGTTTCCACGTTGTTCTCCAAATTTCAGGATTAGAGATGAGCACCATTGTTTACTTAACTTGTTTTATTGTATATTTCCATGTGCTGCTCTTACTGTTTGAAAGCACATCCTTGATATCATTGTGGTTGTTGTGAAACATGATGCTAGTGTACAAAAGTCGGTGTATGTAGTAAACGCGTGCTATGCTACTTGAAATGATCAAACCCTACGCAAAAATGCTCGAAGTCCGTTGAGTGAAAATACTAATGAAATATCTACATAAATAAAAGAATAAAATATGTACCCAGAAGTTTGAATGAAATTGAAGGTTAAAGATTTAACAAGAAATGGGTATATGCATATAGGGATCGAAGAAATTTGCAGTGGGAGCGCCAACAAGAGCCTGAGGAGCCACGAAAGACTGATCAAAGTCAAACTGTCCTTGAGGCCATCCTGAATAGCTGACAGTATCGTTGAATCCAAACGGCTCGAGTGGCTCAAGCTTGATTGTATCCAGCCTGAGGAAATCGAAATCCCCTTCAGCGTCCTGAGCCTGATGTTCACTGCTGACCATCTGATGAAGGCCCATCGCCGGTCGCATTTGGGAAGCCGTATCGCAGAGGGTGCTTGTGTAAAAAAAAGGAACCTCGTTTTGCTTCTCGATGGGCGAGGGAGTTCTGGAAGAGATATCAGAGAGGGAGTATGGTTGGATGTCGGACATGCCATAAGAAGGCTGAGAAGTGTAGAAAGAGTTTGTAGGGAAAGCGGGCTCAGAAAAATATGAAGGTCCCTGGGTGTAATAGCCAGGCTGGACAGCGGGGTTGCTTTGCTCGGGGGAAGGATAGAGCTCGGGGGAAACAGTTGCAGGACTAACGAAGTTTGAAGCTGAACTACCGCTGCTCGAAGCCATGCTAGATTGTGACGTTGCCGATGTATCGTACTCTGGAGAGAAGGGAGTTGGTGAGCTTGTGTTGGAAGACGCCGCGGAAGATGGAGCGGTCGATTGGCAGAGGTACGGTGAGAAGTTGATTTTCTTCAACTTAGGAACAGCCCTTGCCTTCCTCTGAGCAGGTTTGTACTTGTCGGAGTGTACGGTTTTCTTATGGCGAGCTCGGCTGCTCTTGTCGCTGAAGAACAGGTCGCAGAACTCGCAACCGAAAGGCTTCTCTCCAGTACTGAGGAACGATATGATTAGCTGCTGATAAAAGGGTGGAATTGAAGAGAATACGTACTGCTTGTAGTTGTGAGTCTCTAAGCCTCCCTTTTGGTTGGCACTGAATGTGCAACCTGGATGGTCGCAGCGGAAAGGCCTATCTGTCCGATGGCTTTTCATATGTCTTACTAAGTCCGATTTACGACTGACTTCGATGAAACAAATTTGGCATTCCTATAATAGTGTTTACAATTAGCACTCAAGAAACAATAAGGGAAACAAGAGAACCACTAACATAGATTTGGGTGATAGGTGTGACTCTTGTGACTTCTTCCTTTGGTATGCGGGGCATCCTGATTCGAACTATTGAGTAGGATTGTGGTTGAAGGGAAGGATGAACTCGAGAGAGAGGGATATGATTGTACTTTGAACTGGGGCGGTAGGCTAGATTGCTGTCTGCAACCTGCCTCCCCCCGCTCATTTATGCATATTAAAAAAATGGCGGATTGGTTTTCATTCACTATCATTTCTACCCATTATAGTAAGAGAGCAGAGGAATAGCCGCGTAGAGGGGGAGGACGGAGTCACTGACAAGCACGAACCGTCTGCCCGGTGAAAAAGGAAATTCTCCGGATTGGTTTTGGAGAATAACCCATCTAGGAAGGTGTTCAGCTCATTTGTGCGAGTATATGTCGTCGAATGGCCCAGAGGAACAGTGGAGATGGAGGAACAAAGCATTTCTACCTCGCTTTGTTTCGGCAAGGTCAAGGCAAAGTGATGGAGAGCTGATGGAGAGAGGTCTGAGTTTATCATTGTTATCGCCGGTTATCATTGCATGATAAAGGTCGGCCCAAACTTGACCTCAGGCCTGCTCGAGCGCACATGGCACTCGATGATGCGTTCTGCAAGAGTAGTGGTTGTAGTGACATGAGATGAAGATGATATGTCTTGCGAGCTGAAGCCTGAACTAGTCACCGATGAATGAAAACGATGAAGTGGCTATCCTCAACATAGGTAAGTCATCTTAATATCAATGAAGGCCCAACTAACAGCATGCTTATAAGAGTTCAATATATAGGTACCGGTACAAAGTCCCCATGCATTATGAACAATGTAAGTACAAAAGCTTTGAAGCATTAAATTCGGGGCTCGCGCTTGGAAGTGGCGTTCAAACCATTGTATTAATGTGTGTTTACAGTGTAAACACTATTATACGAAGCACGCACTCTCGTTGTACTTATTAGCGAGTGTTATGCCCATCGACATTGAACACACGCCCACTCTCGCGATTGTAACTGTTTCTTTTACTACAACACCCATCATGTCAGCCTCAAACAGCCACTCAACCTCACCTGCCCCTATGGACCCATTCCCCTTCAACGTCAACGAAACTATCGAAAAGCTTGTCTATTTCCAGGAGCTTTCGCACCGATTCGACGTAGAAACCGAGTCAGAAAATCCTGCGTTTCAGAACTTCCAAGAGTTTCCGCAGCCCAGCGATACAGAAGGCTTGTGTAAGCAAATTTGCGAGGCCGAGAAGTTTTGCTCGGAGGCCAGTACATCGTATGAACAGTAAGTGTAGTGCACATTGTATTATTATAGACGATTAATCGTATATGTCACTTGTAGCAAAAGCAAACAAAGTAACTTGGCTGCGAGAACAGTTGGACTTATTGTTTATAGTATTTATTCGCATCCGAAGGCGGAGGAAGTTATAAGAGGAATGTGGGATGGCATGGCAGCTATAGGAATGTAAGCGGTGAATCGTGAACTTCAATATATATACATCGTCTAACCTACGGATACAGAAGAACTGCGGATCCTGCAGACGATCAAATGCTCAATAACATAAGATTGGATCGCTTACAAATAAGCCCAGAGACATCAGATGATAGATTCAAAGTTCCCCAAACACAAATGATTCATAGTTGGCAATCTCTCGAAGCAGATCGAGCCTGTGAGCTCATAGCTCGTGAGACACAAAATATAGTTGATAGATTATATGGTTACTGTGAAGAGCTTGGAGGTGATCCATGGTTTAAAGTAGTTGGATTTACCATGGAGCGACGCCAGAAAAAGTTCACAATCGCTTTCACTGACGTTCGGCCCAACGATAGGGTAGGTGTGGAAGAATTGGAGAGTATGCTTTATAGCTGTAGTTATATTTACCTTGATAATGCGAAGGAGTCGTAGTGAACTCTATCTTCAACCACAAGTTATAGCATCTATTGTATCTCTTTTATGTATATGCTTCTGCCTTCGTCTGTTCGAAAGAAGGTCCAGATTTGGTCCAAGTTTGAATAGAAAAATGATCGGAAAACAGACGTAGGTCTATCCGCTCAAGGCTTTGCGCTCGCTAGATCGTTTCAGTTAGGACATCGACCTGTAATCCAACGCTTTATAATGCTAGCATATTTCTGAACAATATTACGTGATAAGGAAGAAAGACGATAGAGCAGTAACCAAACCCGCAGAAGCACCAGCGATTGCAGAATAGTACGCAGGTCATGCACGCATATTGGGCTCTGGGACCTGTTACAGTCGACTGCGCTATTAACCTGGACCAACCAATCCACCTATAACAATACGACACAGTTCCCCGTCTTCCCGCAGCTGAAGCCATCAGGTGAGTCCTAGGTTCTTTGTAATTCTTGGCCTCTACCTCCGTCTTCGTAAGGCAGCCGATTTATAACCAGGGCTAACAACAAACAGCCTAACAGTACTCTGTCAGCTACAGATCCAAGACGTTCGATAGGCAGGCAGGGTATACCATCAGAGCTGTAGAACGAGGAGTAAGATGCCTCCGGTGGACGAAAAAAAACCAAAGCGCCAGCCTCGCATACAAGAAAAAGGGAGAGATACGCAGGTATCTTGTTTATATGGTCAATCTGTTTCGAGCCCTGGGCCTGAAATGCTGATTAGTTAGTATTTCCATGTGTGCCATAAATGGTGAACCAAAGATGTATTCACCTGTGTCCACCGAACGTCGGTTTTCGAGCGCGAGCTTGACATGAGCAAGATTTATACCGAGGTTTCTTTGTCGTGGATATGTTCGTGGAGAATGAATAGGTCACGACAGAGAGCTGATATCTTGTTAAGTATGAGATACCTCCTGAGAAGAATTGCGAGGGTTGTAGGATGCAACAGTGGGTGTTCGGAGTGCAAGCAGTCCTAACGGTAACGATCGTCAAGAAATCAAAGCGGTTAATAGTCTATGCGTACACCGAAGTCACATACACACCTCCTTGCTTTTCTTCGAGCCTCTATATCATCTGTTCACTGCTACCGCTTCTGAGACTGATTCCTCCTCTCTTTTTCCCGATTGGAATCATTGTGTTACGTGTATCCTTGAGTCCGAGTCTAGTGTCCTTCGTCTTGCTCAAGACTTTCGCTGTGAAATTTGTCTGTAGAAGATGTCGATGGCGCGTTGCTTATTTTAGTTGGTTTAGATCATGAGGAAGGCACGGGCTTGGTGCGAGCAGTTTGAAGCTGGAGCTGCCGGAGGTCTTTGGAAAGCTGGAACCTGTTGTCACGCATCACGCATTCCATTGTCACGGTCAAGTCGCGCCGCCGTCACGGTTTGGTCGTGATTTAACTTTTTTTTATGGTAAAGTGGGTGAAGTACATAGAAGCAAAGTAAGTAAGTAAAAGTTCAGCGTTACTCAAGTCAGACGTCATTCAATCAAGAGTTAAAATGTAGGATAATCATACGCGTAACTGCGTAACTTTGGTGTAACTGGAGCAAAACTTCTGACTTGGGGTGCAGATGAATCATGATACCGTTGTATATCATAGAGGCAAGATGTGTCGAAGTTAATGTTAGGGTCCAAGACTTCAATGTGGTTAGGGCCTTCAGGCCTACCAGTCTCTATATCTACGTTGAGCAGTTAGCAAACAAGCCAGACGCTCCAATAAGTACGTTTGAATTCTTGAGATATCTCTTTCGAGATGATCAATTATTTGATCGAGAACCCTAATAAGTTCACGGATTCATTCAATTGACCTAAGCCAATCAATCACGCACTCGCAATAGTGTATTTTTTTTCACCCCAACAACTTCAGCATGAAGGTCTCCTTCAGTGCTATCCTCACGGCAGCTCTTCTGACACAGAGCGTGTCCTCACACTGTACGATTTGTTATTTTCTTTGCATCTGAGAGCTGACATACCATATCACATAGATATTTTTAAAACATTCATTGCCGGGCCAAGGAGGTCTATAGACGCTATTCGCCAGCCCTTGGACGTTGTCCCCGTTCACGACTACCTTAGCAACGATATACGATGCAATGAAAATCCCACTGATGCGACTGAGACGATCACAGTTTCTGCTGGAGAGGAAATCGGTTTTAGTTTGCAGTGGACAACCCTGTACCACCAGGGACCTGTCGCTATCTACCTTGGCAATGCTCCTGGGAAGGCATCAGAATGGGATGGGAGTGGAAAGCGTTGGTTCAAGGTTTGAGCTGTTGCCAATCTCGCGCATTTTCTGTTGTTCAAGGTAACCACTGGCAGATCGCAGAGTGGGGCCTCGCGACTTACTACCCATTCTCATTCTCGTCGCATGAGAAAGATACGTTCGCCACTACTATTCCGAATGATACGCCCTCTGGCGAGGTACGCTCCGTCTTGAGCATTGTTGCCCCCCCTCTGATATTGACTATGGCAGTACCTCGTGCGCATTGAACAAATTGCCCTACACTTGACTGGAAGCCCCGAATTCTTCATTTCCTGCGCACAGATTAAACTTATTCATGGTGGTAAGGGAAATCCATCCAAGGTCTCGATTCCGGGGTATATTCCTCATAATGGTAAGTCTGGATCCTATACACTAAGTCTTCTGGGCCTCGTGTTCAACTTCTTTACCTACAGACGAATCCATAATGGTCAACATCTACCCTCCCTACCCTACATCGTACACATGCCCTGGACCCTCTGTATGGCGTGGCTTTGATCTTCATGCCTCGCAGTGTCATTGAAAGGGAGAAGCTCTATATATTGTGTGGAATTTAGCATTGTTCTATTAGAAACATTATTGATGCGAAAAAATTGTTACTTTAACGCTTTAGCTTTGCTTTGAGAGCCGAGTCGTCGCCGCACACCGAGTCGATGTTCAATCATTTCTCATTAAGCCAACCTGCTACTACTAGTGCTTGATAGCAGCAATGTACTTTAAGCCCGAGTGTATCTGCACTATACCACTATGTGAGCAGCATGAAGTTTCCTAACGAATCACGGTATTACTACGGTGTATTGGATTCACATGTATTGATACAACTTCTCTTATTCCAAAAGTATTTGCTCGTCTCAAGCTCGTCCATTGTGATTATTGTACCTCAGATCAGTACTAGAACTTGAAAAGATCATCCCTTAGTTTCCCTTTCATCCATAGCTGTCATGAGGACTGGGACAGTGCGGAAGCAAATTCATCAGTGTAGCATCCATCCTATTCGGGCATCGGCTAATTGAGCAGCGCCTTGGGTTGGCCCAAGCCAACTCCCAGTACTTCTTCATCCAAAAGTTCCATTGTTTGTGGTTTAAACGACTACTTTGACATCGCATTATAGCTTACATTAGCCATTATTTGAAGGTATAAATATTGCCACTCCCCAACTGTATCTCCCAACTTCAACTTCCACCTCGACGCTCTTTTGTATTTCATCCATTTTCGCTGGAACGAAAACTCTTCTCTTCTCTTTTACTCGACAGGACCTAATCTTAATCTAATAATATATCATACCAGTTAAGGATGAGGGAACACACCGAAACTATTTTGAACATTCTCAAATCCGCCGACAGGTAAGTAAAGTTCTATCTTCAATTAATAATCCCTCCCTTAGCAGCCACTTAATTTCACCATAACAGGAAGAAATCACTGGAGGATGATTCTTTATTACCGGAAGAGGCGAAGGAGTTAATACAATTATTTCAAGAACCAGCGGTTCTTAAAGGGTTTATGGGAGTGGCTGATGATTACCAGCGAAGCATGGCCACACTAGCTCCTGCATCTTCATCTCCTCCACTGGAGTGCATTGGAGATGGATCAATCATATCATTGCGCCAGACACTCGAACATGTGGCTCCGTTTCCAGGAAATGTTCCGTACGTCTTCTTTGTAACACTTATTAAACATATTAACTGATTCAATTATTTATTCAGCCAATTTCCTCAATTCACATTCGCATGTCCCTCATACTCGTACGTGCCACCATTGCCATACCCCATGCCATGTACAAGTCCCTCGTTGCAGACGCAGCTAGAAGACTTCCAATTCAATAGCCGGCCTGAAATGACAGTAGCGTCTTCCAGTGGGCCCGTCATGTTACCACCCCACTACAGACATTATTCTCCCACTGTTTTGGATGGGATTTCTGTTCCTCGTACTTCGAGCCACTGCGTAGCTCATAACGCTGGGGAACAGCTCCATACAATGAACCGGTTCATCACTCACTCTGCTAATGGTAGCGACTCTACTACCCCTTCTCCTGTCCTCGATGAAGGATGCTCTTCTAGTACAGGAAGAAAGCGCAAGGCGGTCGAAACATTTATCTATTGCGATGGGCAGCCGAAGCGCAAGCTGCGGAAGAAGGGTGGGAGAGTTTGCAACACCATCTCGGAGCCTACGACCACGAGGGTGAAGATAAAAATGATCGCCAGCACAGTTATAATCGTAAAGACAACTTCACGCGCTGCCACTGGCGGTCGAAGGACGATATTGGGCCATGTACTTACTACGTGCGGAACGGCCGCACTGACTGTCTCGATTACCACTTCAAGTCCACCCACGCTGGGGATAAGAAGGCAATCATAAAGCACGAGTGGGATTGTAAGTGGGTGGAATGTGGAATCAAGGGTATCAGAGGAAGAGATCTTATTGGCCATCTCGAAGCTCACCAAAAAAGCATAATTGGCCTTTACTGCGAACATTGCGACATAGACTTTTATAGTAAAGAGAACGCAGCTGCTCACTCCTGCTAACGCTATCGTGAGCAGTAAACAGATATTTCGCATTATTATTTTTATTATAATCGCATTCATTAATACCAGAAATTCATGTACCCACTCATTTTCATTTGTATAACCTTGTCACTCGTCTCTTCATTTCACAACATTATCCATGTTTCTTTGTATTATTATTAATTGGTCCTTAACTACATGCAGTGAATTCATTCGCTATAACTCGGACTCCCATGTTCGACCTTTAAGGAGTCCGATATTGCCGATAAATATTACATTCCTCTTACATCGTCACCCCGAGAAGAAGGTACTTGGGAGGTATACTTGTGATTTTTGTTAGATATGTAGATGAAGTTGAGTACCATGCAAAGGAATATGTCCCAGAATAGGTACCATTGCTGGCTCTTCGTTACACCGTTAGCGATCTTAACCTAGAGACAGGACGTAAAGAACTCTGAGGAACTAGTCAAGCGTAAAGCAGCTTGTTCAATACGTAGGTACTAACTAGTATAATCAAAGACAAGCGAGCGGGGAACAGGAATGATCCACCTCCGCTATGATAGATTATCTGATCGAGGTTAAAGCCTATTCAGTTGTAGTTGCAGCGTCCAATGTTGCACCTGACGTTGTGAGACATGCAGTCTTGTATCAGTGGAGAGTTCAACTTTAAAGGCTGACAAACGGCACCCGAAGACGTTCGTGAACCATACATTATTTCATTGAAAATGTCTATGACAAATGGTATTACTAATTAAGTGGATGCAACACGCATCACGATATAAATGTAAGTAAATCTTACAGTGGCTAGACACGCAGGCTCTGTACCAGAAGGCAAGCACCTAATTGCTACCGATGTTTAACTTCATGTTATAAAATAGAACAGAGGGCTTCTTTTCAAATGTGATGTTCCAGTGTCCACTGCTAGTGAATAAGTCGCGTAGGTTTTGATTACTCATTTACATACGTGATTGAATGTACTTACGTCATCATACATCAGTACTTAAACGCCAGCCCAGAAGCGTGCCCGCCTTCCGATTTCTAACAGACTATGGTTACCAACAGACTTTCTGCCTTCCACCCCCCCACCCGACGCTGGACACCCGTATCTTCGAGAAACGCACAAAGCCAAGTCAAGCAAAGGCTTTCTCTCACATCATGGAACATGGACGCATTCTCCTCGCGGGCTATGTCACGTGCGAAACTCATCCTCGGCAATATCCTCGAGGGACCAAAATCACCAGACATAATCTTTCTCCAAGAAGTCACACTCGACGTTCGCGCCTCTCTCTTGAACGATGCCAAAGTACGCGCTAACTTCCTGACGACTGACGCCGAGTGCGAAAAGTCGTTTGAGCAAGTACCCTTTGCGACTATGACATTGCTGTCCCGTGCACGTTTTGCCTTTGGCCTGGATTCGCTGAAGGAGCCAGTTGAATGTGATGGGGTTGAGGAAGGGGGGAAACTCATGCTTGGGCGTGTTTCCCGTGTGACACTCCCGAGCAAGTATGGGAGGGATGCACTTTGTGTGGAGATAATCCCACCAGCTGCGCCGGGCACAGTATATCGTCTCATTAACGTGCACCTGGATTCGCTATGGGACACGCTATACTACCGCGAACAGCAGATAAAGATTCTGGCTGACGTCCTGCGTGAGCCGGGATGCAGTGGTGGCATTATCGCGGGCGACTTCAATGCCATCCGCCCTGAGGACAAAGGGCTCATCGAGAAGAACAGTCTAGTCGACGCGTGGGTTGCGTTACATGGGAGGAAAGACTTCGCTGGAGCTACGTGGGGTGCTGGCGTGGAACGGCGAGATAGACAGGTGCCAGGCAGGTTGGACAAGGTTGCGATAATGGGCTTAAAGGCGGAGGAGATGGAAGTCCTGCGCCCTGGTTCTATTGAGGTGCCCAGACCGGGCGAAGAATCTCTCAAAATCCCTTGGAGTGACCATAGCGGGCTCAGATGTACTTTTACTATCTGAATACAAGAGTGTTAGCCTATTTCATCTAGTGTATCTGTCAGCGTCGCTTTACATGAATGACAGAGGTTGATCGTTCGTGGTGTACGTTGGGTTCCAGGAACTAAGGCTAGGTATCCAGATCATGGAGGGTTTGGACAAGGTTTGGACCAGGCCTGACCTGGACGACTCGCAACGAGAGTCTAGCTAAGGTTGTTTGGCAAAACAATTGTGGATAAACAATAAGATGAACGTGCTATTTAGTATTCACTGCACTTCCCCGTACTTGTGGCATTAATACATAAATCATTAATTTAATTCGCTCTCATAGAACATTAATAGAACATTATGTTATTTACTAGCCAAGTAGTAGTACAAAGTAAGAATTTTGCGGCCGCTGCAATACTAGAAACTTGAAAGAGACCTAAGAGAGCCTGAAAAGTAAACTGGCAGAAACTTCGCAGAAACGGTGATGAGCACAGCGGAAATAACTATTAAGGCGAATGAAACTAATGGTTCAAATGTAATTGCATGCATGAACTACTAGCTTCACTCTGGGGGCCAAACTTTACCTCTATCCCTAGCTCCTTTCCGAGATCTTTCAACCGACCGAGTGATGTCTTATTTCTACATCTAGTGCATACAACTTGAGATAAAGGAGCCGAAGGCATGATTTGTTCTTGGGTGGGTGCAGCTAAGGCGAAGGATCGGGAGTGCATAACATCCTTTAATAACAATATGGTGCTGTCTTTTAAATTTGCTGAATGTAAAACTATCTTCCGTAACAAGGGAAGCAAATGTATTCCCTCTGAAGTGCTATCTGGATTTCGTATGAGGTTCATCAATAGAAAGTTATGACGTTCTCCTGAGGAAGGTAGTACCAGTTCTTCAATGTTAGGAAGTTCTTTGATAGCTTGAAGAGCGAAGCTAGCGGAATTCGATTCCAAAATTATACATTTGACAGAACTTGCTGGTTGTCTAACAATGGACACAACAGCTTGAAGCTGATTGATATCTCCTGCAATCCGGAGTTCGGAAAGATGAGGTGTGCATAGCATAGGGAATTTCCTGGGAATCAAACCATCCTCTTCATCAAAGTATTCGTGTCCGTGATTCTCCACGGATAGGGTACGCAGTGAGGGAAGCATTATAGTTTTCGACGGTTCAACATAGAAATAGTTGCTTATCCATACCAACTCCTCCAGCGATATCATAGCGCGTAATATGGAACTAAGTTCATCTTCCGAATTGATATCGCAATTGGATAGGACAAGCTTACTGACATTACTCCAAGGAAATTCGTCGACACCAGGGAGTATGCAGAAGGATAAATCAAGTTCCTGAAGATTTGTTGCGCCTTTAAAGACATGAAAAGGATATGGGCTACATGATGTTTCGTCCAAAGTCAGGCTCCGCAATCGTGACATACCATGCCTCTGGATTATGGCTTTGAATTCAGTTTGTTCCATAGCGTAAGTGAGAAGAGTCGCATCAATTGAAAGAGATTCCCAGCGATCAGAATGGATACCAATGTCAGCAAATACGGGAATGGGAAAGGCGGAGTACGTCTCAGGCTTGAGAGTAATTGTGAGCGGTCGCGACCCAGAGTTTTCTAGGCATGATAGAATTCGTCGAGTGATAGCGGCGTGTCCGGGTATTTTCCCGCATGAAATATATTCTATCCTAAAATTGCACCATAATGACTGAATATGTTTCAATACATTCCGCCAGCGCATGCAGACTCGCTGTAGATCCCAGATACTGTCTGGGCTAGTAGTGACAATATCAACGGTATCGTCGCACACGTAGGCAAATATATGGCCGAGGAGTTCATCAGGCAGTTTGCGTATAGGAGACAGCAGAGCACCATGAAACTCTCTATATGCGCCATAGTGTTTCAATCGAAATCGGAGAAGTGAAGTAGCGAATTGCAGATCGGATATCGCTGATTCAAGGGCGCTGATAGCAAACCCACTTGAGGAAACAAGAGTTTCGATGGTTGAATGCTCTTGTGCAGTGGGCACGTAATACGACCGAACCAGGAAGATAGGAGGGTCCAGATAAGGAAACATATCGGTGATTCCATTCAAGTTGTTGCGCCACCGTGACTGGTGCAAACTAAATCAAGTTCGTGAAAGAATACGGTCACCGGAAAGTTTGATTTGAGCGCCTCGGACTCACTCAAAACCAGATGGGTTGCTGAAAGGTGTTTCCATCTGTAAGTTAATGGGTATAATCGGATATGTGATCGAGTGTTTGGCTAAAGGATTGGTTGTGAAAGTCGAGAACAGCTGGTGGAAGATAGCTTGAAGAATGACGGAACTATAAGCGCAGGCGAGGTCGCAACTTTGCAAGTGTTGTACCAGAAAGGTAATGCACAACAAGACCAATTAGTACTAAATGGAAAATTATTGATGAACCCGGTCACCTGAGGGCCGGAGCGCATCGTGTCATGGCTGATTGTTAACCAAGTTCAAACCCAACTTTTTCAACTTCAGAGGTCCGTATTTTCTTTTCTTTTAGGAACATCTTATTAGCTTCCTAGAGAGGCATTCTTGTTAAGCGGAAGAGGGCCCAACCTCTATTCCAGAGACTTGACGAACAAGGAATACGCGCTGGTATGTTAGCCTAGTCTAGGGTCCGAACTGAGGTGAAGCAAAACGAGTTGTGACAAAGTGAAATGGCATTTAGAGCATTAATAACTGCGGTCCAGACATGTCGCTGTATGTCATTCCGGTTTCATATTATTCATTCTCCTGTGTTCCTTCGTTAATGACAATTAGGTGCTATAGGCTATGGATGGCTAAGTCCATCACAGCATACTTATCCCTACGACCAACCTACTGCACGATACTACGCCTATATCCGGAACAACAGAAATCGACAGTGGCGGGTTGACATATCAATATACTTATTAGTATTCAGCAGATCCGCTACCGATTTGCGTTGCAAGCTGCACCTACGTCTTTGGTGGAGGACGTAGGGCTCTTTGAATCCAGATTATTGTTAACTGACTGAAAGCACGTTTTCGTGAGTTAAATGACTTTATATTTTCTTCCGTATTCCTTTCTAAACGAGGTGGCCTAAGACTGCACAAATACCACCTTTCCGACGCAGGGTAATATTCCGAGACATCTACGTCCGACAGTTTATGACAGCTACCATCAATACGCGCCGCAAGTGCCAGCATAGAAAGAAATGTCAGTGCACCATACTTCTGTGTATACTTACAGTATAGCTTAAAACAACTTTCAACACTTAGGGCCTGTAATCGCAACCTGAAACCGCTCATTTGCATTCAAATGTTTTGTTTCGGTACTATCAATATTAATAGTGGCACCATCCGGGGATGTCGTCGGTCCTTGACCCTCAGAGGCGCCAGGGGCATCTCCATGAAGCAGCCAGTTTCTAAGGATGACACTGTCATAGGTTGTCAGTGGGCACCATTTCCCCCCTGTTTTACACAAACGTATGCGGAACTTTTCGTTGAGATAACATACCTCGAACTTACTCACTTCCCAATACCGCAAAGGGCATGTCCTATACATAAATACTTGCATGCGATCGACATGTTGTGATACAAGTGATGTTTTCTTAGCTGGTTGTAAGTCTTTTCCACACACTGCGACGGTATTCATGTCCCGGATCCCAGGTTGTTCCCAGTCTAAAAATATACCATCCATATGAGGGAATGCGATCCCCATAGGCGATAACTTGTACCTGCAGGTTCTGTACCTGCCGACACTGACACCGTATGGGTGTTTCGGCGGGAGCCGTTGCGCTATAAGAGGCGACCTGTGCTGCGTATGATGCTTAAATACAGCTACATTGATATATCGCATTTGCTATAGCAAGACTTCCGTCCTATATCTTGATGATGCACTACCGTATACCTTGGCTTTTCTTTGGCTTGCTTTCTGTAAAGGTCTTCGCAATTCCTCGATCATGTTCTTTGCAAACCACAGACTTGGATGGGTTTCTGAGCACCAAATACGATTACATTGTCGTTGGTACGTACGTGGCGGTTGCTTCAAACCGGTTACTAAACTTGATGACTCGTAGGCGGCGGTACGGCCGGTATCGCAGTTGCATCCAGGTGTGATAATAGTCACATAATTATTATTGATTTATATTTAGTACACGGCGGTAGGTTAGCAGAATCGGGCGGTCTTAATATTGGTGTAATTGAGGCTGGGGACTTTCATCTAAATGATGCAATCGTAGATACCCCTGGTATGCCTTTACACAGATCTAACATGTATTTAACACTAAGTTGAAGCTCATAGGATTCGCTGGGCAAGGAATTGGAAACCAATCCTTAGACTGGGGCTTTTTGTCTGTACCGCAGCCTTCACTGGCATCAAGGAATATTCTGTTATCAAGGTACGTTCAGGGGAAACTGTCACTTTAAGCGCATATCAACCTATAATACACCGATGAAGGGGTAAGCTCCTTGGAGGATCGAGTGGTCTAAATCTCCTGGCTTTCGGTCGCGGGTCAAAGCCCGAATATGATGCCTGGAGGACTTTCATATCTGGCTCTGGATGGGACTGGAACTCACTACTGCCTTTCTTTGAGAAATCAGAGAGTGTGGCTAAGGTCCCAGAGAATCCATTTGCGAACTTCACGTTGGACCCTAAATCTTTTTTAATAAGTTCAAGTCCTAGAAGCAATGGTTTGAACGGACCCGTGGCGGTAAGTACCTGCAGTAATTTACAACTAGTATATCTGTCTCATCGCATGTCCTAGGTATCTTTTGATTCGATATATGCAGAACCTGTTCCAACAGTCGTCCAAACATTGAATTCACTTGGAATAAAAACGAATATGGATCCAGTGAGTACTTTGTCTTGGCACATACAAGTCACTTATTTCCCTTTCAGCGTGATGGAAATGCTACAGGGCTTGTCAATTCGCTCCTAGCAATAGATCGAAGCTCCGGATTGCGTTCGTACTCACCGATCGGTTATATCTGTAACCAACAGCAGAAATCAAATTTACATGTTCTCACTGGAGCCCAGGTACTGCCTCCATGGTATACTCGCGAAAAATAGTTATTAACTGCTATGTACAGGCAACAAAAGTTTTGCTACAGAAGACTAAATCTGGAATCCAAGCAACTGGGGTATCATTCAACTTCAAGTCTCAAAGCTATAATGTAACTTCAAGCCGCGAGGTGATACTTTCAGCAGGAAGTATACAAACTCCACAATTGTTGGAACTTTCGGGTGAGATCACATTTTGCAAAGGTAAAAGATCCACTTTCACTTAAGATACTGCCACAAGGAATTGGAAATGCTAGCGTCCTCGCAAGAGCAGGCATTCAAACTTCGATTAACCTTCCAGGAGTAGGTGAAAACTTTCAGGTGAATATCTGCCGCTTTACTCGAACTTATGAGGAAATAAACCTGTTATCTATAGGAACAACCGTTCGTAAGCGTGGAATGGAAAGTCAAGGATGGCATCAATACGACAGGCATGTTTATTTTCGTAGATAGAAGACCTTTGTTGATGACCAGTTGCAGACATTCTTCGGAATAACGCAACTTTTCTTCAAAGCCAACTGGTTCAGCTGTACATTATTTTACATTTCATAGAAAGCCCTGTGCTAATTAAGTGCTATGCAGAAACAATACAGGAACGGGTCTTCTTGCGCAGCAAGATGCAACGATGGCTTTTGTTCCGCTTGAATCGTTGTCAAACCCCGAGAGAGTCGCAACGTTGATAGAGCTATTCGATAATGCCAATAATACGGGGGCCCCAAATTCTTTACAATCTTTACAGAGTGCAGCCCAACGGACTTGGTTAAAGAGCTCAGACGTTGCATCGGCGGAGCTAATATTCTTTAGTCGAGGCCTTGTCGACCCTCAGCCCGGAGAGTCTTACATTACAGTGCTTGCAGGAATCATGGTAAGTTGTAGCTCTCAGTTAACTTTTCAGAGTAACTAATGATTGCAGCATCCTGCAAGTCGTGGAAGTACGGTAAGAAGCTCTAATCGGTAGCAGCATATAATCTTACTATTATTGTATCCAATAGCACATTAACAGCAGTGATCCGCTGGCGCCACCTGTTATTAATCCTCAGCTATTGAGCAGAGATTTTGGCATGTAATTTTGTATGATCACTGTGCAAGTATTGATGGGTAATTTTATAGATCTGCAGTTAATGCTCGACATTTTGACGTTCATTCTGAAGCTTGAAGAACAACCAGCATTTGCTGGTTTGATTTCTGATCGAGTTGCCCCGGCAGCTAATGTCCAGACTGATGATGACCTTCTAAAGTGTGTGGTTTATACCTAATGTTATTTTAGCACTCATTGTGTGTTCTAGTTACATTCGTGAAACAGCTTCGGTATGGTTTTATACCGGTTTCCATGTTGACCTACTGACTATTACATAAGATTGCATTTCATATGTTGGGTAAGCAGCTGATACTTCAATAATTCCGAAACCTACCTTCAGACTGATATTTCAAAAGGTACGGCTCCCATGGCTGCCCAGGAATTAGGAGGTAAATTTCTCTTTGATATGATAGCTTATGCCGACATTCGAGCGTTTACATCTATATCAGGCGTGGTGGACTCTTCTTTGAAGGTGTACGGAACAACTAATCTCCGCATTGTCGACTGTAGTGTTATTCCTCTTCAGATTGCTGCACACACACAGGCAACTGTATATGCCATTGCCGAAAAAGTAAGTTTCCAGAGGTTTGGAAATCTTGCGGACCGCTGACAACCCCCAAAGGCTGCATCAATGATCGTTGGTAAATAGATAAGCCAATGGGGGTCGCAAATAGGACACACATGGCATGCCCGTGGAGATGAACTAATTACATCACAGTCATTGCGGGCGTTCCAGGTATAAGTAGTAGTTACATAGTTTATTCCAATCGTCATTTGATGTAATTCGCCCGAAACTTGAATCTAATCAGTGAGAAGTTCAACCACATGTTCTGTTGAACCAAAGTTAACAAACCTTGCCTTGGACAGCGTGTGAAGATGGGTCTGAAGGTGCGATGATGCCAGAGGGATAGTTAGCTTGGACTCCGAGTTGGAGCTAACTTACCCCCCACGGTGTACGCCGAGCCCTGAGGAACCCATTGTTCATTGACGACCATGGCTTTACAAATGCACTTCGTTCATTTCTTCATGACTTTATCTATCGCGTATATGAATTGGGTGATATCTTCGCCACCGAATCCACCAGCACCTAGTGAGGAGAGACCAGTCACGAAATGGTCTGAGGCAATGTTTGATAACATAGCTGGACGAGTAGTATCAATAGCGCAGGTCTTTAGATTTGTTCTTATG
Organism: Cyathus striatus; assembly: GCA_025738555.1. Lineage (NCBI taxonomy): Eukaryota > Fungi > Basidiomycota > Agaricomycetes > Agaricales > Nidulariaceae > Cyathus > Cyathus striatus. The sequence continues at coordinate 1,392,602 of JAOVFP010000022.1, forward strand.
CTTGATACAAACAAGGTACTAACAGTGTGCAAGTACACAGGCAATTGTTACTTTGACAGCTTTCTGCGAAGGCGCTGGAATTGGACTGTTACTCTTACAATCAAGTACTAGCACACCGTCATACATAAATGCAACTTGCATAAATGGCATTCATGCAACATCCAGTAGCACAATGGCATGGATAGTAGGAATGCTTGGCTGTACCATACGGTACAAGGTGATTTCAGCCTTGAACCACATGTTCACGTACCAACTAGCGCTCCGCAAAGATCATCAACTAATTACGTCTGGTCTCTACAGTTTTGTGCGCCATCCATCATATACTGGATCAATAGTCGCCGCTGTGGGAACGGGGGTATACTTTCTTATGCCAGGATCATACATCGCCGAATGTCATGTTCTCCAGAACACGGCTGGACAAAGTCTCTTCGCAATCTGGGCATCGTGGAAGATTTACATGACTGTTCACTTAATTGTTAGAACACAGGGCGAAGATGAAATGCTGCGTGGAAGATTTGGAGATGAATGGATTCAGTATGCACGGAAAACGCCCAACAAGCTGATACCGGGGATATACTAAGTAGTAGAGACCATGTAGTCAAATTGGACATAAAATGAATGAGGCTCTCCCCCGGACTGGCCCCATCAAACAAATCCTTGTTCAAGCTGCTCTGCCAATTTCTTATCTGAGATGATATCGATATGAGATCCTTCAAAGCGCAAGATTTTGCAACTCGGAAAGACATCTCTGCTGCCAAGATCGCTGGCCTTGCTCCGATGCTCTTCATCGAATGTCTGAATAACCCCAGCTGATGCTATACATACGGTTAGTGGAGCGCTTATAGTTCTCATCCATTCGTAAAGCTCCTCTTTAGACCACTTCTGCTCCTCTGTATCACCGAACTGAAGAAATCGAATGGACATCCTGATTATTTTCTCCATGTTTGAAACGCAAAACTTGGCCGTTGGTGAGGATGGAAGACCGTTGAGCTCCGCCAGGACTTGTTCAGCTACTTGCACCCTATATGTATTTGCAGCGTCTTTTCCTTGCACCAAAAGTCTACACATGTCTTCAATAAATCTCCGAATTGCTTCAGAAGTTGGTTCAGAACCCTCCAACCTATATAAGTAAAGGGTTGGAAAGTGGTCAATAAGAACAACTTGGATAATAGAGTCCCCATTATCTTCGAAGATTTTTGCCAGTCGAATCAATATCACACTAGAGGCGCTGTAAGCTGCAAGTCTGTATGGCCCAGAAGGACGATGCTCCTATTTCATAAAATGAGGCTATTATACTTCGTGAGACAGTACCTTTCGCACCTTTATTTTTCTGTAATAATACATGGCTAGTTCATATACAGACGACATAGGTGCGTCAGGTGCAACTTGTACAGCCCATACCGCAGAGTTAAAGGTATCCTGTAATGGTGCCATGATTCTTGCAGTACCCGTAGCCCCTATGAATATAATCTTATGAGCGACAATAACAAAGGAGAAAAGTCCTACTGCTACCATGAAGAACAATCAACGGCGATTCGCCATTTCCACTTCTGAATTTAAGAATGCACTCTCCGCTTCCACGGATATCCTGCCATCGAAGATTTTCTGCAGCTATCTTATTGCTGGTATTGACTTGGGGCTCTTGGCATTTGCCCCCCAGCAATATTCCGAAGACCAGTGTAGACAGCAGTGATATAGTCGGGCACATATAAACACAATCGGAAGGCAAAACCCGAGTGCTATTCTGCGTGAGGACTGAAGATTGATAGAACAATCTCAGAATAGAATTACGAATGGAAAGAGCACATAGACTAGAGATGCTGTGATCAGAAACGTCATTGAATCGTTCGCAAGTATTTGATATTACCTATCTGCTCCAGCGTCGAATATGTTTTGATCGTCGCTAACTTTGCACATCATACAATGAACTGTAACAGCACGAATAAATTTCTTGATGTGTTCGATGTCCCATTTTTCTATCTTGAAATCTTGTGATCCTTCACCAATCTCAGCCAATGCATATATCTCTTCTATCTCCTTCTGATAGAGGAGTAAAATATCCTGCCTTTTAGGAATTCCCTTCGTAGTATAAGTAAATGGTTTTGAGGGATTAGCAATCAGTATTAACTGGAAAAAACGCGATAAATAATAGTTAGAGTACATCCAGCGTAGAACGAACCTCCTTGAAAATTCTCGAATGTTGTGGAGATCGCTGATTGGCTTCCACGATTGTAGGCCTGACATGTGGTATAATATTAATAAGAGTGCCGTTGACAGTCAGCCCGATGTAAAACGTGCCAGATATTGTATATATATTTATCCCGCGCCTTCCTGTCTGAAATACTAAAACTGTAATTTTTGGCTGGGACAAGGATAACTCCAGGTTGGAATTTAGAGCGGCCAAACATGATTGCATGTAAAATCCTGTGATCTCTTGTAATTAAGTCCTCTGAAAACAACATGAGAGGTAGAGTTTAGCGAATAAGTTGAAGAGAACAAGCCTATGGGAACTGGGTTTGTCTGCGAAGAAATCAATGAACCGAACAAAATAAGTATAGACATAGTAAACCAACCTTCTCCTGCATGAAATAGTTTTTATTGCATGAAGAAAGTTCTCGGATTATGAATATATATTATTACATACCCCTGTTGAGTGTGTAATTTGATCATCTGTTCCGACGTTCTCAGTACATGTACTTGCGAATGAAGCGATAATATTATAGATATTTGACCTTCTCTTCCTAATATTTTCCAAAGAGTAGGATTTGTAGAATGTCTTTCAACAAGGTCATTAGTATCAAACGCTTCTATGCCATCAATTAGGGTGTTTATAATTGCTGGTGTTTTCATGAATCCTTTCTGCGTTGATACTGTGAGCTCCAACTAATCAATTCTCAAGTATGAAGATAGCTGCACACCTTGACAATTAGTCGATATGCGTTCTCTATGAGTCCTGATACCGGGGAGAAGACGATGTCTACATTAGGTGATGTCTGAAATATCACTAGTTTGTTAACAGAATTCAACACGAAAAATGCGACAGACTAACTCTACACCACTCCCAGCCTTCGTTGGGTGGGCTCCCTATGGTACTTAAGTGTTGCAATAAACACAATCTGTAGTTTTACGTACTTGGCATGATAATAGATATAGCGCCGGCCTCCGTGCTATAAAAGTAGATATCACAATATGTTTGAAACGGGCATATACTGTTGCCCACCATCCGTACAGAGGTGCAAGATTCACTTCTTGCTCAATGAGTTTGTTACCTATAGCTGTAGGAAGAGGCCCTCCGGCAAAGAGCTTTAAATTTTTTAGTGAAGCCGAGGCATATACTACAAATTATCCATACCACGACTTTGAATTGCTTTAAGACTTCGATGGAGCTTTCTTCGCGGGCCCATGTCTTGGATAATGAATCAATACTCGAAAATATAACATAAGAGAGAAAAAGGGTATATACCTCAAAAAATGTCGGAACACAGCAAAGAATCGTACATTTAGTTGCTACTGCGCTTGAAAGGAGGACACTTGGCGTGGGCTGAACATTAGCATCGGGTGGGAAAACCGCTACAGTTAACCCGAGCATGATCTATGGGGAAATTAAGTAAACATGGTGCCACACCGAAGATATGTCATTGTATAGCATACCATCCAGGGAATGGTGATAAATCCCATGAGGTCTGTCAAGCCATGAGTATATAATCGAGTAGGAATGGAGCTGCGACAAACGGTATAATGGCAATACCTGCCCTGTAAAGACCTCTCCATTGAGGCCAACCTCTCCACGTGCTGAAGGTGCTCTACGTAAACCGTCAAAGAGAAAAGGTATCTAATTTAGTACGCACAGGCTAGTAAGCCATGTTCAAAAACCATTCCAAATGTGGACGTAACCGCCTTCGGATGTGATATAGTTCCTGAAGTATGTAGAATGACACAAGGATTCTCATCCAGAATTTCCCGAGAACGTTTCAGCGGAGTAGTAATGTTCATCTTCTGAAAATTACTATAGCTGGGAGTGAGCACAGACACAAAGTTAGTCTGGTTTTCCTGCATTAGGTTTTTGAGCTCATTCAATGTTCTCTGAGTCGCAAGGTCACTTGAGACGTAGAGAACTTTGCATTCGGCTGAGATCATCAACTTCATAACACCTTCTGCAGAGTTTCTAGCTGAAATTGGGAATGGAATAAAGCCCGCAAGCATTATTCCAATTATTAGGGTATAGTAAGTAACCGAGTCTATTTAAATCGATTAGTACGTCGCATGTGTTTAAGGAAAAGCACTAATATTAACCTTGAGTTCCAAATATTCCTATGACGGGGACACGTTCCCCATCTACGAGTCCATAGAATTGCTGTTGCATTGTAACTGCTGCATTATGGAATGCATTAAAGGCAGTTGACCATGTTATACAATGTTCTGATCCGTTTACACGCTCGTAATGAAACATCGCATGGTCCGGATTTTTGTCTCTGTTGTGAAAAATCATGTCAATAAGGGACATGGACCTGTCCAGAGGTGGTTGCAGAAACATAGCGGGCCGGGTGCTGAGGATAGTACCAAACTTCTACTGCCAGTGGGTATTTACCACCTGTCGTCGTTCATAAAAGTCCATATATGGCGATTGTTCTTTCATTACTTCTTAGCATAAGCACTTGAACTTTCACCACTCCAAAACCAGTATGCTATTATTGTGATTAGGTCCGCGTGCCGAGGTAGCGGATTCACATCAGCGCCGCCCCATAAATGTTCAAAAGCACATTCACGTACTTGCTGATCATATGTCCTTTCCCGTGCAGAACTACTTTTGGCACCAGTGGGACGTGGCTACTTGAAATCCGGTATCTCTGGATCAGTCCGTAACTGATGCGTATAGAGCGTTGTTCATTCTATCAGACATCGACGAATAGCCCCGAGAGAAGATATCTTATTAGCTATCTACTAACTTCTTCGGCGCACTAAAACCATAAGTTGAAGTGAGAGCTAAAAGTGACGAAGGCCCGAGCCTCAACGCCACATGATGATGCAGCCCGGACGGTCCGTTAGTTTTGAGAGACTGAACCTTGTCTGACTTGAAGAGAAGAGAAGTTGATAAGTATACAAATCAGGGAGATTTCCTCGGATTTCCAGTTGCATGTTTCAAAACATCCGCGCGTAGGCTCTTTCTGTGAAGCACAAGAAAGGAATAACATGGTAATAGTCGTTATCAACGATGTCCCAATGGAATCCTCTGCATTCTGTGTCATAGTGAAGAAGGCAAAGAAATAGATGGGAAATTTGGATATGCGTGCTCTTTCTGATCGTATCATTCCCAGGTGCCATTAATATCTGGTCTCTTTGTCGGAGCTACATTGTTGAATGCGACTAGCAGTGTAACTGGGCATATCGAGATTGGAAGCAGGGGATGACATTGACGGTCACAAGCGGCCATAGTAAGAGATCGGGAGGGTGATGACGGCTACTATAGCGAGATGTCCGCGAAATGTCCGCGAAGTGGTAGACAAGTAATTCAGGCTGGTTATGGCGTGCCTACGAGCAATGTGGTTGCAAACAGAGTGTAACCTCGCAAAGGCAGCATCAGATATTCCGCTATCGCAGTTTACCAGAGCTGTGACAGGACAAGCGATAAACAAAGAGGGCAGCGAAAGGTACGCCTCGGTCGGACAACTGTGGGATGGGAAGACAACAAGGTCACGTACCGTTTCAGCTCCAGCGGGTACGAAGGTAGGACCCCCGAAAATCTCTACCATGCTTAGATGCCAATCCGGACAAAAACTGGGGCCGTAGGCCCCGGAACTTTGAAGCAATCCGGACACTTTTGGGGGCTGGAGACTAATATTCTTTGATCGCCTATCCGGACATTAGTGGTCAGACTTTCGGCTGTATGATCCTTGTCCGGACAAAAATGACCCGGTAGGTGACATCAACACTACTTAATTTTTACCATACCACTGTAAAAATTTCCGGTCATTGGTTTTATCTGCATCAGTCTGTATCTCACCATCTCCGAAAATCCTCCTTGCACTTTCCTTCAAATGGACGTCCACGGAGACTGAACCGATATTCAAGAGTAGTAAATATGACATTGCTATCCAACACTCCGAACCCTGCCACCCGGAGCTTGGGCAAGCAGCTCTTCAACTCAATGAAATTACTAGGTTTTCATTTTTATTTTTTCAGGCCATGTTGGATTTCTCATTCTTTGTCTGAGCACAGTCATTTAACTCCATCGTACTGTACAGCATTTAGGTCCTTTCGTTACATATAAATTATTATATCTGCTCTACCGCAATTCAATACCCTGTCTCTCACACTCGACCTAAAGTTCCGTATTTCATCCTCAGTTTGTGAAGTATTCGTCACCGCTACTGTACCTATCTTGCAGTTCTCCTTGACATTTCACATCCTCTATCCTCTATCCAAATCACTAACACTTATTTTGTCTTAGAAATCACTCGCTACATCAGGAAAATAAAACATGACAATATAGAGCTACATAGTTTATGTAGCTGCAATAGCTCTTATCTAGTAGAAACTTATCTCAAAGATCTCATCTTGCTGAAGCACTGAAGATTTTCAATACTAGAAGATAAAACGGGCACAATTCTGATGATGAAGACTATTAGTAAATTACATCAACTGCAGCTTTATGTCTCTTTAGGTAGATTCCTGTACTCAACTCGCTAAAATACACACTCTATCGATACTTAAGGTTCTCTGGAAGCTATATTTCGCCAAAGAACAAAAGAAAATTTGGTAAAATAGCAATTTTTGGAACCTACATCACTAATCCGGACACAATCTGGGGACCCCGGCGTGGACATAGACGCTATCCGGACAAAATTTGCGAAATTTTGGAAACTCAATCCGGACACGAATATTTTTTTCCGGGATCTAACTTTAGTAGGGATTTTCGGGGGTCCTTACGAAGGGGTCCGAGCCAGGCACGGTGGTAGCAACACGCACCACCGATTAGATCTACAGAATGCCATGTCACTAGTCACCAAAAGCAACAGGAAGCAAGCCACTCACCACAACACGAGAAGCCAACCGAGAAAACGCCTCAGCTTCCACCAAATCCCGCCCTCCCTCCGCGTTCGATGTACGCCGCTTCCAAGCTGGAACTCCGCTTTCAAACCACAGCCAAAGAATCGGAGAGTGGTGGGATTTTTGGCGATTATAAGATGACGCAAGAGGCAAACGGGGTCAAAGCTGACCGAACGGGGCCATACGGCCCAAGATCAAGGAACAAAAGGAAGGCATCTAACACTGTACTGTAGCAAGACAGGAGCTTGAGCGCTCGTCGCTCACGAACAGTAGAAGGAAAATAAGAGCAAAAGAGCACAGCTTTGGCAAGATGGGTGCCGCAGTGCCGAGTGAGCACGTGAGTGTACGTGCAGGTCAAATAGGTGCTGATGAACCGGTGATTCCTGCAAGTCAAAATATTAAAAGACAATGTATTCTAATTGAAACGCCGAGTATAATATTAATAACGCAGGACTTCATTCATAAGTGTAGGATTTTATACTTTACATTGAAGTACAGAAAGAGATGAAATAAAAGCCTACTTAAACTTCGGCTGAAGAAACAGCAGTCGTTCCATCCGAATCCAAGCCAACGTTTTTATCACCTGGGTCCCTGAAGACTATCTTTGATTGCTTAATATTAACGAACATTGGCGAGCCCTGTTTTAAGTTTCAGTATAGACCCCAGTTTCTTATGTTGATATTTATACTCACCTTCGCTTTGGAGTTATCGTTTGCGATGCGAGAAAGCTGGTGTGACTGTGTAGGCCTTGTGGAGTTATCCCCCAACGACATTATGGATACCGATATGACATCGTCCGAACCCCGCAAGAAATTTCTGGCGTTCAGATTTGAAAGCATCATACATAAATATAGTGGACATAATGGCCACTCAAAGATTGTATATGTGATGTAAGAAGGGAATATTATCATCTACAAATGTATTGCTTGTTAAAGTGGTTGAGACGAGAATTTATAATAGCACACATACGAAAGAGAAGTCCAGTATAGCAAATAATGCCGTCCATGCGCCAGTATTGATAGTGAGCAGCAGAATTCGGTAGTACAGTGCCTTAGTCCTAACATCAGTTAGCTTTTGCTATGATAATGTTGATGCCAAAGCTTACTTCGAAAGCTCTGGAGTGCCGCGTTTGGTAAGATAATAAGTCATCATTACGGCAATAAACAAATCGACTGCGGCACTGCATGCGCGCATGGAGATATTGAGAGACTGAAATTAAAACGTCAGTTTTACATGTCGTCTTCGATTTAGCAGTTACGCGTTACGTACGAGCTCCGTCTTCCCGCTGAGATTTTCAAATGTGAAATCTTTGTCACTAAAACATCACAATAAATATTGCATTCTCGGAAATAAAGAGCGACTTACATGATTACAAAAATCGCTAAACACCATATACATGAGCATTGGGGGAAGATATGAAATTGGGGCATTCTTACGTATCGCCACAACTGAGGGACATGGCTGTAATTTAGTCTACAGTTTCATGACGCATATATGCAATACATACATATTTGATATGAAGATAGGATTGCCTGCAAGATAGTTAGTTAAAAGCAGAAACATTGTATAAAATCTTGAGCTACTCACCAGCAGTACCGGAATAAGGAGCTTTTTCCCGTTGTCTGCAGGAGAAGAGATTATTAGGCTTCCTCGAAGTATCTCTAAATGCTCACATATATACATGCGATACAAGTAGAAGCACTGGACACAGCAGGCAACCGTTCCCTTCATAAATTTCTCAGTAAAGGTCATCTTAAAAGTCCAGTGTATGACTTACGGCTACGTAGATATGATGCTTTCAGCACAATGGATGTTATGCCACATATACGTCACAAAAGTATGCATACGTACCAGCAGATCCCTAAATAATATTTGCATGAGATATAATACCATCCTCTTGAATATTAGACTTACGGTTTAACGCCCTGGAGGCCCGCAACTCTTCCCCATTCCGATATAAGGTTTTTCCACACTGTAATATTCTTAAGATGATCCGGAGTACAAATAAGTCAGAAAACTTACAAGGTTTAAGGATGAGAATCTCATTAGTTGTATCCGCAGCCCTAATGAAATGAAATAGTTCAGTGTTCACTTATATCTATTAACGAAATGTTGAAAATACCAAATGAAGAAGACCTACGTTAAGTTAGTGCTACTTTCTAAGTTTCGTAATCAAGGAAAACGTACAAATGCTTTTAAGTATTTTGAATCTCGAGGAAAGCTGAGAACAACAGGTACTATTCTAGCTGCCATTAAAGAAGTGGTTGTATTGCACTTACTGCGCGAAATAATAAAACCTGTCGCCTTTATCAGTATTTGTTTTACCAATAAAGTTGGATGTCTCTTACATTTGCAAGCAAGATACTCCCCAGACAGTACAGGATAAGAAACAACCAATTAACATGGCACCAAACGTGTTGGAAAGATTTACGATAATCGGATTTTCTATAGGTATTGTGGACGCCATTGCGGATGGGGATGAAATGGATACAGAAGTACCGAACATTTACGCGTGCTTAAGTGTTTACTATGTACCCCGTTGCTGTCCGTACGAGATTATAAGATTAAAGCTCCGCAAAAGAACTGCTAACGCCATGCCATTCTATGCTGATATACTTAGACGCTTCAAAACTATGAATGTTGATGAATGATACAGGCAGCATGATATATCATATCATTAGTCACTTGATCATCAATTCTTGTAGAAGCACACTATTTTTGTCTTCTTCGCTCCAACGTGTTTCAGGGAGTCGACTGGAGTCGAATGCCTTCAAGTACACCTTGTGATCTGCTCTAAAAATAAAATTACCCGTGTCCGCTAACATCGCTCACTCTGTCAGAGTAAAGAATTAATAGGTTGGGGCATTCGAAGCATGCAAGTAGTACGGATATGGGACGATGGACTGAACACTGTCGAAGAAGTATATTTGGGTGTCTTAGATATTATTTAAGCAGTGCTGTACTTACCACTGAGATTATCCGATCCGGTGAGATGGATAGCTACTATTCTGTTTTTCTTCTGGTATTTCTGCTGTTGTTGGCTTTTCTTTGGATACGTCCCCTTTCCGGGCAGATTTACATTCGCAAACTTCCAATACCAGTAAGTGGGAATCGTGTCAATTACACTGCTTCTTACTCCTCAAATACTCCTATAGGCTGACGCAGAATACATATGGGGCCATGAAAGAAATGTATTTTTTGGACAACCTGGACAGTTTTTCCGCTTGTGGACCGAGCAATTTGGCTTAGCTTACCGCATCAAGGCGGCATTTGGAGTGTGTTTTCTAAAGAAATCTTTTTGATATGTGATACTCAATAATTACAGGCACCAGACATTGTACGAACCAGGAATCCAATAAAGATAATTTCCTAATGTTTAAGTATCCTAGCTCGTGCTTAGTGATCCGGTTGGCATAGCCCATCTGCTGCAAAGACGCGTGTTTGATTACCGTTCGTTTTCCGGTTACTTCGGTTTGACATACTTATTAAATAACCTTACCAAAATGCACACTAGATCACAGCAATGTGGTAAGGCCACGCATTGCTCGTTTCCTTGGGAAGGGACTAGGTTGGGTAGAGGGCGAGTCCGAGCATAAGAGAATGAAGCGCCTGGTTAGCTTTCCACTAAGGTACTGTCGATCTATAATCAACACGTCCATCAACGATTCTAATGATAGAAAAGAGCTGAGAGCATCAAGGCTATGTCGAGCGAAATTAGAGATGCGGCATCACGGGTATATAATGCTATTTTTTTCCATTCAAAATCTTATAACTCTATTCGTAGGTTGTTAGCGATTTTCATCAGTTTTGCATCAGTAGGAAAGATCACAGTACCTCGGAGCCGATTAATATACTTCAATGGACTGCAAAAGCCACGTGTGTTCTGTTGAAGTTTTATTTGGTCGGAACTAACACAATAATTCAGTTTAAGCGTTGTTGGACGTGCCGTAAGTTTGGTTGCATTGTCAAGTTATCGTACTCACCGATTCAACTATAAGGCATTTTGTCACGACTTCGAAGGTGGAAATAGTGCTGATGCTGTCCGAATACTGAATGCTCGTCGCCAAGGGGTCATTCCCATCATACAATATGCAGCATTTCTAGTACGAGGATCTTCGGTATTTCAAAGCAGAAGTTACTAATACATTCGCCTCAGACGCTCATGCTGCTTAGACGATTCTCGTTCCTCAACTTTCTTCCCATACTAGCCATCCAATCCCAAGCAATTGCAAAAGATACCATAAAGGTGAATACCTACCTTAATTTTCAGGAGAAACTCCCTAATAAATAATGCAGTCCGGCGTAGCTAAAGAAATGGTTCGGAGAAACAAAGAGCTCTATAGCGGCAGTCAAACCAGGGAGGGTAACGATCTTCTAAGTATACTAAGTACGAACAATTACCCTAGCCCAACGGTGAAGTTCTAACGTTCGGTAAATAGTCCAAGCCGAGACTGAAGGGAAAATTTCAACAGAGGAGCTATTCGATCAGGTAAAGACATGCATTTTGCTGGGAGTAACTGAAGTTAACTTACATATTTTTCTCCTTCAAGATCTCCACGTTCATGTAAGGAATTTAATTCTGCCGATCTAGTATACTTACACAGAATCAGAATGACAGGTCACGAAGCAACAACTCTTACACTTGGGTTTACTATATGGGAGTTAGCGCGTAATCCAGTTACTCAGCAGAAACTTCGAGATGAACTTCAAAACTTTGCGGCAGAGCCCACCTACGATGATTTTCAGCATCGACTTCCGTACCTGGATGCGATATTAAAGGAAACGTAAGTTTATTCACGCTCGTTTCTCGTAGTATTCATCAACTCCACAGGCTTCGACTCTATCCCGGGTTGCCATACATGGAGAGGGTCTCAACGAAAGACGATATCATTCCCCTCTGTTTACCTATCAAGACGGAATATGGGGAATGTCTAACACAGCTTGAGATAAAGCCTGGACAAGTGAGTTCATCAATTCTTCTTTTATTTCGACATCCTAACAGTATGTGCGTAGACAGTGTTGATACCCATCATAGCTATCCAGCGGGCCTCCACAGTATGGGGCGATGCCGATGTTTTCCGGCCTGAGCGATGGCTTGAAGATCTTCCACCCCACGAATTGTTATGCTCTGGATGGAACAACCTTCTTGCTTTCAGCGATGGACCACGTAGCTGTATTGGCTCCAAATTGGGTGAGAATCCTGTTGTGTGCACCAGCCATGATATTTAATATTCAACTTTGAATATCCAGCAATTTTTCAGTACAAAGTAAATGTATCTTTATAGAAGTATATGGAAACATATTGATCTTTTAATGAAGGTCATCATCTCAGAACTAATTTCATCATTCGGATTCAAAGCAACAAATGATCAACTTATGCTCAAAATATCTTCAAGCACCCAGCCATATATGGTGGGAAAGGAGAAAGATGGACCACAACTTCCTGTATATGCGTATGCACTATAAATTCTACTACCTCTAGATTATGCAACTGGAATGTTCCGCCATTTGTTCGCAAATGTACTAGATCATATCATTCCTGTACAGTATGGATTTATTGTTGAACATGCAACTGCTCCGTGACCAACATCTCAGCATTGCAGGATGTCACTGTTATTCCCACGCTGAAATCACTCGGGTAGCTAACATATGCAAGGAAGACGTTAAACAATTTTAAACGGTATTGCAAATCTAGACAACACATACCTCACCACTCCATCCGCATAGTTTGGTTCGTCCGGAGGAGATGTTTTACTTTTAATATCCACTGTTGCAGCCAACATTGCAATCAATATGAATATATTATTCTCTCCTAGGTGTTTCCCGGGGCATGATCTGGCTTTCAATCAACATTATCATGAGGACATGGATTACGAATATTCCTCACCTCCGGCCAAATCCAAATGTATACGAAGGAACAGCCGCCTTTTTGCCATGTAGAAATCTTTCAGGTGCAAACTGCTCAGCAGGAATACTTCCTGCGTTCTCTTTCGATATAGACCTATCAGCATATATGAATAAGACGTTACAGCTAATAACCAAGTTAATTATACGAACCACACATTTGGAATTACCATAGTACCTGCAGGAATGAAATAGCCTATGAATCCAGTAAACTAAAAATTCAATGAACCTAGTAATTTTGGTAATTTACCATTATAAAAATCATCCTTTCTGCTTTGCCTTGGAATACTTAGTGGTACAGCAGGTCTCCAGCGTAGTGTTTCTTCAACAGCAGCATTCACATACGGAAGCTGAGGTCGATCCTCTATTGACGGGAGACGCTCAGTTCCTACTATCGAGAAAATTTCATTCTTTAACTTCGCCTGTACTTCAGGATATAGGGACATTGCATATATGAAATTCCCAATCGTGGCATATGTCTAATAAACTCTTAATGAATGGCTTGTTCTGAATCATACAATAAACCACTCACAGTCTCGCCACCGGCTAAGCACCTGTAAATTAATATACTTTCCTTTATTTAAACAGAACGAGCTTTACACACCGCCGTACATAGCTCCCGCAGTCCATCGTATGGTGTCTTCCTGTTCCAAGGTTAGAGTCGACTCCGAATCGCTTTCGAAAGCTTTAAAACAGTCGAAGGCAAATGATGAATGTTCGCTCCCGATTTTAATCACTTCCTTCACATGCTCCAAAGGACGGGTTACCATGTTGTAGATCATATCCCTTCCTTCGCGAGCCGTCTTATGGATCCTGTTGAATGGTATCCATGATGGAAGGTATTTCACTAGGGATATATATATTAGCGTTAACTTTATTTAGTTGATTGAAACTATCCTACGTGGAGGAATGAGGTCAACTAGATGAGCACCTGGCATCGCAGCTTTTCCTATCATCCCCATTGTTTCTTCTGCTTCAACTATGTACTGGATCCATCGAGCATTAGCCAGAAACCCATAGACAATATAGAATCTTACGTTGTCATCCGGTGTTTGAAGAGGGATTCCGTATGTCACGGCCATTATAATTCGTCCAGCTGTTCTGTAGTAACAGCTAATAAAATGATGGAAGGAGTGATAAGATGAATTCACTTACAGACGTAGCTGAGGTAAAAAATTGTCCGGGGTATTGATGAGACTTAAAATGTACATTGCAGCGGCGTTTGCTTGTAAGTCATGGTACTTCTTGACAGCTTCTGAACTAAGGGCGGAGTGGCACAGCTTTCTCTGTTGTTTGTACTTCCCTCCATACGGAAGCATTGGCATACTCTATTGAATTGTTGAGTTGAATCTTTTTGAAGTTACGTGATCACCCACATTGTCCAACCCCATCATTTCTCCGACCATTGTAAAAGTAGGTCGATCAGAATATATGTCAGAACGTTTCTCTAACAAATCAACTACAGCTTGCAAGGAGTTGAGCACCAGGATTCCCTTTCCGAATGCTTGCACGTATACAACATCTCCTATAATGACATTAGTGAAAATTTTAACTAATATGCCAACAAGCCAGACCATATATTCGTTTCCAGACATCGAATTTCTCCCAGGCCTTAGTTCGTGGGATATCGAGCAGATTACCTATCACGAGTCTTCCCGGAGGACCAGGGGGGAGGCGAGTGTTCCGTGAGCTTGTGAACCGCTTTATGCGTACAATAAGCAGAAGAATGAAAAATAGGAGCAGAACACGTATCATGGCGAACAAAACAGATGGCCACGTAGATTGGGCTGGAACTGTATTATTTGCCCTTTTGTAAATTACATAAAACACTCTTTTCCCACTCATGAGCCGGAGTCCGGACGCTTTTCGGACACATGAGATGTAATCTAATTCTTCATTCTTCCCCGGTCCGGTTATTTACATACGGAATCAGAAATCGAAATCCAGAAATAATCGTTCACCTCTTTTAACACTACCATTTCTAAAGTCCTGTTTGTTATTTTGATTGTCCTTTCGAACGATCTGATTCTGCGGTGTTCATATGCTCATATTGACCGCCCAGACAACAATGTCATCATCCGACCACTTCAAAATGCACATACATACATGAGTCTCAGGAAAGCTCTTCAAAGATCTGTCTCACCTCAGATGGGTCATTTTAATTGCTGCCGCCTCAGCACTGTACCTTTATCTCTTCGACATTACGCCGTGGTCGCTTTCTTATTCACCTGCACAGATTTCAAAACCATTGTTTTCCCTGTTGTACGTTTAACTTCAAGTCATAACTGTTTGGGGCCTCTATTAAATTTATGCTAGATTACCTTTTCGTATGCGCTGTCGACCCATGCCTCCATGGAACGCTTTGCGTGTGGAATAGTTTGGATCTGGGTACACCTTCTTCAGTGTAACGTTTCCAACCAATATAAGTCTATACATGAAGACGCTCAAAACAAACCGTGGAGGCCACTTCCATCATGTCAAATATCCCTTGCTGGAGCAATGTATTTGCGCTGGGCATTAATCCCTTTCTGTCTCTGTATATCTGGCGTATTCCACACCAATTTAGCGATTGCCAGTGTCATACTCACAGCAACAACAATAATTTACGATGAACTCGAGCTGTCATATCATTGGATGACGAAAAATCTCTGCGCAGTGTTTGGATATTCATCGTTCGAGGCTGGCGCCACAATGTTATTATGTACGTCCACCTCAACCTAGTAACGAGGAATAGTGAATCTGACGACGAGAATTATTAGCTAATTCCCCCTCTCTCAACTCACATTCGGTAAAGGCAATTGCTTTGAGTAGCATAATTATCTTCACAACTATACACGTAAGGCACAAATCATTCGCCACGAGTTACTGTGTCACGGCCTGATTTATCGAATATAACTCTCTTTAGGCACAAGATTTCTCCGACGTAGACGGCGATCGCACTCTTGGTCGGGTGACTTTTCCTATGTATGCACCTGAACTTTCTCGAGTAACGATGCTCGTGGCCCCTCCGTTATGGTCATGGGCGCTCATACACGTGTGGAATATCAACTTCGTTCAGGGGCTACCTCTTTTGATCTTTGGCGGGTATGTCGGTTGGAGATACTATAGATATCGCAGAGTTCTCGAAGACAGTAGATCTTATCTCTACTATAACGTGAGTGTTCCGTGTTTTCATAACTTCTTTGATCTATTAATGTCTCTAACGGATGGTATAGATTTGGCTATTGTTAGTACATGCCCTACCGGCAATGAACGGAGATGGACAACGTATTGGACAGCACTCTAGTGGAATGATACCCAAAGAATCAATGCACAACTTTGTTATTGATCGATAAATATAGCACTATATATTGTCCATGACTTCTGATGTAAAATGGTGTGCATATCGTACATATCAAACTTCGAAAGAATCGTGTAGTAGAGATGGAAGTGCTTGGGTATCAATCTTCGTGATGGTTGTAGGTGAAATGACTCAGTGATCACACTATTTATCTCCTGATATAGCATGGAGCAGTGATCGGGACGCATTATAAAGTGGGACAGTGACGTAGATAAGTTAGGAGCCGTCCCCATCTGCAGCAAATACTGAGATGTCCAATGATATGCCACTTGTCACCACTATTGATTGTTTCTTGGAGACAGAATTTGATTTCCTTGTTCTAGGTAATTTACATCTCATAGAACTTTTCCATTTGGCCAGAATGATTTATTAGTGATCTCACAGGCGGGGGAAGTGCTGGCACGGTCGTCGCTGCGAGGTTCGCTATGTATAATAAGTACCTGCTTTCGAATTTTAGCTGATAGAAATGGTAAAGGCTGGCAGAGAATCCTGCACTAAAGATTGGTATATTGGAAGCGGGGAACTTTCTTCTGAATGATCCAGTAATTAATACTCCTGGTAATTATCAATGCATCCTCGATTTGCTAAGTAATGATGATCTTCTTAGGCTATGCTGGAATGGGAATAGGAAATCCCTCCTACGATTGGAGGTTCTTAAGTATTCCACAGCCTAATCTTTCTTCGCGGCCAGTATTCATTTCACGGTGAGGAGAAATTACATACACATTCAATAGTACAAGAAATCCTGAGTTATATTCAGTGGGAAGATGATCGGTGGATCCGGGGGAATTAATCTAATGGCTTACGGACGAGCATCAAAGCAGGAGTATGATTCACTAACTGATTTTTCGTCTCAGTCTGGATGGAACTGGAATGGCCTTCTACCTTACTTAATGAAAGCAGAAACATTTCAAACGACGGAAGGGCATGACCCATTCCCAACGTATTCGGGATCACATTTTTCTAAACGTGCGGACTTGGCCTGTACAGGTGATAGTGGACCGATTTCAGTACGCACCATCTAACTACTTGGTATGAGACTAAAATATAATGACATTAATCAGGTTTCCTACAATGCGATATATCCTGAGCCTGTAAAAAACATCGTACAAGCTCTAAATTCAATGGGAATCGGTACAAATCCAGATCCAGTACGATATCTCATACTTATGTGCTCTTTGGAAATTCGTTAATAACTTCTTGTGTCATGCAGCTCAGTGGGGATGCCACCGGAGTCGTTAACTATCCGTTCACTATCGATCGTAAGCGAGGTGTCCGCTCTTATTCTGTGGACTATCTTAAGAAAGTACCACATCATTCGAATATCAGTATACTTTGTGGTGCGCAGGTACATAAATTAGCGCCTCCTCGCAGCCGTTATGCCTCTGATAAAATTGACTTAGGTCACCAAAGTCATGCTCGAGCCGGAAGGAACTGAGCTGAAAGCAACTGGAGTGCAGTTTTATTTCGACTCCAAGCTACACACCGTAGGCGTAAAAAGAGAAGTTATCCTGTCAGCTGGAGCCATTCAGACACCTCAGATATTGGAATTATCTGGTTCGTAGTAGTTCCCTCGTATGGGTGACGAGTTAAAACAGGAATTTTGTCCAGGGGTTGGAAATCCAGAAGTCCTTTCAAAATTCGAAATACCTACGCTGATCAATCTTCCGGGAGTAGGAGAAAATCTTCAGGTGACATACAATGAATATAGACATAGCGCTTGACATTCATACCAACTCTAAAGGAACACCCATACGTTCGCGTTCAGTGGAAAACCAAACCTGGAGTAAAAACTCTTGGTAATAAACGAGCCTTGAATTATCGAAATACGTTATTAATCTGCATGTACACAGATCTTCGCCGGAATGACCCTTCGGTGACTGCTGAAAGCCGCGCTCAATAGTACGTCTTGCCTCTCCGTTACTTTGATTTATAAATAAAATGTCCGCAGTGAAAAAGACGGAACTGGTTTACTATCCGTGCAGGATTCAACGATGGCATTTACTCCGTCGCCTTTCATAGCCGACAAATCACGTCATGGGGAGCTCGTGAAGCTTTTTGATGAAGCCACGAAAACCGCAAGTGAAACGTCTTCACTATATGGCACACAGTACGAGCATCAAAGATCTTGGCTGCATGACGAACGCACAGCTGTGGCCGAGTTTATTGTGTTTAGTAGAGGACTGGTCAATCCTGTACCTGGGGAGTCGTATATTACCGTTCTCGGAGGAGCAATGGTAAGCGTTCGGCCATTTTTTGAATAAAAGATACATATCTTATGCGGTGGTCGACAGCATCCAGTAAGCCGTGGAAGTATTGTGAGTCGAGCTGAAGACATTTACTACTATTCCACTGTGTGACATATCTCACCTCGTGCACTCGCAGCACATCAAGAGTAGTGATCCCTTGTCACCCCCAGAGATTGACCTTCGGTTCTTGAGTAATAAATATGGTTAGTAGATTAGATTCTTAACAATTTCCTTGTACTGACTCGGTTGAAACAGATCAAGAACTGATGCTCGACATATTGAAGTCTGCGCTGCAATTTGAAGAGCAACCCTCCATGCAGGATATTCTCGATGAACGAGTAATACCCGAAGCTAAACATCCGACTGAAGATGACCTACGAAAGTATTAATATGTTAGCATTTCTACTGGGTATTTCTCACTTTTTATTTCAAGGCACATTCGCGATTTCTGTAATGTAAGTTGTCCCTTTAACTAATGTCGAATTTTCTGAAATCTAGCGAAAAGGGTGGATTCCATCATATGGGTAATTCCTTCTTATTCCTAGAGGAATGAATTTGATTTATTAATGTATTCCTAGGAACTGCTGCCATGTCTCCACGAGAACACGGGGGTTAGTTTTTTTAAGGTTAAGATGAAATATACCAACTAAATCTAAACTAAATCGCTAGGAGTTGTCGATTCTGAGTTACGTGTGTACGGGACCAAGAACCTCCGTGTCGTTGACGCGAGCGTTATCCCACTGAATATGGCAACCCACCCAATTTCCACTGTGTATGCGGTCGCAGAGAAGGTAAGTTGCTTTAGATGGATTTGAACTTTCACATCTGATGGTTTTCGGATATAACGCAACAGGCCGCAGATATGATCCTAAAGAGCCTAAAATGATAAAATACCTGTTAAGACACTGTAGAATTATATTAGCTATTCAAATGTCACAATGATTATCATTCCATGCCGCCTCCACATATGCTTTTAGATAGTTTACTATACCTTTTATGTATTCTACAGACAATGTGCTCCGCTTTCTATGTATTTAAGTAGTATACTATGTACTGTATTTACTTATCCATTTGCCTCATGCTTCCTCCCCTTGCGTGCTTTGAGGCCAAATGTAACGTCGTCGTCGTCGATGCGTCGTTTATTTCAACACAAATGGATCCTACCCTTCTGTGTGGGGCTGTAGCCAATACACCAGCTCGTGGCCTCGGTTCTAGGCCTATCGCTCGCTCGATCACATCCTCTCGCTGTCGCTTAATTTTATTGCGCCGCCATCGCCATCTTTCGAGCCGAAACCCCATCGTCGTGCCGCTGTCGTAGTCACCTGACATCGCGCCCGCTGTTATCGTCGCTCTCGCCGTTTTGCTGCCGTTGCCGTGCCGTCGTCGTCGTCGTCGTGTTGCCGCCGTTTTTTATCCGTCGTCGTTATTGCCCGGGGAGGCCGAAGTCCCTACTCACTGTGTTCCATGTCCGCCGCTCACCAATCCGTTGATCGTGCGAAGTCGATTTCCATTTTGGGAATGCGCGCCGCTTGCCTACTTCAATTCATCGCTCGAAAACCGCCTCGTGACGCCGCCTGAAGATTCTATGACCGGAGCTATTGCATGGGTCAATGAATGCATAATGGATGCTATTACTGGGTGAAGGGATTCTGGGTTGTGATAAGTTTATGTCGCATTTTCGTTGTATTGGGGGATTTACTTACCTATGCAGTATGTTATGCTTCTGGGGGTGTATTATTTCATTTTTCCTTTTCGTCGTCGCCCCTTGATCATTGTTCCATTTGCGGGGGTGTGTAGAATTATATTAGCTATTCAAATGTCACAATGATTATCATTCCATGCCGCCTCCACATATGCTTTTAGATAGTTTACTATACCTTTTATGTATTCTACAGACAATGTGCTCCGCTTTCTATGTATTTAAGTAGTATACTATGTACTGTATTTACTTATCCATTTGCCTCATGCTTCCTCCCCTTGCGTGCTTTGAGGCCAAATGTAACGTCGTCGTCGTCGATGCGTCGTTTATTTCAACAGACACTGCATGAGAGCACGTACATTACTATCAGTATCTAGGCATCTGTGTAAAGTTCAAAGCCAACAATTGGAAGCTCGATTTTCCCAAGTTTTGCTTGACTTTACGCATATTTGTCAATACCCTCTGAGTCCTTTTCATCGGCTCAGTTTCGGCATCTACACGAGTCTTGATCATGTGACGCTCAACATCTCTCTTGCATGAGTTGCATCTCTCAGCGTAAAACTACGAACATAAAGTACAAGGCTACAATTTTAGTTATCCAATGATAGTACAGCCTATAACACGCCATTGTCTCACAGAGACAAGGATCTATGTATACGAACAAATCTAATGAAGGAGGGAGTCGCGAGAGGAACATCGAGCCTGTGGATTGCCTGTAGATTGCCTGTGGAATGTTCATCCACGCCAGACGGAAGGGCCAGGGCAAGTGTAAGACTTGGGGTACGGGGGGTAGATGTTGACCATGACAGACTTGTCTAGGATTAATGTATATTATGAGTGTGAGTAAAGAAAGTGGTGAAAGGGCAGACCTTGCCAAGGAATGTACCCTGGAATAGAGACCTTCGGAGGGTTGCCACTGCCGCCGTTCGTAATCATGACCTGGGCACAAGAAACGAAGAACTCCGGGGTTCCAGTCAAATGAAGGCCAGCTTGTTCAATACGCACAAGATACTGCTAAGGATGTTAATGTGGAACATGTGTATGCAAGAAAAGAAGAGCAGACCTCGCCAGATGGGGTGTTCTTTGGGATGGTAGTTGTGAAGGTGTCCATATTCAGAGAAGAGAAGGAAAAGGGGTTGAACGTAGCTACACCCCACTGGGCAATCTATGGGGACACGATTTAGGACTTCAGAGGAAGAGAGAAACGGTTCGAACTTTGAACCAGTGGCCGCCACTTCCATCCCAGCTAGACGCTTTCTTGGGAGCTTTCCCAAGATAAATGGCAACAGGGCCTTGATGATACATCTTACTGTTAAGGATGAAGCCAATCTTACCCCCAGCAGCGACAGATACAGTCTCAGTCGCAGAGGAGGGATCAACGTTGCATCTGATATCATTGGACGTGTAGGCATGAACCGGAGAGTTACTTTGAGGCTGGCGAACAGCTCTCGTGGACGTCTTTGCGCCCGCAATGAACGTCCTAAAAATATCTGCGCGAAGTAATAAGTCAACAGATGGAAGTAGCAGGGGCATAGTACCGCACAGTGTCCATACACGCTCTGTACCAGGAGGGCGGTGGCGACAATGATACGAAAGCTGAACTTCATGGAGAGCAATTAAGATAAGTTAACGGGTGAAAAGAGCGGAATGAAATCCAGGTGAGACGTTTATGACGTTTATACGCTGAAGCGTAGAACCTCAGAGACGGACAGGCGGGTGTAAACTCTAGGATTTCGAGAAATTGCCGTATTTATACTCAGATGTTCCCTCGGTCCTGGTGCCCAGTGAAAGAAAGGTGGACCGCCGACGGGAGAACAGTATCGCTGAACATAAAAGCATAAACGGAGGAGGGTGCTATATGATCGAGGGTGCTTTCATGAGAAGGGGGCTTTGGTGAAACTGGGTTTGCGTTGGGCCGCGGATGTTAACATTCCCCTATAGAGGAAACTCAATGTTCTTTCTAAGTCAGACCCTACATCAGTGCCGGCATCCTTCGAGAAGAATAATGATTACCTGCGACGCGCAGACTTCCGCATCATGTCGAGAGCAAGAAAGAAGCATAATATATTCGCGGGGAGACAAAGTTTACGAGGAAAGTCGCCATAGCAAATACGAGTTATAGCCGGAAAATCGGTTGGACTTGTGCTACACAAGATAAACGTGGTTAAGTGTGGCTGTAACAAGTATGATCATGAAACTTACAGTTCCGTCCACCGCCACGCACTTGAGGTAAGCCAAATTTGCACTATCCAATATCTTAGCTCCTTGAGGTGAATGGTTTGAAGAGAAGCTGTGGAATGGAACGTCAGACATGTCAGAACACTTCCAATTTGTCGTACAACGACAAGTTGATCCTTAAAGACGGGCTAAGCAGCACAAGTCAATAATAAAGATATGTGGAAAACTGTAGTGTATACAAAGTGTAAGGTGAAGTTCCCAATATCTGCTGAGGAAATACCGTAAAAGATCATATTCATGAAGGTCCATCCCTAATCCCAGTCTACAAATCCATGAGCCGCCCTGATTCCCTCAACAAGACGTTTATAGTCTGTCAGCAATTCATTGATCTCGCCGAGTCGGAGGTCTTCCGGGTTGCAGTCGATAAAACGCTGTATTGGAGGAGCGAGGCGAAGAGACGGAGGAGCCGGAGAAGAAGGACGTGACGATACTGGCGAACTGGCGTCTACAGACGTACCAGCCTGTAATGTAGGAGGTGAATTCTACATGCGCATGAGCTTGAAATGAAAATAGCGGCAGTATCAATGACAACCGTACCTTGAACCCTGCTAGTGCGGATTGTGACATATGCGCCAACCGATCTGACAAACTCTTCCTCTGCATCGGGATAGGTTTCGTCCTGGTCCCCTTAGAAGTCGACTCTTTCGACCCCTTAGTCCCCCCCTCGGACTTCTTATCCCTTCTCTGACTAGCACTCATCATGCTCTCAAAGCTGCGTATACTCCTGACACTCTTCCCTTCTGCACCCATCGCATCTTGTATATCCTCTTCGTCGTATTCATCCTCATCTTCCTCGTCGTCGGTACCGCTTGCACTAGCCTCGCTCTCCCCCGTCCCACTTTCCGAGCCTTCGATATGGATCTTCAAAGCAGAAGCGGCAGAACCAGCTCTCGAACGCGATTTGACAGAGCTAGGCCGAGAGACAGTAACTAACTGCTGGCCTGCTTCCTCGCCGTTCTGTTGCGGCTTGCGACCGGTTATAGGAAGCGAAGCAGCAATGCTCGCGATGGAGAAGCCGCTTTCTCTTCTCAGAAGGCCGAATCCAGGCTTAGTCGCAGCGTCCGCGACAGCGGTAGCAGCAGACTCAGCGGTCGGCGTGGTACTATTAGGCAAGAACGAGCGTAGAATGCCAAACGAAGAATCCACAACACCACTGATGACCTTGTTTGCACTATCAGCGATAGCATCGACCTGCTGCTCCATACGCCCACGCAGACTGTTTGTATCCGAAGGAGCAAGGGGAGTCTCTGATGTAACTGGACTCCTGGTAAGCAGAATAGGAGTCAAATCGGCGGTACTGCAACAAGTCTATCAACAACAACGAAGAGCAAGGTATCAGAAAGAACGCACCTCATAACGCGCTCACTATCACCCAAGCCTAGAGCCGCCAAATCGACGTTCTCCAAAAACTCCGCGACAGCCATCATATTGATCAAACAGTAGCTCTCCTCCCCGCCCACGCCCTGGTTTCTAAATCGTTGCGTGAACAGTAAGTGTGATACAAGGTGGGGTGGATTGGCCTTGACCACGGAGAAGATGATCATTGGGAGTAACACATCGCCTGAAACCTGGGTGGTCTCCTGGGGCTTGTCATCGGCAAATGGATCTGGGGGAAGAGAGCTATTGCGAACTAAAGGCGAATGAGTTGGGGACGAGAGAGATAGATTCGTAGGACGGTGCCGCCGTGGAGACGAAGCGACACTATTGCTTCCTACAGGCGAAAGTGGTCGTGCTGCGAGGGGGAGGGGAGAAGGGGGTGCTTGCAGAAGACTGTTCTCAACTGGTGAAGTAGCAGTCTCTCCTCCGAGAAAGCTACTTTCTGTCGAAGACGAAACAGAATTTGCAGCATCATCCTTCACCTCAGTGCTGGTAGTGTTCTTCACTTGCAACTCGACGTCTTTCGTAACAATGAACGGTCGGGCGGTAGGAAGATCATCTTCGAATTCATCTACGCTAGGTGCTTTGGATGATGCAGCCTTTTCCTCTTCAGACTTCAGTCGGATAGGTGGAAGCTTGGAAAGGCCATCTACAACAATTTTGAGCCAACCACAGAATGTGATACGAAACCAAACTCACCGACGACAATCTTATGCGCCTCGACTAAAACAGCAGCTTTCCCTGCAGGAGAATGTGCCGTCTCCAATCTTGATAATGCTATCGGTAGGATCATGATCAGAAACGGGAATCATAACGGCAACTACTAAGGTCCATACCTTCCCCGCACTTGGCTACAACTCCACTCACCCCTTTCTTCGCGGCGTCCGGAACTTCAATGTCGAGATGACCAAGGGTAAGATCAAGCATATTCAGCGCAGCAACACGAGAAGAAAGCGCCTCGTCATGCGAAGAGTCATCCGTCGTAGGCTGCATGAAAAGTCTAGTACACGCACAAGTCAGAACATCACACCAAGCAGTAAAAAAAGTGAAACAATCGACCTGTCATAAAACACCTCACAAATAACCTTCTCAACAGCCTCCATCACATCCTTCACCCTCTGCTCAAGCCGCAAAAACTCCCTCTCCCGCTCATCCATATCCTCCTCATTTCCCTTCTCATCCAACTCGTCTTCACGCTCCTCCGAGCCGTTCCTACTCGTCGTATCATCATTTTCTCGAACCCACACCCGCAGCTCTTCCTCCAGCCCAACGTACAAATCCTGCAGCCGCCCCGCAATCTCCTCAGGAGGCTCAAAGAACGGGTTAGGGACGTAAAGCTCGTGGTCGTGTTTCTCTTTATCCCCTTTCTCTTTCTCCCGAAGAGGCAGCGATGGCTTTGAGGATTTAACAAACGGAGACATCTCCTGCACGAAATCGGCTACCCTGTCTTTCACCCAAGTAGGGATGTCCTCCAAGCCACCTTCAACGGCTTTATGAATGCTCTTGACAACATCCGCAGCAACATCTTGCATGCGCAGAGGGTGTGGGATAGTATATGCTTGCACGTCGACAACCACGGGCGGAGGAGGCGTTTCTGCCGAATCAAGGGAACGGAGGGAAGCAGGCGGTGATGCGGGTACCGGGAGAGGAAGAGTAGCGCTCGTCACGGAGGACGTAGATGACGTCGAAGGCGTAGGCGTATGTTTGGATCCGAACAGAGAAGCGAAAGGGTTAGGAATCCTCGAAGGCGGAGCTGTTGTCGAGCCCGACGACGTAGGACGTGGACCTGGGCGGGGAGGAAGTGGCGGTTTTTGAGTCGTCGCATGCGGATGGAGGTTGCGCGGTGGAAGGGGAAGCGAAGCGGTATACGAAACCAAATCAATCTCGGGGAAAGTTGCGTGCGGATATGGTGTTGGAAGTGGTGGGAGCTGCGCAACTGTTGGTGTTGATCCTCCTGAGGAAGTTGGTGTGAGTGAGAGGAGGGATGAAAAGGGCTGGGAGGTGCGCGGGAGTGTCGTTAGGACGGTTAGCGAATATCTATATAAGTGGATAGTAAGTAATTAGCGTAGGCGGAATGGGTAGAGACGTACTCGCTCAGATTGCCTCTGATCCCGGAAAGGGTGATGAATTGACCGTTCTTGCGACCTGGGCCATCGCATAGGATGATATGATCCCGCAGGAGTTCGGGTGTAATTGCGATCTTCTCGTGAGAGCTCAAGGGGAGCAGTAAAGTGGCCTACGAGGGCAGATTCAGCAGATTGCTAAGTAGCATAGAAGAAGAGTGCTTCACCTTGCTGCTCGTCAACATGCTCCAGACTTCCGCCCACTCATCCTGCTCCTTCTTCCCACCACTGCCTACAGGCCCCTCTGAATCCAACAACCTCTCCAGCATAATCCATCCCAGAGTCCCAGTATCCAGCCCCACACTCTGCGCAGCCGCCTTCAGATGCATCATCTGCAACTTGCTCGTAGCAGTCGCCGTGTCTCCGCTTAAGTGAGATGGGCTGGGTGGGTGAACGGTGGTAGTTGTGGCAGTCGCTTGCGGAGCACGCTGGCGAGGCGTGTAGGGTTTGTACTTCGTCCCTGTTCCTGCGGTAGTCCCATGCGATGGACTTGAAGTTGGGGATAGATGAGGAGAATGCGAAGGCGAGCTGGCTCCTAGCAAAGGGTGCGCTTCATGCGAAGCCACGGACTGCCCTTGCTGGATACGCGCCCCTTGGGATCGTCCGATGGACGTGGCTGGAAAGTCGCGCTTCGTCGCTGACATTTTCGAGTAATTAGCTGATTTACGGTATTTTGGAAGTTGTATGACCCTTCAAGAGTGCACTGAACCACCTGAGGAAAGCCGCAGTATGACACGGTAAGGCGTCTGTCGATGAATTTGCTTCTAATAAGCCAAATGAAGAGGTTCGTTGAGAAAGATGTTCCGTTAAGAAGAGAAAGATATGGAATAAACCAAGAAATGAGAAGGTATGAGACTCGGAGGGGAGAAATCCTCCAGAGCAATGGGAGAAACGAACAGGTCGAGGCTGTTGGGACATGATGCAACACGCTCAGCACCCTGATCCACAGGCGCTTTTTCATCACCCAACTGGCGCTTACTCTCGGATCACCAAAATTTTACGCTCGCTTTCAAGCTTCCACCACCATGCTAACTGTCGTACATGCAAGGACAGATAATTCACTTCATATAAATACTCAAGGAAGCTTATACATGGTAGAATATCACCATTTCACTTCTGGCCAAGCTCAAGAAACCCTAAAATCGCCCCAAAATATCTAACAAAAGTCAATCGCTGTCAGACTTCCTGTAGACTTTCCACCGGCAAGCGGCTCACCTCTCAGGATCCTCAAACATCGCTAGATGCGTACTTGACGGAATATCAACCCACTTGACTTTTGGAACATTCAAGAAAAACGGAATAAAAGCCACCTCTTGGACTTCATCGTGCGGGGAGCTGATGAGCAACGTTGGAGAATGGATGTTATGCAAGGCGTCAACTATAGACCACCCCTTCAAACTCCCGGTAATATTGAACTCCGAGGTCCCCATCCTACACCCAATCAGCCTAAATCTCACAACCACATCTCAGAAAACACACATACATAGTCTTATAAACATTCCCATTCTCCTCCATAATTCTAAACCCCTCAACCAACTCTTCGGGCCAAGGATCCACCCTACAAACATGCTTCTTATAAAACAACATCGTCCCCTGTTGATACTCTTCCGAGTCCGTCTTGCCTTGCTCTTCTAACTCTCTTAGACGTGCTACGAATTCCTGAGAGAAGTTCTGCTGAAGAAGGGAGCTGGTTCCTACTTCGTAACTGGATACACTAGCGGGAGAGTTTGCTATAATAAGGCGATTTAGACCTGCTGGGACTCGGGAGGAGGCGTAGTGGCCTGCTAGCATGCCTAGGGATGAAAACCTCAGCTACCCATGACGGGCGTAGGAACACGCTATATCTTACCTCCCCAAGACTGCCCTAACAAATCAAAATCCTCACGAATCCCAAGCTGAACAAGCAAATTATCCAATTCATCCATGAACAACTCCGGCGTCCAAAACTCCTTAGGCTGGTCTAACGCATGAGACGACTGTCCATTACCCAGCTGATCGTAGAACAAGACTGGAACCCTGAACCACAGTCAATTATGCGGTATCAAGGTAGCAAGATAATCTGTACCCAGCTTTCTCGTAGACGAATTTATGCGGTCTGTTATAGCATATACCAATCAACGCCGAGTGATACACTGAATGTGAAACTCACAACATGTAGTGATGGCTCATCCCAGGACCCCCATGCAGCGTTACAAGTGGTCTCTTCCCTCCTTTAAGATCCCCGAAGACTATGTACCACGTATGATACACTTTTCCTCCAACTCTGAACTCGACAGTACCAGTGGTAGTAGACATAGCTTCGATAATGACCAAGAGGAACTTGAACAAAATGGACAAGGTAGAGTGAGGAGACGTCCCAGGACTGGCAGATGCAGATAAGAATACCAGTGTTCCACAAGACCATGTATGCACATATGGGCAACAGTTCACTAAGGCTGTTTATTTTAGACGTGCAGTCCGGGAACGCCTGTTCCGGAGGGGCGTTTAGAGTTCAGAATGAAATTTGTGAAGAAGGTAAGTAAAGCATGCTTCGGTGTAGACGTTCCTGATTACCTTTCCACCTTTGGTTTGGGCTAAGCTTACAGGAGCAAAAGGGGGCAAGTCAAGGGCAAGTACTCATCCGAGGATATTATCTCACTAGGGCAAATTGAAGTTCAAAATAAACAATCCAAGATCGATGTTATTCCACCCTACTCAACAGGTTTGAAGCATTGCAGTATCACCCTACGCTAAATTTGAAATATGACTTCGTATATCTCCACCAGATATCTAACTGACAGATTTAAGGAAGCTCAGGATGACCGAAAAATACCTAACAAACAAATTAGTACTCTTCTAACATATCACTGGACAAAGGAACTACCTATCCGGATCCTCGTAAAATGGATAATGAGTAGCCATTGGGATCTCGACCCACTTCGCCTTCGGGGTATTCAAAAAATAAGGGATAACAGCTTCCTCTTGCATCTCATCGTGCGGCGAGCTAATCAGGAGCAATGTTGCTTTGATCTTGTGCAATTCATTGACAAGAGACCAGCCCATATCTTTCAAGTTACCGTTCGGACAGAGCTCAGACATGCCTATCCTATGTTCTCATCAAGTACTTTCTTATCTGAGGCAATTCAGATATACTCACATTGCAATGCGCACAGTTTGGTTAGCCTCCATAGCCATGTTGCTCTCGATGAGATTCTTAGGCCAGAGAATCGTACACACATGCTTATCATAAAACTGGGACAAACATTGCCTATACTCCTCCGAGTATCCTTGATCAGCTTGTTCAAGCTCCCTTACGCGCTTCACGAATTCCGGTGGAAAGTTTCTCTGTAGAAGTTCGTTGGCTCCCTATTCCAAGCTGACCATGTCGGCAGGGGAGTTTGCGACAATAAGCGCTTAAGGCCGGCTAGAGTGCGTGCACAAGCGTAGTTGGCTGCCAACATACCTTTGAACAGGGGAAGTTGTCAGTTAAGGGGAATTATAAGTTCAGAAAGTAAGCTGTACCTCCCCAGGAATGGCCGAGGAGGTCAAATTCCGAGCTAATACCCAGTTTATTGACAAGGTTGTCCAGTTCATCCATGAATACTTCGGGGTTCCAGAATTCCTTAGGTTCATCCGATGCATGCGACGACTGACCATTTCCGATTTCGTCGTAAACGACGACAGGAATACTGCACTCCAGATTGAAATGTTAATCCGTTAATTCGCAGTTACAATATTATCCTCCTCACCCTGCTTTCTCTTGGAGGATGACGTGCGGCCTATCCAAAATGTCTTATCAGAGCTAGAATAATCACAAGAGATCGATTAGCTTAGCACAGCATATAATGGTGAGTCATTCCAGGTCCTCCATGTACCATTACCAAAGGCGTCTTCACGCTCCCCTTGAGGTCCCCGAACACTTTGTACCAAGTTTGGTACACTTTTTCTTTGAACTTGAATTCAATGATCCCAGTGGTAGCCATAGCCATATTAATGGTGAATAGCCTGAGGCGCAATGGATTTCGTAGAGAAATTAGAACGTACTTGTACTCCTTATATAGTATTTCAACCGAGTACATGCTGAGACTTTCAGGATTACAAATCTTGCACGGTGAATCGGAGTGTATTCAATTGGTATTCAAGCAGATCAGTCAGTTGGTAATTTTCTTTGGTGCAAACCTGACGAATATGCACTTACCTGCTGATAGTGGCTGATAAATATCTAAATTTTGATAGCGATAAGACGACCTTAACGCATCATTTAGCTGCTACATACCGCCTGCGTCTTATGTGACTTTGACATACATGCCAATCAGATGCCACATATCCTTACAGACCTTACAGATTACATACTACTCATTATTATTATTTTGTAGTGTGCTGGAAATGTTCTATAACTCATTCATG